>CM068383.1:24992222-26192222 GCA_034770075.1 Aralia elata | reverse complement strand
AGTTGCAGGGATGGGCGAATTTAGGACACAAGAAATCTTTTTAGCAGAGAACAATTCTCAGAATCCTTAACCAGTCAGTGTAATTCGGTCCGGTTAGTTTGTTAGCATGAAGTACACTACACAATGATAGCGAGTTTGTCATTTTTTTAATTCTGCATGTGAAATAGACAACATTTTAGCATACATTCATTTTATTTTTACCAAAATAAATTAGGTCTTTATTTAAATTGGTATCTCCCACTATTTTCATCAAACTATATTACCCTCAATATATAGTTCGACAAATCTAATTAAAGATTTACTAGTGAGAATAAAGATCCCATTTCAAATGTATATAGCCTTGTATGACACAACAAACTATATATATATATATATATATATATATAAATAAGTAGACAACTATTGTCAATTACATCACCATGTAGCTCCTTATATTTTGCCTCTTAGATTATTTTGATCAAGTGTGACACATCTGAATCAAAATATCTAAGTTAAGTCCAACCTAGCACTTCCATATATGTGAAGAGAAAAACACCGTCCTTGTATGACACAACAAAACAGTATTGTTCAATTCCTTAATAAGCATCAAATGTAATAAAGCAACATCTAAATATTTAATACTTGCCTTATGTGACACAACAAACTCATATTAAATATTCAATACTCTATCGCTTTACCATGCTAAAAGGCGATGTTCGATATTCCAAATATCTTTGAACGTTACAACTTAATATAATTTCTTTGAGAGGTTTGTTATTATTTGTCTCATCTTGTTTAGTACGCATGCACACACACACACACACACACACACACATATATATATATATATATATATATATATATATATATATATATATTATACACATCATATTATTTAACATGCGAAGCATGTTATATAATATATATATATATATATATATATATATATATATATATATAGTAATCATGCACATATAGAATACTATATTCTACCCGGATTGATTATGGACTTTTATTCTAGTTTGGTTCACTAGAGCCACCAAGTGAACCAAAAGGTTAAACCCATGGTGCAAGAACTGAATTTAAATATAACTATTATATTTAAACCTGGGCTCCATTACAAACGGGTTTTCAAGCGTTCCTTGCTCCTTTGTCTCCAATTCTTCAAAATAATTCTAACTAATCATATTACATAAACTATTTACAATAAATAGAAACATTAGTCAGCAGACAAGGAGAAGTACATAGGAGGGAGATAGAATTTACATTAAGAAAAAGTAGAGAAGACGAGGTACGCATACCCCATTTATAAAACTCATTCATTCAAGCATCCTCATAAAATAAATCCAATCATCCATTGGTCAATAGTCCATAATCAATCCCATTTATTATCATACATATCACCATAGACATCAATAAATAACATTCATCTCATGAATAAAAAAACCATTCCATATATGCATTGATATCATTTAATGGGCAATTTAAAGTTGCCTGAAATCCAATTTCAAGTATAAAATAACTCTTTATTTTAATTATAAAACCATGTAAAATAACTATTTATTTTAATTCTTGAAAAAACTGCAAAAATAATCAAAATCGCAAAATCTGCCAGAGTGGCGCTGCGGCGCCGACTTTGTGAAGAAAAGCGGCGTTGCGACGCCGGGTCGTATCCGGGCAAGAGATACAGCGTTGCGGCACCATGTCTAACAAAGGAACACGGCGCTGCGGCATCAACTTGTCAGAAACGTTTTTCTAATTTTCCTGCAGTCGCGAATTTGATCAGTTTTTCATCCAAAACTAGATTTTCTGTAATTATTTTCAAAACTCATGATTTTATAGAACATATTATGCCCAATAAACACATAACCATACACATACGGAATCAAAACAATTAATAATTCGCATAAATTTTGGCTCTTGATACTACCGTTAGGTTTGTATATAAGGCGAACATGCAATCAAATTACATAAATAAAACGAAAGCGCGATAAAATCAGAAATTTTATACAAACCATCATCGTGATCTTTCTTTATGCACAATTATTAATTAAACGAAAAAGATAGAAAATAAGAATTATACCCTTGTAGAATTCTAGATTTCTTATGTACAAGTTCAACTCCAATTCTTTCGTGTTCTCCTTGAATTTCACCGATTAAATTTCTTTCTTTGATCAACGTTAGCCACCTAAGTGTTTGACCTCTAGAGGTGATCCACCAAGAAATAATATTTGTTCAAGAAGATGGGTGTTGGCAAAACCCTAGTTTCTATCTCTATAGAAATTGTAAGTACTCTCCACAATTCTAATGGAATTGTGTGTAACCCTAAATCATGATAAGACTCATCTTATTTATAGATATAGGGAACCCTCCTAAATTATTTAGGATTAGGTTTTTTATTCTAATTAAACTCCTTTAATTAATTAAACTCCTAATCCAATTAGGAATTTATGAGAGTATTTTTATTAATTAATTCCCAAACCCTTTTAGGAATTAAATAATAATAATAATAGTAATAATAATAAGACTCCTCTTATTAATTTATATTTAATATTTCAAAAATATTAAATAATAAATATTAAGCTATTTAATTTATTCTATCTCCATAGATTAAATTAAATACATTTAACTTATTATTACGAGTATGTCATTTACTTCTTAAATAAATATTTTTCTTTGGTGGTGTGACCCTTTAGGTTATCTATATTAAACCGGTTGTGAATAAATCAATTAGAACAATTCTAATCTTATTTAAATAAATAAATTAAACTATTTAATTTATTTAAATAAATAATATTTATTCTACAATAAGGGTAAGCCCCATTAGCGATCAACGTCTTTCCAAATAATATAGATTTTAACATTAATCACAAAAGAACTGTTTAGTGAATAGTTACCGTATAATTCAATCTTTCTACCATACAATATCCCAATTAAATATAAGATATGGAATTACTGTCAAATCTTATTTTATTTAATTATATGCATTTCGATTCTTAAATACACAACTCTAAATAATACAAATTAGAAACTCCTTTTTAATTTCATTCTGTCTTGGCCAAGGACTACTGAGTTGTCATTTTATCGAATCGCATAGGACATTCTCATCTTTTACTAGATGTGATAGATTCTTTGTTGATCATTTACCTATCTCCATGTACAACTTATTATACCCAAACATACCCTTTGATATACCCTAAGGCCATGTTTGTTTCCAATGATTATAATCTTGGGATTATAATCTCATAAATTATAATCCCAAGATTATTAATCCTAGGATTAAATAGTCCTAATCACATGTTTATTTTTTATGGGATAACTTAAAATAATCTCATGTTATGTTTGTTTTTTTAGGATTAATTGAAGGGTTAGATAAAAAAAATATCATTTGGACTATTATACCCTTACTAATAATAACATATTTTAAACTATAATTTAAACTTATTTATACATCAAAAAATGATGAACAATTAATTATAAACTTTTAAATAAGTGGTTATATTATTTAATCAAATGCGTAGTGGTACTAATTATATAGTTTAACTTTAAATAAAGTTATAACAACATTTTCAAACTCAAAAATTAAAGAAATTTATTTTAAATTTTGAGTTTGAAAATGTCACAAATTAATTTTAAAAGGTCAATAATGATCTTCTATTTTGAAACAAAAGAAACATTATAGAAAAGCTACTAGCACAGAGTCCATATATTTGATTTTTAGCAATAATTTTTTTTTTGGGAATAGCATCAAATTAAGTTGAAGATAATTTCAGGTGTAAAAGGGTATTTAATTAGGTAAAAGAATATTACGGAGATGTAGTCTCTAGTCCGGTGAAATTTTAGGTGTAAAAAGGTATTAACAATAAATAAACAACTTTATAATAATTTTGATTTTAAAATAATTTTAAAGTAAATTTTCTAAATTAATAATAATATATTAATTTATAACGGATGAAATATAATTTAGTATTCCTTTAGCACACGTGTAATCAAAATATTTGTCATATGGCATACAATTATTTATTTATTTAGGTTATTGACATATTTTTAAAAGAAAAAAAAATATGTTTCCGCTAGTACCAGGTAAACGGATATACATATATATACCTTCAAATGTTTTTAGAATAGGATATTATGGTTATTTTAGAAAAATGTTCAGGTTAATTTTGTCTAGAGATTTTTAGTCCCAAACGGTAGGGATTATAATACCTAATAGAACATGGTATTAAATAATCACCCATATTAAGCTATTTTATAATCGCTAGACTAATAGTCCCAAGCTCAAATTTAAAAACAAACAAGTTACTTGGGATTAATAGTCATATCCCAAGTGTAATCCTTATAAACAAACATAGCCTAAAGGTCTTAAGGGACATGTCAAAGTATAACTTATCATACACAAGATACTATAATGATCTCAAGTCCAATGATCACTTGTACTACTATCACTAGAGGAATTCCTATTGACAAGCAAGTAAAACTTCAATATGTATTCTTTTAGCGAGTCACGTTCAGTGAACTTATTCTCCAATAAGCACCTACATACTTACTTTAGTGTCTCCACACAAATGATTATAAGATCAATCATCCTTTTCCTAAGAGCAAACAAAGTATATACTAATCTATCCGAATTCACTAATCCCCTTTAATAATCCAACGATTAGGAACGATTTTAGTTTTAAGCTTTCTCAGAATTTAGATCTCATTAGCATGATCATTATCATGATTCTAAAAGCATTGCTTAAAACTATGAGTTTATCACATATTAAATAACAGCACCATGTAGATAAAGTAAAATGCCTTTAATAAATCAATTCTTTTTATTAATAAATGAATAAGATTGTATAGTATATGCTACATCATATCAAATATGATTGGCTTGTGTGCATACTACTGTCAGTTCCACATGGGATCGTCCCTCCTTATCACTTTATTACTTGATTAACTGTGTATACTTGTAAATTGCTAGTATAGATTTAGCTCAACAAGTTTTTGGCGCTGTTGTCGGGGAACAAATTTAATAATTTTTCTTCCAATATTAGTTATAATCGATTTGATTTTAGTTTAAACACAATTTATTGTTATTTTTGCAGGTACAGTTGCAAAGAATTTAAGAATGCAAGACTTAGAAAACATGGTTGAGAAAGAGCATAAGGTACTACGAGATTATGCGATGTCGTCAGTATCAGATATTCAATCAAGTATTCGACGTTTAGCTATTCAAGCAAAGAGTTTTAAGATACAACTAGGAATGATTCAGATGATCTAAGGTTCAGTACATTTTGGGGGTGCAAATAGTGATGATCCAAACGAACATCTAATAAACTTCATAGAGATATGTGATACATTCAAGTATGATGGAGTTACTAAGGATGTTATCATACTCACACTTTTTCCTTTTTCACTGCGTGATAAAGCGAAAAGCTGGTTACATTCATTGCCGGTAGGATCGATAACTACATGGGAGGAGTTAGCACAAAAATTTTTGGGTAAATATTTTCCACCAACTAAGACCACAAAATTGAGGAATAAGATCACATCATTTGCTCAGTTTGAGTCCAAATCTCTTATGAAACATGGGAAAGATTTAAGGAATTGTTGCGGAACTGTCCACATCATGGGATTCCAAAGTGGCTGGAAATACAAACATTTTATAACGGATTGAGCAATGTATTGCGAAACAATATTGATGCAGCTACATGCAGAGCTATTATGGAGAAAAATTGTGATGAAGCTTACGAGTTAGTGTTACCAGTGGTCTTCAGCAAGAATAAATCAGTCTATAACAAATGGAATGTGTTCAATGGATGTAATGTCTTCGTTAATGGAAAAAGTGGAGGCAATAGCAAAGAAGATGGATTCGTTTGGTACACCAACTCTACAAACTGCAGCAGTAGTGTGTGATATTTATGCAGGGAATCATTCAAGTGAACAATGTACTATCAGTGCGGAGTCGGCACAATACGTAGGTGGTTATAATAGGTCGAGAAAGCACAATTTTAGTAATATGAATCAAGGAAAACAAATGTTTCAACAAGTTCAAAAGTCAACAATGGATGATATATTACCCAAGTACATGGAACAAAATTATGAAAGAATGACTAGACTAGAATTACAGTTGGAGAAACTAGTGAGCATTATCAGCAATAATTTTGTAGATCCGTCGTCCACTACAAAAGAAAGTAAGGGTAAGTCTGATGAAAAAGAACAATGTCAATCTGTGATGTTGCGAAGTGGAAAGGAGTTACTAACGATAGAATCAACAACGAAGAAGGATTCATAGCAAGATGGGAAAATAGTATAGGATGAACTTAATAAAACAGAGAAACAAGAAAAGATAAGAAACGAGTCAGGTATAAGTTCAGAAATCAACAATCAGTTGTATATAACACCTCCATTACCTTTTCCACAAAGACAGCAAAAACAGAAGATGGATAAGCAATTTTCAAAATTCTTGGAAGTATTCAAGAAACTTCAAATCAATATTCCGTTTGCCGATTCTCTTGAACAAATGCCAACATATGCAAAGTTCACGAAAGAGATTGTATCAAGGAAAAAGAAACTAAATGAGTTTAAGAATATAACGCTGACGGAAGAGTGCAGTGCCATATTGCAGAGGAAGTTACCACCAAAGCTGAAAGATCTGGGTAGCTTCACAATTCCATGCACTATTGGTAGTAATTTCTTTGGAAAAGTGTTGTGTGATTTAGGAGCTAGTATTAATTTAATGTCATTTTCGGTCTATCAACAATTAGGGTTAAAAGAAACAAGACTGACGAATGTAACTCTACAACTGGCAGATAGATCACTGACGTATCCAAGGGGTATAGTTGAAGATGTGTTGGTCAAGCTAGATAAATTCATTTTCCCTACGGATTTTGTTGTGTTAGATTTTGAAGAGGACCGGGAAATACCAATTATTTTGGGACGACCTTTCCTAGCAACAGGGAGAACATTGATCGATGTTCAGAAAGGGGAACTAACTATACAGGTATAAGATCAAGAGGTTACATTTAATGTGTTCAAATTAATGAGGTACCCGAAAGAAATGGAAAATTATTTTCGAATTGATTTAATTACAAAAATAGTGGATGAAGTATTTACAGGAACATGTCTTCCAAATCCTCTATAGTCTGCATTGGTAAACCCATCAGCTTCAGAATTTCCAACATCAGATGAATATGTGTGACTTCTTGATTCAGCACCAAGATTTACAAAGTTCAAGCAGCATTTTGAAACTTTAGATTATGTAGGAAGTTCATCATCGAGAGCAAAGCCATCTTTGGAAGAACCACCTAGTTTGGAATTGAAACATTTGTCGAGTCATTTACGGTATGCTTATTTAGGTGATTCTAATACTTTGCCTATTGTTATTTCTGCTTCACTTGACAATTTTCAAGAAGAAAAGCTTTTGCGAGTGCTACGGGAATATAAAACGACAATTGGTTGGACTTTAGCTGACATAAAAGGGATTAGTCCTTCATTTTGCATGCATAAGATACTTCTTGAAAACAATGTCAAACCAATCATTGAACAACAGTGCCAGCTTAATCCAATTATGAAGGAGGTGGTAAAGAAAGAGATAATAAAGTGGTTGGACGCAAGTATTATTTAACTTATTTCCGACAGTTCATGGGTAAGTCTGGTGCAGTACGTCTCGAAGAAAGGAGGGATGACAGTCGTGGATAATGAAAACAATGAGTTGATTCCCACAAGAACAGTCACTGGATGGCGAGTATGTATGGACTACCGGAAATTAAACAAAGTTACTCGAAAAGATCATTTTTCGCTACCATTCATTGACCAGATGCTGGATCGGTTGGCAGCGCATGAATATTATTATTTATTGGATGGGTATTCAGGCTATAATCAAATTGCGATAGCACCAAAAGATCAAGAGAAAACTACTTTTACTTATCCATATGGAACTTTTGCATTTCGGCGAATGTCTTTTGGACTGTGCAACGCACCTGCCACCTTTCAACGTTGCATGATGACCATTTTCTCATATATGGTGGAGCACAACCTAGAAGTGTTCATGGATGATTTCTCTGTCTTTGGCGATTCATTTGATCTTTGCTTGGGTAACTTGGTTTTGGTGTTGAAGAGGTGTGTCGAGACAAATTTAGTCTTAAATTGGGAAAAATGCCATTTCATGGTACAAGAAGGTATAATCTTAGGTTATAAGGTATCATCGAAAGGATTAGAGATGGATAGAGTGAAGATTGAAACTATTGAGAAACTGCCACCACCATTATTCGTAAAGGGAGTTAGAAGTTTTCTTAGACATGCAGGATTTTACAGGCGTTTCATCAAGGATTTTTCTAAAATCACCAAACCTTTGTGTAACCTATTAGAAAAAGATGTACCGTTTGTTTTCGATGATGCATGTCTTGAAGCCTTTGCCATATTGAAGAAGAAATTGATATCAGGTCCAGTGATTATTGCTCTGGATTGGAACCTACGATTCAAATTAATGTGCTATGCGAGCGATTATGCCATTGGTGCGGTTTTGGGTCAACAGAAAGAGAGAATATTTCAAACAATTTATTATGCTAGCAAGACACTCTCGGACGCACAACTAAACTATACCACCACTGAAAAACAGTTGTTGGCAATTGTTTATGCATTTGATAAATTTCGGGCCTACCTGATTGGCACACAAGTGATTGTATATACAAATCATGCAGCAATAAAATATTTAATCACAAAGAAAGATGCAAAACCACGATTGATACGTTGGGTTCTGTTATTGCAATAATTTGATCTAGAGATCAGAGATAGAAAGGAAACGAAAAATTAAGTAGCTGATCACCTATCCAGATTAGAGAATTCAATAGAGCAAAAGAAGGATGAAGCAGTTATTAACGAGTTTTTCTTGGATGAACAACTATTAGCAGTAACAGGAGCGATACCATGGTATGCTGATTACGTGAATTACATTGTAAGCCACGTAGTTCCCCCAGATTTGACTTACCAACTGTGACACCCCCAAATCTCTACACTCCCCTGTAGCAGATCTGGTGCTCACGTGGAACTATACAACTATAAATATTCAATAAAATATGACTTCTATCTATCCAAGGTTCACAGTATCCCATAACAGATAATAATTCTCGTCAGAACGTTATCCGTGTTTGGATACCCTCACTTGGATGTACAGATTCATATCTTGTGGATATCTCTTTCATATCAATATTCCCTATCTATCTGACATTCACAGTATTAATGATAAGATTATCCATAGAACTGAGGGGCGCATTCCGGTAAAGATGGCACCTTACCGGCGCTCATTAAGTGTAACCCCAGAGCTTATAGGACTCTCAACATCATTTAAATACCCTCATTCAGATGTATAGTTCGTATAGACACTGTATTTAACTTAGTACAACTATTCTAAAGAATTTAAAGATCAGAGTATAACGCATTCTATAACATAAAGGATCATAATATATTACATAACATTTTGTTCGGTTACATCATTCGTTATACTAAGTTATTACAATAGCAAGTCTTTAAAAAGACTTAAAGTATACAACAATAAACATTAAAGCTAATAAGCATGGCTTTTCCCCTTGTTAGTCCCAGACGTGCCAGGGATATCATTTATAGCTGCAAAAGAAGATATGCGCAAGAATGAGCTACAAATGCTCAGCAAGTTCATTTAAATATGTAAACACCATGTGTTTGATTTGAAAGATGTCAATGATGTATACTGAGGGTTCTGTACATGAACCATATATTTCATTTAGTTCTATCAGTCTTTAATGACTTAGAACCATTTGAGTTTTGGATATCTGGTAGGTGATCAGCCTCACCAATATCCTAGGAGTATGCATATCATCCTAGCAATTTATGTTGATATATTATCAACTGTTCGTCACCTTATATTAAGGGAATTTCGTCACCTTATCTTAAGGGAAAATTTCGGGTTCACCTTACATCAAGGTGTTCCATTTCTCAGTATCAGATGTCGTACCAAACAATTTGGCTTGACACAACAATTTAAGCTCGAACAAGCAATATATGAATAATAATTCATTTCTTAAGTTATGCTGAACAAGAAGCAATAACTTCACAATAATTGATAGCAAGATGTATAATACTTGCTTAATATAAATTGAGAAAGGTTAGGACACTTGCCTTAGCGTAGCTCACTATAATTTTAGTACAATCGGTCAACGCACGTAGTCTACGTATACCAAATAATAAGCGTTAGCACGTATATAAACATGTATCACGCTAATCTAAACAAGTTTCATTAAGGTTCGACGTTGATTCGGTATCTCGGTCGCATCCTTAATGGCTAAACACATAGATTGTTTGATAAAAACTTCATTTGGAAGTCTAATTATTAGTCTAAATAATTTAATTATTATTTCTAACATTTTTAGAAGCTTGGTATTATTTTTAAATAATTTTCAGAAGCTTGGAAGTAATTTTAAATAATTTTACAAGCTTAGAAATATTTTTAAATGATTTAATTATCATTTAGAATAATTTTAAAACATTTAATATGTTATTTAAATAATTTATTTATCATTTAGAATATTTTTAGATATTTAAAATATTATTTAAATGATTTATTTATCATTTATAATATTTTTAGAAAGATAGAATATTATTTAAATGATTTATTTTATCATTAATAATATCTCTAGATTTTATTTTATCATTAAAATAATTTATTTATTATTTATAATAATTTTCAAAACTTAATTTGATATTTAAATGATTTAATTATCATTTAAAAATAATTTTTAAATGCTTAATATATTATTTAAATGATTTATTTATCATTAATAATATTTAAATATTTAATATTTTATTTAATTATTATATATAATAATTTTATTTACCTTAATATCATTTTTAAATAATTAATATAATTATTTAATAATTTAATACCATTTTTAAATAATTAAAACAATTATTAAATGATTTATCATAATTATTAATTATTATTTAATTAAATTAAATAATATTTCAGAATATAGAAAAATATTAAAAATAAATTTTTATAATTTAAAAATGAATTTTCGGATTTATTTATTAATTATTAATAATTATTTAATATTTATTTATTATTTTATAATTTATTTAATTAATTTTTATTTTATTTTTATTAAAAATCCGTCGCTAAAAGGCTTTAGCGACGGTCTGCATAAGGATTTAGTTTTCTGGGTTTAAGTATGAATTTTGTCGCTAAAGGTGTTCTTCATGAAGAACACTTGGTCATGGTCGAACAGGGACCTTTGACCTCAAATTAAATCCAGATGGTTGATTGTTTGTGTTTGATTTTTGTTTGTTGTTGTAGCCAACATGGCAGAGTATAACGACATGTATTAACCTAGATCATACAACATCAATTGATGCTAGATAAATCGTGGTCAAACTAGCTTGTTGAGGCTGTTCTTGAGTTTCTGGGTAACCCAGAAACTCTTTGGTCATGGTCGGTCAACCATGTTTGACCGTTAATAACTTTCATGATAGTTACTGATTATGTGATCTAATGATTCTAGGTTGGAGTCTACATGGCATAGAACATGTTCAATCCAAGAAACAACATTTACAAACATCATATAAGCAAGATTGAAGCCGGTCAAATCTTGTCAGACGGCTGTCTAGAACACTTAGAATTTTCTGGGCTGCCCAGAATTCAGCCACCCGTGGTCGGTCAACGGGTTTTGACCGTTTATATCTTTCATCCTAGACATTTGTTTACTATTCTACCAATTGGATATTATAGTTAACATGGCATACTACATATACAAACTTTAAAACAGATCAAACGACCAATTTAAGCGGATCAAAATCTCTGACAAAAAGCCTTGTCAGACTGTTCTTGGCTGCCAAGAACAGTTGGGTTTTTTCACCAAATTCGATCTTTTAAATGTTATGGATCCTTATTTAACCAACCCAGATCATCAAATAACATGTTTACACATAATCCTAAACATCTAAAACATAAAATTATTGGAGGCTTGAAGATCAAACATAAATTAGGGTTTTGTGCACCTTTTTCTTTAAAGTTTGATTTCTGGCTTCTGATTCTGAACTTGTGGTTGCTAGGGCTTGTTTAGGCTGGTAATATAAGTGTATAAACTTTGAAATTTCGTAGGTTAAATTATCAGAACCACTTTCTATTTATAGCAACTTAGATTAGGGTTTCCTAGACTTTAATTTCCATTTTTGCCCTAAAAATATCTAACCTAGTTACTTGTGCTGCTTGGAATCAGATATTATTCACCTACTTAAGCTAGATATTTATAAATATCTGATTTTGTGTTCCTATCTTCACTTGATTGGTTTAAAATTTGATTTTTGATTTATTTATTTACTAATTAAATCTAGATTTTTGTTAATCATGATTAGGATGTTAATTTAAGTTTAGTAATACCTTAATTAATGTTATATATCATAATTAAGGTTTTACATTTCATAAATTAGGGTTATTGAACCAATTTAGGGTTTTAGGGTTCCGAATTAGGGTTTAGGGTTTTCAATCCTATAATTAGGGTTTTAATCTTTCGTTTAGGGTTTAATTTAACCTCAATAATTCATAATTAATATCATGTTTCATTATTTAAAATCTAAGTATATCAATTAAAATTCTTATACAATAATTAAGGTTTCGATTAAATAATCCGGATAATTTTATCAATTAGGGTTTTGAAATTTAGGGTTTCTATTTCCGTTTAACATTTTAAACCCTATTTAACTTATCTTAAAATTTTATCATTTAATATAATATTATATTAATGTCGAAGCACGACAAAGCACTTCGTCAATTCTAAGTACGACACAGCAGCTTACAAAAATAATTTACCGAAACGCTTCTCGGTGAATTCGCCGGAAGCACGACAAATCATTTTGTCCGATTAAGCACGACACAGCTACTTGGCGAAAAAAAATTTTTTATTTGACCTAATTGTTTAATAAAATACGAAATCACATAATACCAAGTCAGAACAAGAAATTTCATTTATTAAACACATAATTTATATTTATAAATCTTATTAGGGTTCGGAATATTACATTCACCTCCACTAATAAGAATTTCGTCCTCGAAATTTACAGTGCAGTCTATGAAAATAAATGTGGTTAGTTATCTCGCATTTTACTCTCGAGCTCCCACGTAGCTTCTTCGATATTCTGATTTCTCCAGATAACCTTAACCGAAGGTATCTTTTTATTTCGCAAATTTTGTTCTTTCCTATCCACAATTTTAATAGGAACTCCTTATATGATAAATCCCTCTCGATTTGAATGGGCTCATAATTGATAACGTGTTTATAATCAGGTTTGTACGGTCGTAACACGGACACATGAAACACGTTATGAATATGTTCTAGTTCAGGAGGTAGGGCTACCTCATAGGCTACCTCACCTATTCTCCTCAATATTTGAAATGGCCCAATAAATCTCGGACTCAATTTGCCCTTCTTGCCGAAACGTATTTTTCCCTTCCACGGAGATACTTTTAAGAACACGTGACTACCGACTTCAAAATCTTGTAACTTCCTGTGTTGATCAGCATATTTCTTTTCCCGATCCTGTGATGCTTGTAATCTTCCCCGTATAATTCGAACTACCTTCGTGGTTTGTTGCACTATTTTGGGTCCTAGCATTTGCCGTTTCCCCAATCTTGTCCCAACATAAAGGCGTTCTACATTTTCTTCCATACAAGGCTTCAAAAGGTGGCATTCCTATGCTGGCATGGTAACTATTGTTATAGGCAAATACTACTAAAGGTAATTGATCTTGCCAACTTTCCTTGAAATCCATGTTGCGAGTTTGCAACATGTCCTTTAGTGTTTAAATCGTTCTCTCACTCTGACCATTTGTTTGTAGTGACAAATTGTGCTTAACCTCAACTAGGTTCCTAAGTGTTTCTGGAAACTTGTCTAAAAGTTCGGAGTAAATTAGGGATTTTGGTCCGATACTATATAAACAGGGACTCCATGTCTAAAAATAATTTCATTGATGTACAGTTCGGCTAACTGGTCTAGACTGGAGTTGATTTTGATGATTAAGAAAATGAGCTAACTTGGTAAGACGATCTACAATTTCCCAAATGGCATTATGACCTTTCGGTGTATTTGGAAGACCTACTACGAAGTCCATGCTAATATGCTCCCATTTCCACTCAGGAATTTCTAAGGGTTGTAATAATCCACTTGGTTTCTGATGTTCAGCTTTAACCCCTTAACACGTTAAACATTTACTTACCTACTCCGCTATCACTCTTTTCATGTTAGACCACCAAAAATGTGGAATTAAATCCTTGTACATTTTTATACTACCTGGATGTACGACGAACTTAAAACTATGGACTTCATTCAATATTTCATCTTTTTAATTCTTGTATTGAGGGTACCTGAATTCTATTCACGTACCTCAGAGTCTCTTCCTTTTCTATTCTGAATTTGTTATTCTTTTTATAAGTTATTTCGGTCTTATACTTCTGACACTCTTCATCTACCTCTTGTAGTTCTTTGACTCTATCTAATAAAGTCAAACTATTCTCTATGACGACTAACTTATGTGTAGAGTTAACTGGACTTATTATTTCGATCTTAAGTTTATTAAACTCTTTTATCAGTACCTCGTTATTAGTTATCACATTTAACTTCTCTTGGTTCTTCCGACTTAACGTGTCTGCTACGACGTTGGCTTTCCCTATTAGATCTCACAGTCAAAATCCTCTATCAACTCTAGCCATCTCTTTTGCCTCATGTTTAACTCCTTCTAGGTGAAAATATATTTCAGACTCTTGTGATCTGTGTATATCTCACACTTCTCCCCGTACAAGTAATGCCTCCAAATTTTCAAGGCGAATACTACGGCGGCTAACTCAAGATCATGCGTAGGATACCTCTTCTCATAATCTTTGAGTTGTCTTGATGCATATGCAATCACCTTCCCATGTGGCATTAACACACACCCTAATCCCTTGTGTGATGCATCACTATAAACAACGAGGCCTCCTGTATCATCTGGTAAAGATAACACTGGTGCCATACTTAATCGCTTCTTCAACTCTTGGAAGCTTTCTTCAGATTTGTCTATCCAGACGTACTTTTACCGTCTTTCGAGTCAAATTGGTTAGCGGGGTCGCTATCTTTGAAAAATCTTGTATAAAACGCCGATAATACCCTGCTAAACAGAGAAAACTTCTTACTTCTGTTGAAGTTGTTGGTTGTTCCCAATTCACAACCGCTTCTATCTTGGATGGATCTACCACTATTCCATTCTTATCAATTACATGACCTAAGAATTGGACTCGTTCCAACCAGAATTCACATTTGGAAAACTTTGCATAAAGTTGTTCCTTGCGTAATATCTCCAATACGCTTCTTAAGTGTTCAGCATGCTCCTCTTTTGTTCTCGAGTATACTAAAATATCATCGATGAACACTACGACAAATTTGTCCAAGCATGGTTTAAACACTCGGTTCATCAAGTCCATGAATGCTGCCGGCGCATTTGTTAATCCAAAAGACATCACAAGAAACTCATAATGTCCGTAGCGTGTCCTAAACGCTGTCTTCGGCACATCTTCTTTTCTTACCTTTAATTGATGATAACCCGATCGTAAGTCGATCTTTGAAAAGTATTCGACCCCTTTCAACTGGTCAAACAGATCATCAATTCGTGGTAAAGGATATTTGTTCTTTATTGTTAATTTATTTAATTCTCCATAATCAATACACAACCTTAATGTTCCATCCTTCTTCTTTACAAACAACACCGGTGCTCCCCAAGGTGAAACACTTGGTTGTATGTACTTTTTGTCTAAGAGTTCTTGTAGCTGTACAAGTAACTCCTTCAACTCTACAGGTGCCATTCTGTATGGTGCCTTGGAAACTGGTGTCGTACCCGGCGCTAGATCAATAACAAATTCGATCTCCCTGTCCGGAGGTAAACCGGGTAAGTCATCTGGAAATACATCCAAAAATTCTCTATCTCAGGTATTTGTTATAGTTTTACTCCTTCTTTTCGAGTATCTACTATATATGCCAAATAGCCTGTACAACCCTTCCTAAGCAATCTCTCTGCCTGCATTACTGTCAAACATCGAGATCGTTTAGGTGAACAACCACCGTTGAACACTACCTTTGACTTCGACACAGTCAATAGGTTTACACGCTTTCAATGGTAGTCAATCATTGTATTATGATTAACCAACCAATCCCTGCCTAAGATTATATCGAATTCCCCTAGCTGTATAGGAATGAGGTTCACAAGAAACTTATGTCCCTTAATTTCTATGTTATAATTTCTATATATGGTTTTACCGGGAATTATCTCTTTATTTACAATTTTTACGTTTACAAGGTATATCTAAATTTATTAACTGTTGGGTTTACTTCTCTATTTTCTGCCTCTACTAATGTCTATGGTCTTCTTTCAAGCGGCGTTAAGTTATATAAGTAAGAAAACTAGTATAATTACAAGTATGGAATGCACATAATGTTCAAACATAATTTGTATATTCATACAGAAGGTTTACATATTCGGCTAGTAGTTTATATAAGTACTACTAGCATTCCCAAACCAGTTTCGCAAAACTTGGGTAAAGTAGTTTAGATACTACTATTTACATACACACTTTGGTGACCAGATTTATCTAAAGCTTAATCTTACGATATTCATCACACAACATACTGGATACCACCCACCTATTGATGTCGTATCCAGTCTTTCCATTCTCTACGGAATAATCCGCTACTCGCTTATCCAGATCCACAAGTGTTTCACGAAATTCTTTATTAGTCATATCAAGCCTTGCTTGGATTTGATATCTTTCTCTTTCCTTTCTTGACAACAGTGCCTGAAGTCGGATATTCAATCGTCCTTCATTCTCCAACCTTTCTTCCACATATGATACCCTATTGTTCAAGGTATGTATTTTTCTATCTGGGCTTGTTCTAGTAGGTTTTCCTCCTCTGGGTTTCCTTCTTCTAATTCTTCTACAGATTGATTTTGAACTTCTGATATATCCCTCCATATTATTGGTTCTTCCTCATCTTCTCCTTCGTCTATAATCTGAACCTCTGTAGCGTCCTCATTAGGTTCTGTCGCTTCGGCGTCATGGAATTCCAAGTTATTTTGAACTTCTTGTCCTTCAGGATCATTGTCCTGCTCAAGCTCTATCACCTGTGAACCTATCTCCCTTGAACTATCTTCCCAATCTGGGTCTGCCATCCTACAAAAGAATTTTACTTGTTTAGCATTATGATGAAGCAAGTTTACACAAAATATAAGGCTTTTAAGGTTATCTTATGTGTATTAAGTATTTTACGGACTCAAAGATTATATCCTAAGGTATTTCTCAACTACCTTAGAGCTATAATCTACAGCTCTGATACCATCTTGTGACACCCCCAAATCTCTACACTCCCCTGTAGCAGATCTGGTGCTCACGTGGAACTATACAACTATAAATATTCAATAAAATATGACTTCTATCTATCCAAGGTTCACAGTATCCCATAACAGATAATAATTCTCGTCAGAACGTTATCCGTGTTTGGATACCCTCACTTGGATGTACAGATTCATATCTTGTGGATATCTCTTTCATATCAATATTCCCTATCTATCTGACATTCACAGTATTAATGATAAGATTATCCATAGAACTGAGGGGCGCATTCCGGTAAAGATGGCACCTTACCGGCGCTCATTAAGTGTAACCCCAGAGCTTATAGGACTCTCAACATCATTTAAATACCCTCATTCAGATGTATAGTTCGTATAGACACTGTATTTAACTTAGTACAACTATTCTAAAGAATTTAAAGATCAGAGTATAACGCATTCTATAACATAAAGGATCATAATATATTACATAACATTTTGTTCGGTTACATCATTCGTTATACTAAGTTATTACAATAGCAAGTCTTTAAAAAGACTTAAAGTATACAACAATAAACATTAAAGCTAATAAGCATGGCTTTTCCCCTTGTTAGTCCCAGACGTGCCAGGGATATCATTTATAGCTGCAAAAGAAGATATGCGCAAGAATGAGCTACAAATGCTCAGCAAGTTCATTTAAATATGTAAACACCATGTGTTTGATTTGAAAGATGTCAATGATGTATACTGAGGGTTCTGTACATGAACCATATATTTCATTTAGTTCTATCAGTCTTTAATGACTTAGAACCATTTGAGTTTTGGATATCTGGTAGGTGATCAGCCTCACCAATATCCTAGGAGTATGCATATCATCCTAGCAATTTTATGTTGATATATTATCAACTGTTCGTCACCTTATATTAAGGGAATTTCGTCACCTTATCTTAAGGGAAAATTTCGGGTTCACCTTACATCAAGGTGTTCCATTTCTCAGTATCAGATGTCGTACCAAACAATTTGGCTTGACACAACAATTTAAGCTCGAACAAGCAATATATGAATAATAATTCATTTCTTAAGTTATGCTGAACAAGAAGCAATAACTTCACAATAATTGATAGCAAGATGTATAATACTTGCTTAATATAAATTGAGAAAGGTTTAGGACACTTGCCTTAGCGTAGCTCACTATAATTTTAGTACAATCGGTCAACGCACGTAGTCTACGTATACCAAATAATAAGCGTTAGCACGTATATAAAACATGTATCACGCTAATCTAAACAAGTTTCATTAAGGTTCGACGTTGATTCGGTATCTCGGTCGCATCCTTAATGGCTAAACACATAGATTGTTTGATAAAACTTCATTTGGAAGTCTAATTATTAGTCTAAATAATTTAATTATTATTTCTAACATTTTTAGAAGCTTGGTATTATTTTTAAATAATTTTCAGAAGCTTGGAAGTAATTTTAAATAATTTTACAAGCTTAGAAATATTTTTAAATGATTTAATTATCATTTAGAATAATTTTAAAACATTTAATATGTTATTTAAATAATTTATTTATCATTTAGAATATTTTTAGATATTTAAAATATTATTTAAATGATTTATTTATCATTTATAATATTTTTAGAAAGATAGAATATTATTTAAATGATTTATTTTATCATTAATAATATCTCTAGATTTTATTTTATCATTAAAATAATTTATTTATTATTTATAATAATTTTCAAAACTTAATTTGATATTTAAATGATTTAATTATCATTTAAAATAATTTTTAAATACTTAATATATTATTTAAATGATTTATTTATCATTAATAATATTTAAATATTTAATATTTTATTTAATTATTATATATAATAATTTTATTTACCTTAATATCATTTTTAAATAATTAATATAATTATTTAATAATTTAATACCATTTTTAAATAATTAAAACAATTATTAAATGATTTATCATAATTATTAATTATTATTTAATTAAATTAAATAATATTTCAGAATATAGAAAAATATTAAAAAAATAATTTTTATAATTTAAAAATGAATTTTCGGATTTATTTATTAATTATTAATAATTATTTAATATTTATTTATTATTTTATAATTTATTTAATTAATTTTTATTTTATTTTTATTAAAAATCCGTCGCTAAAAGGCTTTAGCGACGGTCTGCATAAGGATTTAGTTTTCTGGGTTTAAGTATGAAATTTTGTCGCTAAAGGTGTTCTTCATGAAGAACACTTGGTCATGGTCGAACAGGGACCTTTGACCTCAAATTAAATCCAGATGGTTGATTGTTTGTGTTTGATTTTTGTTTGTTGTTGTAGCCAACATGGCAGAGTATAACGACATGTATTAACCTAGATCATACAACATCAATTGATGCTAGATAAATCGTGGTCAAACTAGCTTGTTGAGGCTGTTCTTGAGTTTCTGGGTAACTCAGAAACTCTTTGGTCATGGTCGGTCAACCATGTTTGACCGTTAATAACTTTCATGATAGTTACTGATTATGTGATCTAATGATTCTAGGTTGGAGTCTACATGGCATAGAACATGTTCAATCCAAGAAACAACATTTACAAACATCATATAAGCAAGATTGAAGCCGGTCAAATCTTGTCAGACGGCTGTCTAGAACACTTAGAATTTTCTGGGCTGCCCAGAATTCAGCCACCCGTGGTCGGTCAACGGGTTTTGACCGTTTATATCTTTCATCCTAGACATTTGTTTACTATTCTACCAATTGGATATTATAGTTAACATGGCATAATACATATAAAAACTTTAAAACAGATTAAACGACCAATTTAAGCGGATCAAAATCTCTGACAAAAAGCCTTGTCAGACTGTTCTTGGCTGCCAAGAACAGTTGGGTTTTTCACCAAATTCGATCTTTTAAATGTTATGGATCCTTATTTAACCAACCCAGATCATCAAATAACATGTTTACACATAATCCTAAACATCTAAAACATAAAATTATTGGAGGCTTGAAGATCAAACATAAATTAGGGTTTTGTGCACCTTTTTCTTTAAAGTTTGATTTCTGGCTTCTGATTCTGAACTTGTGGTTGCTAGGGCTTGTTTAGGCTGGTAATATAAGTGTATAAACTTTGAAATTTCGTAGGTTAAATTATCAGAACCACTTTCTATTTATAGCAACTTAGATTAGGGTTTCCTAGACTTTAATTTCCATTTTTGCCCTAAAAATATCTAACCTAGTTACTTGTGCTGCTTGGAATCAGATATTATTCACCTACTTAAGCTAGATATTTATAAATATCTGATTTTGTGTTCCTATCTTCTTCACTTGATTGGTTTTTAAAATTTGATTTTTGATTTATTTATTTACTAATTAAATCTAGATTTTTGTTAATCATGATTAGGATGTTAATTTAAGTTTAGTAATACCTTAATTAATGTTATATATCATAATTAAGGTTTTACATTTCATAAATTAGGGTTATTGAACCAATTTAGGGTTTTAGGGTTCCGAATTAGGGTTTAGGGTTTTCAATCCTATAATTAGGGTTTTAATCTTTCGTTTAGGGTTTAATTTAACCTCAATAATTCATAATTAATATCATGTTTCATTATTTAAAATCTAAGTATATCAATTAAAATTCTTATACAATAATTAAGGTTTCGATTAAATAATCCGGATAATTTTATCAATTAGGGTTTTGAAATTTAGGGTTTCTATTTCCGTTAACATTTTAAACCCTATTTAACTTATCTTAAAATTTTATCATTTAATATAATATTATATTAATGTCGAAGCACGACAAAGCACTTCGTCAATTCTAAGTACGACACAGCAGCTTACAAAAATAATTTACCGAAACGCTTCTCGGTGAATTCGCCGGAAGCACGACAAATCATTTTGTCCGATTAAGCACGACACAGCTACTTGGCGAAAAAAAAATTTTTATTTGACCTAATTGTTTAATAAAATACGAAATCACATAATACCAAGTCAGAACAAGAAATTTCATTTATTAAACACATAATTTATATTTATAAATCTTATTAGGGTTCGGAATATTACACCAACAATGAAAGAAGTTTTTACATGATGTGAAGAACTGCCTATGGGATGAACCCTTCTTTTTTAAAGCATGGCCAGATCAAATATTGAGATGGTGTATTCCACACGAAGACACTGACGACATTTTGCATAAGTGTCACTCGTCAGTTTATGGAGGTCACTACGGGGGAGAACGAACAATAGCAAAGATATTGCATTCAGGGTTTTATTGGCCTACCCTTTTCAAGGATGCACACAGTTTTGTGGCAAGGTGTGATAGATGCCAACGCGTTGGAAATATTTCTAAGCACCACGAAATGCCGTTGAACACCATCCTCGAGGTAGAAGTATTTGATGTGTGGGGAATAGATTTTATGGGCTCATTTCCAGTATCTCTGAACAAGAAATATATACTGATAGAAGTGGATTATGTATCTAAATGGGTTGAAGTTACATCACTACCAACAAATGATGTAAAGGTAGTAATAAACTTCCTCTAGAAAAACATCTTTACAAGATTTGGTACAACACGAGCAATCATCAGTGATGAAGGTATGCATTTTTGTAATAAATCGTTCGCCGCTCTTCTTGATCGGTACGGAGTATCGCACAAAGTGGCGACGACGTATCACCCACAAACAAGTGGGTAGGCTGAGATTTCAAATAGAGAGATGAAGAGAATCTTGGAAAATATTGTTAATCCTAATAGAAAAGATTGGTCTTTAAAACTTGATGATGCTCTATGGGCCTATAGGACATCATATAAAACTCCAATTAGGATGACATCTTACAGGCTGGTATTCGGAATGACATGTCATTTACCGGTGGAGCTAGAGCATAAATTAAATTTTGATTTACAGGCCGCAAGAGAAAAGAGATTATTACAGTTAAATGAGATGGATGAATTTCATCTTCATGCTTACGAGAATGCCAAGCTTTATAAAGAAAAGATCAAACATTAGCATGACAAGAGAATAATAGAGAGAAATTCGAGCCAGGGTAAACAGTTCTTTTATTTAATTCATGGCTAAAACTCTTCCCAAGAAAGCTAAAATCCAGATGGTCTGGATCATTTATCATCAAGAAAGTATTTTCGCATGGAGCGATAGAAGTTACACCACTCCAATCTGATAGAACATTTATGGCCAACGGTTAGCGACTTAAGCACTATTACGGAGGAGATATCGATCGACAAAGGATCTCCATTGCCTTAACTAACCCAGCTTAGAAATGGAAGTAGTTGGGCTGAGACTATAAAATAAGTGCTAGTTGGGAGGCAATCTAATAGTTCTAATTCTTCAAGTAGTATACTCATTTTGAGAGTTAATGTAAATTATTCTAAGTAATGTTGATTAATTTTGTAGGAATAACAAGTCAAACAAAGGAGGAAGCAAGAGAATACAACAGAAGACTATACGCCGTGGCTCATAATATGAAGCGTCGCAGCTCAGGTGGAATGTCTCGGCTCAACAAAGCCAATGCCACGACCCAGACGCGGTTCCAAGGAGCGAGATTCAATTCAGCGAATTTGGATAAACCAAAACTCCAAACTTCTATTCCTATTAAAAAATTACTTTATCTTTATATACCAACTCAAACTCTAACTTGAGATTTGTATGCCATATATACAGGATTTTTGCCAATTGAAAGATCAGATCACCAAAAACAAAGAGTGTGATACAAAGTGAAGTTCATTTGAGAAAAATTCTTGTTGTGAGTCATTCACAATGGCAAGCAAATGTCAACGGATTGGAAAGAGCCACACCCCTACAACCAAAGTGAAATTAGAAGATGATTATGATACACATAGATTTGCTAGCAAAGTAGCATCAAATTACTATTATTCTGTGCTAGCAGACATGAAGGTGATTCCGGAAAGAGGTCTTATTCCTTATGAAACAGTTGATAGAGGGGTATTCAACATGATTAGAGACAGAGGTTGGGAGAACTTTACGTAGCACCCAGAAGATATAGTGGTGGACATTGTACGCGAATTTTATGCAAACGCATTGGAAGCAAATGGATATATAGTGCACATACAAGGAAAACCAATTTCTTTCGAGAAGTCTACCATCAATGCGTATTTTCATATTCGCAATAAAGAAGATGAAGATGACATCATGGAATATCGGACTAATAACTTTTGTTGGTACAAAGCGCTTCGACTTTTGTGTCGACCGGGAGCAATTTGGACGATTCAAGGAAGCGAGGAGCTTCATATTTCATCGAATGAACTGAGTAGGTATGGCTTAGCATGACATTATTTCACTTGTGCTAAATTATTTCCATCTATGCGAGTTCCAGAAATAAATAAAGATAGAGCAGCCATGCTTTATGCCATTGTTTCGGGAAAACGGATTGATGTTGGGCTGGCTGTTCATCATTCGATTCGACGAGCGCTTCAGGGTGACTTGGCGGATGGGTTATCATATCCATCCTTAATTTATGGACTATGCATGGATGCCGGAGTAGAAGTGAGGCTGAATAAAGAACGTCAATCTCCACTAGCACTAATTACGAGTGACATGATGAAGAACTTTAGGATTTAGGCTGGAGGAATTTCTTATCCTGGCAGAACGGAGTTCATCATTAAGCCTAAGCTACAAGATAAAACATCATCCGCATCATTGGTAGTAGATCATCTTCTTGCGAGGATATGAGAGCTTCACAAGGACACAAAGGAACTTCAACAAGTGAATCGTCGTCAATCGTGCCGAGTTGAGAAATTGCTAACCAGGATGAATGCATATATGGAATATACAAAGGGCTTTAACTTTAATTTGGTCTAGTTGTTCTCAAATTACGGATTTACTAACAACATAGGTCCACTTCGGTTCCCTCCCCCTCCAGTATTCGATGAGCCATTTGATAATTCAGAGGGTGAGAAGGATGCTAGCGCTCCATGGTGATGCACTTCAGGGAAGTCCTCATATTCTACAATTTTCAAATTTTTACATTGAGGACAATGTTTGTTTTAAGTTTGGGGGGATAATTTGTTTTTAGTTAATTGGTCTTTTGTTATTTTGATCGGTAGTTTATCTATTTTATTATCATACATTAGTTGTTGCATTAGTGCAGAGTAGAAGAATAATTTTCATAAGTGGTTTATTAATTACTTCATGGCCAATGATAGATTTAAAATTTATGCAATGAGATGCATGTGAGTCTATAATTGATTGGTTTGTTGGTTATACATGAGTGCGATTCTTAGCATTTTAAGAAGCACATTAAGTCATAAGTTTGAATGCTTAGGAATTTGGAAAGACTTTGTAAATTTGGAAGATAATTGTGCAATCACTTGTTCATGGTAATCTTGTCGATACTTAAGAAATTGATTAAAATATTAGTTGATACTACTTTGTGGCATATCATAAGTTTGGTAAAGTTATTAGCAATTCATGAACTTCCTCAACAATAATTAAAATGGATGGTAGGTTGAGATGGAGCGTAAAACGTACTTAACCTGATGAAAATATGAATGGGATGGAGCATAAAATACACTCATTCAAATGATTTTAAAAAAATCGGGGAAGAATAAGCATAACAAGAATCTTACTGTGTTGGTTATCTAGTCAAGTCTTTGGACTTATGTGTTGCCATAATTAGTAGATATTGATGTCGAAAGAAGATTTCAGAGGTGGACATAAGATTTCTATAGAACGTGTGATTGTATGATTTCTTCTAGATCCTAATTTGTTTGAATGATGTGACTACACACACACACACATAGAGGATTACAAATTATGTATAATTAACAAAGAGATCAAATTGTTAGACTTTGCATGTGTTGAACTGTGTTGTTGATTCAAAGAAAATGTGTTAAGGCCATTAGTCGAGTAACATGAGTACACTGCTTATGATGGTTAAATTAGTTTTAGATGAGTTAGGTTTTTGCTTGAGGACAAATAAATGTTTAAGTTTGGGGGTATTTGATAAGTGAGTTTTATACCTATGAATTGGATATTTTTGGCTTAATTATTTTGTTGGTTCTTAAGTATTTTGAGATTATTTTGATGCAATTTTAGTATTTCGATGCAGGAATGGAATTCAAGATCGTAATTGGAGAAAGAATAACAGATGATTTATATTCACCCTCGTTATGAAGCTAATATTGTTAAGCGAGGACTTGAAGCAAGGAATGGATTTAATAGGGGATGAAAACTCAATTTGGGCGCACAAGGAAGAAGGAATTGGAGGAAGCAAACAGAAGAGATTAAGCCGCGGCGCTTGATAAGGCAAGTCGCGGCATGGCAAGTGAGTCGCGTCGCTAGGTCAATTCTTCGGGCGCGTGAGGCGCGTGTGTGCAGAAAGGAATAATGATATTTCAGCTGATTAAAGTCCATAATAACACAAGGAGAATAGGAGGCTAACCTTAGATACATGGAGCCTTAGAATATCATCAGAAAAAGAGAAAAAGGAAGAAAAACATCATCAGTAAAGAGAAGAGGAAGAATCGGAGATTAAAGATTAAGGATTGGGACTTACAACTACAGAGTTTTTCTTAATTCTTTTTATTTAATTTTTGTATTTTAATAATGATGAGCATTATGATGATGATGTATTACTTTTACGTTATGAACTAATTCCTATTTGGGATTACAATGGAACCCAATGCATAATTAGTCTTTGATTGATTTACTCTTTATCTCTTGTGATTGATTATTTATGAATTATTTACCATATTTGCTTTTATTTATAATTGTGTGGCCAATAATTATCTGATAACTTAGATCATATTGGAAAATATAATCTAGGGTTAGATCTAAAATATGGTAGCATGTGTTATGAAGGAGCTCTTAGGAATGGAATTCGTATTTACATATAGAATAGGAATACATCTATATGTCGCATGTAACTTGAATGGGAATTTGTGCTTAGTAAATGTATCTATTATTGTTTGCATAGGAATATAGTGAATGATTTTAGATTGATTTTAATGTTAATTGTTCTTGAAAGAGGATAATTAATTACTTGTGATTTCCGGTTAATAATTCATTATAGTTGATTATTTGAGGGAGAAAGTAAAGAGATTGGAATGATTCATCAGGGGGAAATTGTAATCCTATATTTCATTTTTGATACTTGATAAGTATTAAATATTTCTTTTAATTTTATAATTTATTCAATTCAATTTCATTGTTTATACAAAGTCGAATTGATACAAAATTAGTAATTCGAGATAATTATTGATTTGTTTCTCGTGGGATCGACACTCCTTATCATTTTATTACTTTAGTAGTTTTTGCAAGAGGTATGTACAGCCTCATATGTATAGATTTTGTAGCACCCCCAAATCCAGGTCCCTTGAACCTCGGACCTGGTGTGTCACAGTACACCATTTTCTTACACATACTTTATCTAACGCGGAATATATAAACATAAATTGTTTATTCAAATGATTCTACAATATTTCTCAAGGTCTGTAACCTTAACTTAATACATACCTTAATAACTCAAAAGGTTTACATAATCATTTTACATAAGATAAATGTAATATTAAGTTACTCTTGAACGTTTCCTCTTATCTTTGATCCTCCTGAAGCACTCGGGCTTAACTGAAATATTATCATGATATAACAAGAGTGAGTAACTACTTTGCTCAGTAAGTTTAAATACAATAAAGATATATCATGATTGAAGAAATGAATATAGCTTTCTAAACTTTCAATAATATATAACCATTATGAAAGAATGAGAATCAATTTCAATAAATGAATAACTGAATCAATAACATTGAGTGGCCAACAATGGCCATGAACAAATTTAGTAATCAAGGTTATCAGCCTTTCATACCAGGTGAACATATGCAACTTGCACTAAATGCGATTAACAATAAATTTCATTGATGTGGAATAATTGACAATAAATAAACCACTAGCATGATTGAAAATATTAACTCAAGTTTGAGTTAGGAAACTTGCCTTGATTGGAGATTACCGCTATAATTTAACTTAACTTCTCTCCACAAATCCTACACAATTGTATTTACATGCACACACATTTAGATAATTAAATATGTCGCAAAACATGCATGTATATTCATTATCCATAAATATTAGTTTATAAAAACTAATATTATTTATACTTAATTCAAAACCAATCTTGGTTCCTTTAGAAACTTTATTCATTTTAATCCTTAATATAAACAATAAAGTTCTCACACATTTTAAGATGTAAATATTTTACATCTTGAAGCTTAAACCATTTATATTCTATTTCAAAAATATCTTTTACCTTTACTCGCAAATTCGGGATTTAAATAGTTAATATATAACTTTTTTAGTAAAATTTAATTTACTATATTATTTCTTTAATTTAAATAATTTTTATATCATTTTATCTGTTCATGAGTCAACACGGACCGTTGCCTCATATATAAATATTTTATTCTGTTAGCACGTTAGCTTCGTGTTTCATTTAGCAAATAAATCACATTTTCGCTTTGTATATATATGAAGTATATATATACATCACTATATAAATCTCGGCTCAAAACCTCTATTTTGAACCCCGAAAACCTTCATTTCGCCACTTTTATGATTATTACACTTTTTAACGGTTTCACGCTTTTCATTTCGCTATAAAACTATTTTACATACCCTCGCCGACTTCCGTTTGCTTAAAAATGAAATTTCTTATTTTTATTATATTTTTATTGCATTATTTATGCCAGAATAAATTTTCGTGGCATAAATTTATCAAAAACGTCAAAACTCTCATATTGGGACTTTATTAAACTTAACATTACTTAAAATCTCGCCCGAACGCGATTCGGAACGACGAATGTCAAAACAGCCCGACGTGCCGACGCTCGACGTCGCTCAAATTTTAGTTCTGACATGCCTTTTTGCCTATTTTTAATTCTCAAACCATAACTCGAATCGCAGCGAATTCTTGGTATGTTGGAGTTCTTATGTCATAGTATTTTTAAAAAAATTCTAACCGCGAAAAAAAACCATGAAGGTCGGGAAAAACAGCGTGCCAAACTGCACCAGGCAGTTGCCCAGCACAGCAGGCACCAACAACTGTTGGCTGTTGCTGTTGGCAGCTTGCTCATGCTCCAGCGACCTACTTCGCGAATTTCTCACGTGCTGGTCGTTTATCAGATTGATTCCAAATTTAGATATGTTGGACTTGGCATACCAAAGTATTTTTAAAAAATATAATCTCATCAATTTGGGTTTCCTAAGCTGACTAAACAGCGTGCCGAAAAAGGCTGTAGAGGCTAATTTTCAGACTTTGCGTTCACAAGTCAAAACTCGCCGTGTTTCGTTCCGACTCGTTTTGCTTCACTACTAAGTTTTGTTTAACATATTAAGACGCGTCTAAAGTCTCGGTTTCATAAAATTCCAAGTTTTTCATCATTTTTATTCTTTATGGTCATTAATTTTTCAATCTTCACGTTTAGAGGTCAAAACTCGCCTCAACGCGTTCCAACCCAACTTGCTATACAAATAAGTCTTATTTAACATAATAAGACTTGTCTAAAGTCTTAGCTTCGTAAAATTCCAAGTTTTTATCCGTGTTTGTTCTTTATGGCCATTTAACGAACATAACACGTGCGATTTCGTTTTCATTCGATTTCTTAGAGTTTTGGTTCCGGATATTTCGTAATTTCCTTCCTTATAACTCCGCACAACCAAACCTAGTCTTCATGTCTCTAATTTCACTTTTCATCGATACATAAGCTAATATTTACACTATATAACTTACTAACTAAACCCATATTTTGATCTTTTGATTTAAGATCAATTCTAATTACATATTATATATACATAGACCAAAACTTGATTCATTACAAGGAAACTTCATCTAAATTTCCATTACAACTAACTAAACTTTAAAATTTTAAGTTTAACTTAAGAATTTCATAATTTCAGGAATTTTCTTTAGAACTTAAAATTAAAAGTAATTTCATTACTTTTTGACACATGAATTCAAGATTTAAAGACTTTGCAAGCTTCAATTTTGCTTTAGGCTTGAGTCCAATTGGGATTGCCAATTTATGGAACTCACGGCTACTTTCTTTTGGAAGAACAAAATTTACATATGGTGAGAGAGAGAAAATCCATGGTTCCTTCTTTCTCTACTTCCTTTTTCCTCTATTCTCTTCTCCATCTCTTCCCATGGTTGCCCTCTCCTTTTTCCTTATTTGGTCTGGTGTGTGGGTGTGGGAGAGAAAGAAGAGAAGTGTTTCTTTTCTTTTCTCTTTCCTTAGCTAACTTAGGAGATTAAAGAGAGAGAGGGAGTAGTTAGGATTAGGTGAGAGTTGGTGAGAGTAGGTGGGAGTTGGTGGCGAGTTGGTGAGCTACCCCATGTGCTGAAATCTCTAGCAGAATTTGTTCAAATGGGTCCCACTTTTATTTCCTCGTTTTGTGTGCTTAATCCCCCGTCTTTGACTTATTGACCCGAAACTCAAATTTTCAAGTTTATAGTCAATTCCTACTAAATTCGACGCTCCCAACGTCATGAGCATATTTGTTTCTTCAAATTCATCTCCGAATTTTAAGTTTAACTTTAATCTGATAAAGTCAACCGTTGACTTTGACCAAAAAGTCAATCTCGACACATTTTGTGTTTAGAGTCTATTCCTACTAATTTCGACGTTCCGGACTCAACTGAGCAGTTCGCGTTACCAAATTCTATTCCAAACTCAAATTTGAGTTTTGACTTACCTCTCTCAATATCAAGCCATTTATCTTAATTGTTTAGACTCGCTAAATTCAATTCATATATATAGCTTGCTATATTATATCATTGAACTTGCTTAATTAAATACTTCGGCTAGTTCATTAGTCACTAATTCAATTATTCTTTTAATACATTTATTGAATAAATGAATAACCCAATAGTTAGTAACTAGGTTTTAAACTCTCAAGTTACTAATCTACCCACATTAAAATGTTTTACCCCCTTGGAAACATATAAAATATATAACTCATCCTTGATATATAAATTATATAATCCCAAAATAGAACATAACATAACATAATAAGCTTTCATTACATATTTATTTATAAATACCAAATAAATATGCAACATATAATCTCACATGTAAATTTAATTATTTACTTACTTAAGATATTATAATAAATATAATGTCCTTGCTGTCTTAAAACAAATTCATTTAAGAAGTTATTTTAAGGCTCTTGGATACAGTGTATACAAATATTATATAATTAAACCGCTTCTTTCCCTTCGTTACGCAAATTGTTCTCAACAATTTTATTTCCTCACATAATAACTATATATTTATTATCTCACAACTAAGCATCACACCACACATGTGCACATATTGTTAGGTTTGTATATAACACGAACATGTAATCAAATTACATAAATAAAGCGGAAGCGTGATAAAATCAGATTTTAAAATTTTATACAAACCATCACCATGATCTTTCTTTATGCACAATTATTAATTAAATGAAAGAGATAGAGATTAAGAAATTATACCCTCATAGAACCATGCTTCCTCGGGTACAAGTTCAACTCCAATTCCTTCGTGTTCTCCTTGAATTCCACCGATTAAATTCTTTCCTTTGATCAATGTTAGCCACCCAAGTGTTTGGCCTCTAGAGGTAATCCACCAAGGAATAATACTTGTTCAAGAAGATGGGTGTTGGCAAAACCCTAGTTTCTATCTCTATAGAAATTGTAAGTACTCTCCACAATTCTTATGCAAGAGTGTGTATGATGAGCGGGATTCATACCTGCGAATCGGGTTCCTAATCCCTTAAGAAATTGCTTGATTGTATTATTTTCTAGCGCAATTTTATGTTTTATCTGTTATCTTATGATTTATTGCTTTTCAGGTGGGAGATGTTCATTTGAAGCAAATAGGGACAAAAAGACCCTTAGCTGGCAAAAACACGGAGCCCGCGCCGCAGCACCAAGGCTAGGCCTAGGACTCATACTGCAGCGCCAGCTCACCTTACACTCACGCTGCAGCGGCACCATTCCTTCACGGTTTGGCGCTGCAACGAGCCCACCTTGGCCAGGACACGGAGCTCACGTCGCAGCGCCAATGCAAGGCGCAAGGCCCGCGCCGCAGTGCGAGCTCCGGTTCCCAGCCACCTGGCCTTCCTTACTTGACCTAGTTGCTGCTCATTTAAGGAAGATCTCGGACAACTTAGGAACGGAGAGAGAAAAAGGAGACAGCTACACAAGGAGAGCAGCTGAAGCAAGAACACTTCCGCACAGAAGTTTTCTCTCTTCAATTTCTGACATCCATTCGTGTAATTTTGATTATGTTGAACAGCATGACTGTATTAATTAGTTCTATAGTTATGAACTAAATACATTTCTAGTATTGCAATGTAACCTAATGATTAGCTTAATATGAATTTCTCTCATATTTATATAATGAATCATGTTCTGAATGGATTGTTGTATTTCATGCTTATTTATCAATTGCTTGAGATAGGAATTGATTTAGGTATTAACTGATATTGGAAAATTGATGTTATACCTTTCCTTAAGTACAACAACACTTGTTCTGACCATTGCCCAAGGGAATGAGTGCACAAATTGCATGATAGAATAGGAATATGTCTATTTGGCCTGTGTAACCATTGAGATTAATATTAATGACCCTTAGTCTAGTTATTTTCACCATAGGAATATAGTGATTTATCTAGCTAAAGGATATGCATTTGACCATCGGAAGAGGCTTATGTGTACATTGTGTTCTCGGTTAACCATTCTTGTGATTTTTTAGTAAATGGAGAGTTAGGAATATTAGGTGAGGCATTAGGGGAGTTGTAATCCTAGCTTGTCATCTTTGATACAACTCGCTCTCTTATTTAACTGTTTTTGCCTAATAGATTACAACACACAACTCTTATTCACTTGTTTAAATAAGACCGTTGAGGCACATTTTAATACTTGAGCTACTACCTAGTACTTTGTCCTCGTGGGTTCGACACTCGACTTTATCTATACTACTTGTTAGACCGCGTATACTTGCGCGAGTTTATAGGTTGTGAAAACCACCAACAAGTTTTTGGTGCCGTTGCCGGGGACTTAGTATTATTTGTTTTTCAATATTAGTACTACTTCTAAACGATCTTAATTTAGACTGATTTATCTGTTTAATCTTTCTCTCAGCTACTCTAGACTTTGTATGCCACCTCGTAGGGATCAGGATTTAATACCTCTTGACCCTGAGGTGGACATAACTTTCAGACGAAAGAGAAGAGAGAGAGCTAGGGAAACACCTATTCCAGCTATAATGGCTGAGGAAATTCAGAAAACTCTACGGGAGTATGCAATGCCGCGTGTCACAAATTTACATGCAAGTATTCAAAGGCCCGCTATTGCAGCAAATAGCTTTAAAATTAAGCCAGGCACAATCCAAATGATCCAAAACAATTTACAGTTTGTGGGATTGCCGAATGATGACCCCAATGATCATGTGGTCAACTTTGTGGAAATTTGTGACACCTTCAGATACACCGGAGTGACCGAAGATGCAATCAGGCTAAGACTGTTTCCTTTTACCCTACGGGATAAAGCTAAGAGCTAGTTAAACTCGCTCCCCTCGGGCTCAATTACCACATGGGCTGATTTGGCCCAGAAATTCGTGGCAAAGTTCTTCCCGCCAGCAAAAACTGCCAAACTCAGAAATAACATTATTTCTTTCTCACAATTAGATGCTGAGACTCTTTATGAAGCATAGGAAAGATACAAGGATCTGTTAAGAAAGTGTCCGTACCACAGCCTGCCGAACTGTTATTAGTGGAGACTTTCTATAACGGGGTATCAGGGCAGACCAGAGCAAGTATTGATGCTGCATCTGGAGGAGCATTTATGGGGAGGACATATGACCAGGCTTATGAGCTATTGGAAACTATGGCAGTAAATAATTATCAATGGCCAACGGAGAGGAAAATTTCGGGTAAAATGGCTGGTATGTATGAGGTAGACACAGTAACTGCACTATCTGCACATGTTGAAAGCCTTGCTAAGCAAATTCATGCCATGGGGAAGTAGCCGGTGCAGAGTGTCACTGTACCATGTGATTTGTGTGCGGGAAGTCACCCGACTGAACAATGTCCCATTAGCTCGAAATCAATTCAGTATGTCTCTAACTAGGGCGACAACAAAACTCTAATCTCCCCACACACTACCAACCTGGACTGAGAAATCACCCAAATTTCTCATGGAGTAACAATAACAGCACCCAAGCACAACCCTCTACCACTAGGCCACCTTATTCATATCCTCCTGGATTTCAATCTCACAATCAACAGCATTCTCAAGGATCTTACCCACCTCCACAGGACAGGAAACCTAGTGTGGAAGATCTCCTTTCAAGATATATTGCTCAGAATGAAACAAGGAGCCTCAGTCAAGAGGCAGCAATCCGAAATCTGGAGGTCCAATTGGGACAGTTGGCAACTGCTTTGAATAGCCATCCTGTAGGCACCTTACCTAGTGACACGGATGTCAACCCAAAACGGGAGGGCAAGGAGCAATGCAAGGCAGTCACCCTTCGGAGTGGTACAATATTGAATGAAACTGGAGGAGAAACCTCAATAGTGCATCAAGAAGTTGTTGAGAAAGAAAGCATTATGGAGCTTGATTGTGACAAGTCTGGGGGAGAGGAGAGTGCAAAGGAGAAATCCACAATACCGACCCCAACTGTTAGCAAGCCAAGTCCTGTAGCCCAACAGCTACTATTTCCCCAATGCCTTCAGAAGCAAAAGCTTGAGAAGCAATTCTCGAAGTTCTTAGAAATCTTCAAGAAACTTCACATCAATATTCCTTTTGCTGAGGCATTGGAACAAATGCCCAGCTTTGTGAAATTCATGAAGGACATTTTGTCCAAGAAGAGGAAATTGGGGGACTATGAAATAGTGGCACTTACTGAGGAATGCAGTGCAATCCTTCAAAGCAAGCTTCCAACCAAGTTGAAGGACCCTGGGAGTTTCACTATCCCGTACACTATTGGGGATCAGTTTATCGAAAAAACCCTATGTGACTTAGGAGCTAGCATCAATTTGATGCCCCTTTCTATCTACAAGAAGTTGGGGGTTGAATGAGGTTAAGCCTACCAGCGTGACTCTACAGTTGGCTGATAGATCCATTACCTATCCAAAAGGAATAGTGGAAGATGTGCTCGTCAAAGTGGACAAGTTCATATCCCCTGCTGATTTTATTATTCTGGATTGCGAGGAGGATAGGGAAGTCCCTATTATCTTGGGCAGACCATTCCTAACAATAGGCAGGACATTGGTAGATGTACAGAAGGGGGAACTCACTATGAAAGTACAAGACCAGGAAGTAATGTTCAATGTCTTTAAGTCTATGAAGTATCCCAGTGCCTCTGATGATTGCTTCCCAGTCGATGTTATTGACGAAGCTGAGCGAGAAATATTCTATGAAAATTGTTTTCCTGACTCGCTTGAGGCCACTTTGATTGGAGCATGTAATACTGAGGATCCCTCTCATCTCGGGCATGTTCAGTGGTTGGAAGCAGCCCAAGGATCAAATATATTCAAGCGAAAGTTTGAATCTTTGAAAGAGAATGAATCACCCACATCCCAGTCACACCCATCAGTTATAGAACCACTTGTGCTTGATCTTAAGCCCTTGCCAAGCCACTTGCGATATGCCTATCTAAGAGATGCTTCTACTTTTCCAGTTATAGTTTTTGCATCGCTAGACGAGGTACAAGAGGAGAAGCTCCTCGCAGTCCTCAAGACATATAAAACAGCTTTGGAGGTGGTCTATCTCAGATATAAAGGACATTAGCCCCTCTGTATGCATGCACAAAATCCTCCTTGAGGAGGGGGCTAAACCTTCTATTGAGCATCAGAGACGGTTGAACCCCATTATGAAGGAGGTTGTCAAAGCTAAAATTATTAAGTTACTGGATGCGGGCATTATTTACTCCCTATTCGACAGTTCATGGGTTAGTCCAATACAATGTGTGCCGAAAAAGGGCGGCATGACAGTGGTATCTAATGAGAATAATGAGCTTATCCCAACACGGACTGTGACTGGATGGAGGGTATGTATGGACTATAGGAAACTAAACAAGTCCACTTGTAAGGATCACTTTCCTTTATCATTCATTGACCAAATGCTTAATAGACTCGCTGGGCATGAATTCTATTGCCTTCTGGATGGATACTCGGGTTACAATCAAATTGCTATAGCACCCGATGATCAGGAGAAAACAACCTTTATATGTCCATATGGGACCTTTGCCTTCCGGAAAATGTCCTTCGGGTTATGTAACGCTCCTGCTACATTTCAGCGTTGCATGATGTCTATCTTTTCTAACATGGTGGAACAGACGCTTGAAGTGTTTATGGATGATTTCTCTGTTTTTGGGAGTTCTTTTGACGCTTGTCTACAAAATTTGACTGCAGTTCTGAAAAGATGTGTTGAGACGAACCTAGTTCTGAATTGGGAGAAATGTCACTTCATGGTTAGAGAAGGGATTATTCTGGGACACAGAGTGTCTACTAGTGGGATTGAAGTAGACAGAGCAAAGGTTGATATTATTGATAATCTACCTCCGCCTTCATCTGTGAAAGGAGTTAGGAGTTTTCTGGGGCACGCAGGATTTTATAGGCGGTTCATCAAGGACTTCTCTAAAATCACCAAGCCGTTGTGTAGCCTATTGGAAAAGGACATGCCTTTCAAGATTGATGAGGCCTGCCTAGAAGCTTTTAATCTGTTGAAAAAGAGACTCGTCTCAGCTCCTATTGTAGTGGTTCCTGACTGGACATTGCCTTTTGAACTCATGTGCGACGCCAGCAATTATGCTATAGGGGCAGTATTGGGACAACAGAGAGATAAGGTGTTTCACACCATCTACTACGCTAGTAAAACCTTGATAGATGATCAGCTTAATTACACAACCACTTAGAAAGAACTTCTGGCTGTAGTATATGCCTTTGACAAGTTCCGTCCATATCTTATCGGAACTAAAGTCATTATGTATACTGACCATTCAACGATCAAATATCTAATTTCAAAGAAAGATGCAAAGTCGAGGTTGATTCGTTGGGTCCTTCTCCTCCAAGAATTCGATTTGGAGATTCGTGATAAAAAGGGAACTAAAAACTAAGTGGCGGATCACCTATCGAGATTGGAGAATCCAAATAACTCGAAAGAAAAGGAGCTTGATGTCGATGATTTCTTCCCGGATGAACAGTTATATGAGGTCAAGAGTGTAGCAGCATGGTTTGCAGATTTTTCCAATTATGTTGCTTGTGATGTGCTACCACCTGACATGAACTATCACCAGAGGAAGAAATTCCTGCATGATGCTAGGCAGTATCTTTGGGACGAGCCGTTCTTGTTCAAACTATGTGCAGACCAGATTTTGAGAAGGTGTCTGCCTGAATGAGAGATTGAGGGTGTGCTCCACCATTGTCATTCATCTAATTATGGAGGGCACTTTGGGGGCAACGAACTGCAGCAAAGGTGCTTCAATCTGGTTTCTACTGGCCAACCCTGTTTAAGGACGCTCATTCCTATGTATCGCGGTGCGATAATTGCCAAAGGGTAGGAACCATTTCGAGGAGGCATGAAATGCCACTGCAAAACATCCTTGAGGTTGAGTTATTTGATGTCTGGGGAACAAACTTTATGGGTCCATTTCCATCCTCTTACAATAACCTGTACATTCTAGTTGTTGTGGACTATGTCTCCAAGTGGGTGGAAGCTATAGCTCTGCCTACTAACGATGCTAAGGTTGTGTTAAACTTTTTGAGAAAGAATATTTTTACTCGATTTGGCACACCTCGGGCCATAATTAGTGACGAGGGCACGCACTTTTGCAACAAGTACTTTGAAGCCCTTCTTGCAAAATATGGGGTTTCCCATAAGATAGCCACCGCTTACCACCCACAAACTAGTGGTCAAGCGGAGGTGTCCAATAAGGAGGTCAAACAGATCTTGGAAAAGATAGTGAACCCTAACCGCAAGGACTGGTCCAAAAAGCTAGATGATGCATTATGGGCGTACCGCACTGCCTACAAAACGCCTATCGGAATGTCTCCGTATAGGCTTGTATATGGAAAAGCTTGTCATCTTCCAGTTGAGTTGGAGCACAATGCCTATTAGGCAATTCGAAAGCTAAACTTTGATATGGATGCAACTGGTGAAAAAAGGCTGCTACAACTGAATGAGTCAGATGAGTTCTGTCTCCAAGCGTATGAAAACGTTAAGTTGTATAAGGAAAAGACAAAGCGGTGGCATGACAAGAAGATTGTTGTGAGAGAATTTGAACCGGGGCAGAAAGTGCTCCTCTTTAACTCCCGTCTGAAGTTATTTCCTGGGAAATTGAAGTCCCGATGGTCAGGACCTTTCACAATAGCTAAAGTATATCCTCACGGTGCAATTGAGGTGGAGGATCCTAGCTCCGACAAAACGTTCAAGGTGAACGGTCAGCGTTTGAAGCATTACTGGGGCGGCGAAGTCGACCGCCAAATGACTTCAATCACCCTTAGTGACCCGGTATGAACCGGGCGGATAGTCAAGCCGACGACTATAAAACAAGCGCTTGGTGGGGAGGCAACCCCACCCAAGTATCGATTTCTATCCTTTTTACGCTTCCTATTTTATTTCAATAGTTTTATTGTTTTTACTTTACAGTTCACGTAGCTACTAGTCGTGTTTGCGTTAGTGTAAGTCTGTTTTCAGTTTTTATAGAATCTAGATTAATTTCTGTAGTTTGTAGTCTCGCATGTGTTGGAGTTGCAGTTGTATAGTCGAAAATTTTTAACCGTTGTTGCATGTTTGCGAATGTAAATAGTATGATAGTACATTTTTATAATTAGAAATTTTGTTGGGTCCATGAGTATCTTGCATTTTTGCTAGTGTTGATTCATGGTAGTTTGTGTTAAATCTTTACATGCTCTATGTACTGGCATGCTAATTTTGTCTAGAAAAATTTTGGTCGAAATTGCTAACAAGTATCCCTTGTGTTAATGTAGGAACTGCATTAATTTTCTGAGCCAAGCTAGGACTCACGCTGCAGCGTGAGGCTATGCTCTTTTCTTCACGCCGCAATAGAACCAGGCCTTGAGGCTACTGGAGAGTTGCACTGCAGCGTGACGAATTTTACCTATGGTCCACGCTGCAGCGAGCCGGTCTTATTAGTTCAAATGTCTCACGCCGCAGCGTGAGGTTACAATACATTCGTCACGCCGCAGTGTGAGGTTACAATACATTTGTCACGCCGCAGCGCGAACTCCGTGCCTTTCCAAGCCAAGCGCTCACGCTGCAGCGGCGCCAATCCACGCTACAGTGTCAACACCATTGAAGTTACTGGAGTTATAGCCAGGATGAGATCATTGCGCGGCTCTGCCAGCCCGGCACAGCCTGAAAGGTAAACAAGTTTTAGGGAGAAAAGACGAGTTTCCCACAGCCAGCCCTCAGTCGCTATGGAAAGGCTTGGTATGCCTTTATCTGCTCTAATATCATGCCTACTCGTCACCTCAGTGATGTCACCCGGGAGCGGGCTGTACTCCTATTTGCCATCATCACTTGGCTGGACGTCGATATTGGGGTGATCATACAGGAGTCCATTAAAAAGGCAATAAAGAGTAACATTGGTTCAGGCCTCCCACACCCTTCTCTAATCACCCGTCTCTACAAGCGAGCCAAAGTTCAGTGGGGACCGGATGACCCAACTCAGGCACCCATGTCAGTCATTGATCACCATGTCATTCAGAGGTTTACTGTTTGGCCTGGGGGCATTTCTCATGAGTGTGGTGCAGGATACTTTCCAGGTACTGATCTGCCCCTTACCATTGAGGGTGAGACTTCTACCCAGACTCCTGATCTTGGCTCCACCTCTGCTGGTCCACTTGCTACGCTGATGGCTTCAATGGACCTCATGCATTAAAAGATAGACACAATCAACAACATGATGGGCTCATTCAGCCGAAGACAGGACATTATTGCCCAGAGGCAGAACATATTTGCACAATATCATACTGAGTTCGCCAACACGGTAGCCAGTATCTATGCAGCCTCAGGAGGTGACGACATGAACTCCTTGTCGTACCAGTTTCTAGAGCCTCCTGTCTTCCCACCGTACCCGCCACCATCTCCTCTAGAGGGTGATCAAGCTGAGGATGAGGAGGGGGTGATGATGATGCTGAGGGCGATACTGCAGCGGATGTGGGTGCAACACCAGCTACTACTACACATTCCGACCACTGAGGGCATTGGCCAGTTCTAGTTTGGGGGAGTTATTTAGCATATTTCTGTTTATTTATTTATTTATGCGTGGTGACATGCTTGAACTATTGTAGTTAGGTGGTTTATTTTGGATATTTAGGACTTTGGTAGCATGCTGGATCTGCATATTTTGGTTTATTTTGAACTTAAGGTTTTATTATCTATCATCTATGGATGCCTAGTTCTAGTTTTATCTGCATGAATATATGAATGCATGAGTAACCTATGGTGTTCTTCCAGTTTTGATTTTTACCCATCTTTTGGGACTTTCACAGTTTTCATTACCCTATTTTGTGTTGTAGTTATCTTGGGGTAAAAGAAAAGAAACTTTTTGATTATGGCCAGTGATATGATTGAGGTATTGCTTTGTCAATGATGTTAAATATTTAGAGATAGAGTCTTAGATCATTTTGTTTAGTTAGCACTGTTGTTGATCTTATCTATCCTATCGTGCATATACCAAATGTTAGAACTGTTTTTATTTCGACCAAGCCTAAGTGGTTATTTGCTATGGAAATTATTGTGATTATCTTGTTCTATCGTAAGTAAATCAATGATTGTAAGAAACAGATTCTTAGGCAGGTTCGAATATAAAAAAAAAAAAAAATAGAGACATTAATTAACAATAATCCCCAGTTGACCACGCCTATTTACGTGGCCTTTGTTACTTGAGTTAGTAGATCCTTTGGGGTGTTTTCACACCCATTGCCCTAAAGTCACCTGACTTGGGAGTCATTGATCAAACACTCGTTACACGGGTAACTTTGAAGAGCCAAAGGTATTCAGGCACTGCACAGTCATTCTTGAGATTAAGTTAATGCGTTGGCAATGAATAAAACTATAGTTTGACTCAAGTCTAATTACATGGCCTTTGTTACTCGAGTTAGTAAATTCTTGGGGGTGTTTTACACCTAATGCCCTAAAGCCTTCAAGCTTGGGAGTCATTCATTGTTCTAAAGCTCGTTACAGGAGTAACTCTGTATAGCTTAATGTAATTAAACTTCTGCACAAGTCTCACTGAGTTTTGTTGTTCACATATTAATGCCCGTGGTCTGTTCTTACACTTGATGTCTTGTTCTGAATGCTTGATGTAGCATGAGTGATTGAGTCAACAATTTCATTTTTGCAATTATGTTTGTGTTTGAGATGTAAACGGTTATAATAGATGGTATTCACACACATACAGATTTGGATCAGTAGCAGTCTACGCTAGAGTTTTGAGCTAGATTTTATTAATGAGTTTATTTCTACTTTGAAATTGTAATTCTGACCCTTGAGGCCGCAGTGCAGGTATATAGTAATTCAGATCACTTTTAGCCTAAGCTTGAGGCTGGAGTTTTAATTTTATTTAAATATTTTTGTTTGCTTAGGGACAAGCAAAAGCTTAAGTTTGGGGGTATTTGATGAGCGGGATTCATACCTGCGAATCGGGTTCCTAATCCCTTAAGAAATTGCTTGATTGTATTATTTTCTAGCGCAATTTTATGTTTTATCTGTTATCTTATGATTTATTGCTTTTCAGGTGGGAGATGTTCATTTGAAGCAAATAGGGGCAAAAAGACCCTTAGCTGGCAAAAACACGGAGCCCGCGCCGCAGCACTAAGGCTAGGCCTAGGACTCACACTGCAGCGCCAGCTCACCTTACACTCACACTGCAGCGGCACCATTCCTTCATGGTTTGGCCCTGCAGCGAGCCCACCTGGGCCAGGACACGGAGCTCACGCCGCAGCGCTAATGCAAGGCGCAAGGCCCACGCCACAACGCGAGCTCCGGTTCCCAGCCACCTCGCCTTCCTTACTTGACCTAACTGCTGCTCATTTAAGGAAGATCTCAGACAACTTAGGAACGGAGAGAGAAAAAGGAGGCAGCTACACAAGGAGAGCAGCTGAAGCAAGAACACTTCCGCACAGGAGTTTTCTCTCTTCAATTTCTGACCTCCATTCTTGTAATTTTGATTATGTTGAACAACATGACTGTATTAATTAGTTCTATAGTTATGAACTAAATATATTTCTAGGATTTCAATGTAACCTAATGATTAGCTTAATATGAATTTCTCTCATATTTATATAATGAATCATGTTCTGAATGGATTGTTGTATTTCATGCTTATTTATCAATTGCTTGAGATAGGAATTGATTTAGGTATTAACTGATATTGGAAAATTGATGTTATACCTTTCCTTAAGTACAACAACACTAGTTATGATCATTGCCCAAGGGAATGAGTGCACAAATTGCATGATAGAATAGGAATATGTCTATTTGCCCTGTGTAACCATTGAGATTAATATTAATGACCCTTAGTCTAGTTATTTTCACCATAGGAATATAGTGATTTATCTAGCTAAGGGATATGCATTTGACCATCGGAAGAGGCTTATGTGTACATTGTGTTCTCGGTTAACCATTCTTGTGATTTTTTAATAAATGGAGAGTTAGGAATATTAGGTGAGGCATTAGGGGAGTTGTAATCCTAGCTTGTCATCTTTGATACAACTCGCTCTCTTATTTAACTGTTTTTGCCTAATAGATTACAACACACAACTCTTATTCACTTGTTTAAATAAGACCGTTGAGGCACATTTTAATACTTGAGCTACTACCTAGTACTTTGTCCTCGTGGGTTCGACACTCGACTTTATCTATACTACATGTTAGACCGCGTATACTTGCGCGAGTTTATAGGTTGTGAAAACCACCAACAGTGTAACCCTAATCTATGATAAGACTTCTCTTATTTATAGATGTAGGAAAAAACCCTTCCCTAAACTTTTAAGGATTAGGGTTTCTATTCTAATTAAACTCCTTTAATTAAATCAACCTCCTAATCTAATTAGGAATCAATGAGAGAGTACTTCTATTAATTAATTCTCAATCCATATTAGGAATTAAATAATAGTAATAATAATAATAAGACTCCTCTTATTAATTTATATTTAATATTTCTAAAATATTAAAGAATAAATATTAAGCTATTTAATGTATTCTATCTCCATAGATTAAATTAAATACACTTAACTTATTATTACAATTATGCCATTTACTTCTTAAACAAATATTTTTCTTTTGCGGTGTGACCCTTTAGGTTCTCTATATTAAACCGGATGTGAATAAATCAATTAGAACAATTCTAATCTTATTTAAATAAATAAATTAAACTATTTAATTCATTTAATTAAATAATATTTATTTTACAATAAGGGTAAGCCCCCTTAGTGATCAACGACTTTCCAGATAATATAGATTTCAATATTAATCACAAAAGAACCTTTCAGTGAATAGTTACCATACAATTTAATCCTTCTACCATACAATATCCCAATTAAATATAAGACATGAAATTACTGTCAAGTCTTATTTTATTTAATTATATGTATTTCGATTCCCAAATGCACAACTCTAAATAATGCAAATTACAAACTCCTTTCTAAATTCATTCTGCCTTGGCCAAGGACTACTGAGTTGTCATTTATCGAATTACATAGGACATTCACATCTTTTACTAGATGAGGTAGATTCTTTGTTGATCATTCACCTATCTTCATGTACAACTCATTATACCCAATCATACCCTTTGATATACCCTAAAGTCTTAAGGGACATGTCAAAGTATAACTCATCATACACAAGATACTATGATGATCTCAAGTCTAAGGATCACTTGTACTACTATCACTAGAGGAATTCCTATTGATAGGCGAGTAAAACTCCATTAGGTATTCCTTAGCGAGCCACGTTAAGTGAACTTATTCCCCAATAAGCATCTATATACTTGCTTTAGTGTCTCCACACAAATGATTATGAGATCAATCATCCTCTTCCTAAGAGCAAGCAACGTATGTACTAATCAATCCGAATTCACTAATCCCCTTTTAGTAATCCAACGATTAGGAACGATTTTAGTTTGTGAGCTATCTAGAATTTTGATCTCATTAGCATGATTACCATCATGATTCTAAAAGCATTGCTCAAAACTATGGGTTTGTCACATTTAATATAACAGTACAATGTAGATAAACTAAAATGCCTTTAATAACCGAATAAGATTACAAAATATATGCTACATCATATCAAATATGATTGGCTTGCGTCCATACTACTTTCACATATTACTAATAGAAAATAAATAATGAATTTATCCTCTCACAATGCATATTCCATATAAATGGAATTTATTCAATAAATAAGATATTACAATTAAAAATAATATTCTTTCTTTATTAAAATAATTCAATGCTAGAATTTATTTTAATATCCTTTATTTAAAGTATACAATATTTCTATATACTTAAACTAATTGTTTCGCTTCGTAATATAAATTGTTTCATAACAATTTATTCATGCGCAATAAATATACATACTTATATTTATCACATATAATAAAATACAAATTTATTTACTCAATTCTTATTTTAATATTTATCGAGAAATTCAAATTATTTTCTTTTCCCTTCTATAAATTATTTTCAACAATTTAACTGTAGTAAATATCATAATATATTCACTACATTAGAAACATACATACATTGCATCTACTAATGTAATACAAGATTTTTTTAATAAAATGGTGGTTATACCTTAAGTATATTTAATGCCACCATTTTACCACATTAAAAATAATTTAATATTATAAATTATTTTAACTTACTTATTTAAATCTTACCCATCTTATTTCCTTTAATAAATTGTCCCTACAATTTATTTACATATAATAAATATATAATAATAATATATTTATTAAACATAAAAATCACATATTGCATAGTTCGTATTCACTGATACAATACAATCTCACCTTTCGTACTCCAGGTCTTGTATCTTAACCTTTATTTAATCATTGATGACTTTATTATTAAGTCTTAAATATTAGGGATATCACAGATTTGGTCATGAAATTCATATCCAAATTGTAGAGGGGGAAGTTACAAAAGTGTAGGAAAAAGAATCGCTCAAAAATACCTTATAGATCAAAAGATATGCATATTTAAATCTAGTAGAGTAAAGTTTGCAAAACTAGAAAATTTTGGTCTAAAGCAGATACCTTAACAGAACGAGTTAAGCTGTTTGAATTTAATGACATCACTTACAGTAGGTTTTGTTCATAAGCAGACACCCAAGCAGATGGGTGATGTACTATCTGAATTATAAAAATAAAAAAAACCTAGTCTAAAGCATATGACTAAGCAAACAGGTCTTAACTGTCTGGATGATAACTAAAGAAGAACTAGTCTAAAGCAAACACCAAAGCGGGCAGGTCCTTCCTGTCTGGTTTTATTAACAGTTTAATTCGGACCTCAAAGCAGACAGGTCCTACCTATCTGGATGACTTCGATAGCAGATATTAAACAAAGTTAAGAATGTTAAGTCATGTTATAACTAATAGTATATCGATCTCATAAATTATGTAGGTCGTGCAAAAGACGAGAAATTAGCATAAGCATAGAAGACGCTATCAGACAAGTTCTAACTCTTATTTGATTAGCGTATTTGTACAAGTTTTTCGGACTATATGCAAATCTTTATGTGCAATGATGTGTTATAAAACTGTTTTGAATTTCAGTTGTTGTGTGAAGATTAATTGTGATATGTGAATTACTTGTATAACTTGAGGACTGTGAACTCTATAACTTGGGCAGTGTGAACCCTATAACTCAGGCAATGTGGACCCTATAGCTTGAGTAGTGTTAACTCTATTATCTATATAAACTTGAGAAATGTGAAATGTGTTATATGTTAGACTTGCTGAGCATTTGTACTCATTCTTGCGAATAAAATCTTATTTGCGGTTAAGGAAGAATTACCAGCAGAATCTGACAGTAAAGAAAAAGTGAAAGAAGAATAGTTAGGTCGAGAGAGATTATTATTGTTGTCTTCTTTTGATGTAATAGAAAGTAAATTGTAATGACTTTGGAAGATGAATAAAGAGAAGTTTTATAGAAATGTATTGTTGGTGCTTTACTTTCAAGCTAGTAGATGTAGAAGTCATTTAACTGTGATAGATTAACATTATTGGTAATGTCTAGAAAATTCTGTCGAGGAAAGGGGTTGTCTAATTGAGCACCGCTTTAACGGAAAGCCCCCTCTTTCCTGAGAACTAACTAGTTGCTAATATTGAAAGTCTAGGATGGATAAATGGTGTTGAAGTTAAGAAGAGGGGTTAGTGTTGGATTAGAGTTTATGAAATAATAAGAAGAATGTAATGGTAATAGAAGATTGTAAAGTTTACGATTCTAGAATAAAGATTGTGTTATAAGTTTTAAATAAATGAGTTTTTACCAAGTATTGTTGGTGAATGTTACGAAAGATGATGATTAGTCAGCACTAGGTCCGCTATGGAAAGCAATCGAATTTGGGGGCGTGACAGTTACTAAAATGATTTAATTAACTAACATATACATAATAAATTACAGGACCGATTTCAGAAGCTCCGGACTAGCATGTAGCTGAGTTACGGGCCGCTAGGGGAGATTTTGAACTGTTAGATTCCACCATCCCTCCGCCTGAGATTAGCTTATCTTAAGATGAGGAGATGACTCTTTAGGTAACATCTCAGGATCCCCCCACTAGCACTACTAATAGGTATCGAGTGTTAGGTCTGCTGAGGGTACCATCATATACATTACCTGGAGGTATTTATTTTATTATGTTTCTAGTTATTTCTTAATTTATATCGCTTCATAAATTATTAGTAAAGTTTTTTTTATTTCTGCAGGCTCTAGTCATAGTCAGTGTCCGAGAGCACCTGTTGGACCATCTCATACGAGCGCTGGCTTGGACGACGAGCTATTCTAGAGGGTTATGATGACGATGTCAGAGACGTTTGGTACGGATCCGATATTCCATCATCAGGACTTGCCTAGCCGTGCTCGCCTTCATCGGCTTGCTCAGAACATTGCAGTAGAGGCTACCGCCGAGAGTATAGGTATCCCTCCGGAGCAGTTCGCCGCAATACGCGACGAGGTGGTACGGATGGTGGTCACCAACCTGTTGGAGGCTTTTGGGCCGATGTTGAGTCAGCCTCCGACTACTCAGGTATTTTATTAATTCATTTTAAGTTATATATTATGTATGTTATTTAATTATCATTTAGCTGTCTCTTTAATTCTCAATTACGGATAAATAAGTAATATTTTTAATTGTATCAACAGGGTAGCGATACCGAGCAGGGTGAGGATGATGAGAAGGGGGATGATGGCGATGATTTTCAGACACCAGAGTAACACCTTCGACCCTCGCCCAATGATAGTGATAGATAGTTGCAGCTATACTTAGTTATATTGTCAATTTTATTTAGGCTTACTTACGTTGTACATCATTGTTGATTATGATTTCAGTTTAACTTATATTAGTATAAAATTTAGTTTATATTTGTTTTCTTCTTAGCTTAGTATATGTATTTGTACATAACATTACATGTGATTTGTACATATTTATTTTCTTTCTTAGTTTAAAGTTTAAGTATGTATTAATGTGTTGTTTGGAGGATTTGCCATGTATGAGGTGTAAAAAGGTAGTTACATTTATATGTATGTGTTATTGTTGAAAATTGTTTAAAGGATTAGCTATTTTGACTGTATGTTGGTCGTTGCGATTTATATGTATGTGTTGTTGGGAAAAACTGGTTGAAAATAAGTATAGGTACAAATTGGGGTTTAAAAACCTGGTAATTATAAAAACAAAAAAATATTAAAAAAAGAGGATTATTTTCAAAGGAATAAGCTAATTCTGATGGAATTTCCGTCAAAAATTATCTTTCCGAATTCAGTTTAAAGCAAACACGTGGCAATATATTTTCGACGGAATAAGCAAATTTCGACGGAATTTTGGTCAAAAATTATCTTTCCAGATTCAATTAAAAGCCAACACGTGGAAAGATAGTTCCGATGAAATTTCTGTCGGAATTACATTCTGTTGAGATTTATGTAATATCGACTGAAATTTCGTCGAACACAATTTTGTCGATACTGCGTGTTTCCGACGGAATTCTCGATGGACTTATCCCTGACCGATTTATATTTGACTGAATTTCTAACGAAATATTTCGCAAAAAATATCCTTATTCCAACGTAATAAGGCTATTTTCGACGGAAAATTCTATCGAAAATAAGGCTTTTCCTTGTAGTGGTCGGTGGTTTTTTGATTTCGGATTCCCACCGCTATGGTATCAAATAACGGCCTCCAGTTTTTCAGATTAAAGTTTGAACAATTCTTGAAGGATGTAATCCAACATCGGAAGGTGTCAGTAGCCTGACCCCAATCAAACGGATAGATGAAGGTGACAAACCGAACACTGTTGAACGATATAAAGAGGCTTTTGGATAAAGCTAAAGGATGATAGCCTGAGGAGCTACATAGTGTTCTATGATCTTATCGAAATACTCCACGTACTATGATAAGAGATTCCCTTTTTAGTTAGCTTATGGTACAAATGCTCTTACCTTAATGGAGATCGGATCACATTCTCTTCAGATCGGTTAGTTCAAGGAATTATACAATGATAAGTGGCTTCGTTTGAATCTATATCTATTAGATGAAGTTCAGGATGCGGCGGTGTTAAAGTTAGCTATTTATCAACAAAAGACGACTCGACATTATAACCAAAAGATTAAACAAAAGAGATTCACAATTGGGGATTTGGGGCTGAGAGAGGTTGAACCTTCTACCCCTCAAAATGTTAGGAAGTTAATGCCTAACTTGGAAGGCCTTTATGAAGTTATCGAAGTACCAAAACCTAGAACTTATCGGCTTCAAACTATAGAACGCGTAGAGTTAAAAAATACATGGCATGAGGGTTGTCTGTGGAAATATTATCAATAAAATATATTTTCTATTTTGGTTATGTACTTTTCTTTTTTAGTTTTGGGATTAAGGCATGGATAAGTCGATTGATCAATTGTTTATTATGCATTAATTTAATAAGCGTTCGATTTATTTGAAATTTTGAGCATAAGTATGGTAGATTTGTTGCAAAATTTGTCAATTCATTAGGATTTTATACTAGGGTGTTATTCCCAAAGGCATATAAAGAGATCTAGAATGGAGGTTGAATAGATCTTTTAAATTTCTTTTTAAAGGTATATTACCAAATCAGTTAAATAAGTTAAATTAATTAAGTTAAGTACAATGGAATATTAGTTGGAAAACCCCTTTAAAGATTAAAAGAAAATCACAATTCTAAATTTAGTGTACACTGCAGAAACTAGTCACGGGATGAAAATGTATAGTGATTGGAAAAAGTAAATGTGTAGAAATTAACTGACACAAATATTTTTAAGAGGTTTGGAGAACAAAAGTTTCTTAGTCCTTTCTTCTACTCCGAGAGTAAGGATGATCCACTAAGGATGAGGTTGCAACAACCTAGGTTCACTTAGAACGAGTACAACAAAGAGATTCACAAAGAATCAAACAAGTCACTAAGACTTGATTACAAAGGATCACTAAGGCCATTGTAATCACTAAGATGTTGTTTAAGGTGCTGTAACTAGCGTTAAGCTATTCTTCGAATGTCTTAGCAACAATCTAGATTGTGAATTGTAGAGTGGAGCTGTGAGAACTTGTAGTTTTAGCACTTTGTTTCTTGATCAATTGTTAATTGTAATGCTTGAAGTTATAGTCCTTTTCTAGAGTCCTCTTGAAATTTTTCAGTTGAATAGTTACCGTTAATCCATTCTGCCTAGGACACTTGTCAATTTCTGATTCTTTGACTTTGAAATGTTGTCTGCTTGGATCACCTCAAGTCGCTTTTTACAATACTATGAATAGTGCAGTAGTAGACACATGTTCTTGTCCCTACTAATATAGCTGTTGGGTAGAGCTTCCTTTGTCTTCACCTTATCGTCAATATATATGAAGATCAATCTTGAGGTATGTGAGTTTAAGGTTTATAACCCTTGTCATAACCTGCCACTGACTTGTCAAAGTGACAGAGATCTATGATTTTGGTTTCAGTAGAGTGAGATCGTAGAGTTGATCCTCAAATAATCTTGTAACTTTGACTCTACTATCTGTACTTTACAAATTTGAGTGGTTCTACGATTCTAGCTATATGAACTGGCATTTCCCATGCGATCTTGAAATGACTTCAATTAACTCTGTGATCTTAGACTATGTTTGTTTTTAGCTCTATGAAATGTCTTATGACCTTAGAGAACTATGTTATTATAAGGATTACATCGATATGCTCTACAATTTCGATCAACCTAACAAATTTGATCCCTAATTAAGTCCTTTCACACATAATATTTTGCAAGGACTTTACAAAATCTACTTGTTATTACAAATGTACTTTATTTTTCAAGTCACCATCAAATCAAATAAGGGTCCACATAAAATACAAGTACTAACATAGGGGTTACAAGAAATTGGACAAAAAGGAAAAGGAAAAAATAATAACGGCAATAATTATAGGGGTCAGGGGCTTGATTTTTCTCGGCTTTAGATTCTTCTTTCTCATCATCAGAAAAGCCTAGTGCTGCGTTTGGATTGGAGGAATGAGAGTGGGAATGGAATGAAAAAAATTGTGTTTGGTTATTCCATTAGAATGGAATGAACCATTCTCATTTCTCCCAAATTTATGAATTTTGAATAACTCATTCCAACTGGAATGGAATGAATCATTCTACTCTCCATTCTATTCTTTCAATCCAAACGCAGCATAGGAGTATGTGGTTGAAGCCGATGGTCTTGATTTTCAACTTGGTGAATTGATAGCCCTTATCATATTCGCCAAGTACTGCTTTAGTCAGCTTGGGCGAGGTTTTATATTCAGAGATGATCTTCTAATGATCGGCATCTGATATCTCTTGGCTTAGGGCCCAAAGATCGTTCAACTCTCTTTTAAGCTGACAAGCCCCTTTTATAAGGTTTTTAATCTGCTCGCACTTTTTTTGGATCTTGTCCACAAGGTTTTTGAGTGACCTCTTCTAATCATCAGTCCTATTTCAGAGCTTGATCGATTTGGTCTTTGAGCAGAAGTTTCCTCTGTTCAGTCAGTTCAGAATTCTATCACCGCAAAGTTTTGATGTGGTGCTCCAGCTCCTTCACCTTGTTCTAAAGGGATTCTGTAACGCCCCCGAATCAGATCCATTGAACCTCTGGTCTAGTGCGTCACGGTACTATACATCCATGAGTTCTAACTAACTATATTTAACTTAACGACAATAAATAATTATAATTATTACAATATATCCTTACATTTCCTCAGGTAATTAACCTTTGAATAAATACAAACAATATGTTTGATTAAAACTTACAACTTTACTCTTATTCCAGAATCACAATCTTTATATATTACTTTACAACTCAAGATCATATACATAATGATTTATTTTATTACATTAATGATTTGTACCAATCTGTCACTTATATACATAAATGATCAGCACATTATAATGGTACCTATCCACTTTAAATTTTATCTTAGCATTTTATTACAGCCTATACCATTTGGTAGCACTATTTACCCCCAAAAAAGGTCTATCAGGACAATTGTTAATCCTGTGATATTCAACAAGTATTTCCTGTTCTTTGGTCTTTACCGGAAACTCAGTTGTCTCGCACATAGCTGAAAATATTTATTTAAGCAAGCGTGAGCACGACGACTCAGCAAGTTTAACAATGAGCACATAACACATAGTTTATGTTTTTCATACGGTCTTTACAGGATATCCATGTATCACAGTTATATGCATACTTGATATTTAGAACATACATCATATAATTCATATGCGATACATGTTCCACATACCAGACATGATTCACTCTATCATGCTTTTCATTTCACAGTATAAGTTAAAGAAGAACAGTTCATCCGAATATAACATCTAACAACAACAGTTTATAACATATTATGGCATAACATCGCATTAGCACATAACTTTTTACACACAGGAGCAAGTTCTGAAAAACTTGCCTGTACCGGGGTTTTACCAATACACCAACTTATGCATTCCTTGCACAACCTACATTATATATAGGATTGATAACAAAACACATTATCAGTCAAAGTTTGACTATTAGTGTGATCTTACTTTAAAACCTTATCTTAACTTATTATCTTCCTTGTATCCTCTTTATATCTAATAATATAGACATTTAACTTCATTATTTATATAGCTTGGTTTTATTTCTCTTTTATCACCACATGTGCTAGCTTATCGCACTTGTAGTTTATGTACTGTGTGTGTATCACACCATTACAACATACCACATTTGGTTAAACATTTCTCATCTAGGTTCCTTAGACTTAGATTATGCGCATAGCATTCGTTCATCACTTTGTAACCATTCACTTAATAGTACCTTACATTAATCTTGTAATGTGTCTATCCCAGTTAACAAAATAATAAAAATTTCCTTCTAAGTTCACTTTTACACCTTTTGGGTTGTCCAAAAAGTGTTACGCAATTATTACATATTTGGACTCTACACGAAAAACTGAGCAACATATAAAAAATTACATAACGCCTAAAAATTAACTCGGTGAACCAAAATGGCTTGGCGTGCCAAAAACAGCACAACCACTGCCCAGACAGCCCACACACTGCCCAGATTCTACAGAACAAAATCTAGAAATTTTCGATTTTATGATTTTTGAACTAGTTTTCGAATTTTTATCTCACTCGTTATACATCGTATTAAAGCCATTTTCGGATATGTTCTACCTCATACTACGTAGTATTTTTTAAAAATATAACATTCACAAAAAGAGTTTAGAAAGACTTCAAAACAGAGGCCTGAAACAGCCCATACCGAGCAGTTTCAGACTTTGGCAAAATTTCATAGTTTATGCAGTTTCAATGATTTTCTAGGCTACTTTCGGGATTTTTATGAATTTCTGCGTTAAGCTTTTAGACCCAAACTCTGAGCATACTTATAGACTATATATCAAAGTAATTTTTTTACTACTTTAGGTTCTCAAGCAAGCCATCTAAGCTTTTTGAAACTGGTATCCAAGCTAAGCTATTCACCACAGTTTTTAGTATTCTTAACTTTGGCCAACTCTTGCCAAATTCATTTCTGGCCACTTGGGCTCATTCCAACACTTGTGTTACTACTAGTTAAGACTAGTTTTAGCATTCCCCTGACCTTGTTATGCATAGATATGGTTTTGACCCTCTAAACCTAGCATTTTTAAGCTTTTACATATTAATTTCTCATGTTCTTGTAGGTATTAGTATTCCAACACTTGGAATAGCTTAGCATACCTCTAACTCACTAGTTTAAGGTGTTAAATTGATCTTTAAGCAAAATGACAAAATCTCAAATTTCACACTTAGAAAATCTGCAGAAATTGCAGTTTTCATGATTTTACTAGCTAGTTTGGTGATTTTTATGAATTTCTTGGTTAAGCTCTTGTCTCAACCACTTGGCCCTACTTCTAGACCCTACATCAAGGTATTTTAATCAAGGGTTATGTTTCTTGTCCAAGTCAGTTAAGCTTCCCAAAACAGGGGCTAAAACTGGCCTGTTTTTCACTTTTTCATAAAAACTGTTTTTGACACTTTTTTCATTTTTCTCCAATTTTGACTACTTGGATGGTCTAGGCATGTGTATTTAAGTTACTTAAGGCTACTTTCATCATCACCACACTTTATTTAATCACTTAGCCAAGTTTGACCTATTAAAACACACTTTAGGCTTGAAAAAGAGATACTAATTTGGTTCTCTTGTTAGCTTTTGCCAAGATCATGATTGGGAATCACTAATAGCATGTGTTAGCAACTTTACATAAGCTCATTATGGTCCCTTAAGTTCAGATACTTAAAATTTCCCAAAATAGTCCATTTCTTGGCTTGAAATGTGATTTTGAACAAGTCTAATGCTTGAAACAGTTTAGACTTGGTTTCTTTAGCTTGTGTAGCTCATTTATGTCATATCCTAGCTATTGTAACTTGTCTATATGGTCCAGGTATGGTAGTTCTTCATTTAGGTGTTAACTGCAATTTTAAAGCTTACTTAAATAGCTTTTAGAATGATTTTTGGACAATACCCATCTTAGACTTTAACTAACTTAAGGAACAACTTTTAAATGTCTTTCATGGGCAGTCTATAGACGCCTCACTGACTGTTAACTTCATTTGCCAAATTTGACTATAGCAGCCCCCACTTTAGAGTTTTTAGCACAATTTTGGCTATATAACACCAACAGTCCAAAGCTATAACTCAAAGGGGCTCTAAGCATTCATAAAAACTCATTACCACACACTCTAGTATGTTTGCAACTTAGCTCAGTTATCAATACTAAAACAACCCCTTTCTAGGCATTATCAGCATGAGTTAGTACTAATTCACCAAAACAATCCCCAAGCATTCAAGTATATGCATTTTCACAACATGTACCTGCTATATACTATATGTTCATGGTTTAAACACATGGATGCAATGCCTTTAGCTTCTTCTTTTGTCTCTTTTCAAAACAGCCTTCAATAGGCTTTAATTTCCACAAGAAAGCATGGTTTAAAAATTAAGTCTACAAGGATAGCATGGTCTTGTAACACATGAGTATGGTTTAACTTTTTACATAGCATACATCATGAATAGCTTTAATTCGGATGGCTCAAAATAGTGTACACCTTAACAGTCCATAAACAGCCCTTTTTAGCTAGCATCCAAGTTACTCAAAACAGTGGCCTGGTCTGGCCTGTTTCAAACAGGCCCAGACCGCCCTGTTTGAGTCCTTTAGTAGCCGGAAATGCTACTATATATTCACAACTATTAGCCTTTAAGGTTTGGTGCATTAGGCACCTTATTATGGCATGTGAACCACATTAGAAGCATGTATTATTCATCATAAATAAGCTCCTAATATCAGTCAAAATTAATTTATTTTGCTTATATATAAAGCTATCATGGTATGCAAGTTACTTTAAAACATCTCACCTTAAGCATAAAAGCATACTTGAAGCATAGAAACATACTATATTAGTAACTAGATATGCTCTTAGACTCCTTTTTCACTGTTAACATGCTTTTACACTATCACAGTCTTAACTCTAGCATTTTATCAAACAGTTGGTAAGCAAGCTATTTGTTTACATACAACAATTATTTTTCCAGTCATTTTGTTCCAGCCTTATGGCTTTTGGTACATTAAAACAACAACATAACAGCTACAATAACAACACCAACACAGCATAACAGCCACAAAAGATCCTACTCAGTTCTATGGCTTCTAACAGTTGGTTTTCAAAAAAATGAAATGGAAATGGACTTAATTTCTTACCTTGTTGGGATGTTAGTTTCTAAGACTTCAAATTAATGAATTGAATGGCCACTTTGCTACTTAAAGCTTCCCTTCCTAGCCGTAGCTCTCCTTCTCCCTCTAATCGTTATTGTAGTAAAGAACTTAACACGTAAATGCTAACTGTGTTGGGTGAATGATTGGTCATATCTGGCTGAGTTTTCTCTCTCTCTCTCTCTCTCTCTCAATCAGCCTACTTGGCCTATTGCTACTCACCATCATCACCTCTACCCGGCTCCTACATTAGCTCTACTATAGCCCATATTCAAACCCCTAGCAGCCTCCTCACAGCTCAGCTCATCATCACTCCTGTAGTCTACTTGGCCCCTATAATTCCAGCCTTAGCCACAGCCACTCTATGCATTTTAGCCTCTAACTATTTGCTAACTGACTACTAACTTACTGACTACTAAAGCCTTCTAACTGCAAATTCTAATTAGAATAAAAACAGCTCCCTTTTCTCCCATGTGGCTGCCGGATTGGGCCTAATGCAAGGCTGGACACAGCTTTGTTTTGGGCTCAATGCACTCATTTAAGTTAGCACAAATCCATAACTCTAGGAAATAATAGACTAGACTTGCAAGCATACATAGTAACATTAATATGGCCCAATAACTTAATATGGACTCTCATTACATATCCATATACATGAATTTTATCTACCACAATTATTTAGGCTAGAAAAAATAGTTTGCACATACATCATTGAAATGATGGTTCCATGTAATTTAAATAACTCATGGTAGTCCACACTATTTTCCCTATTTGTCACTTAATAACACTTTTGAATGAAATTAATTATACTGTAATTTAATTATTTCATTAATCACCTAGGTAGTTTCATGTCAAGAATATTTTCCAATTGAGCTATGTTAGCTTTCCTTTTCATCTTAATTAATTCAATCTAACTAATTTAATAGTTTAATTAACTATTAAATCTTATTTTCACATATATGTACGTATATATTTCACACTTATATATACATATTAAGTCCACCATATAAAAATTAGTTAATTCCATATATTTCTTTCTTTTCATTATGAAAAAATAATTTCTTTATTCATAATGTCCCATAACATTCTTAGTTAGAACCGTTTATCTTAAAAGTCTCTCTTCACAATTTTCATATACCCTATAGGTTCTTTATAGCATATAGATTAAATAAATAAATAAAAATTAATCCTCTTTTTACACATTTCCTTTAACAAACTAGGTTTTAATATCTAACCCTTATTTAATCATTTAATATTTTCTTTAAAAAAAATATTGCTAATATTCGGGATATCACAAATTCATTGTCTTGCCATGATTAAAGTAGCTCCGATCAAAGAGATTCCATATCTTGCTTTTCAGGGAGTTATCCTCAGGGTTTAATTTCTTTTCTCAATCGTTGATTTGATCAAAGAGATGGAGTAGACGGCTAAAGGCTTTTAAAGTCTTTTATAGTAAAAGGTGTTGGTTAGTAGATAAAAGAAGGATATGTTAGCTTTGAAAGTTGCCTGAAATCCTTACTCGACCCCATGGACAGCGCTAGTAACTAAAAGCTGCTACGGTGTTAGGTCGTTGAACTTGTCATCCTCAACAGGGAGGTTGAAGGCATCGAACAGCTCGATGGGAAGTCCATACGAACATCTTTGGGCTAGAGGGTGGCTGACTTGGGAATCTCCCATCCAGATCAGGTTAGGTGGATGAGGAAAAGCAGTAGAGAAAATTGTGTGTGAAGGTTTGGCGAGGGTTTGGGATTGTGTTTTGGCTGTAGTTTGGGGAGATTGGTTCAGGCCTTTTTTGAGAAAAGGGGTTCGGCTACTTTACCTTCGGGTTCCTTACACTTTTCGGCCATCGGTTCCTTCAGAACAAGTTCCTTCGTTTTGTCAGGTGATCAAAGTCGGGAGAGTACTTGGTTGGATAGCTGCAAGGTCAGGGGCATTAATAATGGCTGAAGGAGACTTGGGTTGGTTTTTGAAATGAGCTTTCAGAAATCTCCTCCTCTTCTTCATCATCTCTCTTTTTGCCTCGTCGCCGAGCTCCAGAATATTATTTGGCTGATGGAGGGATTCAGCCATGGGGACGGCAGTCAAAGGTACTGCCAGAAAGATAATGCATGTATGATATCCAAGTTAATTCACTAAATTATGACTAGTCTTATTTATCTGATGTATTCATATATGTTTCTCTCACACTTTACAATGATCTACATATCAAACATTATTTTTATAATAACTAAAAAATTCTAGCTGCTATAACATGTGTTCAAACCCATAAGACTCAAAACACTAGTAAAATCCAAAATCGGGATACTAATATATCCCCAAGCTCAAATACACATTACCACGTCGTAGCGGCCATTGGTTGGATCATAAAGTATTAGTCAAACCCAACACTGTGTGATGAAAAAAGAAAAAGAACAGTTAATATAAACGATATATACCCCTAAAAGATTTAATTGTCCTTTCATTTTCAGTCACGTAATTTATTAATGCAAGAAATGTTAAATTCGGTGGCCAAAAGATTCAATTTATAAAAATTTAAATACATTAAGATTCAATGTCTTGAAACATTAACTTTTAAGTTATAAAAAGAGAAAAACTTAAAGTTTTAAAATGTATTTAAACCTAATTATAATGTAGATTGCGTAGCTATGCATTAAACCTTATATGCATCATTCATCAAGACAGAAAGAAACTAGAAGACAAAAGACATTCTGCTGATAAATAATAAAATAAGTGAGCGAGTATGATTCACATATATTTTGGTAAAGATTTTATAATTAACAATGGAACCCTGATGAAGAAATACGAAAATGTGAAGAAAGTTTTACCTTAATATGATTAGGAGGATAAGATGATGCCATGAATGTAGAGCTGAATTGCGGGGCAAATCTCCCTTGGCAGTACAACGTACTATTCTGCCATGCCATGTGATATATATATATATATATATATATATATCACGCTTTTGCAGCTGAGTAGTATACTGCGAAAGGAGTATTTGCCCAGTAATGCATCCATACAATACTCGATTCACCTTGTTATTGAACTGTTTAAACGATCGAATTCTATTTATAGGATGTAAAGATGCCTGGTATTTTCTGTGCAAATAGGATATTCTGGGCACATCCTATTATATATAATAAGTGGTTCTCTTTCATCCATTCAACCTTAATGAAGCTGTTCTACATAAAATGCATGTTTTCCTTGAAAATGACCTTATAGTACTCCATTTCAGCTACCATACATATTTACTCTATGCTGTAATGACCTTAGCTCATTTTTGTTTTCAAGGATAACATATGGGATTGAATTATTAATCATAAATCTCTTGTTTGTTTTAAAATTAGATTTGAAACTATTATATAATCTAGAGATAACAAAATGATTTGGAATGAGGAACTATTAAAAACCATGTACAACCTGGTATTATAATTCCTACCATTTGGAGTTAAAAATTTGTGGACAAAATTAACTTTTACCTTTTTTTAAATGACCGATGTAACCTATTTTATCCATATGTATATTTGCACTTTTTGTTATTATTAGTAAGGGTATAATAGTCCAAACCATAATTTTTTATCCAATCTTTTAAATAATCCAAAACAAAATAAACGTAACATGAGATTATCTCATGAGTAATCCCATTTTAAACAAATATATGACAAGAACTATTTAATCCTAAAATTAATAGTCTTGGGATTATAATTCATGAAAATATAATCATAAGATTATAATTTTTGCAACCAAAGATGGCCTATAGTACAATCTAATGTTTTCCTTTTTATACATTTACTCTAGGCTTCGATATTACGGATCACCTTCATGTTATTGTGCGTACGATTGCATGTTCCATGCAATTGAAGCCTTTATTTTACCTTTCATTTTTATCACTGAGTTGATATAATTTTAATATATAACAACATTGTGGTCCTGGAAATTTTCACTTTAAAGATGCGCGAAATCAGATGGAAGTATATATGAAAGTTCTCGAAAGAGAAGCATCAAGAATTTGTGCCTCATGTACTTTTACCTCCATTTTGATCAATACATAGCTATCAGAATTGAGGAGAAAAGAACATAAGAAAAAAGACGTTGAGCACATTCCTTAGATCCTATAGTTTATTCTCATATATTGTGGCTCATTCTTATCTTCATTCACAGCTATGGATGTACAAAATTCAGTGTTTCGATCGTTTGCAAATTCATCATTTTATATATCTTGTACTATATGCAAGTATTTCATATTTCTACGTATGATTTCAATATATATATATATATATATAGAGAGAGAGAGAGAGAGAGAGAGAGAGATCAGTGGCTAGTGTTATTCCAACTAGTGCAGTTAGCTTAGGACCATCCAAAGGAAGATTAATTAAGGACCCGAAAACATATCTTCCGCTCTTAGAGGAGTAGCAAGCAAAAAATAATAGGCCCTTCCGCTCCTCTAAGAAGCGGAAGGAGAAATTTCTTCATTGACCCTATTGTTGTTAATAAAATAAGTTGTCGGATGTATATTATTAGTTTTCGTATGTATATTTTAATAAAATTTGTTGTATTTATAACTATTGCATAAGTACGTATTTTTTATTATCGGATTAAAATAAATTAATATAAAAATATTAAATAAAATAATGTGAATGCGCTTTTTCTTTAATCTTTAATAAAAATATTTTATTTTATGAAGAAAAATGCATTTAAAAAAATAAATTAAAACTCTTTGATAAATTAACAAGAATTTTAGAGTTCTATGGATTGTACTGATTCACAAGAATTTAAAAATAGTTGGGTTTTAAAATTCCCCAATGATCATAATTCATGCAAATTATAATTAATGCAAGCTTTTTAGTTATTTTTTTATATAATAAAAATAGAGTCAATAAGGTAATTTCTCCTTCCGCTTAAAGGAGTGAAAGGGCCTATTATTTTTTGCCTTCCGCTCTTTTGAAGCTATAATTTGTACCCCTTGAATCTTCACTTGAATGGTCCTGGATGTATTAGCTAGAATAGAACTCCTATCGAACACTAGTCATGGATTGACCCTATATTTATGTTCATATATTTAGTTATCTATAACCAAAGTTGGATATGAGGCATCTAGTAGTTAATTCATCATGTACTATTCATTTTTAAAATCGATGGACACTAGTTTATAAAAAAATAAATAAAGAAAAAAGAAAAAAGAAATCTCCACACACCATAATAAATATTGCATATCGCATAATTATCTTGAAATTTTATATACACACCATTACGATACGTACAGAGTCTTTCCATAAGCATTCTCTTGAAATTTTCCTTACACAACATGTGTGTGCGCACACAGATTGCTAGAATGTTTTTCTTTCCTCTTTTTTTTTTTTTATTTTTTTTTATTTTTTTGTGGTTTACATGCGACTCTCTAAACTGTCTGGGAGGGATTGTGGTAGATATATAGAGAATTAACCTTAGTATTCTTTGATCCTTTGATCCTTGGACAAATTCTTGCATTAGATCAATATAAAATTTATTTTATTTGTCACCACGCACTTGAAAAAAATCTCATCCATATATAGTTTCTTATTTTTTTCCTAGTGGAGCGCAAAGTTACTTGTATCAAAACTTTAGTCCCCTTAAAGATTCATAAATTAAATGGTATGAAAAGAAATTAGTTTCTCTTGTGAGATCATGTATTAATCTGTGAGTATATGAAAGGCGACTTATATTGTTAAAACAAAAATAATATTGCTAGATCACGACTTTCAAATAATTAAACACTTACAAAAACTTGGTTAGTTTAAGAAATAATACCCTAGACTTCTTTTTTTTCAAATGACTTAGTTGGCCTAAAAGACGATACCTAGATTCTCCTTTTGTCATGCCCTAGCTAGTTGGTTTAGGATGATACCCTAGGTTTTGTTTGTTATGATGACTCAATTGGTTTTGGATACAATACCCTAGACTTTTCCCTTTTGAATGACACAATTCGCTTAGGCACAAGACATTAAACATACATTTTTATGAAATGACTTCTTTTTAAAGCGACTTGTTTAAATTTTAGGAAAAGTGGTACGTAACCGTACTTTATGGAAGTCAATGGGTGTCTAACACCTTACCCTCGTTTAAGCAAGCATCCGAACTCTTGGAATCTCGATTTTGGGACAATTTTTTATAGTCACGTGTGGGCTATTTTATTTATCAAAATTCAAAATTTGGATGAGTTAGTACATCCATTTAAATCTATACCAACTACCGACTTTCTCTAATTGGCCCATTACAAGATCAAAATTTTAAAATCAAATCTGCATAAGTCGATTTATTTTATTTTTTTCAAAATCACACGCAATAATAATTTTTTTTTTTTGAAAAAATCCCAACGTGGACACATCCATCTAGAGACCCAAAAATAAAATACACAACATATGATGCTAGTACCGGTCAAATTATATTTATAGCTACCAGAGCCTCTATAATGTAGACAGGTAGTGTTTGACCCAAGCCAATGACGGGTGCATTTGCCATGATACGTGTTTGTTTGATGGAAAATATGAAGCATCTACTCGTGGATTTCAAATTCACCCAACTAACCACTACATTTGTCAAGTTTAAAACTTTCATTGCTTAAATATGTTTATAAATATATATACTGGTACCTGTGCACATGCGATGCGTATGACGAAAAATAATTTTATAATTAAAATTTGAAATAAAAATGCACAAATATTAAAAGAATGTATTAGCAAAAATTGAATGCAATGAAGTTATTTGTGGGTGAAAGATATGAAAAAAGAAAAAAAAAATTAGTCGTTACTTTTTGGGGTTACAGGAGGATTATTGCCCTCCCGATTCGTAGCTTCTTGGTTTTCAACCTCTTGATTAATAGTTGGCAGGGTCTTAATTATCTCCTGCATTTCGTAATTCATCTCCTGGTTTTCAGACGTCATTCTGAAATGCGACCACAAAACAAAGGTTAGTTAAAGAAACTGACATATCACTTCTTGTCCCTACATCCAAACCGACTAATTAAATAACAAAATTTAACTTCGGTAGAACATACTAGTGCATGATTCTATTCATCTCTCCCCTCCTAGTTTTAACCCCAAATCTCCACTAGATATCATATCCCTAAACTCTGATACTAACTGTGAAGTCTCTAAATTCGGACCTATAAACCCAATTTGAGTCGTCAAAATACAAAACAATATACATAAATTTTTCTAATTATAACTATTACAATGTCGTGAATAGTATGACAGCGCACACACACAAAGTCTAATTAAGAATTAAGAAAAACAAAAGGGCGAGCTCAAATAGTCCAGTAAAAATATCATGACTAGGATAACAAACAGATAAAGTTATCTTTAGTTGTCAATAATGATATATTAGAGATTTAGAAAAATGCTAAACAATATAAGTTTTTAACAAATAACTGCAGCGGAATGAGCAATCCAATAGGAGAGTCAAATAGACAATAATGTTTACTATTTTCTCCAATTTAAAATTCATCATCAAGATTCCATCAACTGTAACACCAATGGTCATGATTATGTCAAACAATAGTTCTTCTTTGCACCTAGGGCAAAGAGAACTTTCATCACGTGTCTTTGTCACACAGGTTAAAAACACTCAATAACCATATTATTTTTGCATCCAGGTCAAAGACATCACAACAACTTGAGTCATGATGGTTAGTACAAACAACAAAGAATAAATAGAAATAACATCAATAATAATACAATGAATGAATATTAGAGATCTGCAATTTATTTATGTTTAAGGAATAATTTAATTTGTTCATAGTCTTATAATGTCCAAATTGTCAACACGATGTCCAAATATCGGAAGAAGTTCTAGTCCAATGGTATTGTCCAAGATTCATAGATAGAAAGTTCAACGGTAGGGTTTATGGTACAAAGAATATTTAACAGTCTAAAATGTTCATAGTTCAAATAGAAAGTTCAAGTCAAAATGTTTATAGTCCAAAGTCCAAAAGTTTACAGTTCAAATACAACGGTTAGAATTCAACAAGAAGGTTTAGGTTAGAAGATATTAGATGAAACACAAATTATTAAAGAAATTTTAACGAATTGTTATTTCAGAAATTTTCAATGTTTAATGTGAAGGGATGGAGAAACGAATAATAATTTCTTACCATAGTAAGTTTAAATTTAGGACTGTGAAGAAAATTATCCCTTACCTTAGCACATGACTGGATTCTGGTTTCTATGTAGAAGATCAACCTAAATGCATATTTATGATTTAATTAGTAATTACTTTATATAAATTATATTGTATACACTAACTCGTATCTTGTAAAATTGCCAAAAATATATTGATATCATTTGTAAAAATAAATTTGTGTAGTATACAAAATAGAATAAAATAAACTTTCAAAATAATTTTTGAATGAATAAACTAACATTTTGAAACAATCTTCTAGAAGAAGCTTTTCAAAATGAATTTTCTAAAGGAAGAGTTATAAATATTGTAAAAATGTGTGGGGTGTTTGTGTAACTATACTTTAGAGAAAAGACTCACCTGAGCAATCCTTTTACTAATATTACCAGCACTCAAGTATTTTTAGCACACTCAAATAAGTACTCAGACTAAAAAATATTTAGACAGCGGGGGGAAGAATAAGTAAGAAGGTTATGTCAACTCCTTATGTCAAACCCCCATTTTATAGTTAAAGTTTAACCAACAGCTACAACACATCAACTTTAGCACACTTGTCACATTTTAAGATTATCTTTAATCTATCACACATTATTTTACCACAATTTTCATATTTCAAGATTACCTTTAATGATCTACCACACATAAATTTTGGCACAACTTTCACATTTCAATATTATCTTCAATCTACCATATATAATTTTGGCACAACTTTCACATTTCAGGATTATCTTCAATCTAGAATATATAATTTTGGCATAACTTTTACATTTCAATATTACATTTTCTTTACTATTCATAATTATTATTATATTTGTCTAACTTCTGCATTATTTACTTAATGTATAAATATCGCAAATATTTATGTATATATACAGTGTTATTTACCTAACGTATTAATGAATTTGTCTAACTTTTCAATACCTGCGACTTTTAAAATACGTAACTTTCTATTATTACACTTGTTACTGTGATAATTACTGGTTCAATACTGTGAAATACTGTAGTGACACTGTGTGCGTTATTGTTCTTTTATTATCGGATATTTTAACAGTTAAATGTAACAATTCCACTAATAACTTTTATTAACGGTTGTTTTATTGTTTTCTTTATCCGACAATTATTCTATTGTGGGGTCCACTAATGATTAGTTGTTACGGTGTCACGTACGTTACCAAATATTATTTGGCGTCTCTGCCGACATTTTTTTTATTTCTTATAATTTGCATATATCATCCTTAACTTTAACTTTTTATCAATTTAACACCTTACTGCTTTAAAAAACACATATAATGAAAAATTAAGTTTTATTAATTAAAAGTCGGGATCTTACAGAGAGTATTGTTGGAACATTGAGAATCCTGCTGAAACTATGATGGTGTTGAAGGCTAGAATTAAGCTCGATTGTTATCATCAGGTTTGGTTGAGGATTCGACAGAGGATACCACAATATGAGGGTCTGTTGCTTGCCTTAAAGTTGGAATCTAAGAAGAAGGAGATTGTCAGGCTCACTGTCGAACACAAGGCATGTCCAATAAGTTAGAGTCCAAGAAGGAGGAGATTGCCAAGCTCACTACCGAACACAAGGCATGTCAGGCCTTAATTCAAATTTTGTAAGTTCAAATGGCGACTGCTACTATCTATGTTGTTGGGCCCTAGCAAAGGATTATGGGCTTTCAATCTGAACTGATGAACCTAAAGAATACTTCTCTTCCACTGCCTTTTGGTAATTCCAAACTCTTCCTTTCTACACAACATAACCTGGATCAAGAGTTGGAGGAACTTAAGCAACTGAAAGGGTATAATAATCTAGATCAGGGGGTTGAATAGATTATTACCGTTTAAAAAATTTCTTGGCCTTTTTTAAATATTAATTAAAAATTAATTACTATGTGATTTTTGAGATAGATAAACAAATAAAAAAATAATCACACAAATGCACAGTGATTTAGTTGGTTCACAACATACACCTAATATATATGTTGCTACATCTAGTTTCAAGCTCCTCTCTAGGACTTGGGATCATATTACTATCAGTAATAAAAACACTCGTTCTACAGGCGGAGAAACCTTTACAAAGCTTTCAAGCTTAACTTTAAAACTAAACATAACTAATTATCTTGGACAGCAAGCTCTCCGCTCCTTCCTCAAACTTAGTTGCACCTGTAATCTAGAGTTTTGTTCTATTTCTTGATCTGGTCTTGAAACAAAAGCCTCTCTCTTATCTCACAAGTACGCTAGAGACCCAACCTCCAATTAACCTCTCTACGACTCTGGTCTTTGTGCTAGGATTATTCTTTTTTCATAGATACAAAAATAAATAAACTCTAATACCTTTTTAGAAAAAGATTTTTTTTTGACGGAATGCTTCTTGCATAAGTAGATATATATAATTAGTGCAGTATTTATAAAAGCTCAAAAACTTCTATAAATAAAGAAAGTGTTTCTATGATAAAGAAATATAAGTTTTGAGCAGTTTTAATAAAAGTATGAAAACTTTTATTAATAGAAATATGTTTTTAATTAAACATATAGATATTTAAGTGCAGTTTGTAAAAAGTCCAAAGACTTGTAAGTGCTTCTGAAATAAGCAGATATATAGTTCAAGTGCAGTTTTATAAAAGTATAAAAACTTTTATAAGATTGATATGCGCTTCTAATTAAGCATGTATATCAGTTTACTGCAGTTTATAAAAGTATAAAAGCTTTTATAATTTTGACAAGAGCTTCTTAAAATAAGTAGATATATCAGTTAACCTTTTGATATATAAAAGTTAAACTGACTTTTATATTATATCACAAGTATAAATAAATAAATTTGTGAGCACGAATACTTATAATATATACTTATCGAGTATAAAGATTTAATCAATTAAATGATACTTGATATCTTAGTCGATATATATATATATATATATATATATATATATATATATATATATATATATATATATATATCACAATTGTAGATTAATATAATAATAAAGTTATATTTGATTATATATATTAAAACTACACATGCAATAAACTTTGATCAGTGTAGCCTTGACACTCAGTGTTATATTAATTAACCACAAAGAGTTAATTAAATTCCCGAGATAACCATACCTTAAGTTCACAAAAGTCAGAGCTCACAACCGAGTTATATACAAAAAAAATCAGAGGGATTACTAGGCGTTGGGCACTCAGGTTGCTATAGAAGATCCAATACCTTCAAATAACCACTTGCACTTCAGAATAATCCGTGAATATTATTTATACATAAACGACTATAGTTCTTTTGAGATAATCTCAACAAGAATTGTGTTGACGCCCCCAAATTCGGGCCTATATAACCCAATTTTGAGTCACCCAAATACAAAATAACATACATAAATTTTTCTGATTATAATTATTACAATGTCGTGAATAGTACGATAGCACAAACACTAAATCCTCATTATAATTATTTGCACACTATTTTACAACTTAGTGAGGACTATTGCAACTACTAAATCGGACCGTCACTCCATTCTTATGCTCTCCCCACTAGCTCCAGCTACATTCTCATTTCTTAAAAATGAATTAAAAAGGACAAAAGTGTAAGTTCAAATAGTCCAGTAAGGAATATCATGACTAGGATAATAAATGGATAAAGTTATCTTTAGTCTCCAATAGTGATATATCAGAGATTTAGAAAAATGATAAACAACATAAGTTTTTAACAAATAACTGCAACGGAATGAGCAATATATTAAGAGAGTCAAATAGACAATAATGTGGTTGAGTTTTAAACATGTGTGTTAGTACCTTGTGTACACGCATGCGACACGTGGACTCCCCGGTTCTCCCCCAACAACTGGTATCAGAGCTTGGTTATTTTTATGGTTTTCTTGTACGAATTAAATGGCGGATTGGATAACAGGTTGTATGATTAAAATCAAGGCTACAAATTATGCAATTTAGAAGCCAAGAATAGACGATTTACTTTACTGCAAGGATTTGTACGAATCACTTGAGAACGATGAAGTCAAGCCCATAAACAAGAGTGACTCATAGTGGAACAAGATGAACAGGAAGACTATTGGTCTGATCAGATCATGGATTAATCAAAGCGTGTTTCATCATGTTACAATGGAAACTAAAGCCCATGCTCTGGCAGAAATTGGAGTCCATGTATGAAAGGATGACGACGCAGAATAAAGCTTTCTTAATTAGGAAGCTTGTGAATTCTAAGTTCAAGGATGGAAACTCCGTTGCAGAACACTTGAGTGATTTTCAGAGTTTGATAAATCAGTTAACTACGATGAAGATGATCATTGACGATGAGATACATGCTTTGTTGTTGTTGTTGAGTTCTTTGCTTGATAACTGGGATGCGTTAATTGTGTCGTTGAGCAACTCTGCTCCTAATGGTACGCTGACTATGGATACAGTTAAGGATAGTTTGTTCAATGAGAAACAGAGGCAAAAAGATATTGTAGTGACTAATGTTGAGTCACAAGTTTTTGTCGCGCAAAGTAGGTGCAACAATAGAGGGAGAAGCTCTCCTGAAGATGAGAAATCCAAGGGAAGGTCCAGAGATAGAAAAGAAATAATTTATTTTCACTGTCAGAAATTAGGTCACAGAAGGCGAGAGTGCAGATTTTTGAAGAAGGAGCAGTCTAAGAAAAAAGATGAGGATAAGGACTCAATTGTGTATCTATCCGACGTTGATGTAGCCATTGTTTATGATGGTAAACCCAAGTGTCATGTTAATGATTGGGTAATTGATTCAGTTGCTTCGTTCCATGCCACTTTGTATGGTGAAATCTTCACATCCTACATTAGTGGTGATTTTGGCTATGTATGGATAGGAAACGGAAGTGCATCCAAGGTTATAGGCATTGGAGATATTTGTTTGGAGACTAACAGTGGTTGCAGGTTGATGTTGAAAAAGTTAAACATGTTCCAGATACTCACCTTAATTTGATCTCTACTAGTACGCTTGATGAGAATGGTTATAAAAGTTACTTTGGTGAAGATCAGTGGAAGCTCACTAAAGGGTCTTTAATGGTGACTAGAGGTAAGAAAGTAGACACTCTTTACACGATGTAAGTGCATATGGGGGAATTAGGTAGAAAAAGATGTGGCACAAAGCCATGTGAGATGGGAAAAAAACATTGCATGAGAACCATAAGAGGAAAGCACTTCGCTTTAAATGGGTACCAAAAGTGAAGATGGAAAGTGATAGCTCGTAGCTAGGGAATAAAGTGGTTGTGAAAGAATTTGACAAGTAAAAATCTATCAAGTTTAAGTTGGATCCTCCCATCAAGAAGAATCATGCCAATGAGATGAAGCCGGACATGAAGAAAATTGAACATTTCAAGAAACTTGAGTTAAGTCAAGACTTCGCTAGAATTAACTCTGAGTGAGGAGTTGTGGTTGGTGATCTTTCCTCTCATGGGTTCGGAGGAGGAGATTATTGGGTGTGGGTCCTCACCTATGAAAGGAATCGAAGTTAAAAAAAGATTTACTTGTTAGATTGATTGGTGACCAAGACAAAGAGATGTGATATTAGAAAGAGTACTATAAATAAGGCTATGCGGGGGTCTTATTATGACATGAAAAGCTCGGTAGCAAGAATGTGCCGAAAGAATAAATTATGAGTATTACAGTTTGTTACTTGTGGGTATTCGCTGTCATTTTCGTTCAATTGAAAGTTTAAGGACTTTATTGCTTGAGGTATTTTTAGGTGGTGAAACTAATTAGATTTCTCAACTTAATTAAAGGTAAATTTGTACTCCCTCAATTTATTGTGCAACCTCAAATTTTAGGATGTAAAACTTGGAAGGATTAGCGTAAACCCATTATTAGTGATATAGTAAATATTCGGAGTTCAACCTGTGATTTTTTTCTTTAAGAATTTTCACGTTAAATATTGTGGCTTACTTGTAGATAATTATTTGTTATTTTCATTCTCACTATTAGGTTTGTTAATTTCCTATTTAATTGTACAAAAAGAAAATAAATCCTGAAATTGAGATTATTTTAGATGTAATTCCCTTCGATTCATAAGCTCCAAAAACTGTTGATGTGATGACATACCTAACATACCTATGTATGTACAGCTCTCTCTTGATGAGAATTTGCTTTCTTCATTAACTCCTACATTGACCGAAATGTCAAATCATTTATTATGATGTTACGCACACTACCATGTATTTCTCCTTTATATTTTTAAAATTTAAATTTAGTGACACATTACAAACTAAGTATAATTAATTTTCATAATCAAATATATAGATACAATTACAATTAATAAATATAGCTATCAATAAAAAAAAATCAATCAAATCTCCCGTTTTGATAAAACAACATCGCATAAAATAGAAAACAAAATTAACATAAACTCACGTAAAGATGGTAAACGAACCGAATACCTAACGCTATGTATGTAACCATGTAAGTTTACTTTGGAAGGAAGGAAAGGAAAAGAAGGAAAATTAATTAAAATCCCAAATTTCATGTTTGTAAGTTTTTTTTTTTTTGTTTTTTTAAGGGTAAATAGCTTGAATGCAGCACGGGTTGCATTGAAATAAAACATAACCACCAAATATCTAATACCCACTACACCATCTATAACCTGTCAATATTAAGAAAAACATGTCATGGAATTAGTTTATCCATTTTATAAAAAGAGTATCATTTATAAAATTTCAAAATTAATATATACTTTTTGTTTCATGTAACTCTAAAATTACTTAGTTGTTAGTTTAATAGTGTGGTAAGAAAAAATAAAACCATGATGACAAACTTTAAAATATTGTGTCATTTTAAACTATTATAAGTAAAAAGTAACACTTTATGGAACCAAAATATTTAACAAATAAAACTATTTTCATGAAACAAAAGAAATAATGTGTGTGTGTATATATGGAACAACAAAAAGATCAGTGTCATGTCTATGATATTAGACTTGTTTAAAAAACTGGCAATGTCAGATTTACAACATTAGATATGTTTCAAAACAACCCAAAGATCAATGTCATATTTATAACATTAGGTATGTTTGATGTTCATCTATATATCCTTTGTAGGCTTCGTATGTTTTTCACTAAACACTGTAATTGGAGCCTTGTGCTATTTGAGAATTAATCACATATGCTATGTGAAAAAGCTCTACTTCCTTTCAAAACGTATATTGATACCTTTTTTGCTGTTGAAGACAATAACAAAGAAATAAAAATTAACCATATTGTAAGATCCATGCCAAGATTTGTTTGAGGTAAATCCCTAGACATGAAGAACTCTAACTTCCAAATACTTGATCAATCAAAGCGTTTTCTTAATTGCCATATAATTTTAATCCTCCTTCCAATTCTATTTTACCTTGTTTGTTTGAGGAGAATTTTGGAACCAATTAAGCTTTAACAACGTATGTTGAAAAAAAAAAGAAGGTTCAATTCAGCTCAAATGATCCCTAAAATGATTTTACACTTTCCTTTTCTCACCTACAAAAGGGAGATGTTACCCAAACTACAGTAAAAACAAAATTGAGTTTGTTTTAAAACAAATAAATTTCACCGAGAAAGTTACATCCAATCATTGTCCATAAATCAAGAATAACATTAGATAAAACGGGAATGTACACCTGATCTGAAGGAGTGAATGGATCCAATCTATAAATTCAATTGCATATACTTTGTTATCCAATTACTGAATGTTGGTGTTCAAAAATTTTTCAAAACATCTTACAACATACCAATAATAAATCCTCGTACCTGCAATGAACACCACATTACTTCAATAGTAAAAAATGGTCCAGCAGTTCATGTTCTAACTGGATGCAAGCCCTAACCTAAAGAATATCTATCCCATCGAAATATCTTTTCCCCGAAATATATTTGTAATTAAGAACACATTTTTTTCTAGCACCAACTGCATTTGTTACAAAAGAAAGTTCTACAATAGAAAATTAACCACACACGTGTTACCCACATACCACAAAACCTATCTAGAAAACAACTTTTATATACAGCAAGCATGCATACAAAAAACAAATGACACATATATACTTATTTTGAAACTTCTTACCTTGCATATACTTGTACATCGGTTGAGCTGCACAAAAAATTGTCTTCTATAATAATTTTATCCAACTTGTTAATATTCTGCAAATGATTAACAATAAAAAACAATTCAATCAATATATTTAATACAGTATAAGAATGCTTAATCCAGTTTCACCTGAATTTCAACATGTGGTATGATAAATTGAAAACCCCGGATAACTGCCTAATTGATGTTTCAGATGAAGTACAAAGCAAATGACACATTAAATACTCCAAATTCTATAATAATAATAGCAATTGTAATAAGGAAAACAATGACATATATAGCAGTTAATAATTATTTCCTCCATTCGAAAATATAAGATCATTATTGAATTTTAAACTTCAATCTAAAATATTTTTAAACTGAAAATTGTCATGATTCACTAATACGAAACAGTAAATCTTATAATTAGTAGTACTTTTAGTCTTTTAGATAGTTTATAATATTTCATCATCGCAATGATTAAAACTAAATGAATCTATGTCAATTTTGAGTTTGAAAACGTCTCAAATTGATTCAAAATCAATAATGATCTTATATTTTGAAATGATCTTATATTTGGAAACGGATGAAGTATTAAAGAAGAAGGTATAAAAACATATAGAGACTTGAATACACAAACTACGTACCAATAGTTAACCATTTCAGAAAAACAAAGATTCACTTTAGATTGAACCAAATTTCTGCAACTAAATAGTTGGAAGAGCAAATGAGGACATTCAGACAACATTACATGGTCACTGAACTATTTCAGAATTAATTAGTACCTTTTGAAGTTTCACAATATTTTAACAAAAGAAACAGTCTTAAAACAAAAACATAGTCCCCTGATTAACATCAAAGAAGATATAACAACAAATTTACAAATCAAATTAAAAAGCAAAGATTGATTACGGATACTTGCTAATAAGAAACATGCTGTAAAGAATGTTCGGAAATACGCTTTCCTATCTGCCTTTATATAATTGAACTACACTTTGGTATTTCATTTCATACTATTGTCCCAATTCCCAAACAACATAAATCTCCAATGAATAAAACAGAAATAACATAAATTTACATACCCATCAAAGTAAAATAATAGACAGGCATAAATTACTTACTCATCTTCGACTCAATCCCCATTTAACTCCTCAAAAATTGCAGCACAGAAAAACAGAGAATGTGTCATCATATGATTGTTTCTTCCGCTATGGAGATGATACGAAGGCTAACTCGGTGTATACAAACCAAAACGCAATTTTGGAATTGTACCAAGCTTAGTGATTGTTTGTTGTGATTTCATTTTTGGCAGAATCTTCGTTTCTCTAATTTAATTTAGCCGATTCTTTGTTATCCCAAACTTATAATCTCCTTCGCTATTCAAAAAACTTCATATAGAGTCTAGACAAATCTGTATTACATAGTTGAACGAAGAACAAAATCTTAGGGGATGGCCGTAAAATTGAGCGCATGGAAGATATAAGGTTGGGGTTTCAGTAAAGAGAAAAATTGGAGTTTAGGATTGTAATAGTGGCGTGAATATAGAGGGGTAGAGGAGAGAAACGGGGAGTGAGAAGACGAAAACGAAAAGGTTATTTATTTGATTAGAATCGACTCAGTATTGAGACGCAAGCGTCAATTGAAGAACTAAGTTAACTAACGTATGAATAAAAAAAAATAATTCAAGCTACATATTTAATTAACCCATACAACACAGTATAAGAATACTTAATCCAATTTCACATGAATTTCAGCATGTGGCATAATAATTTCAAAACCCCATATAATTGTCTAATTCATGTTTCAGATGAACTACAAAGCAAATGACATTAAATACTCCAAATTCTATAATAATAGCAATACTAATAAGGACAATACTCCAAATTCTATAATAATAGCAATACTAATAAGGAAAACAATGACATATACTATACATGTTTTCAAAGGAATGCCATTGTGCATATATTAACCATTTGTATATGGAACAAAGCATAAATTCTTCCAGAAATCTACCCAAATGAAGTATTACCTTATTACTTAGAAGGAGTATAGATTATTGAACAAAAACTGCAGTTTCAACCACTAACAAAACCTCTTTATCTTGTAATATGATGATAATGGACCTGCAACTTTTGAATCTCACAAACTTATATCCGTAGTATGAACTTATGTGCATAGTACATGATATGATAAATTGCCTAATCCCCAAAATTTAAATACTAAAAATACTTCACCTCAATAATCCTTCAATATTCACGGTGATAGTTATTACCGAAACAATGTACAGAAATCAAAATGTACACCAATCAATTTAAAATACTTTCCTTTGTTCCAACAAAAGAGTTGTTTAAGGATGTAGTTTGGTTGAACATTTATCATTAAAATAGTTATTAGTTTAATAGTAGTGGAGAAATAATTATGATACATTTGAGAGCTTTCATCATTATATACTACGATGACTTTTATTGTGCAACACTATATTTTTTTTTGTTGAAAATAGGACTAATTTTTTGGAACACAGAGTATAATTAACCGACTTCCAAAACTTTCAAAACTCAACAATAAAAGGCTCAAAGAAAACTTACTGGTAGTACTCCACCGTGAGGGCAAGGTATTTGAAAATGGGGAAAGTATTGATACCCATGAGGACTCAGGGGAATCTAACTTTGCTACATAAATAAGCTCAAGGGAGTTAAATGAAACAAAAGGAGATGATTCAGAAATTAATACCAACGTATCAAGGGCAAGAAGGGAAATTAAAAGGCCTAATTGGATGAAGAACTATGAAGTTAAAATGGGAGGTTAAAAACAGTTGAGTGGGCAAGTGGGTTAATAGTTTGTTAGCTGTCAAATGTAATTAGGACCATTGATTGTGATTAGTTAGAACTGAATGGTTTAGATATTTCGTTTGTAAGTGGTATAAGTACAAGTTGTAACAGATGAGTAGGTATGTTTGGTGTAATGAAAATTCTTTTCTCTTAATTCTGAGTCTATTTCTCTCTCTACATTTCTTTTAGTTCTGGAGATTTGGCTTGGTCTCAAAAACAAGTTTATATAAGTCTCCGAATTTCACAACCCAAATCTGCATTTATTCCTTGAAGGAACATATGGATTATAAGTAAACAGTGAAAAAGTTGAACAAAATAAAATTTAAAAATATGAACTGTGACTGAAAATTAGTACTTCCTACACCAGTCAGCAGTGTTAAATTGGATGTCGAAAAGCGATTGAACCCGTAATTGTTTGAATCAATTTTGGTCTAGAATGCCTTAGTTTGGCAGAATCACAGTTTTAATATACACACCCAAAATATCCATTCAATGATCCATTTCAATAGATATAAAATTACGTACAGATTTAGAGGGAGAAATTGAGTAATTCTAGAAGTTGAATTTTCGTGTACCTGAAATCTTTATAAACTTGAAATTGAACTGTGCACTTCTTCGATCTTCATTCTTCTTCTTGATTGCGGAGGAAAGGGATGATTGATTTTGAGATGAGGAAAAGTGACAAATTAACTGTTGGGTGGGGAATTGATGGAGAAGTGGAAGGATTTAACGCTTGGGTGGGGAATTGAAAGGAGAGAGAAGGGAAATTAATGGAATAGACAATGCAATGAGGGAGAAAGCAAAGCAACTCGCTTGTCAAACTCGGTAAGGACGGACGAAAATGAACCAAACTCAACGGGTGGAACACAGGACGAAAAACTCGAACTTCATCCTATTAATATTTTATATTAAATGGTATGGATTCGGTGATAAAGTTAAGAATGAAAGGGTAGGGAGATAACTTGATATTTGTTTTAAAATTAAAGATATATTTTTAAAATAATAAAAAATAATTTAAAAATATATTTTTAATTTTTTTAAGAAAATATAATAGCAGGAGCATGATATTACTCAATTTATCTAATATATAAGTAATGCTAACATTTGCTAAACATATAGCATCGGTGGCATGTTAGAATTTTCATGTGATTTTATAAATTTTAAAAAAAAAATTATAGAAAGAGAACAATTTTTAATTCTTTTAGTTACTTCCACTTAAGTTGTTCTAACTTATAGTAATTAACAAACAATTTACATAAAATTTAAACGAAGATCTGATTTCAGTATAATAATATGTTTGTACTACTTTGTTGATAATCTGATTCACATAATCTTCCGCTTAAACAAAGTAGACAATTCGTAAGAGAAACTACTGAAGTAAACTCTACTCTAATAAACTTTTAGACACGCCATAATTATTCATTAAGGAAGGGTTACTTTAATCGGCAACGACAATGATTAGTGAACTGCCAAAAATATATATTACCTTTATCCTCAAAAGATATTTTGTATATAAGTCAAAATTATAAATTTGTGAACCCCATATGTAAAATTCTTTCTTATATTAAAATAGTCAAATATATATTAATTGTGATTCGTTACTAATATTATTTTATACTCCATCTTTTTCAAAATATAAAATGAAATTTGACTTTTTCAAAATTAATACTCCCTGTTGGTCGATTTTGCAACCGAAAAATACGCGCAAGTATACGCGGTCAACAAGTAATAAAGTGATAAGAAGAATGTCGAACCCACGAGGAATTAACTCTAATGTATTCCCAAGTACTAACTCAATATCGACTCGATCTAAATCAAACTCTTTTAATTCAAGTGATAGATAAATGTTACAACTAAATTACATGACATATAAATAAGATAAATAGATAGATAAAGGTCTAAGATTATAATTTTCCCCATTCAAGCATTTTGTCAAACACTTGGCGTGCAATGCTTTGTTCAAATATCTTAACTCCCCTTTTAGATCAATTAACCACATAGAATTGACATCCGAGAAATCACAATTACGTAAGAGCCTCTGTCGATAGTTAATTACGAATCTTCCTAACGCGGCATGTAGGAATATGTCTATCCTACACACTATCAAGAGACCAATTTCAAGAATAATTAACAAGACACATGTCACTAAATCTCATTAACTACCATTTCAATTACCAACTTTCACATAGGAAGTCATTAAGATTAGATTTCCAATTGGTTGCACACGGTATCTAGGTATATGTCTATCCTAGATACTATCAAGTTACCTATAATTGAGGATAATCAACAAGACACACGTTACTAAATCTTTATTAATCACCACCTATAATCCATTCGTCAATTTCATATAGGTTCCCAAGGTAATTGCAAGCCAAGCAATTAATCTGTAAGCATAGGTTATGATAACCAATTCATATGAGTAACAATAATCAAAGGAAGAGAAATCAATTCAAATAAGCAATGGGTTCAATTACAATCTTAGATTAAAAACTAATTACATAGAGGAAAAAGAAAGATAAAGGATGGCTTCCCCATTGTTTGTTGGATGAAACTCTATTGAAGCACCTCCATTGAAACTTCTCTTCAAGCACCTTGAAGAGTCATGGCCATTGGCCATGGCCTCCCTTTCTTAGCCCAGCTGCCTCCTCTCTCTTTGTGACGCCCCAAAATTCGGGTTACCTTATCCACGAATTCGGTGCATCACTATGCAACTCGTACATCATATTGTCAATAACTCATTGCGAAATAATAAAAATATTTACATTGATATAATATAAATATTGTTGTCCCAAGTCTCAGAACCATAACTAAAACATTATTTAATAATCATTACCAATTTAATTCTAGTCATACTGTACATAATAGTACTTTACAACAATAAGTATTAAAACTTACCATTACACTCTTTAATACAATTCCAGATTTCGTAACCTTTAACTACTACACTTATGATCAAGGTTGAATAAATATCATGATTCTTTATAATATCTCATCATATGTGAACGCAAGGTTCAGATTCTAACTTACTCAGTCCCTGAAGATTCTCAAGGTTATTCAATAACCAAACAATCGTTATAAAAATGTCCTTCATACATAATTGTCATCCTTCTAGTTTACTGTAACAAGCACCTAACGAAATCACATCTTCACTACTATAATGGATAACCCCCATTTTTAACTCAAGGTTTACATAAACTAATTAACATATATTACATACCGTTATCACAGCTAAATAATTACAATAAAGAAACTTTTAGCAACCTTTCCATGCGCCTCTAATCCTTATCATCACGATATCAAGATAATTGCATTGCATCGTAAATCTGCAAAAGTTTTATTTTTGCAAGAATGAGTACGACGGCTCAGCAAGAACTAATAGTTTTCACATTTCATGCTTCACGTAACACATAAGTTTGCACTTTATCCATGCATCATGATTCTCATACTATGCATCTTTCCAATGCATTATAAATCTCATGTAATTCATTTATATATATGTATCATGCATCTCATAGCATACCTCATGCATCTTACATTGTATGTTTACAATAATTCAAGTTCCACATAGAACAATATAGTCACATAATTGCACATGTGCACACTTTAATCATGCTCGCATATAATTCATATAACAGTAGAAGATTTAGCAATCAACTCATGTACATCAATACATTTAAACAAGTCAACAAGTTACTGAAAGAACTTGCCTTTAAGCATTCCTTGCCAAATTATGATGGCCCGTCCTTCAAATATCTTACACAATTTATTTAATAGTAAAATATCAATTAACCACTAAAAAGGCTTCATATAATGTTTCACATTATAATAATAAAAATAATTCTTATCTCATATTGTTCGCGCATTATAAACTAATAAACGCGATTAACTCTAAAACATTTCTCGGCGTCGCGTCGTTTGAAAACGTTACGACCCTCATCATCATCAATCCTCATTGGTTACATTAACCCCATTCCATTTCTTATAATATTCGTTTCATTTGAATTGAAACACTATCTAAGTTCATTAACACTTACACGGCGTTTCGACGTTTATTCGTCAAACGCCTAATCCACCTCTTTTGCACACGTTTAACATGCTCATACATTGCGTTACGACACTTCATAATGTTTCATTCTTATTATAAACATAATATTAAACAATGTTATACACACTTGTTACGGCGTTACGACGCTTGCACGCCCATATGCCAAACTTGTCTCCTCGAATGCCCAAGTGACACGCATTTGCGTATGCTTAACACGCCCATTCTAACTGTCTAATACTCAATGGTTAATGTTAAGTATCATTATAAATTACAATAATCATGTTTTAGAACTTAGAATATCATTTAACATTGTCGGGAGCATTACGCGTGCTTACGCGCATGCTCGAGACTCTTCGATTGCCCCCAAAAACACATCAGTCATACAAATGGTCAATTTGGGAATTGATCCCGACCTCAAATTGAAAACCTTAAATAACAAAAGTTGTAGGTCTACTCGTCCTCGTTCTGAATCATCTTGAATCAACTCAATCCGAGTTCGTATGAGAAAGTTATGCCCATTTTAGTAAAGGACGTCAGAGCTGTCTAGCCAACTGCAGGTTTGGCGCGCCCCGCGCCCAACCGACAGCAGCCCAGCTGCCCTTTTGTCCAGCATGCTCTATTTTTGGTTTTTCTTGACCTATCTTGCTTCCAACTACCATAACTCATTCTCTAGACGTTCAAATTGGTCCATTTCGGATTCTATGAACTCCTAATACATAGAGCTACAACATATCCAAAATTTAGAGCTATCCATTGATATTAACATGGCCAAATCTCATGATATATTTTTGTGTTCTTGGTGTTCTTGGTGTTCTTGGTGTTCTTCACTAGAATCATCACCAAATCTTTGGTTTAACTCTTTTTTACTCCATTCCAACTGGTTAACTCCATAACCCATGGAAGTATAACATCATACCAACAAAACAATTAACCAAACACAAAATCAAAGCTACATGTCCTCTAAAATTCGTCCGAATGGTCCATTTGTCCAAAAATGTCCAAAGTTTCCATGTTCTTCGGATCAAGATATATAGGAACGACTATAAAGCTAACTAATAATCTAAGGCATATGAATAGCAGTTAAACTAACTAAACAAAACTAATGCAAAACAATGAAAGAAACTAAAAATGAAAACTATATACATGTAGAAATTAAATATTTTTGGTGGGGAGTTAAGCCATACCTTAAACTACTGGAAAGGTTTTCCCTTTCGGGAAATCCCTTAAGCTACCAACGATGGAGAAGGGAAATCAAAGCTGAATGGAGAATGCTGGAATACTTAATATTTTATTAAAACTGAAGTAATTTACAAGGATGGGAAAGTTTTTTCAAGAGAGGGAGAAGAACTTATGAAAGCTTATGAGAGCCTAAGGTAGCCTACTTACGATTATATGATCATCTCCTCCTAGATTATCAGTTCATGGCTCTGATACCAAGATATACAGGAACGACTATGAAGCTAACTAATAATTAAAGGCATATGAATAGCAGTTCTCATGATGCATGGATAAAGTGCAAACTTATGTGTTACGTGAAGCATGAAATGTGAAAATTGTTAGTTCTTGCTGAGCCGTCGTGCTCATTCTTGCAAAAATAAAGCTTTTGCAGATTTACGATGCAATGCAATTATCTTGATATCGTGATGATAAGGATTAGAGGAGCATGGTAAGGTTGCTAAAAGTTTCTTTATTGTAATTATTTAGCTGTGATAACGATATGTAATGTATGTGAATTAGTTTATGTAAACCTTGAGTTAAAAATGGGGGTTATCCATTATAATAGTGAAGATGTGATTTCGTTAGTTGCTTGTTACAGTAAACTAGAAGGATGACAATTATGTATGAAGGACATTTTTATAACGATTGTTTGGTTATTGAATAACCTTGAGAATCTTCAGGGATTGAGTAAGTTAGAATCTGAACCTTGCGTTCACATATGAGATATTGTAAAGGATCATGGTATTTATTCAACCTTGATCATAAGTGTAGTAGTTAAAGGTTACGAAATCTGGAATTGTATTAAAGAGTGTAATGGTAAGTTTTAATACTTATTGTTGTAAAGTACTATTATGTACAGTATGACTAGAATTAAATTGGTAATGATTATTAAATGATGTTTTAGTTATGGTTCCGAGACTTGGGACGACAATATTTATATTATATCAATGTAAATATTTTTATTATTCCGCAATGAGTTATTGACAATATGATGTACGAGTTGCATAGTGATGCACCGAATTCGTGGATAAGGTAACCCGGATTTTGAGGCATCACAAAGAGAGAGGAGACAGCTGGGCTAAGAAAGGGAGGCCATTGCCAATGGCCATGACTCTTCAAGGTGCTTGAAGAGAAGTTTCAATGGAGGTGCTTTAATAGAGTTTTATCCAACAAACAATGGGGAAGCCATCCTTTATCTTTCTTTTTCCTCTATGTAATTAGTTTTTAATCTAAGATTGTAATTGAACCCATTGCTTATTTGAATTGATTTCTCTTCCTTTGATTATTGTTACTCATATGAATTGGTTATCATAACCTATGCTTACAGATTAATTGCTTGGCTTGTAATTACCTTGGGAACCTATATGAAATTGACGAATGGATTATAGTGTTGAGACCTAGTTATGATATCATGCGAAAGTTAAAGATTGTTGTGGTGGTGATTAATAAAGATTTAGTGACGTGTGTCTTATTGATTATCCTCAATGATAGGTAACTTGATAGTATTTAGGATAGACATATACCTAGATACCGTGTGCAACCAATTGAAAATCTAATCTTAATGACTTCCTATGTGAAAGTTGGTAATTGAAAGGGTGGTTAATGAGATTTAGTGACATGTGTCTTGTTAATTATTCTTGAAATTGGTCTCTTGATAGTGTGTAGGATAGACATATTCCTACATGCCGCGTTAGGAAGATTCGTAATTGACCATCGACAGAGGCTCTTACGTAATTGTGATTTCTCGGATGTCAATTCTATGTGGTTAATTGATCTAAAAGGGGAGTTAAGATATTTGAACAAAGCATTGCACGCCAAGTGTTTGACAAAATGCTTGAATAGGGAAAATTATAATCTTAGACCTTTATCTATCTATTTATCTTATTTATATGTCATGTAATTTAGTTGTAACCTTTATCTATCACTTGAATTAAAAGAGTTTGATTTAGATCGAGTCGATATTGAGTTAGTACTTGGGGATACATTAGAGTTAATTCCTCGTGGGATCGACATTCTTCTTATCACTTTATTACTTGTTGACCGCGTATACTTGCGCGTATTTTTCGGTTGCAAAATCGACCAACAAGGAGTATTAATTTTGAAAAAGATAAATTTCATTTTATATTTTGGAAAAGATGGAGTATAAAATAATATTAGTAACGAATCACAATTAATATATATTTGACTATTTTAATATAAGAAAGAATTTTACATATGGGGTTCACAAATTTATAATTTTGACTTATATACAAAATATCTTTTGAGGATAGAGGTAATATATATTTTTTGCAGTTCACTAATCATTGTCGTTGCCGATTAAAGTAATCCTTCCTTAATGAATAATTATGGCGCGTCTAAAAGTTTATTAGAGTGGAGTTTACTTCAGTAGTTTCTCTTATGAATTGTCTACTTTGTTTAAGAGGAAGATTACGAGAATCAGATTATCAACAAAGTAGTACAAACATATTATCAATGCAGGAGGTTTATTATAATCTGTTGAGGGCTATGCAGGAGGTTTATTATAACTTGTTGAGGGCTCTGCATGGGTGATCGTGTTAGTCTGTTTTGTTTTACCACTGTCTAGTGGGTCGACATCCAAGTCGCATTTTTGGGTGGAACGTTGTTGCCGTAAGCCGTGAAATAGGCGTGGGAATTGTCTCGTTATGTATTCCCTTTGTAAATCGTTCACAGTAGAGCTAGATTGATTGTGAACCATTATAAATTTGATATGAACACCTAATGCTAAGTCGTGCCAGGTTGTAGTTTATCATGATGCTAAGTCGTGCCAGGTTGTAGTTTATCATGATGCTAGGTCGTAAGAGGTTATAATTTATCTTAGTTTTTTTTAAAGATTCTGATACCAAGATATACAGGAATGACTATGAAGCTAACTAATAATCTAAGGCATATGAATATCAGTTAAACTAACTAAACAAAACTAATGCAAAACAATGAAAGAAACTAAAAATGAAAACTATATACATGCAGAAATTAAATATTTTTGGTGGGGAGTTAAGCCATACCTTAAACTACTGGAAAGGTTTTCCCTTTCGGGAAATCCCTTAAGCTACCAACGCTGGAGAAGGGAAATCAAAGCTGAATGGAGAATGCTGGAATACTTAATATTTTATTAAAATTGAAGTAATTTACAAGGATGGGAAAGTTTTTTCAAGAGAGGGAGAAGAACTTATGAAAGCTTATGGGAGCCTAAGGCAGCCTACCCCCTCTAGCTACAACTAAGCCTCTTTATACTACATCTGAGACTCTGGACTCCAAAAGGAATTAAATTATAATAGAGTAAAAGATAAAGTCCGGGTACACATTGGGTCTCATAGTCAACTTTAATCTTTTCACCCTTTTTCTAAAGTTATTTCGGAAAGGACGTGCACCTGAAAGATGCTCTCACAGGACAATAATTTACCTGACTAGAACTATTTACATAGTGGACTTATTTAATAATTACATAAACGTCCAAATGAGCTGGCCAAAGTGTTAAATCCTAGCTACTGAGAAGTCTGTATTGGCTGGTCTTTGAGAAGGTATTTCCCTCATGAGCTGAAAAGGAATAAAAAAAGACTGCTGAGTCATGTCCTTTCTTTTCTGGCTGATGAAAATTCTGTTGGCTTTATCGCATTATGACTGGCCTGGGAGCTGAAGATGTCCTTACACTATGTGTCCAAGTTGTGGCTGGTAATGCTGTTAGTGCTTTCTAGAGATGTTTCTGGAGTTTTTGGAGAGTCTGAATGAACTGGAGAATCTTTCATCTGTTCCTTATTACTGGTCTCTTGGGGAGAGAAGACTGGCAAAGTCTGTTGTGGCTTGAATCTGAGACTTTCTAGCTGGTTGAGAAAGTTATTAACTGCTGCGTGTGTGTCTTCTTCACTGAGCTTGCTTCTGGATCTTCCAAGAACAAGTTTTCTCTTGAGACTGGGTTTTTTCTTTCTGGTAATTGTGACAAAACTTTCTTTAAGTTCTGGAACTGGCTTTTGAAGCTGAATAACTTTCTTAGCTTTTCTGGGATTCATGGAACTAAGAACTGTATCTATTTTAATCTGATGCTGATCATCTACAACTGGATTTAAATGTGCTGGAATAAAACTGGAACTAGTTTGATCATTAACTTGATTTATCATAGTCTTTTGAGGACCAAGATAAATCTTGTTATAATCAATAAATTGGCTTTTGGGGAAAGCCACACCCATTAACGGACTTGAGATCTCTTTACCACTTGCCATTTGAAGTGGAGTAGGTAATGGGATTGAGGGTCCACTACTTCCCTTCACAGATGTTTGGGCTTCTGTGATAACCTCTATGCTCTTTAGAGAGGAAGATGCTGAACTCATCTGTACTCCTAATGGAATTTTACTACATCTAGCTAATTCTACTGAAAGGAAAGAAATCTGTTTCTGTAATTCTGAATTTTTAATGATAAGCTGTTGTTTTTCTGTCATCAATCTTTCACAGTTCTAGTTTAAACGTTTGAAATTTGTATTCATGCTTTCGCAATGAGTACAAAAAATAAGCTGGTAAGGAGATATGTCTCTGGCAATTGAAAAATCTAAAGCTGGTTCTGAGTAATGGAAAAGAGAAGGACTAACAAAATAAGTATCTCCAATGATCTGTCTGGCAAAGGAATGAGCAAGTGAAAGATCATTGAATCCTTTGAATTTAGGCTGGTGGAAATTCTTTGTCTGTTCAATGACATCTGTTTAAGAATGGAAAATGCCACATTTATGACCTCTAGTGATTACATAAAATTTAAAACTTTTATCCTGGAAAAATTCTGTTAATGTATTTAATGATGCAAGAAAATGTTTCTGGTCTCTACCATGGGAAATCCAAAGATCATCCACAATGCATTTCTATTTTTTACTAAGACTAATGTGGTCTAATGGCTTAAAAGTAAAAGGTAGGTTTGCTGGATAAGAAAATAATGTTTGATTACCAAACCTAATGGTTTCATAACCAATTTTATTATGCTGGGATGCAACTGATGTATGCAATGCAAAGCTGTTATTAATATTCTGGCTTCTTACTGATGCTGATGTTTGTGCTGGTGATGCAAAGCTGTATAAATTCTGGCTTTGTGAAGACTGGTTTTTGCCTTTCGGCGGTAACCCTGGTAAATCTGTCATCTGCAAATTAACTTAGAACATTATGAACAGTTTTCTGAATTAATTACTGGTAAACTGGTAAATATTAAATTATGATCTGAAAGTTAGATTTTTCTGGACAAAAGACAAAATGACTTTAATAAAGTTAGCCTTTATAAGATTCCTTCGATAAAGTTACTTTGAAAAAGTTAACTTTAATAAAGGTGCTTTAATAAAGCTACTTTAATAAAGTTGAAAAAAGTTAAAAAGTCTTTTCTAATAATTTTCTCTGTGGAAAAATATAAGCTAAAAATCTTTCTGGAACTTTAGCTGAAAAATTCCTACGAAAACTAGAATCTGTTCTAAGATCTAGTAATTTGTCCTAAAGATTGGAGAACTACCTCTAATTTTAAGACTAAAGTATATTAGGTTTTGGAGAGGTTCTAATTTTGGAGTATCATCTAAAACTGGTAAAATGAAAGACTGTGTTAAAACTGGATTACTAAGAATACTGGCTTCTTTCTCTTCTAGAGTAATAAGATCTGGACTAAAAGATCTGGCTGAACTTATCTTATTAAATTTTTTTAAAGATTCTGTATATTCTTTACTATTTTCCTTGATTGGAAAATTTCTTTTATTTCTTTTGGGTTCTTCTTTATAAGGTTCCTTAAAAAATCTAATTCTGGTATAAGCTGATTTATTAAAATATCCTGTAATTATAAACTTAAAATGTTTATGTCTGAATTTAAAATTATTACAAGCTGTTAAAATCTGGTAAGGCCTTATACATGCTTCTGGAAGTAATTTATCCTGATTCTGTCTAGTATCACCTATATTAATATAACAGTGTTCTGGACTGAATAATACTAACTGATGAACTATGGAGTGATTTTCTGGTTTTAAATATATAGAATCTTTCTTAGATATTTTTACCTGGTCTAATGCTTAGTGGGAAACTATTAAATTCTTTTTTAGATTTAGAATTTTGTTATCTGTAATTAAACTAAACATGTACTTAGATACATTTATCTGTTTTAAACTTTTATCTGAACCTATTAAGCTCTTATTATGATCTGATAACTGTAAAGATTCACAAACTATTACCAAGGATGGCTGAATTTCTATATCTGTAACAGTACGGAGCTGGTCTAACCATGGATATATACTATTATCCAAACTGGTATGAAGGCTGACATTCTTTATAAAGTATAACTGTTGTACTAGATTTAATCCTAAAGACTCTGGATAAACTGGTTTTATATTCTTGTTAATAAAATTAAAAGTTTTCCATAAAATTCTGGTAAAATTCTCTAATGAAATTTATTGGTTAACTCTTTTCTGGTTAATTCCTGAGGTTGGATTACCTGTAAATTTCTATGGTTCTGTTGTGGAAAAACCTCATCTGACTGGTCATCTAAATTATCTGTTTTATCAACTAAAGTTGTTTCTGGTTTTTCTTCTTCTTCTACGAAATATTTATCTACAAATGCTAATGAATCTGATTCTGATAATTTTTCTACTATATTATCTGTTTGTTTAGATTCTTCTTCTTTTACCTTTCTTGCTTCTTCTTCTACCTGTTGGTAAGAATTAAGTAATTTGTTATCTATTTTTAATACTAATTCCTTATCTGGTGTTACTTCTATGTACTGGTATGGTTCTAATAAACCTTCTTTAATTAACTGTAAACAATCTTGTTTTAAAGTTTCCGGATGATATAATAAAGATCTATTAATAATTATTATTTCTTTTGTATTATAATTATTTACTGCTAAATAACTTTTAAGTATATTATATTTGTCTATTTTTATGTCTGCTGGATTTCTTACTTTCTGTTTGAAGTAATTAATAATTTTCTGTTCTAATGCTATTAATTCTTTTTCTGTAAGTAAATCTTGAATTAACATATTATGAATCTGGTGATTATATAGTTACTGTACTTAATAGCTTATTATATCTATTGGCAGAATTTCTACTATATCTGTCTATATCCCAGTGTTCTGTAACTAAATCTGTTCGATGTTCTAGATATTCTTCATAACTTATAAGGTTCTGGCTTAAAGCTTCTTTTAGATCTATAACTTTCTGTTTATACTGTTTTATATTCTCAACTATAATTTTATTCTGTCTTTTTAATTCTTTAGAATACCTTATTACTGCATTAGGAACAAGACTCATAATTAAAATCTAGCAAATATGTTCTCCTAGTCTTATTTTACACTGTTTTATTTCTGCTTTTATTATTATTATTATTATTGTATTTTCATAGCTGGAAATTATCTTAATTATTCTGTAAAATCTCTTCCAATTAAAGTTATTCTTATATGTGTATAATTTTTCTAATTGCTTATCATATCTGTCTACTGTCTTTGTATATTCTTTTAAACAATCTTTTAATATCTTAAATTCTTTTACTAATCTTTTAGTTTCTGTTATAGTTATCTTAACATATGTAATTACTTATATATCTTCTAATTTTCTGGTTTACTTTTATGTCTCTTTCTAACTTTTCTTCAAATTGTCTAACTACATCTAAAGCTTCAAACTATAAATAGAAATTAAAGCTTTCTTTCTTATCTTCTGGTAGATTCTTAACAAATGCTAATAAATTTTCTAACACCACTGTTAACTCCTGTAAGGATTCTATGAGCTGTTTTACATTTCTGTTGCTAATGTGTAATCTCTCAACATAAAACTTAATATATTTCATAACTCTAACATATACAATTACTTAAGTATTTTCTAAGGTAGTAGTTTTCTATTTTTTCTCTGTTTAATAGTAATTCTGTTTGTTTAATTATATCGAATGCTTGGTTAAATAATTCTGTTTTATCTTCTGCTAATGTGCTTATATATTCTAATACTTTCTATAAAAATTATGTAAGTTCTTTTATCTGTATGTTGCTATTATGTAAATCTTGTGCTATAAATTCGTAAGTAATTTTAGTAAACCTAGATCTCATTTAGACACTTAATAATATTTCTAATTGTTTAATTTTTTCTTGTTCTTGTGCTATTCTTTTATTACAGTAGGATTCTATCTGGTGGTTATAATATTTTTTTATTCGTATGTACTGTTTTTTACCTGATATTTTACAATAAACTATGTTATCTAATTTAAGCTGTTCTGCGTGCTGGATAAGTTCTCTACGATGTCTTATCAACGCTTTTATCTGATTAAAGGCTGGACAACTCATTATATACTTAATAACCTTTCTAATTCTTTTATTTTTTTCTTCTTCCTCTAATATTCTGTTATTATAGTATTCTTCTAGATTCATATTATAGTATATCCTGTTATATGATTAAAATTTATTCTGTCTCTTTTAACCTGTTCTAATTGTCTGATGAAGTATTTTTTTCTGTTCTATTAGAGCTTTTATCTGATGTAAAGCTGGGTAATTCATACTATTACTGTTTATCTGTAATATCCTGAATTAACTGACTCATTTCCCAATTGGCTACTATTCTGGCGTTTATTAACTGACTTTCAAAAGCATTTATACCTGGAGTTATATTTATTCCTAGGTCTTTATAACTATTTAATCTGGTTTTTCTAATTTCTTTTAATTTTTTAATCTGCTGCTTATTCTCTTTTATATCCTTCTAGAGACTAGCTATAGATGGTAATTCTTTTTTCCTGGCGTGAGTAGATATTGTCTGAGTATCCATTATACTAAGTCTATTATATACTTAATCTGGCTAATTTTTCTTCAAGAATGTTAATCTTTTGTTGTTTTCTGGCTATTTTCCTATCATAGAGTTTTTCTATGGTTATCCTGACATCTCTACTACATCTATTTATGGCCATATCTATTAAGCTTTCTGTTTTATCTTGCTTAATCTGTGTAATTCTTAGATGGTAGTAATCTATAAGATTCCTAAGTTCTTTATAAGCTAGAAACATTCTTTAGTGATTGTGCTTTAAGGATTTAAAAGGCTTTTAAATTCAGATAAGCTTATCCCTACTTGGTACTTACCAATCCTAAACGTAGCTAAGTTATGACCTAAAATTTCCCATTTTTATGAATATTTTTGTTTTTTATCATTTTTACTTTTTTTTACAACAAAGGTATTATGACGACAAAGGTATTAGGGCCAAAATATTAAGAAAGACTTTCAATAATAAAAAAGATTGCATAGATAAAGAACCTAACATGTTTAATCCTTAAGATAAATTATAACCTCTTACGACCTAGCATCATGATAAACTACAACCTGGCACGACTTAGCATCATGATAAACTACAACCTGGCACGACTTAGCATTAAGTGTTCATATCAAATCTATAATGGTTCACAATCAATCTAGCTCGACTGTCAATGATTTACAAAGGGAATACAGAACGAGACAACGCCCATGCCTATTTCACGGCTTACGGCAACAACGTTCCACCCAAAAACGCGACTTGGATGTCGACCCACTAGACAATGGTAAAACAAAACAGACTAACACGATCACCCATGCAGAGCCGTCAACAGGTTATAATAAACCTCCTGCATAGCCCTCAACAGATTATAATAAACCTCCTGCATTGATCTTAATAGATTATAACTAATCATGCAACCTTCTTACGATTATATGATCATCTCCCCCTAGATTATCAGTTCTTAGTCGTTTAACTGTCGTTCCTGTCCTCCTTGGTATCAGAGCCATTTACTAATTTTTTAGGCGAGGATAATCGTATAATTTGTTTGAATAATCTTAATCTAGTGGGACGTCACTCAAGTCGCGTGGTTGGGTGGAACGTTGTTGCCGTGAGCCGTGAAATAGGCGTGGGCGTTGTCTCGTTCTGTATTCCCTTCATAAGTCGTTGACGGACGTGCTAGAAAGAGATTAGTCTTATATATTATGTGAGAGTCTAATGCTTAGAACATTGGGCATTGGCCCTAGTACCTCTAGTGCTAGGAAAGATAAGAAAACGAAAGATAATGTTAAAAACATTTCTGAAATTGCTTATAGAAATCTTGAAGAACATTTAAAAAATTGGTCTTTACCTAAGGTTAAACCTAGTCATGTCTACCAAATTGGACTATTTGATCTTGAATCAAAAACTATTATTAAAACAATTGAAAGAACAATTCCCATTTTTGATGCTAATAAAGTAATCAGATTGTTAAACAAAGATATTAAAGACTACCAAGAAGATTATAGTTTTCTACATCTTGGATGTGTCTCTATTGGTTTAAAACCTTTAACAAGAAAAGGACTTGATACTAGTCTTTGCCTTACTAGGCATAATCGATTCACAGATTCCTTATTAGGAGTCGTATAAACCAGTTTATGTAACGGTCCAGTTTATTTTAACTGTTATCCAAACTTTAAAGTTTCATTAACTGATAAACATCTTCTCGATGTCTTAACCTTAAATGTTGAAACTAAAGGTTATGATATGAAATTAGGTGTTGAAAATGTTGCTCTTATATACAAAGTCTGTTTTAAAGTGTTAAACACTCTTGCTCCTAAAGCTAAAAGATTTGATATTAAGGGTAAAACTACTCTTTTCGAGACTAATATGTCTAACTCAAACCTAACTGTTCCTAAAACTCTTACCTGGTCTGATATTCAGTTACTAGAAAAATGGACAATAATTGATGCAACTCTGCCTGAACCAAAAGAAAATAGTAATCGGGATGTTGAACAAATTGTTAAAACTCCTGATGGAAATGTTGAAATCTATTTTGGTCAGTCTAATAGAGTGACAAAGTTTCATATAACTAATTGTGAGAAAGATAGTTCTCCAGCCTCTACTTCTTCGGTTATTCCTCCAAGTAGAGCTTCAACTTCGTCTATTCCTCCCTATATTCCTAATAGGAATTTCTCCCAGGAAGGAGTAGATACTAAAAGTGACAGTATAATTGGAACTTATGAGTCTCCTTATCAGATCCCTCATGGGATTTATAAATCAAAATCTGTTATGATTGGATCACCTTCTCCTTCAGAACTTGGTTTTTCAATCAATGTGATTAAATCAGTTAATAACAATGAACTTAAATTTGTCATTAATAGAAAAGCTATAAATGATGATTTTCAAGCAGAGAAAAATAAAAATTTTCGAGATTGGTATTTTAAAACCGATTCTAAACAAGAATTGGCTTTATTTAAGGAAGAATTTTATACTTATTTGGAAACAAATAAAGTCATTATTTCTTTCATAGATTGATTTTTCACCAATAAAAGTTTTAAAGACAAAGAGATTGGTATGATTGAAAGTTTTTATAAAACGTGGGAGACAGTTGATGGAAAAAAGATTAGATCACTTCATCCTCCTACTGAAACTCCTTTTATTTTAAAAAATTATGCAGGAAATATAATTATTGCAAATGCTTTTGCAGATCCTATTTCAATAGATGATAGGACTGATCTTAATAAGGTCATGAGACAAAATAACTATTCAAATGTTTGTCTTCAGACGGTTAGTCAACAATTGACTAGGATTGAAGATAAAGTTGATAACATCAATGACAACAGAAATTCTGTTAAGTCTCAGTCTCTACCTTTAAAAGGAATTGATCCAGTTATTATAAAACCCCCTCCTGATAATATTAAGTTCAACTTAACCCCTAAAAGGGATGAAGAATTTCTTCAAAAATTAGTTGATCAATTAACAAATTTGAAGATAAAGGATACCCCTTCTTCTTCAAAACAACTTTCTGTCATTAATAAAGACACCTCTGACTCTGAATCTGAATATGGTCATTTAGACAAAATTTCTGATCATTTTACCAAGCTTGGTGACGAAATTAATCTTTTACCTCCAGATAATATCTTACAAAATTCCTTTGGTCTTAATAAGATCGATTTTGATACTAAAAGTTATAAGAATAGAGTTCCTTATGGTAGGTACTATTACCCCAGACCTACTCCTATGGATATTCTGTTTGAAGAAAATTTTATAAATGTTGACAGATCTCATTATACTGCTGATAGCATTTATGAATGGAATATAGATGGTCTTTCTGAACATGTTATATTAACTGTTTCGCATAAAATGCTTATGTATGCTACTGTCTGTAAAGCTAATAGAAATTCTGATAGATAAGTGACTAATTTTATCACTTCTGGATTTACTGGTCAATTTAAAGGATGGTGGGATAATATTATTACCCCTGCTCAAAGATATGACATTGAAAATGCCATAAAAACTATTAATATGACAAATTCTCATACATCCATGATTAAACAAGAAATAACTGAAGATAGTGTTTATACACTTATTCACACAATTGTAAAATATTTCGTTGGTCATGCTCTTTCTAATATGGATAGGAGCAAAGAATTATTAATAAATTTAAAATGTCCTACACTCACCCACTTTAGGTGGTATAAAGATGTATTCTTATCTAAAGTTGTGATGAGATCAAATGGTAATTCTACCTTCTGGAAAGAGAAATTTATCTCTGAATTACCTACTTTATTAGCAGAAAAAGTCAGAACTAGATTTAGAAATAAGAATGGTGGTTTAGCTATACCATATGAAAATTACACCTATGGTGAATTAATAAGTGAAAGTATTGCTGAAGGCTTAGCCTTATGCAATGACTTGAATATCAAAGCTCAGCTTAAAAAGCAAGGACTTTCTGATGGGTCATTACGCTAATAAGTGTAAAACAAAAAAGAAGATTGATGCTCTTGAATTAGATGATAATATCAAACAACAAATTTATAATTTGTTATTAGATTCTGATAATTCAGATATGTCTGATAATTCTGCTTATAGCTCTGCAAATGATATGTTTGCTATATATGATTCTGATATTAGTTCATCTTCTGATTCTGATAGTACTGTTGGATGTGCTGATTACTGTAAAACAAAAAAAGATTTTTATAAATCTATCATTCAAATGAATGGTTTAAGCTTAAATGTTTTAAACAAACATGAAACTTTTATACTGGACATAATAGACCAGATAAAAGACCCTGTTGAAAAAAGAAATCTAATAGAAAAATATTTGAATCAAACAAAAGAACAAGTTGAAGAGGTTAAAAAACCTAAAATCTATACAACTTATACTCTACAAGAAGTATTTAATAGAATTGCTTCTGAACCTGAGAAAGAAATTACTCTCAAAGATTTAAAAGAAGAGGTTAATAACCAAAAGAAAGAAATTAGTAATCTTAAAGATAGGCTTGAATTTGTTGAAAGTCTAACTTTGGCAAGATTTACTAAAGGAAAAGAAAAGGAAATTCCTATTGATTCCCCTCCAACACAAGAAAATAATCTTGATTATTTAATGCTAATGGAGCAAATCACATTTCAAAAATGGTATGTTCAAATTACTTTAGTTATAGCTGAAGACTTTATTGTCAACACTATTGCTCTTGTTGATAGTGGTGCTGATATGAATTATATCAAAGAAGGGCTAATACCCACTAAGTATTTTGAAAAAACTAAACAAAGTTTAAGTACTGCTAATGGTTCTAAAATGAATATCAAATATAAACTTAATAATGTTCATATTTGTAATCAAAGAATATGTTTAAAAACATCCTTCATACTGGTTAAAAACCTTGCTCAATTTGTCATATTAGGAACTCCCTTCCTAAATATGATTCAACCCATAGAAAGAATTGATTCTACGGGAATAAAAACAACCTTAAATGGACAATCTATAATATTTAAGTTCATTTCTTCTCCTGTTACGAAAGATTTGGATGAGTTAAAAACTCATTTAATTTTTAAAGAAAAACAATTGAATTTCTTGAAGCAAGAAGTTTCCTCTTGTACTATTGAAGAAAAGCTTAAAGCTCCTGTAATACAAGAAAAAATTCAAAAAATTGAAAAAGAAATTACAGATAATATCTGTAACGAATTTCCTAATGCTTTTTGGGATAGAAAAAAGCATATGGTAAAACTTCCTTATATGAAAAATTTCTCTGAGGATAAAATTCCTACTAAAGCTAGACCTTCTCAAATGGATCGAGAAACTCTTGAGTATTGCAAAAAAGAAATTGATTCTTTATTACAAAAAGGTTTAATACAAAAGAGTTCCTCTCCATGGAGTTGTTCTGCATTTTATCTTAATAAACATTTTGAAATTGAGCGCGGCACACCAAGAATGGTGATCAATTATAAGCCCCTCAACAAGGTCCTTAAATGGATAAGATATCCTATTCCTAATAAAAAGGATTTGTTGAAAAGATTATTTGAGGCAAAAATATTCTCAAAATTTGATTTAAAATCAGGATATTGGCAGATTCAAATTGATCCAAAGAACAGATATAAAACTGCTTTTACTGTTCCTTTTGGCCAATATGAATGGACTGTCATGGCTTTTGGTTTAAAAAACCCTCCTTCTGAATTTCAAAAAATTATGAATGATATTTTCTATCCTTATTCCACTTTTATCATCGTCTATATTGATGATATCTTGGTCTTTTCTAAAGACATTGATCAACATTTTAAACATTTACATACTTTTATAAATGTTGTAAAAAGAAATGGATTGGCATTATCAACCAAAAAGATGAATTTGTTTCAAACAAATATTCGATTTTTGGGTCATAATATTTTTCAAGGAATTATTATTCCTATTAATAGATGTATTACTTTTGCTGAAAATTTTTCAGATACAATTAAAGACACAAATATGCTTCAAAGATTTTTGGGAAATTTACAGTATATTGCAGACTTTTATAAAGATCTTGCAAAAGATGCTCAAATCTTATATGGCCGTCTTCGTAAACAGCCTCCTCAGTGGAGCGATAAGCACACTGAAGCTGTTAAGAAGATTAAACTTAAAGTTAAATCTATTCCTTGCTTATGTTTAGCAAATCCAAATTGGTTAAAAATCGTTGAGACAAATGCTTCTAATCTTGGCTATAGTGGTATTCTTAAACAATTGAATCCCCATACAAGAAAAGAACAGTTAGTAAGTTATACTTCAGGATATTGGAATGTTACTCAAAGTAACTATTCTACTATCAAAAAAGAAATGCTTTCTATCATTAAATGCATATTTAAATTTCAAGATGATTTACTAAATCAAGAATTTATTCTCCGAATAGATTGTTCTGCTATTAAAGAAGTTTTGGAAAAAGATGTTAAAAACATCGTGGCAAAATAACAGTTTGCCAGATGGCAATCTCTTTTGGCCATCTTTGATTTCAAAATTGAATATATTAAAGGAAAATTAAATTCCCTTCCTGATTACCTAACCCGTGAATTCTTGCAGGGCAAACCATCTCTAAAAGAGGTGGATCTTCATCTCGAGGGAGAGGTAAATACACCCAACTCCCAGGATCCTATACAGGAAATCCCTCAAAGGAAACAGGTAATACCTCAGTTTCCATGAAAGACATTTTGCAAAAGGAAGAGGTGGATAATATCCACGAAAAAGAATTTTTTGATTTAATACTAACAGTTGAAAACTGTGATATCAAGTGGTTAAAAGACCCTGACTATTTGGCTTCTAGATATCTAGATCCAATAGTATTTTATCCTTTAAAAGGATCAAATAATTTTCGAAAATATTACGAGCAGATTCTAATAGAAACTAGCTCAGTTGATTTTGAACACTTTACGAGAGGAGAAAAAAATAAAATTGCTCATTTCTCTTTCTCTAAAGCATATTTTTAAAAGATGCTTCTTCCCTGTGATTGGGGACTCGATCCTAATAGGGCAAGAAAAATGCTTGGTTATCCTAATATGGATTTCAATTATTAGGATTATAAAGATGCTTGGTATTTTTGCTTCTATTATGAGAATCCTCAAAAGAAGCATACCTGGTTCTTTAGAATATCCCCTGAGGTCGCTAAAAGTGAACTACCAAATTGGTCTATCCATTGGTGGCACAGATTTGGCCCCGAAGCAGTAATACTGCCTACAGACATTAATAATGTTTACCTTGAATATAAAAGTATTCATCCGCATCTTAAAGATGCTAAGGTCTCAAAAGGCCTCCCTCTATTCAAATTTTTCATGAACTACAATCTACCTTGGATCTGGACATGGAAATTTGGTTCAATTATGCAAGAAAATTATAATTTTGGTCTTTCCTCTCTCACAAGGAAATACCTTTGCAAATGGTGGATAAAATGGTCCACAGATGACCCTGTTAAAGCGGTGAAAAAAGACTTATTAATTTTTCGTGAGATCCTTAAAAAGGCTCAAAAAGAACAAGAAAAACAGGATAAGCTCAAGAATCCTTTACAGCATTTAAAAAATCAATTAGAGGAAAATTATCCTACGGTCAGCAAAGCAGAAATAAAGCAATTAATGTTAAAAGCATTGAAAAATCAATGGACTTCTGACAATGAAGGAGATGATATCTCTATGCTTTCAGCCAAAACTAGCAAAAGTGGCCATCATTATTCAGTCTCTTCAGATACAGAAGAAACAGATGATGAGACGGCAGAAAAGTTTGATGCTAAAATGCAGAAGATTCTCAATAATGAAGATACGGATGATCCAGATATAGACACTCAACCAGACATTCATGCAGTGTCGACCTTTGTCTTAAAGAAAAGGAAAAAGTTAAAAAGCAAAAAGCAAAAGGCAAGAAGAAAGTCTCCAACACGCCTCCTGCCAAAGACTAAAAGTCGAAATCACTTTATTAAAGCTACTTTATTAAAGTTACTTTATTAAAGCTACTTTATTAAAGTTACTTTATTAAAGTTCTTTTAACTTTAAGCTAAAAGCTAGATTCCTTCATTTTTGAGGATTTGTCCTTTAGGGCTAATAGCCGTGTATAAATAGAGGCTCGCTCCTCAGTTGTAATCAAGCTTTCCTAGGCTCCTTTCTTTTCTCTCTTTACTTTTTTTACTTTGAAATCTTGTAACTGATCTCCACTTGTACATATTGTGTGGCAATAAAGAGAAAGGCTTCCATGGAGTCTCCATGCAAGTCTTCTTAATTCTATCTTTAATTATCTTATTTGCTTATAGCTTGTTACTTTGCTTATAACATGTTTATATTTGTGTTTATAGCCTAAATAATTAGTCGTTTAACTGTCGTTCCTGTCCTCCTTATAGCATCTTTCCCATACATTATAAATCTCATGCAATTCATCTATATATATGTATCATGCATCTCATAGCATACCTCATGCATCTCACATTGTATGTTTACAATAATTCAAGTTCCACATAGAATAATATAGTCACATAATTGCACATGTGCACACTTTAATCATGCTCGCATATAATTCATATAACAGTAGAAGATTTAGCAATCAACTCATGTACATCAATACATTTAAACAAGTTAACAAGTTACTGAAAGAACTTGCCTTTAAGCGTTCCTTGCCAAATTATGATGGCTCGTCCTTCAAATATCCTACACAATTTATTTAACAGTAAAATATCAATTAGCCACTAAAAAGGCTTCATATAATGTTTCACATTATAATAATAAAAATAATTCTTATCTCATATTGTTCGCGCATTATAAACTAATAAACACGATTAATCTAAAACATTTCTCGGCGTCGCGTCGTTTGAAAACGTTACGACCCTCATCATCATCAATCCTTATTGGTTACATTAACCCCATTCCATATCTTATAATATTCGTTTCATTTGAATTGAAACACTATCTAAGTTCATTAACACTTACACGGCGTTTCGACGTTTATTCGTCAGACGCCTAATCCGCCTCTTTTGCACACGTTTAACATGCTCATACATTGGGTTACGACACTTCATAATGTTTCATTCTTATTAGAAACATAATATTAAACAAGGTTATACACACTTGTTACGGCGTTACGACGCTTGCACGCCCATACGCCAAACTTGTCTACTCGAATGCCCAAGTGACACGCATTTGCGTATGCTTAACACGCCCATTCGAACTGTCTAATACTCAATGGTTAATGTTAAGTATCATTATAAATTATAATAATCATGTTTTAGAACTTAGAACATCATTTAACATTGTCGGGAGCATTACGCGTGCTTACGCGCATGCCCGACACTCTTCGATTGCCCCCAAAAACACATCATTCATACAAATGGTCAATTTAAGAATTTATCCCGGCCTCAAATTGAAAAACTTAAATAACAAAAGTTGTAGGTCTACTCGTCCTCTTTTCGAATCATCTTGAATCAACTCAATCCGAGTTCGTATGAGAAAGTTATGCCCATTTTAGTAAAGGACGTCAGAGCTGTCTAGCCAACTGCAGGTCTGGCGCGCCCCGCGCCCAAATGGCCTTACCAAGGGTGTGCCCAGCCGGCAGCAGCCCAGCTGCCCTTTTGTCCAGCACGCTCTGTTTTTGGTTTTTCTTGACCTATCTTGCTTCCAACCACCATAACTCCTTCTCTAGACGTTCAAATTGGTCCATTTCGGATTCTATGGACTCCTAAGACATAGAGCTATAACATATCCAAAATTCAGAGCTAACCATTGATATTAACATGGCCAAATATTAGGCCAAAGTATCAACTCATGATATATTTTTGTGTTCTTGGTGTTCTTGGTGTTCTTCACTAGAATCATCACCAAATCTTTGTTTTAACTCCTTTTTACTCCATTCCAACTGGGTTAACTTCGTAACCCATGGAAGTATAACATCATACCAACAAACAAATTAACCAAACACAAAATCAAAGCTACATGTCCTCCAATATTCATCCAAATGGTCCATTTGTCCAAAAATGTCCAAAGTTTCCATGTTCTTCATCCTTTAAGCATAGGTACGGATTTGTTTTCGTTCTTGTTCCACTTTCATGTTATTAATGGTTTATATAACCTCTTAACAACATCAATAACCGTTCACAACCAACAAAAATAACAAAAACAACAATAACCCAACCATGCATAGAAAAGCTCCGGGAGGAAAAAAATGAAAGCTTGAAAACATACTTTTTGATTCTCCTTCACATATGCTTAATGATTATTAGGGCTTGGTAGGAATTGGGTAGAATCTCCCCTCTTGCTCTACGAGTCCTCCCGTAGCCTCATGCAAGCTCCTCCACTCTATCCATTTCTTTCTCTCTCTAGAATAGTTTCTCTTAAGCTTTTCTTTTTCTTACTTCTTCTTCTTCTTCTTCTGCAGATCATCTCTCTACTCTCTCTTTTCACTTTGAAATTTCTGAGCTTGGAGGTAAGGAAGGAATGGCATGGAAAGGGAAATGGGTTTAGAATACCCGTACTCCTCTTTTCTCTTTGTTTCTATGCAACTTGATTGCTTCTCTCTCTCTCTCTATGTTTATTGCAACAACTTAAAATGGAAGAGGAGAAATGACTGGTGGGAACATACTTCGGGAGAATGGAGCTTGGGGTGAGAAACCGAGTTGGTGGGTTTGAACACTCAAGAAGAATGTTGAGCATTAGGGAATTTCAAGGTGTTGGGTGTTGTAATTACCAACACCTTGTCGGCACCTCCCTCTTGTCACTCCCTCATTGGCTAGCTCCAACACTTGGCAATTTTGATTGGCTCGTGGGTTTAAATGGTTCCCAAATTATACAACACACCCAAAAATATATCCGAATACTCCCACTTTTGTACCAAATTTGCTCAATAACTTTACTCAAAATTAAAATGGGTACCCCCATAAAATATTGAGACGCGTAAAAATAATTATTATGGGGTTTGTCTATTTATTTGGAATACCCATATAATATATTTCAGATACGGATAAGATCACGTATCAACTCAAATAAAATTTCTGACACTTGAAAAAATTATTCCTTCGCATACACGTCTTAACGAAATTTATAGAAACCGAAAAAGACGTAAAAATATTCAGGCGTGAATAGTGCATCGGTAAACGTGCCCCGTGCATAGTAATTTTGCGATCTTTCGCAAAATCAATAATTCATTCCTCTGGTTCAACAACGCATTAAAATTCATACATTAACATCATCCAGGTTATAAAATAACATTCAAACATGTCACCTAAAAATAATATTTAATATATTTAATAATATTAATAAACCCAAATTACAAGGGTATTCACGATTCGCGATCGCTACTCTTCCCGATTAAATCCCCATAATCATATATACATCAACGTACATATATCATACCCATATTTGGGTTAACGCCTTACGCCAAATAATTCCTTCAATAAGAATATCCTTCAACTATTTATTTAATCCAATAAATAGTACTTCTAGCGATATTTCTCGAAACCACCAAATTAGCTTATACGAACACTTTCATAGTTACTAATCATCGCCTACACATAATCTAGGTTATAATATAACCTTTAAACTCTTAACACATAATATTATTAATAAAAGTCTATTCTATTTAATAATATCTATAAGCTCGAATTACCAAGCTACCCACGACTCGCGATCGTTACAATAATTAACTATTAGCTCATTCATTCTGAATCTATGTATATATTTCACATTTATATATATATATATATATATATACACACACATTAAGCTCGCCAAATAAATCACATAAATATATATAACACACACACACACACAATCACATAATCATAATAAGAATTATTCTATATCAAATTCTTATTATAATTATTCTCGAAAATTCGGGTTGCCACACTTTTTCTCCCTCAAAATCTGATTTTACAAGTCTAGGAACTATAAAATGGAGGCTACATGTTGTATTTATAGTGCCTTATGCAAAACCCTAGCTTAGCCCACGAAAAATGACCAAAAGGGGACTGAAATCGCAAAAAACCGACCCAAGCACGCTGCCCAGCAGCCATTAGCGCGTCCGCGCGCACTTGGGCGCGCCCGAGTCCGCGCGCTGCCCCCTCCCGTGCTGGTTTCTACTGCCCGACTCTGGTTTGACGTCTGTTAGTAAAATGGCCATAACTTTTTCATACGAACTCGAAATAAGGCGATTCAAGAGGCTATGAAAAGCTAAGATGTAGCTCTACAACTTTCATAACTGGATTTCAGAAAGATAATGGCTGAATCATGGTCCAAATCGGGAGCGAAGCAGCTGGTGTGTATAGGACTGATCATTCGGTTATAACCGAACCGAATAGGCTATTCGGTTATAACCGAATACCGAAATATTCGTAATTGTACTATCCAAAATATTAACCAAATTTGACAATAATCGAATTACCGAATACTGAATTGCCGAATTGTAAATTCAAATATTTCGGTTAATAACCAAACTTTTGCTTCCATATTATCATTTATCAATCAAAAAAAGAACCATTTAAAATGAAGTCAAGCAGCAATAGACCCAATATCAAACAGACCCAATATCAAACAATCAACAAATAAACACTTGGGCCCAAGAGCAAAACAAAATGAAGTCAAGCAACAACTATTTGAAATTTGAAAACCCACGTGGGGAGCAACAACAGCAATCGTGGGCCCACTTGCTTAGCCCAAGCCAGCAACACTCTACCCCATACTGGAAGCCAAAGAATAACCATCGGTGAACTGCAGATACCGGCGACCCGCCGGATATCCTGAAGATCGAGAACTGAAATGCACCGAAAATTCATAACAAGATCCAACATACAACAGCAAAACCAGAACAGATATGGACAAATGGAATGAACAAACCTATATGCAGCCACCAAAAAACAGGAAACTACAGCAAATCAAACTAGAACAATAGCACCAAATCAGCCGAAATCAAAGCAAGAAATCATTAAATCTCCAAAACGAACTTAATAGGGTCGAACGGATTTAGGACTGAGAGTGAGAGATGAGAGATCAAAGAGACTGGGTCTCGATCAAAGAGTGAGAGACGAGAGATTAGAGAGTGAGAGATGGGGACTGTTTGTCTGTTTTAAATTTTAAGGCTTAATTTTTTTTTATTATTTCTTATTCGGTTATTCGGTTAACCGAATAACAAAATTTTAAAAATCAAACCCGAACCCGAAAATCGGATATTAAATCGGATATAATCGAATTTTAAAAAATAACCGAATAACCGAAAAAATTTGGTTAAAAAATTTCGGTTCGGTTATTCGATTTTATCCGTTTGTTGCTCAGTCCTAGCTGTGTAAAATGCATGCCAAATTCGTTGGTAAAATGACCATAACTCTTTCATACGAACTCGCATTGGGGTGATTCAAGATGTTCCGTAAAGCTGAGGAGAATATCTACAACTTTTGTTCTTTAAGTTTTGAGAGATACGAATTGGATCATGGTTGAAATTGGGCGAGAAACAGTTGTTATGTCAATGGGAAGCTCAAAATAGCAAACAAGGCACCCACAATCGTTGATGTTCAAATAGCACTTGCTCCATTTCCTACAAAACTAAGCAAAAACACATAAAAAATATAAAACACATAAAAACATTACAAAACAATATTTTACACAAACATAATAAAAATACATAAAAACCAAACGAAATGACTTAGGATTTACAAATTATTAAGTTCAAAAGTGTCTAATTTGTGTATATAAAACACACTCATCACTCCCTCCGTCCCATAATATATGACGTTCTAGAATTGGGCACAACCATTAAGGAAATGATTATATAGCATTAAATATAATATCAATTGTCTATAATACCCTTTATCATAATTATCTCATACACGCTCTCTCTCTCATTTGTACATTTTCTCATGAGGGGTAATTTTGGAAAAATTGTGGCTAATTCTCCTAGATTATATAAAACGTCAAATAATTTGGGACAAATGAAATCATCTAAAACGTCATATATTATGGGACGGAGGGAGTATAATATATTTTTATATTCAAAATTGATGTAATTCATTTAACTTTTGAATACTATAGAAACTAAATTTAGCATTATTTTTTAAGTAGTTTAGAATTTTTTTTAATTGTATTAATATTAATCTATATCAATTTTAAATTTTAAAAATATCTCAGTTTAACTTCAAAAGGTTAATATTGATCAATTATATATTTTAAAACAGATAAACTATTGAATATTATATTAGCTTCAAGGTCCATGGTAAGAAAAGAAATACTCCCTCCGTCCCAAATTAATTGCTCAGTTTTGACCTTTTAAAGTCAAATTGACCATTTTTAAAACTAATCTTTTTACTATTTTTGCTAAAATATAGGTGAAGAGATTATAACCAAAAGAAAGTATATACAATTTATTACTAACCCCAATTTTTATAATTTTAGAAATATATTTATATATGCTTAATTATTAATTCTAAAAATAGTCAATTTGACTTAAAAAAGTCAAAACTGAGTAATTAATTTGGGACGGAGGGAGTATTAACTTTCCTAATTTATCTCAAAAATATTGTTCTTGAATAGAAAATCTTTTTAATAATAACCCACAAAGAACAAATAATTGCCTGATACATAGAATTTCATGATAGTACTTGCTGTGAAAATTTCACTTAACCGGATTTCAAAATATAGAAGAATATGCTATAGTTCTTATGTCCAAAACAAGTAGTCCAAACTTGGAAGCAACTCTCAAAACATCTTTTTAACTGATATATACGTTGGGGACTATCTTTAGTAATCCTAGGAGAGGCATACGTTTGTACTTACATCACCATATAGTAGGGACCATCAAACTTTCTTCTTTATATATGCACCAAATCAACCAAAATATACACAATCAAATAATCAAATCCCCTTGATACTATAAACAATCCATCACATATCCTGTTCCCTTTTGATCACAAAAAATAAGCCATGTCAAAAATGGAACAAACACCCCATATAGCTGTTGTCCCCAGTCCTGGAATGGGTCATCTCATTCCACTCATCGAGTTTGCTAAGCGTCTCGTCAACTTTCACAATGTTTCCGTCACCGTCATAGTTCCGACCATTGGCACGCCGCCCAAGGCCGAAACCGCAGTCCTCGAATCGTTGCCAAAAGCCATAAATTATGTCCATCTTGCACCCGTAAGCTTTGAAGACTTGCCTAAGGATTCTAAGGTAGAAACAACTATTTTTCTAGCCGTGACACGGTCTCTTTCATCTCTTCGTGACACTATAAAATTGTTGGCTGCCAGAACGGCTTTGGTTGCTTTGATATCAGATCCTTTTGGGACTGATGCCTTTAGCGTCGCTAAAGAGTTTGATATTTCGCCATACTTATTTTTCACATCAAATGCTATGAATTTTGCTTTTTCTTACATGTTGCCAAAATTTAATGAGACAATGTCATGTGAGTTTAGGGAATTACCCGACCCGGTGATAATTCCGGGTTGTATTCCGGTTCATGGAGGAGATTTGATGGACCCGGTTCAAGACCGGACCAATGAGGTATATAAGTTGCTTCTTCACCATTCAAAGCAGTTTAATTTAGCTGAAGGTGTGTTGTTGAACAGCTTTATAGAATTGGAAGAGGGGGCTATTAAAACTTTACAAGGTAAAGAACCGAGTAAATTACCCGTGTACCCTATTGGACCACTTATTCAAACCGGTTCAAGTGATGTGGCAGATCCATCCGAGTGTTTGAAATGGTTGGATAATCAGCCAAGTGGGTCCGTCTTATTTATCTCATTCGGGAGCGGTGGGACCCTCTCTTATGATCAACTTATTGAACTAGCCTTGGGGTTAGAAATGAGTAGGCAGAAGTTCTTATGGGTTGCTAGAGCCCCTAATGTCTCTTCAAATGCTGCATTTTTTAGTGTCCAAAGTCAAAATGACCCTTTAAGTTTTTTGCCAAAAGGGTTTTTAAATAGGACTAAAGGTCAAGGTATAGTGGTGTCTTCTTGGGCACCACAAACTAAAATTCTAGCCCATGGCTCGACCGGTGGGTTCCTATCGCATTGTGGATGGAACTCAACTCTTGAGAGCGTTGTTCATGGTGTGCCTTTGATCGCTTGGCCACTTTATGCAGAGCAAAAGATGAACGCGATAATGTTAGCCGAGGGGCTAAAAGTAGCTTTAAGGCCGAAAGTTAACGAAAATGGTATAGTGGAGCGTGACGAGATTGGCAAATTTGTGAAAAGTTTAATGGAGGGAGAAGAAGGGAAGAAGGTTCGTAGTCGAATGGAGGAACTAAAAGATGCTGCGACAAAAGTACTAAGAGAAGATGGATCTTCCACGAAATCGCTATCTGAATTAGTGAAAAAATGGAAGAATAAAATAGCACCAATAGCCTCATGAATTTTTTTATTTTCTTTCTTGTTGAAGTTTGATTATTGTATTTGAACTTGATATCAAAATGTTGGGTTTGGTTTAGTTTTTACTGAAAAAAGCAAGAAACTTGTCATTAAGCTTTTGGTTGATAGCATTTGCCCTTTATTGAAGTAAAATCAAGTGGTTGATAGCATTTGTTTGTAGGTCATTATCGCTTACTCTTTTGGCTTCTTATTTGGTAAACCAGACACCTATTTTTTTCCGCTTGCGAAGTTATACACTCCCATGTTCCATATAAAGGTCTCATTTCATTTGTCAATTTTTCTATTTTACAAAATAGTTATTTTCTATCAATATTAATTAAAAAATAAAAAATATATTTTCAAGTGTTCCAACATAATTTCATTATCATACAATTATCACTAAAAAAACCTATGTATTTTTTTTATAAAAAAAATAAATATTTTTATTATTTATGAGATATGAGACTCTTTTTAAGTAACAGAGTTAGTGTGAAGAATAAGATAGCGTATATGGTTGTAGACCATATGCTTAATTCTGTTTTGACAATTCAATATGTTTTCAACCATCAAGTGAAATTTGGAGGTGATGAAATTAAATAAGTTTTTAACCATTTTGACTGCGCACTCTATCTCTTCAAGACGATGCAAATTATCCATACATAAAAATAAGTCTTTTTTTTCTTATGTAATATATTTTTCACAAGTAAAAATATCAATTTTGTAAAATTATTTTTACAAGAATAATAAATGAATTACACACACTCTTATGTGAGAGAAACTTGTGAAATTAATATCTTTACTTGTGAAATAATAATTCTCTTTTTCTTTTACTTCCTTGTGTCACTTAAATTTGTTACCAAAGGCCTTTAGCCCAATGGTATGACTTGTCTCATGGTTTAGTTTGTGTTTGGTAAATAAAAACTACTTAAATTAGTAATAAGTGAAAAATATTTGATACAAAAATTAAATTTTTGTTAATCACTTATTTCAAGTGTAAATTAATAAAAAGGAATATTTTGAAAAGTAAATATGGGTAATGATTGAAATTATTAAAATAAATAGGAATAGATTAGTAATATACTTGGTCAAATCTGATTATTAGATTTGACAAATAATTAGAAGCTCCAAAATAGAGCTTCTGATTATTTCCATAAAAAGTTATTATAAGCAGTTTTAAAATCAGTTTACCAAACAATTTTTTGCTTCTTGAAACTGACTATAAGTAGGTTTGAGTGCTTATAAGCGATCCCAAATACCCTCTAAACATCAACTTCAGCAATCGATATGCAAATAAAATAATGTTAATTTTTTTTAACCTGAACCTAGTGGCATATCTTTATGTATACTAATTTATCTCTATAATTACTGTTAGAGTACATATTTTATAAGATTATTGGTAAATTATAAATTTTTAAAAAAAGATTAAGATGCCCTTAAATTGGTAAAAGATATTAAACATTGATTAAGGGTATCATGGACCTTATTACAGGGCCAATACCATAACGACACGTAGCAGAATAAACTGAAGCGGCTAAGAGTTGAAGCGTTTGAGAATTTTAATCCCCACTATCGGCAGTTATGGGAAGTTCATGAACATGAAAGTTACGCAATTTATCAGGAAGTGGAATATTTATAAATTGCCACATCAAAATCAAAAGAAAGAACACAAACTCTTCATTAACAAATCAACAAAAACAACAATTCTTTTCAGAATTTTATCTTAGGAGTAGCGTAATTAATTGTAGTTTTGTAAGGTAGGAGTAGTTATAAATAGCCATGAGTTTTGTAAGGTAGGAGTAGCGTAATTGTAGTTTTTATAAACAATTTATGATCCCGTGTTATTGGAATCGTTGTAGTTGAAAATAATTTTCAGTCTCATATTACTCAAAATTGTACTTGTGTAACTAGTGTGATTGTACCAATTGTTCTATGTTCCAAAAAGTCCTTGAGTCTAACGCATTGTACACATAATTGCTTGGTCCTTAATAAACAATTTTATTTATCGAATTGTCTGTTGTTTAAATAATTTTTTAACAATAACATTAAACAAATATTTGGTTTTTTGTCCACATATTGAATTGACACGCCCAGTGGGACCAACAATTAAAAACACTATGAACAATGGTATATCACTGAGATGATGATAGCAACCCACTAGGAAAAGAAGTTCAAGTTCGAAACCTAGAGAACCAAGTAAGTGGTCCTCCCGAGACTCTTTTATTTTGATTTATGACAGAAAATGCATGATTTAAGAAAAAATGCATGGATATGCAAATAAAATAACACGCTTATACAACCTAATAGGGTAGTTCCTGACCACCCGCCAGGTTATTGGACAGCCCCACCTGCATATGTGATGCAACCATATGTGGCTACATACCCACCCCAGACTATTGTTTCTAGGTCCACGTATGGACCTGACGAGTCCAGTACATTTAGGCAGAGACCTTACCTAAGGGCTACCGGGGCAAATGTTGTCCTTCTAGGCTAAAAAGAGATAATGAATAAAGGGTGGGACCTAAGGCTAATATTGAAAGGCTTATTAATAGCCCATTATTTGAAGAACAAACATGTGTTCATACAGATATACCTTAAGTAGCTAATAACATAGGACCAAACATTAACATGGGACCTATGAACATGCATGGGACTTGTAAACAATCCAAAAATACCTGTCAATCAGGTAGTGTAATGACCGCGAATTCGTAAGTGTTATTATTAATAAAGTTAAGAATTTATTTTATTCTTTTATGTATTAATTTAAATTGGGTTGGATGACTATATGTGACTATGTGTTAATTGGTTTACTAGTCTATGTGTATAATTAAAATATTAATGGACTAGCCTAGTAAATCGTTTAAATAAGCCCAAGTAATAAATTGTGCATTGGACTTGTAGATGATTAACGATGAGGTGTAAGTATTAATGGTATTAATAATTTAAGGGTCTCACTAAGAAATTATAGTGGACTAGCCCAGCTGGTTATTAAACAAGCCCAATCCCAAGCATTGACGGGTAGACTTGTAGTTTGGGGCATGCGTATAATATAGTACTGATAGAATTATGAACTGAGGTACTGGGTAGATACACATATACATATGTCTTGACCCGGTAAATGTAGGCCCACACCAATAGCAAATTGCAAAGTTTGTTCGGTCAGCCCAAATAGAAATTTACCCTTATAGGCTGAATGTGTATTACCAATGCAGTGCATTAGTTTAATACTTTTAGTCTAGTTTAACAGTACAACCTGCCGAAGTAGACCAATGGTCTACGGCCACCCTACACTGCCTTAGTTTAAAGTAAGTCCCATATAGACTGATGTGATTTCTACAACATAGCTTGTCAAGAGGGTTGGTGAAAGCTTTTCACCTAACCTTTCTTAACCAACAGGTAATTCTGTTATGGCACGGTCCTAAGTTCTGAGTAATGACCAACGATCGGACAAAAGTTCCTCTATAAATAGAGACCCTCAGTCAAATTACAGAGCTTTCTACTCTATTTATTTTCGGCACAGAGAATGAGAAATATAGTGAATTGAGAGAAAAGTATTCCAGTGTAACTCTTGCTGTTCGGTGAGGCAGATGAAGTCGGGGAGTGAGGAAATAGTGGATAGAGCTTCAAGAAGGTATAATCCTGTTACCTTAAGCATTGCTTTCATTTATTTAGTTATTCTGAGTTGAGTACTTGTATGTACATAGGTTGGGCAATTCATGCTTAACCAGTAAATATGGTTTAGTCCCTTTTGCCCAGATAATGCTAAAAGTTGGAACTGCTGTCTGTAGGCAACCGTTGTTCATGACCATAGATCATTGTAAATCTCGGCTATGGACAGTAGAACTCATGGCAAGACCCTAGTTGAACCCTAAAAGTAATTGTTCTATGACCTTCCTGTAGACACCCAAATTTTGCGTTCCCTATACTAACCGTGACAGGAGGGCAAAATCGTCAATTGAACCGGCCTGCAAGAGCAAAGGATGGGCACAAGCACGAACGCTCAACACCACCGCGACGATTGGCGACTAGAGCTGACGTGACAATAAGACCGTCCGAAACGGGCATTCCCGAATGAGGTGGCACGTCTCCCGGAAATTCCCGGACTGCAGAATACAAGCCTGTCAGAAAAAACCGACGTCACGGCACGAGAATCGAGGCGTGGCACGAAAAACGAGAAAGTCAAGCCAGCCAGCCGCGGATTGATCTGCGGCCAATAGTGCGCCTTTGAACACGAAAACCAGGAAATCAGCTGAGTGCGATGGGAGGTGGCCAACCAGCCGCAGATCAATCTGTGGCCAGCCGCAGATCAATCTGCGGATGCCCTAGACCAGCCTATTTCAGCTCAGTTTCTTCATTTCATCCAGGGAGTTGGCAGCAGGCGAAAAAAAAGAAAGGAGAAGAAGAACAGCAGCAGCAAGCTCAAAAAATAGGGAGAAAAATAGCAAAAACTTGCAACAAAATAAGAGAGAAAAGAGAGAAAAAAGAGAGGATTTATATTTCTTTTGTGAGATTATATCCAAGATAATTTCTACTCTATTCATATATTCAAATTTGCACACATCTTGGTGATATTTGCAAGGTGAAAAGACCATTTCTATAGCAATTTTTGTATATCATTTTGTTAATCTTCTTGTCAATTGGGTTATGTGAAATGTAGTTTTTCTTATATATTGTTGTGGATCCATGGGTTGAGGACTATTAGTGAGGGTTCCAAATGGAACGAAATTTTTCCTAATGGCTCGATGATATCCATTTGGTGATTTTTAGCTTGTTTAATTCTTGTAATATCCATTTTGTGAGTGTGTAGAAATTGTGGATGTGAGCCTAGGAACGCGACCCCGTGGTCCAAATCTGATGATGGACAATTTTGGTGTATGTAATAGGATCGATTATCCTTTATTGTAAGATGTAATCGTCGGGCCTTAAAACGACGCCAAGGCGAGAATCGGGTTTAAGGCCCCGTAATAGTGAAATATGTGATTGTGGGCGTTGGGGTTATTCGGATGGCTTACATGCCCATGAATAGCTCCACGCATTTTAATATTTGATTTGATTTATGACACGAAACTGATTTCAAAGCTAAATGATAAGATTTTCATAAAATCAATCAAACTAGGCTATTAGCATCACGAGGTTAATAAATGGGAAGTGCTAATGAATGTCAATTTCTATTTCAACGAGAAAGCTAAAGAAAATCGTTTTCAAACATCACAAGAAATGGTTTCGTGAAATAAAATGACGTTTTATTAAACCGTTGTGCATAGGGTTAAAGAGATCCTAGAAATTGCCCATCATTTGAGTTACGAAGGCAACGTATAGATCTCGATTCCTATTTTGACGAAGGTTTAAAACTCTTGTTTTGCCAAAACGACACCTAAAGAAAAATCCCATGGATTTTGACAATTAAAATCAAACCTCTCTCATAAAGAATCAAGTTTTCTCGTGTATGCCGAAAAGACATCCCGAAGCGTTCTCAAATTAAAGCACGACTTTCCCTAAAAATCCAAATGATTCTTTCATACAAACTCACCACAACATTCACATAGGCACACACACACACACACACGCACATACACACACATTCGAGAATTAAAGGATAGGAAAGCATCAAGATTACGGTAACCGTGTTTCACGGAAGTCGGGGGGTGCCTAACACCTTCCCCTCGCTTAAGCAAGCCCCTGAACTCTAGGAATCTCGATTCGCAGACCAATTAATTCGGAGTCACATATGAGCCAGCGATTTATAAAAAACGAAAACTCGGATGAGTTGGTACATCCATTTCAAATATACCAACTGGCGACTCTGGTTAATTGGCTCATCATAAAAAACGATCTTTCAAAACCCCGTCGACATCAATGCCGACCTTTTCCCAAACTCTAGTAATAAAAAGGCTAAAATCGGGAGAGAATAAAACCGGCGTCGACAGCTGGCGACTCTGCTGGGGACATTAGAGGGCTTAAGCCGATTTCGAATCTTGATGCTATCCTATCCTCTAAAATTCATAAATGTGTATATACGTGCGATATTTTGACTTGTTTTACTTATTGTTGTGTGTGAATGTGTGCCTTTTGTCCAATGAATGAATGACTGAATGGATTTGTTTTACTTTAAAGTAATCATTTGCATACGGTGAGGACGATGAATGTGAATGTATGTTGAGAGTGTACCTCCTCCTGAGGCGAACTTGTCGGTTGCTTATTACTGGACTCGAAGGGGCTGCTCCCCGGAGATGGCTCAGGAAATGCACCATCCATATCCGCTCCAATCGAAAGGATTCAGACGAGTAGATTGCGAAGATATTGGGACCTTCATGCCGAAAAGCCCGCGAGAGTAACCCTAGGGTAGGTCAGCCTCTGATAAACCTAACGAAAGGGAAGCTTCTTCATGCCTTTTTATTGTTCAATCAAATAAATAAATGTCATGTAAATAGCATACAACTGTCATACCGTCATCATCGTAATAAATATGTCATGTATCATGCGATTACATCACCTGCACATATAAAGAGAATACTGACATGATTTTGCAGGAAGGCAATCGATACCACGTACCAAGGTTTTCTAAAACTTCTAAGTACTATCCTGTCATCAAACAGTGACCTTGTTTTGCAGGATAAGATTAGAGAACCGTGAAAGCGTGGCATAACGATCACAAAGAACCCGGAGAAGGGGCATATTCGACCACAAAAAAAAAATATAATAATCATGCATCAGTGATTGACATGCAACTGGGACAGTACTAAACTACGGCCCTTGTTTGTTTTGCGAGATTGCCCCTACGACCCAACTAAGAGGCCGTAAAGTCCATACTCTATCCGTCCAAATGACAGAGGCCGATAGCCATGAAATTACAGTTCTGCCGCTCCAACAATACGACCGAATACGAGGGATTCATCCTAGGACTGAGATTAGCCCTGAGAATGGGAATAAAAAAAGATGATAGTAGTAGGAGACTCGAATTGGTCATCCGGCAGACCATGGGAATATACAGCACCAAAGGGCATAAATGGGACCTAGCTACGGGACTGCTGAGATATCTGGAAGCCGAAGAAGCCCACAGACAAATGAACGAAGTACATGGTGATGTGTGCGGAGCCCATATGAGCAGAACATTTTTGGCAAAGCAAATCATGTGAACAGATCACTACTGGCTAACCATGAAAACTGACTGCGATGCTCATGTCAGGAAATGCCATCAATGCCAGATCCATGCCAATGCGATCCATGCACCTCCTAATGAGCTCCATTGCTTGACCTCACCGTGGCCAGTTGGACCGTGCAGCAGGTGATATCCAGGAAGGGGTAAAATCCAGGAGTATGGCCGTGAATCCCAGCCAGTAGAAGATCAATGGGTTTTAAAATTCTGAGTACCCCGATTTGAGGCATTCTAGCCTGACAAGCGATAGGCCAAATTTGAAGGAGGATCACGATTTTGGTATAGAGCTAGATTTTGATCTGATGGGGATCGAGCAGGACGAGACAGATATCGACAATACGCCTGGCGAGATCAAAGGATGGGTCGAAGGTAAACCCAAACCCGACTTAGACCAAACCTTCGTCATCAAACATCAGAACCCCTAACGGTCACAAAGACACCGGAGTAGGGGCAAAAAAAAATCAAAAAATCAAAAAAATTTCTCAAAAATCAAAAATCCCCCAAACCTTTCAACAAGTCAAAGGGCCGGGTCTTTTGTCAGCCCAGCGAGATACCGATGCAACCAGTACGAGGGAGATCACAAGAAAAGCAACTTAGCACTGGGGCATTTGTCAACCACCCAGGAAATGATGACGTGCGAATTGGCACCCATGCAACAATCCCATCAACATGCACCATCATCATCAAATGCTACCTCATGACAATTCAATCTTCAACGGTACGATCATCTGGCATTTGTCAAGCATAGTTTTCCCGGGATACGATGATCCGCGTGAAAGGGGGATTTTATTTGGCTTGATAGGAATCGGATTAATTCTAACAAACAACCGTGGAGCACGATCGTGAGTATGATTAGACGAAGAAGGCTATTCAACCTTTTAATCGGGTACAAAGCCTTAATTCAAAGCAGCGTTTGCGACAGAATCGACCTCATGTGACAGCCTTCACTTTGCATTGCACAAACTTTCAGTTGTGGGGTATAAAACCATGATGACGTTGATGGCAATTAACACGTAGTCAGACAGTCAATAATTATCAAACTAATATCAAAAAGTCAGACGATAAATGATTATCAATCTAATGTCTCGAATCGTGGCCTGGGTTATTCGAGTAATTAAGTCCGAGGGGTGTCTCTACACCTGGTGCCCTAAAGCCATCTGGTTTGGGAGTCACTGGCCCAACACTCGTTACATGGGTAACTCAGAGCCTAAGAAAACGAGCATTACAGTTGAGGAGGCCCGAGCAGATTCGAATCGTGGCATGGTCTACTCGAGTAATTAAGCCTAAGGGGTGTCTCTACATCTGGTGCCCTAAAGTCGTCTGGTTTGGGAGTCACCGGCCTAACACTCGCTACATGGGTAACTCAAGCCTAAGAAAACGAATCTTGAGCAAGGTCAAGCAAAGAATACATGGTGCAAACCACCAGCTTGTCTCGAACCGTGGCCTTTGTTACTCGAGTAAATAAACCCGAAGGAGTGTCTGCACACCTAATGCCCCAAAACTGTCTGGTTCGGGAGTCATTGGTCCAAAACTCGTTAAATGGGTAACTTTGAGTAGCCTAAGAAAACGAGACAAGTGAAGTGGGCTAATAAAAAGAAAGGATAATACGAAAAAACTCTCGGCCTTAAACAAAAAGTCAGGAAAGAGAAACCCCTACTGAATGTTGCATCGCACAGTGCATTTGTCATATGACGTCAATCCTGCTGAGAACGTTGTCGAGAATGGAGACAGGATATCTTTGACGAGGGAAGGTAGTTCTTTTGAATTCAACCTTATTCACGTACAATGACCATGAATGCTTGAAGGTTTTCTTAAGATTTCATAACTCGTTAAATAGAAAATCATCAACTCACGAAGGATCGAAAAAAACTTCCAATCTAGTACATTCACGGTTCACAACTTGCTGGATTGTGCGATCAACAGATATTCAATTTCATGTGATTTAACTGCATGTTTGTCGAGATTATAATATCTTTGTGTTGAACTAATGCTAACAGCCCGAGCCTTCAAGTTTTGGCGTTTGTTAGTCATCTGATATGCAGGATCTTGTAGAGCTGTGGATAATTCAGCACGGTTAGCATCGCGAGTTTTTGATAGAAATTCTTGGTAACAACATTCGCCAAGGCTGGGGCAGTTAACAATCGTGAAATGGAAGGAAGCTGAAGCTGCACAGAACTTCTCGTCATTGGACTTCTCCCCAATCCTGACTATCATTGCCTCGACATCCAAATGATCCCCGTGCATGAGCATATACGAGGATGATATAATGCGGGACAACAGCATATCGGCCAGCAGAAATGATCAAAAGGCCAAAGAGCCCAACATAGCTGTCGATCATCACAGAGAGCGAAACAGACTGCCTCAACTCGATGAAATGAAGACGACCAAGAACAGGCAGAGTACCAAACCAATGTTGAAGTCTAGGGACTACACTTCACGACAAGGCGTGATCCAATCAAATACTAGCAAACAATGACGACGGTCGAATCGTATCATTTGGCTGAACAGGGGTCATTTCTATCTAAACATATGTTGTGCACATGCATCTGTCCATAACATATCTGTCAGATCATACATAACATCTTTTCCATGCATGCAGGTACGATCAAAATGAAAATCTTCAGGAAAGTACAAGCGCGTCGCTTTCAACCTCACAAATGATCAGAGTGATGGCTTTTGCGGCATGATACGTGGACGATGTTGGTGGGAGATCCAGGACATGAAGCCGATCACACATCCCATTTCAAAAAAAATAAAAAAAAATCACTCAAAACCAATCAACGACCCCTGGGAAGGGTTGGTATCCAACCAATCAGTGACCCCTGGGAAGGGCTGGTATCCAAGTAATCAACGATCCTTGGGAAGGGCTGGTATCCAAGCAATCAATGATCCCTGGGAAGGGCTGGTATCCAAACAAGGAGTGAACCTGGGAAGGCATCCAAGCAAGCCACAACAAAGTGGTGAGCAAACCTGGGAAGGCATCCAAGCAAGCCACAACAAAGTGGTGAGAAAACCTGAGAAGGCATCCAAGCAAACCACAACAAGATGGTGAGCACCCTGGGAAGGGCTGAGATCCAACCACTAACACCCTGGGAAGGGCTGAGATCCAACCACTAACACCCTGGGAAGGGCTGGTATCCAAACACTAACACCTTGGGAAGGGCTGATATCCAAACAACTAACACCCCTGGGAAGGGCTGAGATCCAAACGATCGGCCGACGACGATAACCGGCGATTACGAGATGGATGTCCGGCGATGAAAACCGGCTCCGACAAGATAACCAACCGGCGACGATAACCGGGGGTTCCGAGATGGGTGACCGGCGACGATAACCGGCGATTACGAGATGGATGTCCGGCTACGAAAACCGGCTCCGACAAGATAACCAACCGGCGACGATAACCGGGGGTTACGAGATAGGTGACCGGCGACGATACCCGGCCCCGACGAGACAATCGACCGGCGACGATAACCGGCGATTACGAGATGGATGTCCGGCGATGAAAACCGGCTCCGACAAGATAACCAACCGGCGACGATACCCGGGGGGTTACGAGATGGGGGACCGGCGACGATACCCGGCCCCGACAAGACAATCGACCGGCGACGATAACCGGCGATTACGAGATGGATGTCCGGCGACGAAAACTGGCTCCGACAAGATAACCAACCGGCGACGATACCCGGGGGTTACGAGATGGGTGACCGGCGACGATACCCGGCCCCGACGAGACAATCGACCGACAACGATACCCGGCGATTACCAGATGGGTGACCGGCGACGATACTCGGCCCCGACGAGACAACCAACCGGCGACGATACCTGGGGGTTACAAGATGGGTGATCGGCGACGATACCCGGCCCCGACAAGACAATCGACCGGCGACAATAACCGGCGATTACGAGATGGATGTTCGGCGACGAAAACCAGCTCCGACAAGATAACCAACCGGCGACGATAACCGGGGGTTACGAGATGGGCGACCGGCGACGAAACCCGGCCCCGACAAGACGATCATCCGCATTGACACCTTTTTGCGAATATCTTGAATGTCTTACATCTTACATTGCATCATAAGTCTTATGTGTTGCATCGTGTATGTATTGTCATTCTTGTGCACTGTCATTCCTGCATCGGGTGTCTATTCTTTATCCTGTTCATTTCATTTAACATTGCATAAACATGATAAAGAGGGGCAGCTGTAGACACCCAAATTTTGCGTTCCCTATACTAACCGTGACAGGAGGGCAAAATCGTCAATTGAACCGGCCTGCAAGAGCAAAGGATGGGCACAAGCACGAACGCTCAACACCACCGCGACGATCGGCGACCAGAGCTGACGTGACAATAAGACCGTCCGAAACGGGCATTCCCGACTGAGGTGGCACGTCTCCCGGAAATTCCCAGACTGCAGAATACAAGCCTGTCAGCGAAAACCGACGTCACGGCATGAGAATCGAGGCGTGGCACGAAAAACGAGAAAGTCAAGCCAGCCAGCCGCGGATTGATCTGCGGCCAATAGTGCGCCTTTGAACACGAAAACCAGAAAATCAGCTGAGTGCGATGGGAGGTGGCCAGCCAGCTGCAGATCAATCTACGGATGCCCTAGACCAGCCTATTTCAGCTCAGTTTCTTCATTTCATCCAGGGAGTTGGCAGCAGGCGAAAAAAAAGAAAGGAGAAGAAGAATAGCAGCAGCAAGCTCAAAAAATAGGGAGAAAAATAGCAAAAACTTGCAACAAAATAAGAGGGAAAAAAGAGAAAAAAGAGAGGATTTATATTTCTTTTGTGAGATTATATCCAAGATAATTTCTACTCTATTCATATATTCAAATTTGCACACATCTTGGTGATATTTGCAAGGTGAAAAGACCATTTCTATAGCAATTTTTGTATATCATTTTGTTAATCTTCTTGTCAATTGGGTTATGTGAAATGTAGTTTTTCTTGTATATTGTTGTGGATCCATGGGTTGAGGACTATTAGTGAGGGTTCCAAATGGAACGAAATTCTTCCTAATGGCTCGATGATATCCATTTGGTGATTTTTAGCTTGTTTAATTCTTGTAATATCCATTTTGTGAGTGTGTAGAAATTGTGGATGTGAGCCTAGGAACGCGACCCCGTGGTCCAAATCTGATGATGGACAATTTTGGTGTATGTAATAGGATCGATTATCCTTTATTGTAAGATGTAATCGTCGGGCCTTAAAACGACGCCAAGGCGAGAATCGGGTTTAAGGCCCCGTAATAGTGAAATATGTGATTGTGGGCGTTGGGGTTATTCGGATGGCTTACATGCCCATGAATAGCTCCACGCATTTTAATATTTGATTTGATTTATGACACGAAACTGATTTCAAAGCTAAATGATAAGATTTTCATAAAATCAATCAAACTAGGCTATTAGCATCACGAGGTTAATAAATGGGAAGTGCTAATGAATGTCGATTTCTATTTCAACGAGAAAGCTAAAGAAAATCGTTTTCAAACATCACAAGAAATGGTTTCGTGAAATAAAATGACGTTTTATTAAGCCGTTGTGCATAGGGTTAAAGAGATCCTAGAAATTGCCCATCATTTGAGTTACGAAGGCAACGTATAGATCTCGATTCCTATTTTGACGAAGGTTTAAAACTCTTGTTTTGCCAAAACGACACCTAAAGAAAAATCCCATGACTTTTGACAATTAAAATCAAACCTCTCTCATAAAGAATCAAGCTTTCTCGTGTATGCCGAAAAGACATCCCGAAGCGTTCTCAAATTAAAGCACGACTTTCCCTAAAAATCCAAATGATTCTTTCATACAAACTCACCACAACATTCACATAGGCACACACACACGCGCACATACACACACATTCGAGAATTAAAGGATAGGAAAGCATCAAGATTGCGGTAACCGTGTTTCACGGAAGTCGGGGGGTGCCTAACACCTTCCCCTCGCTTAAGCAAGCCCCTGAACTCTAGGAATCTCGATTCGCAGACCAATTAATTCGGAGTCACATATGAGCCAGCGATTTATAAAAAACGAAAACTCGGATGAGTTGGTACATCCATTTCAAATATACCAACTGGCGACTCTGGTTAATTGGCTCATCATAAAAAACGATCTTTCAAAACCCCGTCGACATCAATGCCGACCTTTTCCCAAACTCTAGTAATAAAAAGGCTAAAATCGGGAGAGAATAAAACCGGCGTCGACACTTCCATTAAAATAGCTCTGACTATGTGTCCATTTGCGTGAGACCAGCTATTGACTTGAGCTAAGCTCAGATCACACTGAAGTAATAAGATCAACTTGAGATAGTCCTTATGGTAAATCTCAGGACTTGTGTTTACAAACCATAGATGGAGATAGTCAGTCTTTATAATCAAAACATGAATCAAACCGATATAGGGTGTAATCATGACCCTAGTAGTGATGTTACCGATAAACCAGTTCCAGACATCTGTCAATACGTCAATAGAGTATTACCAATAGATAATATTACACCAAACTTCAACTTGGATTCTGCAGTATTGTATCAAACCTAAGTTTGGACCTCAAGATCTGATGTGTTTATTCTTTATTAGATCTTTGCATGCTAAATTGGTAGACCCAGTCAAGACTAAGGTCATGCGTCAAATTGGCCAGTATAAGACCACGATCTCAAAACAATTAGCCAAAGACTTTTGTTGAGCTGTAATGCTGAAGTGTGACTTAAACAAACCGTAGAGTGAACTCTACGATCATAGAGCAACTCTACCCGATCGTAGAGCTTCACTAGGCCATCGTAGAGTGAGTTGGTCAGACCCGAAGGAAATCGTAGAGTGAACTCTACAATCGTAGAGCAACTCTACCAGATCATAGAGCTTCACTAGACCATCGTAGAGTGGGTTGGTCAGACCTGAAGGGAATCGCAGAGTGAACCTCAACAATCGTTGAGTAAGATAGCTGAACCACTCAACCATCGTAGAGTGGACTCTGCTGATCGTAGAGTTCCACTCACCGATCGTAGAGTTCCACTCGCCAATCGTAGAGTCAAGTCTGCCGATCGTAGAGTCTCACCAACCAGTCGTAGGGTAAACCCTACGATCGTAGAGTCAATTCTGCCGATCGTAGAGTCTCACCAGTCAGTCATAGAATGAACCCTGTTGGTCATAGAGCTGTCTTATCAGGCCGTAGAGTATTGAGCTATAAAGCAGACAGAACGAGTCATCTATGTAAATTCATTCAGTATGTTATTATGCATAACCATGTCTGATTGGTACGTAAAATTATAATCATTGTAGGATACTCGCAGTATAGAAACGTAGAGTAATTTTGTAAGCAGCAGATCAGGCAAGTTCCCTACCTTACACACCTATATATATTGTGTGCAAGTCTTTAACTCTAAACTCCTTATGAATTGTTGTTTACCTGATCTTGAGCTCGAGTTTTATTTTTCAAGTATGTGCTAAGTGGGTTAATTATTTTGAAATTATTCCACATCAATATTATTGTCAATCGCGCATTGTGCACTCAACTTCGTACAGTCATTGACTTGTACTATTATTTAAAGTTCTATTATTCATGAACTGTTCAAAGAGAAGTCTAAGCCATTTGTTCGGCTAGACATATGCATGTTTAAAATTAAAAGTTATTCAGGCCAGTAGTTTGGCACGGATTCTTAGACTGATATGAACAACCCCATGGAGGGGAGTTTCCTAAGTATCTGAAAGATGATACAAAGCAGAATTAAATGTTATGGATACACATGGGTACAAGAGGCTGATCCCCTTGCGTACAAAACTCTGTAGTTGGCAACCTAAGAGGGTCAGTCAACGCGATTGATGCCTTAAAGTGTGTTCATAGTCTATTTGACTGTCGGCAGTAAATAATCAATTGCTATTCATTCATTGAACATTGATTATCTTGTTATTCCTGCTGTTGAATCAGTTATAATTATTTATATTTGTTATTCCTGCTGTTGAATCAGTTATAATTATTTATATTGTTGAATCAATTTCAGTTACCCGTATTCATTCATGATATACCTCTCTTGTTTATTTTAAACTTGCTGAGCAAACTTGTTACTCACCCTTGCTATATCATGAAATATTACAGTTAAGCTCGAGTGTTCGAGCAGAGATAAGGGCAAGGAGAAGATGAAGTGCTAGACCTCGGATAGGCGTGAATCTCCGTCTTATTGTTTTATTTAGATAACATTTATGTAACACGAGTCATTACTAGCTATTCTAGAAACCTTGTGATGTATTTATTTAAGGTTATATATAGACCTTGGGACCCTTGTAAACCTTTTGGGGATGATCAATATAAGATTATTCATTCCGCATTTAGTTATCATGTGTTGATTGAAGGTGATTAGAAGGTATTTATCGTGAGCACCAAATTCGAGGTATTTGACCTGAATTTGGAGGTGTCACATGTAGTAAAGATTGTTAGGAAAATATGTGGACCTAACATGAGGTTCCCCATTAGGCCAACATATAGAAAGCCATATTCCTGAATGGGTAGACCTAGCATATGAAATCCCTAGGGGTTTCAAAATGCCAGACTTCACCTTTTTCTCAAGAGAATAAGGATAATCTACCATAGAACATATTGGAAGGTTTACCTTTCAACGTGGTGAGTTAGGTAATTATGGTTTATGAAATTGAGAATGTTCCCAAGTTCGTTAATTAGAACAACCTTTACAAGGTACATTAATCTACCACCAAATTCCATACATTCATGGTAAAATATGGAAGAACAGTTTCATGCCCAATTCTATAGGGCAAAACTTGAAATTTCCATTGCAGACTTATCTAAACTAAAACAAAGGCCATATGAACCTGCCAAAATCTTTTCAGAAAGGTTTAAGAGGTTGAAAAATAGATGCCTAGTATAATTAGGGAGTCTCAAATGGCAGATTTAGCCTTAGGTGGTCTAGACTTGGAATCTAGGAAGAAATTTGATGGCCATGTTCAGAGATATATGTGAACATGGGAACAAAAGTCACTAAATTTGAAAATCTAATGAAAGAGGAAAACCAAATGAAGAACTCTTCCATGAGAATCTATTATAATAAGTCAAATTATTGTGCTAATATAGATGTTGACCCTATTTTACTTGGTAAATTGCTTAATCAATTATGTAAGAACGTTAATATACCTGGCGAAGAAGACCATTCATCAAAAAATCTTAAAATTGATGCTGCTATTGTGATAGGTAAAAAAAAACTATCGTATATGACCTTATGTCAAAGTCTAATGGTCAATTATTGAGTTCTATGCCTAAAACAAAGAATAAAAAAGGTGCCAAGAGGCAATACACCTTTGATATCTCAAAGGTTGATGATATCTTTGATTACTTAATGAAAGTAAAGTTCATCAAGTTTATAGATAATAAAAAGGGTCTATCAGAAAAAGAAATTAAAGGAAAAGATTTATGTAATGGCATCAATCTTTTAGGCATTCCGCTATTAATTGTCTGCATTTTAGGAATATTATTAAGGATAATATTGATATAAGTTTGCTGCAATTCATTAATAAACATGATGAAGTAATGGAAGTGGATCGGTAGCTAGCCTTCCTCAGAGGTTGCAGAAGTGGATGTTACAACTGCTAACCTTGCCTCATTAAAAGGCAAGAAGAAAATGGAGCCACCTCAACAGGGTACTTTGCTCGCCAGGTCGTATAGACCAGAAACGCCATTGGCGTTTTGTGCTGAGTGCAGAAAAAGGATCCAGATACCCTTGTGGGCATCCCATTGCCAGAAGAACTACCGATCAATGGTATTGGGCAAAACAAATTGAGACACCTCACACCGCCAGGATGGTCAAACCACCCATGGTACTACCAGGGAGATGGCATCAGGTTTAGCACCCAAAATTTCTAGAGACACCGAGTTATGAACAAATGACAAGGACATAGAAAATCTTCACCAAAATCTGATGAAGTTAAGGACAGAGGGCATAACACTCCTACTAGAAGGAGTAAAATAGAGGAAAAAAGACTGATATGATAGGCCATTTTGCAGGAGATAGAAATGACCGTCTAAGAACAGGCTAAAATAGTCCGAGGTCAGGTATCCATGGAGCTTGAAGATGATAAGATGGCTAGAGAAGATGATTCAACCTCAGTTATGATCGGTGAAGTGAATGTTGCAGACGCACCTAACCCGAGAGATGTTGTATTCACTAATGAAAAATCATGGACGGTTGATGAACTACTAGCTTTCGGCACATTATTGGATTTTGAGAAGGCGACCATATAAGATAAAGTGGCTAAAGGAGAATTGAATGTCCCCAAGAAGGACAAGGGGGAAATAATAGAACATGTCGAACCTATTACAAATGGATGGGAAACTGTTAAAGCATGGAAGGTCAGAAAGAGGTCAATAACTGGCCAACAGAAGGAATGACTCCTCTGCCATCTATCGGGGAGTATAACATGGTGAGACTTCTGTAAGATACCGACTTTATGAAATAAAAGTTTATTATTTTCTTTATGATTATTTTTCTAAATAGTGAAATGCTTATTTGTTATAAATGATAGTTAAGGGTGTTATTTACAAATTATCTAATAAACAGTATGTCGGAGAATATTCTTTTTGTCAGAGAATATTCTTTCTGTCGGGAAATATTATATTCGGTACCGTACGACGATGCCGAAATAATAAAATATTAGTGGGCCCCACAATGACAATATTGTCAACGATAGTGGGCCCCATTGTCGGATACTAAAAACGACAATATCTTGTCAACAGTATTATCACCGACAACTGTTGAAATACTCGGTAATAAAAAGAACAGTAAAACGCGTTATTCCACAGTAGTACGCGTTATTTCGCAGGCACACGGTGTGGCACAATATTTTAAATTATTGATTCAATAATTGATAAAGTAGCAATTGCACAGTACTTTGATTCAATAATTACAATAGCATCTATATGGTACTTTTTATTATTTATCATGGCACTGTAACTCATATTATTTGTTATGATATTTTAGCATTATTGACAGATTAAAAGTGGAGTCTAACTTAGGGGTACCTAATTGAAATTTTGAAATTCACATGCTGTGAACTATTGGTTCACATGATGGAACTATTGATTCACATGTGGGAACTATTAGGGGATGTTATGCAAGATTGATAATACTTGAGGGATTATATTAAAAATATAAGTCGAGCCCTTATTGTGCAATTAATGAAACTTGGTTTTCCTATAAATAGGAGGGATTATCCTAAGAAATCTTCACACCTTCCTTGCATATACTTCCTCTCTCTCTCTAAATTTCTTGAGTTCTCTAAGTGTGCTAGGCTATTGAGAGTATTTGTGAGAATACTAGTATTGTCCAAGTTAGTAAACTTCATAGAAAGCAACATCCAATCACTTATTAACGAAGGTAGGGGATATCTTTCATACTCTTATGTAATATCATTTGCTTCCTTGTTCGTAAGTGATATTATACTCATAAAGGTTGTTATTCATTCTGTATTAATTTGTGGGGATAACCTGTCCGCGCGGATTGACGCATGCCTGGTGAATACCCTTCTGTATTCATTCCTTATTACACTGTGAAAATAACCTGTATGTACGGAGTGTCATACTTGGTGAATACCCTGTATTCATTCCTTATTACTCTGTGGGAATAACCTATATGTACGGAGTGTCGTACCTGGTGAATACCCTTTTGTATTCATTCCTTATTATTCTGTGAGAATAACCTCTATGTGCGGAGTGTCGTACCTGGTGAATATCCCTTTGCATTTGTTCCTTATTAATCTGTGGGTATAACCTGTCCATGCGGATTGACGCATGCCTGGTGAATAACCCTTCGTATTCATTACTTATTAATCTATTGTGGAAATAATCTGTATACGCGGATTACCGCATGACGGGTGAAAATCCATTTGCAGTTTCATTTATTCTGTTATACTCGTATAACGTATCATTTTTTTTGTACTCTTTAAGGGATATCTTTTTCTTTCATATTTCTCCATTTATGATAAGAAATCAATGTTTGTTTTCAAAACCTTATTTTTAAATAGTGAAAATCCCTGAAAATTTGTAGAATATCCTTAATAGTTTGTGCTTCATCTAATATCTTTTCACCTGAATCTTTCTATTTCATTTGATACGATATAGTTGAATCGTGAATTTTATTCTTGAATATCATTCTTGAATTTGACTCCACAATTTGGTCATCATGTTGGCAATTTGGTCAACCTTCGACACTAGATAAATTAAACATTTATTATTATTCTTGATCTCACTGTATTCATTCTATATCATTGTCATCATCCTCATCCTTAAATTATGGTGATAGTTCTCTTTGGCCCGTAGTGCAAAGATGAACTGGCGTGACATGATTTTGACCAAACTGTGTATTGGTATAATCATGATTTTTGGTGTTACAAACAAAGGCGTATGGTGAAAGTTCTCTTTGGCCCGTAGTGCAAAGATGAACTGGCATTTGGCATGATCATGACCGGTGATGTTACAAATAAATATCTTTGTCACATAGTGCAAAGAGAGGCTGTTGAATATAAACTGTTGATTTGGATGTTCATAAACAGGAACTGTTAATTGGTGTTACAGGGATAAAATATTAGTGATGATCCTTTAACTTATAGAAGATGGTAGATATTATAATCTACTTGACTCTTCTAATGGATTGTTCGTTCCGCTGCAGTTGTTGTTTTTGAACAATTATAATATCTTGAAATCCCTAATTTATTTCGGTTGAAGGCTAAAGATAATTTTATTCTTCATTATCTTAGTCATGATATTTTCTACTGGGCTATTTGTGCTCACCTTTTTTTTTTGTTCCATTGTTCTCTTCAGGAAAAGAGAGTGTAGCGGGAACTAGCCGGGGAATGGAGTGATGCTCTGAGACATTAGAAGTATCTCAATACAATATTATTAGTGTGACAATAAGTGTATTGAGAATTTAAGATGTATTTGTATTGTGTTGTCGTATTTTGCACAACACTTATTAGTTGTAAATGGAAAAATTTGTATTTGTATTTGTATTTTGTAGAACGTTATTCGGGACTCAAAATGGGTTGTATGGACCTATTTTGGGGGCCTCACAGTTGGTATCAGATCTTAGGGATATGATCTCTATGGTAGAAATCTGGGATTAGAACTAGGAGGGGAGAGACGAATAAAATTCTTTGCTAGTGTGTCCTACCTAAGCTATTTTTGTTATTTAAGTAATTGGTTTGGTTATAGGGACAAGATGTTGCATGTCTATTTTTTTAACTACTCTTTGTTTTATGATCACATTTCAGAATGGCATCTGAAAACCAAGAGATTCACTATGAGACCATTGTGGCTGAAAATCAGGAAGTTACAAATAATACGGGTGCAAACTCAGAACAACATGATGCTAATCATGATGCTAACAATAGGATGGATGATGAATTTTTTAGGAACTTCATGCAATACATGCAGAACCAGGCGAGGAGAGCTCTTGTCTACAATACTGGCAGAAATGCTGATAATGCACGAATGGTCACTGCCAAGTAGTTTAAAGAGTTGGGACCACCTGAATTTTTCGGCAAGCTAGATCCATTCAAGGTAGAGGCGTGGCTCAAACAATTAACAAAGATATTTGATGTACTGCGCTGCACCGACGAACAAAAGGTTCCTTTCGTCACTTTTATGTTGCGAGGAGAAGCGGATCATTGGTGGGAATCCGTGAAACGTACCCGTCACTCGGCACTCGAGATGTCTTAGGTCGAGTTCCAGGAATTATTTAACGAGAACTATTTCCCGGAGAGTATTCGCCACGTGAAGGAGGTGGAATTTATCAAACTGAAACAGAACAACATGACGGTGTCGCAGTACGAAGCCAAGTTTGCCGAGCTGTCTCGTTTTGCATCTCATTTGGTGGACACTAAGGAACGGATGACACGAATGTTTCTACGAGGTTTGAAACCAGAAATTCATAAATATCTTGTTTTTCATAAAATTTGTCTATATTTAGATGTCGTAGATAGGGCTCAAGTAGTGGAGCAAGAGAGAGGAATACTACAACCAGGAAGCAACACCCAACAATGAAAGAAAAATTACGATAATAATCGTAACGGTGGAAACAATCATCGAAATAGTGATAACCAGCGAGGAGGGAATCACCACGTCGAAAATGGTAACTACTTCGATGGTAATCCTGGCCCAGATAATAGGAGGAGTGAGTCAAGCAGCAATAATTCCAAGAAGAGTAAATTCAACAATAACTATGGAAAGGTACCAACATCAGCATCAACACCAGTACCAGTTTCGAGGGGAGGAGAACGACCACCAGTTAAATGTTTCAGGTGTAGGAAAGAAGGACACATCAGTCCAAATTGTACACAGCCGCCATCCCAAGTGTGTTACAATTGTGGAAAAGAAGGCCATATAGCTCGATTTTGTCATGCAGCGAAGTCAAGTCCAGCTGCAATGATGACACCAAAGGCGGTCACGGACAAGTCAAAGTTTGTGGTTCAAGGGAGAGCTTTTGTCGTGACATCCCAAAAAGCACAGAACCCGAACGAAGTTATTACGGGTAAACTACTTATTAACTCTTGTGAAGTCTATGTCTTGCTAGATACTGGTTCTACCCACTCTTTTATTTCACTAACATGTGCTCAATGTCTGAATTTAACTCCTGAGAAATTAGATTTTGACTTATCTATTGAAACACCATTAGCATAAACATTCGTTACATCTACAGTCTATAAATCTTGTTTTGTTCAAATCGGCACCCTCATATTACCTGTTGATCTTATCTCTTTGAACATACATGAATTTGATGTGATTTTAGGAATTGATTGGTTAACTACTCATCATGCTAAAATTGATTGCTTTCGTAAGGTCATTAGTTTTCATATTCCTAATCAACCTATCATGCGAATTCAAGTAACCAAACCATTGAAATCAATAACCGTCATTTCTAGTCACAAAGCCATTCGTTTATTAAAAAAGGGATGTCAAGCTTTCTTAGCCCATGTAACGGATTTAAACAAAAGTACGTCGGATTTGAATAATATTTCTGTTGTTAATGAGTTCCCTTACGTATTTCCCGAAGAGCTTCTTGGCCTACCCCCAGACCGTGAAATCAAATTTTGTATCGACCTTGAACCCGGTACAAAACCCATTTCCAAAACCCCATATCGAATGGCTCCTATTAAACTTCAAGAGTTAAAAGTCCAACTACAGGAGTTGTTAGACAGCGATTTCATACGTCCGAGTACATCGCCTTGGGATGCTCCTATTTTATTCGTAAAGAAGAAAGACGGGAGTATGAGACTTTGCATTGACTATCGGGAGTTAAACCATGTCACCATCAAAAATAGGTACCCATTACCTCGCATTGATGACCTGTTCGACCAGTTACAAGGTGCTCAATTCTTTTCAAAGATTGACCTCCGTTCTGGGTATCATCAGTTGAAAGTTAAAGCTGATGACATTCCAAAGACCGCCTTCAGAACTCGATACGGGCATTATGAATTCCTAGTCATGTCTTTTGGATTGACTAATGCCCCTGCTGCTTTCATGGATATGATGAACCGGATATTAAAGGACTATTTGGATCATTTCGTGGTTGTCTTCATTAATGACATTCTCATATATTCTAAAAGTCGTGAAGATCATGAGCAACACTTGAGGCCGATACTCCAAAAGCTCCGTGAAAACAAGCTATATGCTAAGTTGAAGAAATGTGAATTCTGGCTTGAGGAAGTTGCATTCCTTGGTCACTTGGTTTCTAAACAAGGAATATCGATTGACCCAGCGAAGATTGAAGCAGTATCAAATTGGGAACAACCTAAGTCAGTAACTGAAGTACGAAGCTTTCTGGGTCTAGCTAGTTATTATCGGAGATTCGTAGAAGGATTTTCTCGAATAGCCATTTCATTAACTCAACTGACTCGGAAAAGCACAACATTCAAATGGAGCGAAGAATGCGAGAAGAGTTTTCAAGAACTCAAAAGAAGACTCATTTCAGCACCTGTATTGGCAATACCATCAGGATCGGAAGGATTTGTCATCTACAGCGACGCTTCAAGCAAAGGACTATGTTGTGTTCTCATGCAACATGGGAAGGTTATAGCCTATGCATCTCGGCAACTCAAGGAATATGAGAGGAATTATCCTACTCATGATCTAGAGTTGGCAGCAGTCGTTTTCGCGTTGAAGATTTGGAGACATTACTTGTATGGAGAGAAAGTGGAGATCTATACAGACCACAAAAGTCTCAAATATTTCTTCACCCAGAAGGAACTCAACATGCGACATCGGCGTTGGCTCGAGCTGTTGAAAGATTACGACCATACCATCCAATACCATCTTGAAAAGGCGAACGTAGTAGTCAACGCATTGAGTAGAAGATCATATGCAAGTGTGAGTGCGTTACTGACATCGCAAAGGCCCATTTTGGATGATTTACAAAGGATGGAGATAAAGTTAAAGACTTCAGGAACTCACGTGAAGATCGCACATATACGGGTAGAACCGGCTTTAATCGACAAAATTAAAGCTGCTCAAGTTACAGATCCGGAGTTGGTAAATATGAAGAAGAAGGTACAAGAAGGTGCTATTCCAGAAGCAAGAGTCGACGAAGACGGGATACTTCGAGTCAACTCTAGACTGTGTGTTCCTAACGACCTTGACTTGAAATACAAAATCATGATGGAGGCACACAACACACCGTTTGCAATCCACCCCGGAAGTACCAAAATGTATCGTGATCTTCGACATACATTTTGGTGGAACAATATGAAGAGGGAGATTGCAGAGTTTATCGCAAGATATTTAACTTGTCAACGTGTTATGGCGGAGCATCAAGTACCAATGGGTCCATTGCAACCACTTGAGATTCCAGAATGGAAGTGGGAACATATCAACATGAATTTCGTGACAGGTCTTCCCAAAGTTTCTCAAGGCTTAGACGCAATTTGGGTCATTATAGATAGATTAACCAAGTCTGCTCATTTCTTGCCTATACGAGAAAACTATTCACTTGAGCGTCTTGCTAGTATGTATATAAGCGAGATTATCATATTGCATGGCATGCCAGTATCCATAGTTTCTGATCGAGATCCTAGATTTACTTCACGATTTTGGGTCAGCTTGCAAAAAGCTATGGGCACTGAATCACGATTCAGTTCTGCATACCATCCCCAGACAGACGGGCAATCGGAAAGGACTATTCAAATCCTCGAAGATCTATTAAGACTCTGCGTACTAGACTTCAAAGGAAGTTGGGACAAATACTTGCCATTGGTGGAATTCTCTTACAATAACTGTTATCAAGCAAGTATAAGCATGGCTCCCTTCGAGGCGTTGTATGGACGAAGTGTCGATCTCCAGCATGTTGGGATGAAGTAGGTGAGGCAAAATTGTTGGGACCCGAGTTGATACGTATGACTACAGAAAAGATCCAAATGATCCGGCAACGTATACAAACAGCTCAAGATCGACAAAAGAGTTGTGCCGATCTTCATAGAAGAGATGAGGAATTCAATGTCGGAGATCATGTATTTTTACGTGTTGCTCCGTGGAAAGGAGTTACAAGATTCGGAAAGAGAGGGAAACTTAACCCTCGATTTATCGGTCCATTTGAAATCCTCAACCGAGTAGGAACTGTGGCCTACAGACTCGCCTTACCGCCAAACATGTCTCGTGTTCATAATGTTTTTCATATATCTATGCTACGTAAATATGTGAAAGATCCAAACCACGTTATTGAATTAAAACCAGACGAGATAGCAGAGGATTTAACGTACGAAAAGATGCCTGTCAAGGTCTTGGATAAGAAGGAACAGATTCTACGATCAAAGGTTATACCTCAAGTCAAAGTTTTATGGAGAAACCATGATGTTGAGGAAATGACCTGGGAGTTAGAATCTGAAATGAGAGCAAGGTATCCTCACCTTTTCGAAATGCCAGGTACGTACGTCAATTTCGGGGACGAAATTTCATAAGGAGGGGAGATTGTAAGATCCCAACTTTATGAAATAAAAGTTTATTATTTTCTTTATGATTATTTTTCTAAATAGTGAAGTGCTTATTTGTTATAAATGATAGTTAAGGGTGTTATTTACAAATTATCTGATAAACAGTATGTCGGGGAATATTCTTTTTATAAGGGAATATTCTTTCTGTCGGGGAATATTATATTCGGTACCGTACGACGGTGACGAAATAACAAAATATTAGTGGGACCCACAATGATAATATTGTCAACGATAGTGGTCCCCATTATCGGATACTGAAAACGACAGTATCTTGTCAACAGTATTATCACGGGCAACTGTTGAAATACCCGGTAATAAAAAGAACAGTAAAACGCGTTATTCCACAGTAGTACGCGGTATTTCGCAGGCACACGGTGTTGCATAGTATTTTAAATTATTGATTCAATAATTGATAAAGTAGCAATTGCACAGTACTTTGATTCAATAATTACAATAGCATCTGCATGGTACTTTTTATTATTTATCATGGCATTGTAACTCATATTATTTGTTATGATATTTTAGCATTATTAACGGATTAAAAGTGGAGTCTAACTTAGGGGTACCTAATTGAAATTTTGAAATTCACATGCTGTGAACTATTGGTTCACATGATAGAACTATTGGTTCACATGTGAGAACTATTAGGGGATGTTATGCAAGATTGATAATACTTGAGGGATTATATTAAAAATAGAGGCAAAGATGGAGGTACTAAAGTGTAATAAGTCGAGCCCTTATTGTGCAATTAATGAAACTTGGTTTTCCTATAAATTGGAGGGATTATCCTAAGAAATCTTCACACCTTCCTTGCATATACTTCCTCTCTCCCTCTAAATTTCTTGAGTTCTCTAAGTGTGCTAGGCTATTGTAAGTATTTGTGAGAATACTAGTATTGTCCAAGTTAGTAAATTTCATAGAAAATAATATTCAATCACTTATTAACGAAGGTAGGGGATATCATTTCTTTCATACTCTTATGTAATATCATTTGCTTCCTTGTTCGTACGTGATATTATACTCATAAAGGTTGTTATTCATTCCGTATTAATTTATGGGGATAACCTGTCCGTGCGGATTGACGCATGTCTGGTGAATACCCTTCTGTATTCATTCCTTATTACTCTGTGGGAATAACCTATATGTACGGAGTGTCGTACCTGGTGAATACCCTTCTGTATTCATTCCTTATTACTCTGTGGGAATAACCTCTATGTACGGAGTGTCGTACCTGGTGAATATCCCTTTGCATTTGTTCCTTATTAATCTGTGGGTATAACCTGTCCGTGCGGATTGACGCATGCCTGGTGAATAACCCTTCGTATTCATTACTTACTAATCTTTTGTGGAAATAATCTGTATACGCGGATTACCGCATGACGGATGAAAATCCATTTGCAGTTTCATATATTCTATTATACTTGTATAACGTATCATTTTTTTTGTACTATTTAAGGGATATCTTTTTCTTTCACATTTCTCCATTTATGATAAGAAATCTCTGTTTATTTCCAAAACCTTATTTTTAAATGGTGAAAATCCCTAAAAATTTGTAGAATATCCTTAATAGTTTGTGCTTCATCTAATATCTTTTCACCTGAATCTTTCTATTTCGTTTGATACGATATAGTTGAATCGTAAATTTTATTCTTGAATATCATTCTTGAATTTGACTCCACAATTTGGTCATCATGTTGGCAATTTGGTCAACCTTCGACATTGGATAAATTAAACATTTTATTCTTATTATTGATCTCACTGTATTCATTTTATATCATTGTCATCCTATATCATTGTCATCATCCTCATCTTTAAATTATGGTGATAGTTCTCTTTGGCCCGTAGTGCAAAGATGAACAAGCGTGACATGATTTTGACCAAACTGTGTATTGGTATAATCATGACTTTTGGTGTTACAAACAAAGGCGTATGATGAAAGTTCTCTTTGGCCCGTAGTGCAAAGATGAACTGGCGTTTGGCATGATCATGACCGGTGATGTTACAAGTAAATATCTTTGTCACATGGTGTAAAGAGAGGCTGTTGAATATAAACTGTTGATTTGGATGTTCATAAACAGGAACTGTTAATTGGTGTTACAGGGTTAAAATATTGGTGGTGATCCTTTAACTTATAGAAGATGGTAGATATTATAATCTACTTGACTCTTCTAATGAATTGTTCGTTCCACTGCAGTTGTTGTTATTGAACAATTATAATATATTTAAATTCCTGATTTATTTCGGTTGAAGGCTAAAGATAATTTTATTCTTCATTATCTTAGTCATGATATTTTCTACTGGGCTATTTGTGCTCACTCTTTTCCTTTTTGTTCCATTGTTCTCTTCAGGAAAAGAGAGTGTAGCGGGGACTAGCCAGGGAATGGAGTGATGGTCCGAGACATTAGAAGTATCTCAATACAATATTATTAGTGTGACAATATGTTTATTGAGAATTTAAGATGTATTTGTATTGTGTTGTCGTATTTTGCACAACACTTATTAGTTGTAAATGAAAAAAATTGTATTTGTATTTTGTAGAACGTTATTGGCGACTCAAAATGGGTTGTATGGACTTATTTTGGAGGCATCACAACTTTAGTTAACCAATGAAGAGTTTGAATAGTCCGGAGGGCATTTGTTCAAATTTGCAAAGACTTGGAACTCATCTGATGAAGAAGCCTGGGGAGATGATGAGGCTATATCAGATGAAGTATTGGCAGATTACAAATTGGTGGAGAGCCCAATATTGATTAGGGATTCATCACCAGAAAGAGAAGTGAAAGACCCTACCAAAGACCAAATGGCAACAAGTGAGGATGGGGTGAGTCAATCAAACTTAGAAAACAACCACCCAGAATCTAAAGAAAATAAAACTAAAGTGGTTCACCAGCTGCAATTCGGGAGTTTTCCTCCAGTAGAGATCAACGCAGCCATACCTCTACCTGCAGTATTTAAGGCAAAAGAGCAACAAGAACCTGTCGGAGAAATAGTAGAGGACAATTCAGAGGTTACAACACAAGTTTAACCTGATGAGGTAAATTATAACCCTTACTCTAGCACATTAGGTATTATGAAAGGTATAAAAGGATTTATTATTATTGCTGAACTTAAATTAGAAATGACCAAACATATCAAGCCATTGTATGTTTACCTAGGATACTAGTTAACAATGGGGTTGCAGTTAACATTTTCCCGGCTAGAATGTTAAAGAAATTATGCAAAGATGAAGCATGTTTAATCCCAACTAAGTGTTTGTTAGTAACTTTGCTGCTAGAATATCCTATACTAATAGAATTAACTGTGAAAAAAAGACCCAAATGGCATTATTTTTGTGGTTGATTCTTCCTCTACATATAATGCATTGCTAGTTAGAGACTTAATTCATTTAAATAGTTGTATTCCTTCTTCTTTACAACAAGTGTTAATTTTGTAGAATACAAATAATGATGATGAAAAAGAGGTAGATATAGTGAAAGCCGACACCAAAACCATTTATCACCAATTCTAACAATCTTGAAGCTCAATTCTTTGATGATAGTATCGGACCATTAAAATTGATAGGCAGCAGGTTGATATGTCAAGGACAAAATTATTCTATGACAGAAACCTCGTTAGATTTATATAACAGGGAGTTATCAAGCCATGATTGACCTCGCCAGGCCTAACCTCGCCAGGTTTAGGTCCGAATTTTTGGACAACGATGATTTTAATGACCGAGTCAGTAAAAATAATCCAGGGAAGGGAAGCTGTTCAAGCTACCCCAGCAAAAGTTTTAATTCATGCTATCAAAACTAAACTTGAAAATGAGGCTTGTCACTCTAATAAGCCTGACTTAATAAAAGTTCAGCCTGCTCCCTATAAATTGGAAGACCACGAGGTTGAGGTCCAAGACCCATTAAGAGAATACAAACTGCATAGGTACTCGGGAACAACATAAATAAGTCTATATAAGTAGCCTGCTAACTCAAGAAGAGAGCCAAAACGTTTTGAAAATTTTAACTGATTACAAAGACTATTTTGCCTGGAATTATACAGAGATCGATGTCTGGATTAGATAGAAAATTGGTTGAACATAGATTATCAATAAAACATGGCTTCAAACCTTTTCAACAGCCTCCAAGGAGAATGACTTATAAAGTCATACCTCAGGTTAAGGCTAAAATAGAAAGAGTTTTTTAAGGCTAATTTTATTAGGATTGCTAGGTATGTGGAATGGTTATCAAACATAGTTCCAATAGTCAAGAAAAATGGGAAGATCAGAATATGTATAGCTTATAGGAATCTAAACCTAGCGAACCCTAAGGATGAATACTACATGCCCGTAGTAGACCTACTAGTAGACTTGGTAGCTCAAAACGGCATGTTATCCTTCGTGAACAGTCATGCTGGATACAACCAAATTTTCTTAACCGAAAATGATATTTATAAGACTGCTTTCAGATGTCCTGGTGCACTTGGAACCTACAAATGGAATGTAATGCCATTTGGTCTTATGAATGCCGGAGCCACATATCAAAGGGCTATGAACTTAATATTTCATGACATGATAGGGGAACATTTAGAAATTTATATTGATGATATTGCAATCAAATTTGAGGATTAGAACTGCATCTCCAGCACTTGATTTTATCATTTAAAAGGATGAAGAAACACTAACTAAAAATGAATCCCTTAAAATGTGCCTTTGGAATAAAAGTTGGGAATTTTTTAGGATTCTTAGTCCATGAGAAGGGTATCGAAATTGATGCCAACAAAGCAAAGACAATAACACAAGCACAATTGCCTACCAATAAAAAAAAATTACAAAAATTTCTTGCGCATGTTAATTTTTTAAGAAGGTTCATTTCCAATCTTGCAGGAAAAATAGGACCGTTCACTAAATTTCTATGCCTTAAAATGGAGGGGGAGTACAAATGGGGCTAGGAGCAGTAAGAAACCTTCCAAAGGATTGAAGACTACATGGAAAATCCACCAGTATTGATGCCACCAATACATGGAAAACATTTAAAGTTGTACAAAACTGCATCTAGTAGATCAGTAGGATGTTTATTAGCTCAGGATAATGTAAATGGGCATGAACAGACAGTTTATTACCTGTCAAAGACTTTTAACTTCTACTGAAATGCATTACTCTAATATTGAAAAATTATGTTTTGCCTTGTATTATTATGCTTTAAAATTGAGACATTATATGCTACCTTTTGAAATTGATGTCATAGCTCAAACTGACTTAATTAAGTATATGCTTACAAGACCAATACTAAAAGGCAGGTTTAGTAAATGGGTTTTAACCTTAAGTGAATATAGCCTACATTATGCACCTCAAAAGGTTGTACAAAGGCAAGCCATAGCTGATCTTTTGGCTGATCACCCAAACATGATTCCACCTGATGAGGAGGAATGTGAAGTAATTGATCTGAAACATGGAGACTTATGTATGATGATTCAAGAACTAGTGAAAGAGTCGGGGCTGATATTGGTTATAATTTCACCAAATGTTTTGACATCACAGTTTGCATTTGAATTGGACAATGTAGTCTATGGAAATCAAGCAGAATATAAAGCCTTAATCATAGTCCTTGAATTGCTGATAGAAAAGGAAGTAAAAATAGTTCGCATATCAAGAGACTCACAATTAGTCATCAAACAATTGGATATGAATATCTACAGGTGCTTATAACCAGAATTGACAATCTTAAATAGATATGCCACCATTTTATTAAATAAGTTTGATGATGTAACCTTAACTTATGTTCCAAGGTTATTGAATTACAAAGCCGACAGGTTAGCTCAAGTATCCTCAAGCTTTGGAGTTTCTAAAGAATCAAATGACAATTAGATAAAAATTGAAAGATTTTTACCACCATTACATGAAAGTCTAACAAATCAAGGCCTTCAAATTATGGAACTCAATGAAGTTGACACTACAGAAGATTGGAAAATTCCAGTTATTTAATATTCGAATAACACTTCCATGAATATACCAACTAAAAACAAGAAATACGCCATGAAATATATATTGGTATCTGGTGAACTGTATAAAAGAACAATAAAGGGCATTTTACTTAAATGCCTTGACAAACTAGAGTCCATGCAAGCTATGGTAGAAGTCCATGAAAGGATATGTGGATCCCATTAATCGGGCATAAAAATGAGATGCGTACTTCATAGGATGGGGTATTATTGGCCAAAAATTGGTAGCAATTGTATACAGTATACTAAAGGATGCCAAAACTGTCAAAAATTTGGCACAATATAGAGGGCATGTACATGTCGAACATCTACATCCAACTGTTAAACACGGCCTTTCAGAGGCTGGGCAATAGATTTGATAGCTAAAATTTAGCCACCATCCTCAAAACAACATACATTCATAATTGTGGCAACGTAGTGATTATTTTACAAAATGGGTGGATGCAAAACCTTTAAAGGTTACTACTCATAATGAAATTATCAATTTCAGAAAAGAATATATTATCCACAGATTTGGAATTTCCCAAACAATAACAGTAGAACATGGAACTGCCTTTATAGCAATTTAGTGGATGAATATGTAAAGGAAATGGGATATCCTTAGTAAACTCAACACCCTATTATGCTCAAGCCAACGGACATGCTGAGGCAACTAATAAGGCCATCAAATTTATTATGTAAAAAACAATCAATGAAACCATAAGGGATTGGTATAATAAACAATCAATGAAACCATAAGTTTTATGAGCCTTTAGAATAAACAAAAAGAGAAGTACTGGTACCAACTCATATAAACTCACATAGGGGCAAGAGGCAGTTTTACCTACCAAAATTATTGTCAAATCTCTTAAAGAGTGTTGGAACAGAACAATGTCTCAACAAATGACTATCTTGATTCATTGAAAGCTAATTTAGTAGATTTAGATGATAAGAGATATGATGCTTTAAATAATTTACAAGTGGATAAAGACAAGACAACAAAGTCGTACAACAAAAAGGTGATATTCAAATCTTTTCAACCTGACCAGTTAGTATGGAAGGTTATTTTACCTTTAGGGACAAAGACCCTTGAATTAGTTAAATGGTCTCCCACTTGGGAAAGACCATTTAAAGTTCATAAGATCCTCAATAGGGGAGCTTATAGACTCAGTTCCTTATAAGGGAAGCCCATCAAAGGTCTATTAATGGAAAATATTTAAAAAGTTATTATCCAAGTACTTGGGATACTTATAATATCCCAGATACACCTGCTGAATAGACTATTAACAAAACACTAGTAAAGGTTTACCAAAATAAGTGGAAATAACCTAAAATTACATAAAAGGAAAGTATTTACAAGCAACAAGAGAAATACTAACCTGCCTAACTACAAGTTAAACTGCCAAAGTTTAGCTATAAAATACTATTATCCAAATTTAAAACATAATAAGTTTAGTTTCCAAGTACAGGCAATTCACATCAGAACCTCAAACCTAAGATTATCTTCAGACCTTCCCATTGTTGCTTAAGTTCTTCCAATTCCTATTGATCCAAGTTATATTGTGTAAAAAGGAAGGACTTAGACTAGCCAGGAGGCATAGGAAGAATGGTGTTCTGCAGGTTCGCCAGATCTGTTTGAAGATCTATAATCTTCTGATGAAGCCCAGTAACATATAATGTAGTAGCCATCGTTTGGACTTGCAAGCCTCGGATGAAGGTGTGGCAAACTTTGTACTCGATTATGAGTTTGTCAATATCTTCCCTCTTAGATTCAATCTTGGAAGATTTATCCTTCAAAGCAGAAAGAGGAGCCTCATATTGTGCAATTCACTAACGTATCCTTAACCAAGGTTGATGGTAGTCGTAGAGTTTGACCTTAGCTTTCAATACTTTTCTGGCTTCGGCATGATCCTTAAGCTTGGTAGCAATGTTCTCTATCAGTTGTACCAAATGAGAAACCAAATCTTGCTTGATCAAGACGTCCAGACTAAAACTCAGCATCACCTGCAGGTCTCTAAATCTCATCATGAATTTTAGATGGAGACACCTATAGATAAACCCCACGAACAAATAACATAAGATAAACAACGAATGGAGTAAAACAAAGTGAGGCAAACCTGTCTTACCATTACAGTCTTAAAATACTCTGAAGTCTTCACCACCTAACGACTCTCATCGTGTGGACTTTTGGGTTGATTTTGCTCCACAGTCTCCACCGTCTTGTGACTTTCATCTTGAGGACTCATGGGCTGATCTTCCCCTGCAATCAAGGAAAGTGGCTGCTTATTTAGAGCATCTATCTCTTCTACAGTGAAGGTGGGGATCTCCATCTCAACACTTGATGGGTCAAGTGTCTCATTATCAGGGTAGTTATCTCTTATCTATCATCAATCGCATCAACAGGGTGAAATACCCATACAGGTTGTACATCAGTCACAACCTTAGAATCTGGGCCAGCACCGGTACCACTATCACCTGTAATATCATGATAAATCTTAGCCTGATCAAACAACCAGGCCTTGTCCTAAGTTGAGTAAGCATAGTTAAAGTTAGCAATAGAAAATGATGAAGGCACATAATTAGAGTAACAATTAATGGATTACCTGTAATAGTGTCACCAGTCATTAAAGCTTGATGGTCCTCCAAAAGAACTGACGCGTAAAGCCCAAACAAGGTATTTCGTCAGGTATCTACGTCATAGCTATTAGCTCTAGCCTTCGACACTTGTTCTTCAATTCTGGCATTAGTGTCTATACTAACATCAAGCTTGTTGAGAAATTCGGCACACACAAGTACACGAAGATAAATACAAGTACACTACTGTATGAGATATAAAATAATAACACAAAAATTTTACGTGGAAACCCAACTGGGAAAAACCATGGGGAGAGATCTCAAAAATCCACTATGAAAATAATATGGAAAATACAAACTCTCTACTGAGAGATAAACTAACTGTTTATTTGTCTACACTCTATCTCTCTATTTGCTTTCATTGAGCACTATCTCTCGGATGCTTTGCTAACTGCTTTCTAGCTATCCGATGGTATATTTTCTCTTGCAACCTGAGGCTCTATTTATAGGATGAGTTCAGGAGACATGCCCCCTCAAATCATGGGACAAAAGAAGCAAATCATGCATTCATTTCCTTGTTTGCTGCCCATTTCAAACCTTGAGCAATGTGATAATATTTGTGGAAGATTTGTGGGTCACGTTAATAAATGCAAGACAACCAACTTTTCAACAATCTCCACCTTGACTTGTATTTTCCAACTATTGCATATTGTGAACTTCTTTCTAACTGTGAATGTATCCCTCTTCCTGGATACTCCATCACGAACTCAACATTTGACGAAGTGAATTAAGTCCAAGCAATGCTTGAACTTTTCTGCTGTAATTGACTTTGTGTATATCTGCGGCATTCTCCTTTGTGTGAACTTTGCAAACTGCAATGTCACCACTGTTCAGTCACTCACGAATTTTGTGATACCGAACATCTATATGTTTGGTCCTGGCGTGGAACACCTGGTTCTTTGCTAAATGACTAGCACTTTGACTATCACACTGTATCTGGATACTACCCTGCTTGAAACCTAGTTCTTCAACTAGTCCCTTTAGCCACAAAGCCTCCTTTCCTGCCTCTGTCAACGCCATATACTCAGCCTCTGTTGTTAATAATGCTACCGTAGACTGCAACACTGACCTCCAACATATACATCCTCCACAAAAGGTGTATACACACCCTGTCGTAGATCTCCTTAAATCTAGGTCTCCAGCATAATTTGAATCAACAAACCCTATAACCTCACTTCTTGCGGTATTACGATCAAACATAAGACCGTAATTGGTTGTACCTGCTAGGTAACAAAAAATCCATTTGATAGCATTCCAATGCTCTTTCCCTAGATTTGTCATATACCTGCTAACCACACTGACTGCATGTGAGATATCTAGCCTTGTACATACCATGACGTACATGAGACAACCCACTGCATTTGCATACGATACTTTGGACATACACTCCACCTCATCCTCTATCCGTAGGCCCAACTATGAAGATAACCTAAAATGTGCTGTTAACGGAGTGTTGACTGATTTAGCATTGTGCATGTTAAACCTCTCCAAGACCTTCTGCACATATCCTTTCTGAGTTAGCCACAGTTTTCCTGCCTGACGATCCCTGTGAATTTCCATACCTAGGATCTTCTTGGCTGATCCAAGATCCTTCATGTCAAATTCACTGCTCAACAAATTCTTCAACTGAAGAATATCTGACTTCCTCTTTGCTGCTATCAACATGTCATCGACATATAACGTCAGCAATCCTAGAGAACCATCATCAAGCGATCTGAAATACACACATGGATCATATTCAGAATGAGAGTAATCACGATCCAACATGAAGTTGTCAAACCGCATGTACCACTGTCTCGGGGACTACTTCAAACCATAGAGAGACTTTTTCAAACTACAAACTAAGCTCTCTTTTCCTGGTTCAATAAACCCCTCCGGTTGCTTCATGTAGATCTTTTCTTCTAAATCACCATGGAGAAAAGTTGTTTTCACATCAAGCTGCTCTAACTCCATATCCTGTGATGTTACGATAGATAAGATCAATCAAATCGACGTGTGTTTCACAACTGGTGAGAAGATCTCATTGTAGTTGATTCCCTCTCTGAGAGAATCCCTTTGCCACTAACCTGGCCTTGAATCTTGCACCTTCTTTATCAGACTGAGCTTCCTTTTTCCTGAAAACACACTTGCATCCTATAGCCTTCGATCCTTTTGGAAATTGAACTAACTCCCAAATTTGGCTCTTATGTAAAGACTCCATCTCTTCTACCATTGTTATCGCCCATTTATCATTATCTTCAGACTGAATAACATCTTGATAGCTATTTGGATCTCCACTACCAGCAATTAAGGCAAAGGCAACCATGTCTTCAAACTCATATCTCTGCATTGGTTTGCTGACGCATTTCCCGATCTCTAACAAGATTATAAGACCTCTCCCGGGGATCTGAAGGATGATCATCTTCAATTTCTTCAGCTTCTTTTGTTTCTTCAGGAAGCTCCACCTCAACTGGGTGTTTTTGCAACTCACTTGTTGCAGATTCTTCATTCTCGGACTTGTTGATCAGCATGTGTTTCTCACTGAACACCACATCTCTGCTGACAACCTTCTTCTTGGATACTGGATCCCATAACCTGTATCCCTCGACTCCATCTTCATATCCAAGGAAAATACATTCCTTTGACCTTGGATCAAGTTTGGACTGTCGTTCCTCGACCGACAGATGAACATAAGCTGGACAACCAAAGATTTTCATTACAGAAAAATCAACTGGTTTCTCAGTCCATTCCTCCTCAGGGATTTTGTAATCAATTCCAGCTGAAGGAGATCGATTTATCGGATAACAGGCTGTGTTGAGTACCTCAACCCAGAATGTCTTGGGCAAACCTGCATTCAACCTCATACATCTGGCGCGTTCCAATAGAGTTTTGTCCATCCTCTCTGCAACCCCATTTTGCTCTGGAGTTCTTTTAACTGAGAAGTGCCTGGTGATACCTTCATCCTGACAGAACTTTAGGAATGACCTGTCTTTGTATTCCGTGCCATTATCTGATCTGAAATACTTTAGCTTCTTTCCGGTCTGGTTTTCTACTTTAGCTTTCCACTGCTTAAAGATTCTGAAAACCTCGGACTTCTGCTTCATAAAATACACCCACACCTTTCTAGAGTAGTCATCTATGAAGCTAACAAAATAATGGGCTCCACCCATTGATGTATGCTTGATCGGGCCCCAAACATCTGAATGTACATAATCAAGTACATTCTTACTGGTATGTGCTCCTGCCTTGAAGCTGACCCTCCGTTGTTTGTCGTACACGCAAAACTTGCAAAATTCCAAACTGCATGTTTTGACACCTTTCAATAACTGCCTTTTGTGAAGTTCTTTCATTCCACCTTCACTCAAATGACCAAGTCGCATGTGTCATACTTCTGTGCTATCACTGTTAGAATTATCCTGCACAGAAATTGTTGTTCCACCAGCAATTGTGTCCACTATCAACTTGTAGAGGGTGCCCATTTTTTGGCCCTTCATAATTACCATCGAACCCTTGGTAATTTTCATGACACCATCTCTGACTGAGATACTACAGCCTATAGAGTCAAGTATTCCAACCGATAGCAAGCTCTTCTTCAATTCTGGAATATACCTTACATCACCCAATATTCTCCGTCAAACATTTTAACTTTGATGGTGCCTATTCCAGTAACTTTGCAGACTGCATTGTTACCCAATAAAACTGTACCACCATTGCAGGATGTAAAAGTATCAAACCAATCTCTGTGAGGGGACATATGAAAAGAACAACCGGAATCCATGTACCAATCTATAAGGCTGCTACTGTCTCTAACAGATAAGAGATCACCTTGTGACGCTTCATTTTCTGTCACTGTGTACAACTCTTCGTCACTGCACACATCTGTTTGCTCAATAACATTAGCAGAATTTTCAATCTGTTTACCTTTCTTCTTGTTTTCTTTCTTCAACAATGGACACTGATTTTTGTAGTGGCCCTTCTCGTGGCAATGATAACACTCAACCTGAGATTTATCCTTCTTGCCTGGTCTCGACTGAGACCTTCCTCGTTCCTTGTCAGAATTCTTCTTCCGATTTGGACCCCTACCACGCCCATCTAAAAATGCAAGAAGACTGTCTCCTTGATCTCTGGAAGTAGTGTCCCTGAACTTATCCTGGTCCAGGACTGCTGACATCACATCGCCAACTGCAAGCTTTTCCTTCCCTACAAGGAGAGTAGTTTGGAGAGTTGAGTATGAATCAGGTAGAGAGACAAGAAGTAATAAGGCTTTATATTCTTCGTCCAACTTCACATCTATACTGGTTAGTTGGGTCACCAATCTATTAAATTCATTAATATGATTGGTCAAATCTGACCCTTCTTCCATCTGAAGCTGATATAATTCCTTCTTCAAATATAACTGGTTTGACAGAGACTTTGACTTGTATACTTTCTCAAGTTTCTCCCACAAGTCATTCGAAGAGGTTTCTGTCAAAACCTGATATTTGATTTATGGTGCCAAACTCAATCTGATTGTTGTCACGGCCTTTGCTTCAAGTTCCATCCATTTTTCATCTGTCATAGTCGCTGGTTTCTTCCCTTCTAGTGCCTTTGCCAATCCCTGTTGAGCCAATACATCTTTGACCGTACACTGCCAAATACTGAAATTTGACTTTTGATGGGTGTGTTTTATATACACAAATTAGGTACATTTGAGCTTGATAATTTGTAAATCCTAAGTCATTTCGTTTGGTTTTTATATATTTTTATCATATTTTTGTAACATGTTATTTTGTATTACGTTTATGTGTTTTGTATTGCTTTTATGTGTTTTTACTTAGTTTTGTAGGAAGTGGAATAAGAGATCAATGCTCATGGATGCCTAATTTGCCATTTTGAGCCTAACTTTGGCACTGTAGCCGCTTGTTTCCAAATTTCACCCATGATCCAATCCGAATCTCTCAAAACTCAAAGAACTAAAGTTGTAGATATTTGTCTTAGCTTTCGGGAGCATCCGGAATCATCCAATTTGAAGTTCGTATGAGAGAGTTATGGCTATTTTACCATCGGATTTGGCATGTAGTTTACACAGCAGTTGCTTCGGGCTCAATTTGAGCCTTTCTACAGACATTTTCTAGTCATGCTCCAGTTATGAAAGTTGTAGAGCTCTTTCTTAGCTTTCCATAGCCTATTTACACGCCCCAATCCGAGTTCGGACGAAGAAGTTATGGTCATTTTACTAACAGAGGTCAAAGCTGAGTCGGGTTACAGGCCACTGGCGCGGGCGCGCGGATTTGGATGCGGGCGCGCGGCGCCTGGCATCAGGCAGCCAGCGCGCGCGCGCGCGCGGCGTGGGCGTGTCATGGGCGTGCGGCAAGGCCAGGGGCTGGGCGCGGGCGCGGCGGGCAGCGTGCGGGCGCGCCCGGGCGTGCTGAGTGCGATCTTTTGAGCTCCTAGTGCGATTCCAGCTCACTTTTTGACCCAAAATCTGATGTTTGGCTAGGGTTTTCATGGAGGCACTATATAATATCTCATTGGGGCTTCATATTTCATAACTAGGGATTGGGAGGCTACACTAAAACACCAATTTGAGAGCAAAAGTGCTGCAATACAAGGAAAAACTCAGCACAAGCCAAAAAACCAAGAAGGAAGGGATTGTCAAGGCATATCTAGACCTTAGGAGACTGCACATACATCATCAAGAAGAGCTTGAGGGCTACAAATCAAGAAAATTCCAGCAACAAGCTCAGGAGCAAAAAGAGAAACGAATGCCAAATGAAGAGGAAAAGCTAGAGATTGACATCAACCAAGCAAACAACATATGAATATCTTCTAAATGGGTTTTATCATCTCTTTCTTTCCTTTGAATTTGTAATTCTAATTTATGATGAACACCATGTGTTTGATGTTTTGCTTAGCTACCATGAACTAGACCTTAATTTCTAAGATTTCAATGGAACCCAACACATAGTTTGAATTGATTTCTCTCTCTTTGTTATTAATTACTCATTTGTGAATTATATGTCATAATTTATGCTTCATATATTAATTGCCTAGCTAGTAATTACCGTGGGAACCTATATGAACTTGACGAACGGATTATAGTGTTTAGACCTTGTTATGATATCATGCGAAAGTTAAAGATTGTTGTGGGTTATTAATTGAGATTTAGTGACATGTGTCTTGTTGATTATCCTCAATGATAGGTAACTTGATAGTATTTAGGATAGATATATACCTAGATACCGTGTGCAACCAATGGAGAATCTATTCTTAATGACTTCCTATGTGAAAGTTGGTAATTAAAAGGACGTTTAATGAGATTTAGTGACACGTGTCTTGTTATTGTTCTTGAAATTGGTCTCTTGATAGTGTGTAGGATAGACATATACCTACATGCCGCATTAGGAAGATTCGAATTTGACCATCGACAGAGGCTTATAAGTAGCTTTGATTTCTCGGTTGACATTTCTATGTTGTTAATTAGTTCAAATGAGAGAGTTAGGATATTCAAATGAAGTGTTGGGGGAAATTGCAATCTTAGACTTGTTAATATTAGATTTCATTATCTTAATGCTTTTCATATCTTTTAATTATTACAAACAACAAAAACTCAAATCATCATTTGTCTAAATAAAATCGAGACGATATATAGTTGGTACTTGGGATACACTAGAACAATTCCCTGTGGGTTCAACAACTCTCTTATCACTTTATTACTTGTTGACCGCGTATACTTGCGCGTATTTATCGGTTGCGAAATCGACCAACAACTTTCTGTCAAATGGTTCAACTTCGTAGGTCGTACTCGTGCATGTCATCTTCGTATTTGTGACCTGCGAGATTTCTCTTTAAACGGATCGTACCAGTTGGTCAAGTAAGTATAAGTCGGGTGGGAGTCTCCCCGTACTTTATAACAGTGACTAATTAAATAACCACCTTTGTTAAAGGCACTGCCTTTTGAACCACTTTCCTAGACACCAACAGCGTGAACCAGAAGCTCTGATACCAATTGTTGAGAAATCCAGCACACACAAGTACACTAAGATAAATACAAGCACGCTATTGTATGAGATATAAAATAATAACACAAGAATTTTATGTGGAAACGTAACTGGGAAAAACCACGTGGAGAAATCTCAAAAATCCACTATGAAAATAATATGGAGAATACAAACTCTCTACTGAGAGATAAACTAATTGTTTATTTCTCTACACTCTATCTCTCTATTTTCTCTCACCGAGCACTCTATCTCTCGGATGCTTTGATAACTGCTTTCTAGCTATCTGATGGTATATTTTCTCTTGCAACCTAAGGCTCTATCTATAGGATGAGTTCAGGAGACATGCCCCCTCAAATCATAGAACAAAAGAAGCAAATCCTGCATTCATTTCCTTGTCTGTTACCCATTTCAAACCTTGAGCAATGTGATAATATTTGTGGAAGATTTGTGGGTCCCCTTAATAAATGCAAGGCAACCAACTTTTCAACAAAGCTCTTCATCACTGCTCTCCTATTCATCAGGGGATGGATTGAATAAAGCAAAGGTTTGCCGAGCAGGAGGATCAGAAGTGATAGAGATGCCTTTCAAAGGACCACCTGTCGATTAAAATGTTAACATGGTACATACGGTTCATGAGGCAAAGTCCAAGACTTAAAGAAAGATAATGTACCTGACTCTTAGAGACCTTAATATTTTTTCCTTTGGAATTCCTTTAGTCTCAATAAGTGTTTGCTCCATGTCAGGATCATCATCAAAGGAGCTTGACGATAATAGAGTTGCCTCCTTGGATCTCTTACGTGGAGGAGAAGATGCACCTTCTTCATTAGAGGATTGGATGATAAAGAGCCGTTTCTTGGTAGGAATCTCAACCTTCTTCGTTTTAACAATTCTAGAAGATCGCCTTGGAGAAGGTTGAATGGTCCCACTAAGTTCTTTCGCAACAGCAGACTTCACAATTTCCATTTCCACTTGCTCCCCTTCTAACTAAGCATAAGAAAAATTCTCCACTTCTTCAAGCACATCCTTAGCTTTTGAACCAACTTTGGCTTTGGTTTTTTGCTTTAGTTTTAGTTTAAGCTTAGATTAAAGCACTGTCTTGATCAATTTCTTGGTTACAGATTTCTTTTTAAGGTTTGGACCTGAATAGGTCATAACAATAAACCTGGAGCCTAAAGAACAAAGATAATATCATGATTACCATCATTCATTTTAAACGCAATGAAAATGATATTATAGGTAAAATGTATACCTTTGAGCATGTGTGTTATCATATCATCAGCTCGAGTAACATCTATAATGTGGGCTTTGAAGTAGTCATTCCACCACAGGGTAAAGCCAATTGTGGCTTCATCAAACCTGCGCATCCATCTCGACAGGAAAAATTGCTATTTCTAATAGTATAATCCTCCAACATTTCAAAATAGGCTTTGGAGCCTTAAAAGCTAAGGTAAGTGTATTTTGCACTTCTCGAAATTTGGGTAGCTAAGGAGTAGGAAGGGTCTAAGCAAAACCAAGTTGTCGATCTAGTTAGTTAGGACTGTATGGCTCATAACCATACAACATTTGGTAAGATATAGCCAATTACCCTCTAACATATATAAACCTAGGTACTAAATAAGAAGCCTATTGTTGAGACCTCTCAAGTTCATTTTCTCTTGACAAAGGCTTGGTGCTCTCAAAATAGTGTAGGTCGGTTATCCACTTAGGAATGACATCTGAGAAGGACTTATCAATAGTAGTAGGATAATAAGCATCAACTCACTTCAGTTAGGAAAAAGCTTTAAAAGTCATGATGAAAGTTTCCATATCATCTTGATATTTTATAGTCAGGTTTGCTAAAAAAACAAGACAATATAGCAATGTTTTAGTGGAAACCCCATTTGACAGAAGTCCATGGACTATGTAGTGAGGGTTAGCTACCGGTACAACAGTAGGTTTCAATTGTAAAAAATACAAGTAAATCCAAGCTTGGAGAGAATCAATACTGGCCCCCAATTGTATCATAAATTCCTTTGTCAACTAAGTGGCCTAAACTTATGTACAACAGGCCAACCATATAAGGAGTCACAACAACCTTTTGATATCCCACAGCTAAGTGTAATGCCAAATTTATGTGCTCTTTGGAAACCCTTTGGGCATTGGCACAAAACATGAATTTATTGAGCAAATGGATCAAAAATCCTACATGTTCGTCAGTCTTACCTCTCAAGGTACTCTTGCAAAGACTAATACAATCAGCATAGGAGAGATTGTTATTCTCCTCTTTAAACCAGCTATCAATCTTATTAGCAAGTGCAAGCTTCCCCATAATAGCAGATATTTCCACACTAGATGGAAACAGACCCAAGACTAAAGAAACATCTAACACCGTGATGGACATTGGACCAAGCGGCAAGAGAAAAGAGTTAGAACCCACGTTCCAATATGCAAAAAACATCGCTAAAGCATTGTTGTCTGACACAAAATTAAAGGTGGGGAGTTTAACACATTCGTATATCCCAACCTTTCGCCACTGATTGGCAAAGTGGGGTTCCATTCGAGCTACCCATTCAACGAAAGACGGTGAAGAGGTGGGCCAATACCTAAAATTTTTGTTCTCAAACCAGCCTTTCTATGATAAGTTGTCTCCTTTGATTAGCAGCGGCATATCCTTATACATTGGAAACTCTTCGGTAAATAGCAGCAACGACTTATCGTTGAAGCTTGGGCCAAGCCTATAAATCAAAGGCTACCGTTAGGGATGGTAATCGTTAGGTTTGCCTTGGAATAGATCTCTGATTGCCATTCAAGAGAATACCTAGGGTGTGCCAGAGCGTAAGGTTGTTCAGTTGCTAGAGGACCCATGGACAATTTAGAAGAGAAGAAGATTTGGAGAAGAAAGCTAGATGACGTGCCGAAATAAAGAAGTTACGCTCAATTTATAACGACGGGTCCTTTGCTTATTCGGATGCCGAAGTGGTTCAGGAGAAGTAGGGCCTGTTCGGGAATGACTTATTTTTTTTTTTTTTGAAGTTAAAATTTTATTAGATTTATAAGTTAAAATTTTAGTAGATTTATAAATAATAGTGTTCGGCATCATTTTTATTTACAAGTCAGGAATTATAAGTAATAGTTGTGGATTTGTTCGGCTAATAATGACTTATAAGTTAAAATAAAATAAAAAGATTACTAAAATGTCCTTCAATAAGAAGAACATTAAAAATAAAAGAGGACATTTATGTCATTTCATAGTCGTTGACCAACTTAAAAAAAATGACTTATAAGTCATTTTTTTAAGCAACTAAATGTTACTTATTTTTTTTTGTTTTTTTTTAACTTATAAGTAGAAAAAAAGTTATTCCCGAACAGTTTTTTTGGCTAAACTACTTATAAGTTGAGTTGACCAACTTATAAGTAGCCCCTGAACAGGCCCGTAGTGGGGAGTTATGCAACTATGTGCTTTTAAATTTTAGTTTTTCTTCACACCAAAATAAAGACAGGCTTATTTAATACGACAAATCAATACATTTATCATATTAAATAAAGGGGGCATGTATTGAGTACACTTATTTTACCAGATTACTGGTAAAAAAATAAATTAAAAAAAAATACTAAGATGCCCTTAAATTGGTAAAAGGTATTAAATAATGATTAAAGGTATCATGGACCTTGTTCCGAGGCCAATACCATAATGACATGTGGCAAAATAAACTGAAGCAGCTAAGAATAGAAGCGGTTGAGAATTTTAATCCCCACTATCGACAGTTATGGAAAGTTTATGAACATGGAAGTTATGCACTTTATCAATTATAAATGGCCACATTAAGATTAGAAGAAAGGACACGAACTCTTCATTAACTAATCAAAAAGAACAACTATTTTTAATACTTTATCTTTGGAGTAGGAGTAGATACCTGCCAGACGCATCGCTAGGAGGTTTGTAAGGTAGGAGTAGCGTAATTGTAGTTTTGTAAATAATTTCTGGTCACTTATTCCTTAAATTTTTGTAGTTGGAAATAATTTTTAGTCTGATGTTACTGAAACTTGTACTAGTGCAACTGGTGTGATTGTACCAATCGTTCTATGTTCCAAAAAGTCCTTGAGTCTAAGGCATTGAACACACAATTGCTTGGTCCTTAATAAATAATTTTATTTATCGAATTGTTTGTTATCTAAATAATTTTTCAACAATAACATTAAACTAATATTTGGTTTTTTGTCCACAGTTACAAAACAACATGGAACCTGAAAACCTCTCTAAATAATTTGACACTTTCTAATTTTACACATTTAAAAGAAGACTGAATTACAAAAGTGTCCTTCCAAGTTGCTACATATCGAACTAATTTGTCCCTTTAAGTGACAAAAATTTCAATTGAGTTCTTCATGGAAATAATCTTAGTTGAGTCGAAGTTAACGTCAGGAGTCATTTGAATTAAATTGGCCAGTTAAAGGAATCAACTAAGATTTTTGTCACTTAAAAGGCCAAACTGAAATTATGTGACAATTTGGAAGGATAGTTTTATTATTAGACCTTAAAAGAAAAAAACAAACTTTGGAAACACTGTCGTTGCTAGAACATGTGTATATTGTCCATCAAGATCCCAAACATAATCTAAGCCCAAACTAATTTTTTGTTTTCTTAACACAATGTCAACAAAAATTACGTAAGTATAGATTAGAAATCTCCGAAAAAATGTCTGTCGATAACCCATATAAATAACATTACATAGTCCATTTCAGGGATTGAGTAATTTCTCATTCAGTGACTTTCACATTAGACATACACAAAACGAGTACTATCGGGTAGGGTGAATAAAATAACTATTATGTATCGGTCATAATTCTAATGTTGCAAGTGTACTTTTATTAAAATACTAGTAAATAATACAAATACGGGGAACTTAATTATATAGAGCCTGTCCCTTTAAAACCATATAAAAGAAGAACAAAAAAGTCTTTAAAACTAAGACATTAAATCCAAAACTTAAAAAGGAACAACAATGACTACTGAAGGTAGAAATGCCCCAATCATCCTCGTTCACATTCACTTGTGGAAAAATTAGTTCATAGAGCATGTAAAGGTAAAGAGTCTGTTCATGCATGTTTCCTTCTCTATACAAATGCCTCACAAAAATATATATAATCAGGTAAGTTGTATAGATTTGTTAACCTAGGAGAGTTCAATAACTGACTACCCACAAGGAAAAACAGGCTAAATATTAGATTTGTGACATTAAGAGAAAATAAAGAATAAATAAAATAATGAGGAAATGGCTAAATATTGGTATCGATGTTTCTTAGGGAAACGAATGATAAACCTTGCCTATCTAGGACTAAGATGTTCACCTTTGGGACACCGATAATAATGAAATATTTAAAAGAACCTTAAATGAAGACACTTTGTCTATCTAAGGAATAAGATGTTTCCCTGAAAAAAACCTACAATGATGAAATCCATCCTAAATGAATCCTAAAGAGACATATTCAAAATTCAATAATGAAGAAATGATATTGAAAAACTATAAAATATTTTGGACATGGCTTTGGGAACCTACAAAGAGGGATAATATTCATGAGGCTGATACTCAATTCCTAAGACACGGACGAGCTCATGGACTGATCACCTAAAAGTGATGAAAAGGTTACTGGGCAAAAATCTGAAACACGGGCTTATGTCCTCCATAAATGATAGAATCTCTAGTGGCAATCCCCTAATACACAAGCTTGTAGGGCAATTCGCTACAAGTGATGGATGGTTAGATATGAACTCAAGACATAGGCATATAGTGTGATCCCCCATTGGTGATGTGACTTAGGTTAGGAGTAGGACCTAAATCATGAAAATCTAATTCCTTGATAAAGAGTACATAAACGACCTATTTGTTAGTGTACTTAAACATAAGTGTTAGGTCTCTATCTTTTAGGTTTATTTTGATGATAACAATAAATTAGTAAATAGGATTAATTAAATGGGTAGAATACTCTCCATAGGATTTTATATAATTGTTTTTAATATCCTATTTTACTTTGACCAAAAATAATTTTTATCCTAAATTGAATTTATTTTTCTTAACCTTGATAATTTAATATCAAATGTTAAACAAATTAATTCATATAGTAACATTTCCTAAGGTAAGAAGAACTCCTATTATTTTCAAAATGATTTTAAGCTTATGGAAAGAAATCTCAAAATATATGTATGTATGTTTACTGTGCAAATGAAAAAGTAAGAGGCTAAAAGCCCCTCACTGACCGAATGCATGCTTGCTTATAAACTTGCTTGAATATGTAAGTAGTTCACGTGGGGCACGTGCGCTTAATAGATTGCAAAGGCTTAAATGCCTTGTTTACCGTTGCATGCATGTTATATAAGTGGGGCCCATAAATGAAAGGCCTTTTAGCCTTATTAGTTCAATCTGAGTGCTTGAGCTGGGCAGTAGGAATTTTGACATATAATAAGCTATGTGCTTATGATCAATCATGCATAGGCTAAAAACTGTCAGCTCAATTTTATTTATCTGTGTGAATCAAATTCCATCCGAACCTTCCTTTTCAAATCAAAGTGATCCGAGCCATTGGTTTCAAAAATAAGATTCCAAATTACTATTTTACCCCAAGCTCATAATTTCAATAAATAGGAGGCTTTCCTGTCATTTCAATTTTCCAATTTACAAATTAAAGAATAGCTTATTCTCCTTGCCTACGTACTCTCTCTATCTAAAGAAGTTTTCTCTCTTCTACTCAAAGTTCTGATTATTTGCATAAGAGAACAATTGGTCAAAGTATTTGAGATAAGTTATTAAATTGTTTTATTTGAATGATCTCATACTTGCTTAGATTTATAGATATACAAATTTAAATTGTTATACACACACATATATATATATATGTATATGTATTGCATCTTTTTATATCATATAAAAAGTTAGTACTTAAACACCGAGCGGAGATATTCCTCTTAAGTGAGGGAATTAGCCGAACGAGGACTCAAAGTCTTAAGTGACCTTTTATTGGTATAGTGCATTTATATAAATATCGTAAAGTAGGTCAGTACTTAAACACCAAGACTATAGCGGAGATATTCCTCTTAAGTGAGTGAATTAGTCGAATGAGGACTCAAAGTCTTAAGTGACCTATCGAAAGTATTTATACAAATATTAGTTATGAAGCTATAAATTTAGTCAGTACTTAGACACCGAGACTATAGCGGAGATATTCCTCTTAAGTGAGGTAATTAGCTGAACGAGGGCTCAAAGTCCTAAGTGGCCTTACTTAACGTATTTAGATCATAGATCAAATAATTATTATATATATTTTGAGTGAAACAAATTTATTTGTTATATCAAGTAATGTTTAACTGATTCGTCGATTATACTTGATATTTGTCATCACAAGTATTTGAACTTAAACTTTTATTCATAAAATTTTTGTTGCATATTGTAAACGTTATTTAAACTTTTATATCGATACTCAAAGTTATATTTGTTTAACCATAGAAACACATTCTTTATTTACATAGAGGATAAGAAAATCTTTTCGAAATCTGTTTTACCATAGAAACACATTTTTTATTTATAAAGAAAAAGAAAATCTTCATTAAACTGCATTAATCTGTATATCTGCTTACACAGAAGCTTTTTACATAAATATAAAAGTCTTGAGCTTTTATATGATCCTTAAACTGTGTTTATCTGCTTATCTAAGAAGCATCAAATATAAAAGTTATTTGAAATTTTATATATCTGTTCCAAATTACATCTGTTTATCTTAGAAGCAAAATTTCTCTAAATTAATTGTAAAGGGAAAAGGGTAGAGTTATTTTATTTTATGTACCTGTGAGAAAGACAAGTAATGTTTTGACCAAGACCAGAGTCTTAGAGAGGTCAGCTGGGAGTTGGATCTCTAGTGAACTTGTGAGGTGAGGAAGAATGTATCGTTTCAAAATCAGATCATAGAGTAGAACTGATGTGACACCCCCAAATCCAGGTACTTAAATTCCCACTGATTTGGTGTTCACTATAACATTCATTCAAAACTAACTACCCAATATTAAGAATAATTAAATAAACTTAAAGAAAACATCTACCCAAAATGGGTTACATCACCAAACTATTAAAACATTCAATTCCCAGGTTATCTTAACCTTAATACATCAAATGCGGAATAAAACATAATTTAAACAAGTCTTTGATACAAATAACATCACATAGACAACAAGTCTTAAACTACTTCTGCAGCTTGCCCTTTCCTTTACTCGTGGACGGCTCGTCCTGCTTTTCTGGCTTTGCTGCAATGAGTAGTGCAAGAGTGAGCAAACAAATGCTCACAAGTATGATAACAATAACATTTAAATGAAATGGATTTCAACTGAGGAATAATAGATTTCTGGATCTCAGTTAACAAATGATCTAAGTCTAAAAGCTCGTTTGAATGCTCGATTCAAGGAAAAATAGATTTCGAGATTTAGAAATTATATCTGAGGGTCACAAGACCTCGAACTATGTCCTAGGTTGACAAGTATTTCTACTGTAACCTTTAACAGTCATATAGACTATGGACCAACATCTCGTACTCAGGGGGATCAGCCCTTTGTACAATGTACGTATTGTGCACAAACATTTTAACGTTGTCGCGTAAGTAATCCCCTATATTAGGGTTGTTCATCTCAGTTTATCGTCTGAATCCGTACCAAAAGAAACTTGGCTTGGAACAAAAATAGAAAATATTCTAAGTCTTTGAAATCGCTCATCAACTAAGGACTAGTTGAATCAATAAGGGTTTGCTAGTCTAATTCATCAATAGAGTTTGTTCAATAGAAACTATACTCGAAGTTTGAATAACAAACAATGATTGGAATAAAACTTAAGTACTTAATCATGATTGTAACCTTGCTTGAATATCAATAAGCTAAGGTCAATAAGCTTGCTCAATATAAATAAACTTGTATTGAATAAATTAACAAGTTAAAAGGAAAGAACAACTTGCTATAAATAATTTTCAAGTTTTAAGGGAGGAAAACTTGCTCAACGTAAAAGTAATAAGTTGAGATAAGGAACTTGCCTCAAGCGTAGATTACAATTTAAGTAATTCACGATCCTTAAACAACCTATACATTTAATTATAAAATGGTAACATAATTAGTCACAGGATTAAAAGCATTTTTAGGTTTGCTCTTATCCTTTTATTATAACATCTCATTTAGCATACCATAGTCAACAAGTACTAGTTTAGCAACCATCTTGGTAATACATTAGTCACATTAATATAAGTTTAATTATGCATCATAACTTCCAAGAAAAGAAAACAAAATAATAATAATTTTTTTTTAACAGCAGTGATTCTCGCCGGGGCGAGAAAAAACTTAACAAAATCGTCGTCGGGGCGAGGCTGTCGCCAGGGCAAAGAATCTAGTGTAATTATGCCGCCGGGGCGACAGAGCCGTCGGGGCGATAATCCTAGCTCATTTCTACCGCCGGGGCGGTAGACGCGACTGACACCTTCTACAGGTCGCGAACCAGTGAAAACTTAGGCCAAATTTGGCCAAAATTTTCTGAATTCTACCATCCAATATACAAATTAAACATACCCAGACATCAAATATGATATAAAATATTTACCCAACATGTTTCTAATCAATCTAAGCATTATAAAACATATAATCAACCAATTTAAAACCAAAAATTCACTGTTAAAACCAAATATTCAAGTTTTAACCATTTTCATAAAATCAAGCTTTGTAAATTCATTTTTCAACCAATTAAAACCATTCTTCTTGCATTATTCTTATTTTTCATCATATATTCATAATCAAATGATAATTTTACCAAATAATAACTAATTTAAGCATCAATTTACATATATATATATATATATATATACAATTCATGAAATAAACTCTGTAAAACTCAAAAACTCTATTCTAAACATGCTTTTATGGATTAATCATTCAAATTAATCTATAATCAACACATAATCATCTAACACATGCTTTCTAACATTTATAACCAAGTAATTCATATATTTAGCATATGAATTCATATACAGTGAAATAAAAATCATATTCAGAGAAGTAAAATAATAAGAACATAATGAAGAACAAGACTAAAAGAATTATACCTTCAAGCTATATAAAATTCTTAGTTTTCCTTTTCTTGTTGATTCTCTCAATCAACAAAACTCTCTTACTCTCAATTTTCTCTCTAATTCTCTCTTATTCTCTGTATATTCTTTCTTCTCTAAACTCTGTTCTTTCTCTTCTTTCTTTTCTTTTTACAACAGACGTAGTATAAAAATAAAATATAAAACTGATGAATAAAAATAAAAACTGTTGATTTAGTGTAATAATAACGTACAATCTAAATTTAATCCATCAGTTATAAAATTCAAAAAGCCATAAGGCTTGTTTGGCAAACGGATTTAGAAATAATCCATTATTTTAACTAAAGGTCTTAAGGCCTTGTTTGGTAAAACACAAATAAAATAACTCATTATTTCCAAACAAAGATCATAGGGCCTTGCTTGGTAAAACTGAATTAAACACTTTCTCATTTTTTCAAATAAACCTTTTCATCATCTAATTTAATTATTAAATTAAATTAGAACAAACATAACAAATCACATTCAAATAACATTTAACATTATTAAACTCAACATATACTCACTACACAAAAACTTAATAAATTATTTATTTAGCTCAATAAATTAATAAAAATATTTATATAACTCAATAAATATTTTTATTCAATCATAAAAATTGCATTCGTTACAACTGAACTCAAAGGAAAGGTGCAACTAAGCTTGAGGAGGGAGCTAGGAGCTTGCTGTCCGAGATAGTTAGTTGTGGATAGTTGTAAGTTTATCTTTAAAACTTTGTAAATGCTTCTTCGCCTATTGAAGGATCGGAGTATTTATTACATAGAGTAATATGATCTCAAGTTATGGAGATGAGCTTGAGACTGGACATAGAAACATACCCAAGCTGTATGTTGTGAACGAGATTAATCTTTGTGCATTGTGTGATTAAATTTTTACTATCTTGTTTATTAATTTCCGACCCTGCAAATTAATCTACTAAAAATTTAAAAAGGCTTAAGATAATTTTTTAAACGCTAATAATCTATTCAACCCCCTTCTAGATTATTATTGGACTTTCAATTGGTATCAGAGCGGTGCTTTTTAACTTTTTTGTTAAGTGAATACAAATATATCTAAAAGTAGATCCATCTATGGCCTACAATGCTACTGGTTGTGGAGAAAGACTATCAATGTCCAGACCTCCACTATTTGATTGGACAAACTTTCCCACCTGGAAGAATAGATTCAAAATCTATGCCAAATCACAAGGAATGAAAGTTTGGATGGCAATAGAACGAGGTGTAAAAATTCAAACAAAAATCAAAGGATAAAATATCGTTGAGAAAGATATTGAGGAATTAACCACTAAAGATGAAGAGGCTATGAATATAGCTTCCAGAGCCGAACAAGTGCTGACTAGTGCTCTCATTGAAAAAGAGTACAAAAGAGTTAGCAATTGTAAGAATGCAAAAGAAATATGGGAAAAACTGATTGTAACCTATGAAGGAACTAATCATATCAAAGAAACCAGAAAAGATGCTCTAATCCAAGAGTATGAAAGTTTCAAGTTGGAAGAAGGTGAAAAGATCATTGATATGGAATCACGTTTTTCTAGAATCATTGATGAGCTGGAACAACTAAGGAAGACATACACAACCAATGAGAAAAATAGAAGAATTCTCAAAGCCCTTCCTTCTATATGGAACATGAAGGTTACAGCCATTAAGGAAATACAAGATCTGACTGCCTATCCTCTTGATAGCCTTATTGGAAATCTCTGTGCTCATGAAGTCGACATGATAGTCGAGAAAACAGGATCGGATACAGATCTCAAGAAGAAAGAAATCGTTGTCAAAGCCCTTCTTGTAGATCAAGAAAGCGATGATGAAGAGTTAAATGAAGAACTCCTGAGTTTAGATAATAATGAAGTTGCTTTATTATCAAGACAACTCAAGAGAGTGATCCAAAGTCAAACCAGAAAATATGGCAAAGGATTTATGAAGACAAACAACAACTTCAACAACTTCAAAGGCAAACAAGCTTTCAGGCCAAAATTGCAAGGAGGAAATTTCAAATCAAATAACAACTTTAGAGGTGCCAGCTCAAATGAAAATTCAAATACATGTTTTGAATGCAACCAGCCTGGACATTTCAAAAAGGACTGTTCGAAACTAGTCAACAATAAATTACTAGTAACTGAGGAAGGCTGGGATCTAAGTGACGAAGAAGGAACTGCTGAACAAGCTGAGAAAATTACAAATCTATGTTTAATGGTAGACAATGATTCATCACCAAGATCTGAGGTAAACTTTGAACATCAATTACCTAGTACTTCAATTGTCATATATAATTTAGAAAATACAAATAAAGAACATCATGAACTACAAGAAGCTTATAATTGTTTATATGAAGATAATGAAATTATTAAACAAGATTTTATTAAAATAAAAATTTCATCAGAAAAATTAATCAAGACTAATAGAAATCTTGAAATAGAGAACTCAAATTTAATTTTAATTAATAAAAGTTTAAAAGAAGAAAAAGAAAAACTATAAAATGATTCTTCAGAAAATTTATTACTAAAGGAAGAATTAGAAAAATTAAGAAAAATAAATAAAGATCTTGAGATAGAAAATTCAACACTTATTATTTCTATTGAAAATCTTGAGGTTAAAAATTCAACACTTGCTGTAATTAATGAGGATACTCAGATACAAAATCAAGTGTTAAATGAAGATATTAAAAATCGCAAACTTAAGAATTCATCTCTAAAGATATAATTGGAAAAACAAAGTGCAGACTCCTCCGTGGCAGAGCAAATTAAAACTTTAACTAAAGAACGTGATGATTTGAGCACTACTGTTATTAAATTCATAAAAGGGAAAGAAAAACCTTGATGTCATGCTTAATCAACAAAGATGTGATTTTAATAAAGAAGAATTAGGATATGTTGGAGAATCTAGTAAAACAAAAGATAAAGGACTCTATCATGTTAATTATAGTAAAGAAAAAAGAAGGTCATATATCTCCTTTTACTAAATGCTCTTACTGTAATAGAAATGGTCATTCTATTCATATGTGTAATGCTAAAAATGGAAACTATAAAGGAAAAATGATTTGGGTTCCAAAAGGAACTTACACTGCACCCATTATTGTGAAAAATACAAGAAAAGAATTTCATAATGAAAGATCTTCTAGAAACTTTCATCAAAACTTTTCAGGATACAAAAATAGAGTAAATCATGCATTTTATAGACCTACTACTCATAGAATGTCTGTGTCTACTAAGACTTATTATCCTACACCCACTTTTGTAAAGGAAAATACAAATGATCCTTATACAAAATGGGAAACTCACCCAAAGGACCCTTCTTATTAAAGGGTACCAGTTTTGTGAAATTAGTATATGTTGCAAGTATGTCTTGCAGCTGACTCTAATAAAAATAAATGGTATCTTGATAGCAGTTATTCAAGACACATAACAGGAGATAAATCAAAGTTAAACAATCTACAAGCTACAAACGGTAGTGAGGTAACCTTTGGAGATAACAACAAAGGTAAAGTCATTGGAATTGGAAGTGTTGGCAATAAACACATAACAATCTAACGTTCAATTAGTCACAAGACTCAGGTATAATCTTCTATCTATTAGTCAATTATGTGATAGTGGTTTTAAAATACCTTTTAGTCCTCATAATTGCTCAATACTTGATCAATCTAGAAAACTAGTTTTATTATGCCCTAGAAATCAAAATATGTACACATGTGACCTAGATGCATATTCTCATCTAGACAACTTTTGTCTTGTGTCTGCAAATGATGATCCATGGCTTTGGCATCGCATATTAGGACACATCAACATGAAACTGATCAATAACATTTCTTCTAAAGAACATGTTCGCGGTCTTCCAAAACTAAAAGATCATATTTGTGTTGTCTGTGAATTAGAAAAATAAATTCATGCATCTCGTAAACCCAAACTCACAGTGTCAACTTCTCGACCTTTAGAACTCTTGCATATGAACCTAGTAGGACCTATTCCAAAATATAGCATGGGTGGTGCTGTGTATATTCTAGTCTTGGTCGATGACTATTCTCGATTTACATGGGTTGATTTTTTAAAATTTAAAAATGAAGCTATTAATTCTTTCTCTACTTTATGTAAGAAAATTTAAAATGAATAAGGAAGTTCTATCATTTATATCTGGTTTGATCACAGAAGAGAATTTGACAATTTTGATTTTATTATGTTCCGTGAAGAGCACGGTATAAGCCATAACTTTTCTGCTCCTTATACACCACAATCAAATGGTGTGATTGAAAGGAAAAATCGAACTTTACAAGAAATGGCTAATACTATGTTAAACGAATATCGTCTTCCTAAATATTTTTGGGCTGAAGCAGTGGCAACATCCTGTTATATTTTAAACTGAGTTTTATTAAGACCAATTTTGCTCAAAACTTCCTATAGCTTTATTATAAAAGAACTCCAAAAATAAATTATTTTTGTATTTTTGGGAGTAAATGTTTTATTCTAAATACTAAAGGACATCAGGTGAAATTTGATCCCAAATCTAATGAAGGAATATTTCTGGGATATTCACTTAATAGTAAAGCATACAGAGTTTTTAACAAAAGGAGTCTAGTTGTTGAGGAATCAATGAATGTAACTTTTGTTGAGTCTAAACCTCCTCCCAAATATAAAGAGTTAATTGATAGTGATGTTGTCATTGAAGATATTCTCAGAAATATGGAGGAACCAAAACTAGATATTGCATCTCCACCTGTCAATGTTAATCTTCTTGAAATCCCAACCCTCGGTTAACTGACTTGCCCAAAGAGTCACATGTTATTAAAAATCATCCTTTAAAAAATGAGATCGGTGATATTGATAAAGGAATTCTTACTAGATCACAAGCACATAACTTGGCTGGTCATTTATCTTTCTTGTCTCAAATCGAACCTAAAAATATAAAAGATGCTTTGTCGGACGAAGATTGGATAATAGCTATGCAAGATGAACTTGAATAGTTCACCAGAAACAAAGTCTGGGAGTTAGTTCCGAAACCCGAGGATACTTCCATTATTGGAACTCGATGGGTTTTTCGTAACAAGTTAGATGAATGTGGAACTATTATACGTAACAAGGCCAGACTAGTTGCACAAGGGTATAATCAACTGAAAGGTATTGACTATGATGAAACATATGTTCCTGTTGCTAGAATAGTGTCTATACGTATGTTATTAGCTTTTGCATGCCATAAAGATTTCAAACTGTTTCAAATGGATGTCAAATATGCATTTTTAAATGGCGTTATTGAAGAGGAAGTTTATGTTAAACAACCTCCTGATTTTGAAGATTTTGATCATCCTGAATATGTTTACAAACTGCATAAAGCTTTATATAGTTTAAAATAGGCCCCCAGAGCATGGTATGAACGTTTAAGTAAATTTTTGCTAGAAATAGGATTTAAAAGAGGTACTGTCGATACTACTTTGTTTACTAAATATAAAAATGATGATATTCTTATTATTCAAATTTATGTTGATGACATCATTTTTGGATCTACTAATATGACTATGTGCAATGATTTCTCTGAAAACATGAGTAAGAAATTTGAAATGAGCATAATGGGAGAATTAAACTTTTTCCTAGGCTTGCAAATCAAACAATGTGAAAAATGTATTCATGTTTCTCAATCCAAATACTGCAAAGAAATGATTAAGAAATTCGGTCTAGAGTCTGTGAAACCTCTTAATACTCCTATGTCAACTTCTGATAAATTAACTGCTGATGAAAATGGAAAAAGTGTTGACACTAAGAAATATAGAGGAATGATTGGAAGTCTGCTATATATCACAGCCAGTAGACCTGACATTATGTTTAGTGTCTGTAAATGTGCTAGATTTCAATCAAACCTTAAGGAATCACATTTGGTTGCGGTAAAAAGAATATTTCGATATCTTAAAGGAACTACAGATTTAGGTCTATGGTATCCTAAAGGTCAACCATTTAATCTCGTGTGCTTTTCTGATTCTGATTATGCCGGTCATCATGTTGATCGAAAAAGTACATATGGCACTTGTCAGTTTCTAGGTGGATGTCTTGTTTCTTGGTTCTCCAAGAAACAAAATTCAGTATTTATTTCAACCACCGAAGCAGAATATATAGTTGTTGGACGTTGTTGTGCACAAATATTATGGATGAAACAGACTCTTGCTGATTATAATATAAAATTTAATTGTGTGTCTATTTTATGTGATAATACAAGTGCTATCAATCTAAGTAAAAACACTGTACTACATGCTAGATCAAAACATATAGATATTAGACATCATTTCTTACTTGATCATGTAAACAGTGGCATCATTAAATTAGAACATATTGACATAAAATTAAATATTCTTGATATATTTACTAAACCTTTAAGTTCTGATAGATTTTGTAAATTATGTTTGGATTTAGGAATGCTAGATATTTCATTATAATTATTTGTGCATTTAAACGTGTTTTATTAATTCATCAGAGTAGTAATTTTTACATAAAAAAGTTTTATATATATTATTTTATATATATATATATCTATTTATAAAATAATTTTATTTAAAAATATTATTAAAATTATTTTTAATATTTTAAAAATTATTTTCCAAAATATATATACTTGGTTATAACCGGATTAATCTGAACCGTTGATCTAAGCTTATCCAAAGGTAAAAACGGATCCAATCCATGCACTCTGATTTGGGTCAATCATACGCAAGCACATGGATTAAAACTTCCACTGCTCGATCATGATTTCAGATTAAATCTCAAGCATTGGATCAGAACTTAAAAGGTCAGCTGATGTGTTTTTCTCAAATTCAATCGTGGCCATTGATCAGTTTTCAAAATGAATCTCAACCATTCAATCCATCAGGTAACTCTAACTATAAAAAGGAAAATAAACTTTTTAATTCATTTTTTATTTCTTCTCTCTCTCTTTCTTCAGCCGCTCAAATCTTCTCTCCATCTAAACTCTCTCAAGCCCTAATTTTTCAATATAAAAAATCCTTGATCTCTAACATGTTTTTGAAAAATTTAATCGGATCAAATGATTCTACACCCTCTAATTAGTGTTTCTACCGATTATTTTGCTTAAAAATTTATTTTTCAAAAATGTCCTCTTATTTTCTGAAAAATACGAACGTTGATCTTCCGATTTTTGATTCCATTGTTGATTAACTCTGTTTGGCTATGGCGAGAAGGCTAGATGTGATTTTGAGTCATGGTTAGTTCATAAGTTAGACTCACAGTTGTACATTTCTCCGATTCATGAGTCGGTTCCAACTCTATATATGTTTATGACTGATAACATCCTAGCTTGCTCTCATACTCGTACACTTACCATTGCAATCTATAGTTTTATACTTCTCAAATGTTTCTTCCAAAACCCTAGATATGGTTCAATTTCTCAGATCTGTTCAAGATCTAAGTTTCTCTGCATACATCTATATATAATGCTCATTCACTATATTTATGTATTCTCAGACATACAAACATATACATATCCATATACTTTCAAATCTGCTATATACTTAAGTATATATACATATATATGCACATATATATGCATTTGATCTGTCTATTGCGTTTATTGAGCTAAATAAATGAAATGGAGCGGTTGTGCATGTTGTTTTTCAGAAGAACAATCAGGTAATTTTGATGTGTTGTCAAATCTAAACTCTACATCTCATCTCTTCTATACATATTGATATGATCTGCTGTGTTGGGATATCCTATCTATTGTGCCGTCTCTATTATTTTTTTTTTACTATTACTGTCTAGGGACTACAATCCTTTTATGATGAACTCTGTAATCCTCTGTGTGTTGTTTATTGCCCCTGATTAGACCTTTAGTTCTTACTGTCCAAACTTTTTCTTTCTGACTAAAACCGGCTGGTTAATTTCTTTTAATTTTTTTTTTACTTTTAGCCTTAACTGCATTTAGGTACATTTAATATGTTATAGAATATTTTATGGCTGCCTTATCCCCTTTACATGCTCTCATCTCTTTGATTGCATTCTGCTACAGTCATAAATATGAGTTGCTATATTGCATATCTATATCTGGATTTACTGATATTATCTCTGTTTGTGTTATGTGAACCCATCAGTCATCTCTCATGTCTTTGCATTAATACTTGTTGTGTTCTACTACACTATGAGCCTCTTGTATAAATTCAGTTCAGTAGACTATAATGCACACACTTCTGAGCCTCATCATCTCAAACATATTGCATCTGTATTTCATCTCTCTTTCATATTGCACTCTGCTTGTATCTTTGACAAATGGAAAATACCAATCCTACTAAAAGAAAGAAATTAGCTTCACATTCTGATATTCACCTTGATGTATGTGTCCCTCATCCAGTCACTTCAAATGCTCAATCTAAGTATAAGCTTATGCAACCTAATTTGTTGGCTGGTCTGGGTATTACTTTCAACAGTTTTCCAATTTTTCTTGAGAAAATTAGAAATATTGGGTGGGAGTGCCTAGTAGTCTTCCATGATAGGCATATATATATCCTAGCCTAATAGCATAATTTCTCCTGACATCATTTGAGTACTGTTTTCATAATAATTGTATGGGATGTGGACTTCTTCTTACTCATCTTTTCAAGTATCTTGAAATTGATATTCTCAGTCATCACTTTCAAATGATCCCAAACACTAATGTTGTCTCTCGTCTCAATCTTCCACCTAGACCTTTAATAGTCTTCAAAGATTTTGATCATGAACCCATTAAGTCCCATTTAAACATTCTCTCCCAAATGGAAACATTGAGTAACCTGAACCAACTTATTTTACACAATCAAAGAATTTGACGGTTCAAGTTGAAGGGATACAACAGACCATCGAGCATCTTAAAGTCATGATTCATTTGTTGATGGAAAATCTGAAACAGTCAGTGCCCCCTATCCTTTCACTGCCAACACAAGTTCAGCTCCACCTAAACCATTCGACCAGTTTCCTCAAGATGATCTTAATCCTAACTTGGGACTGCATTTCTCTCCTATCAATTTAGGAGATTTCTGACTTTCTAACTATTTGGGAAGACTGTAAACTTATATATTTGCTATTAACTATTTGGGATTACTGTAAAACTAACGAAGTACTAACTATGCAGGTCTCTTTTACTTTTTCACTTTTTACAAGATATAACTTTTCAAAAGTCTAACTTCTTTTCTGCAGGTTCTGAAAAGTTTAATATTCTCCCCCCCCCCACAACTTTTTATGATGACAAAGGGGGAAAAGAAAAATACTACTATTTCAGGATAATATTATAAATATCGGGATAATATACTGTTATATATATATACTGTTACAGGATAATATTTTGATGATATTAAAGTGCCATAGAAATAATAGTTTTTCAAAAAATTTAATAAACTAATCTTGCTTTTGACAAGGCAGGACAATATATATTGATGATGCAAGACGGTATATACTGATGATGCTAAACAGTATAATATATACTGATGATATAGGTAAATATAATAATAATGATGCCATTAACAGTAATGAATATAATGATACATAAATACCATGTGATAAATATAAAATAGCTGCTATATCATCTATTTATAATGTTTATATTGGATAGTTCAAAATTCAAAGGCATTGAACACACAATTATTTGACACTTTCTAATTTTACACATTTAAAAGAAGACTGAATTACAAAAGTGTCCCTCCAAGTTGCTACATATCGAATTAATTTGTATCTTTAAGTGACAAAAATTTCAATTGAGTCATGGAAATAATCTTAGTTGAGTCGAAGTTAACGTCAGGAGTCATTTGAATCAAATTGGCCACTTAAAGGAATCAGCCGAGATTTTTGTCACTTAAAAGGCCAAACTGAAATTAGGTGACAATTTGGAGGGATAGTTTTATTCTTAGACCTTAAAAGAACAACTCCTTTCAAAAACAAACTTTGGAAACACTGTCGTTGCTAGAACATGTGTATATTTTCCATCAAGATCCCAAACATAATCTAAGCCCAAACTAATTTTTTGTTTTCTTAACACAATGTCAACAAAAATTACGTAAGTATAGATTAGAAATCTCCAGTAAAATGTCTGCCGATAACCCATATAAATAACATTACATAGTCCATTTCAGGGATTGACTAATTGCGCATTCAGTGACTTTGACATTAGACATACACAAAACGAGTACTATCGGGTAGGGTTAATAAAATAACTATTATGTATCGGCCACAATTCTAATGTTGCAAGTGTACTTTTATTAAAATACTAGTAAATAATACAAATAAAGGGAACTTAATTATATAGAGCCTATCCCTTTAAAACCATATAAAAGCAGAACAAAAAAGTCTTTAAAATTAAGACATTAAATCCAAAACTTAAAAAGGAATAAAAGTGACTACTGAAGGTAGAAATGCCCCAATCATCCTCGTTCACATTCATTTGTGGAAAAATTAGTTCATAGAGCATGTAAAGGTAAAGAGTCTGTTCATGCATGTTTCCTTCTCTATACAAATACCTCACAAAACATATATAATCAGGTAAGTTGTATAGATTTGTTAACCTAGGAGAGTTCAATAACTGACTGCCCACAAGGAAAATAAAGAATAAAGAATAAATAAAATAAAATAAATAAAATAAAATAGAATAATGAGAAAATAAATAAAATAAATAAAATTAAGAGAAAATAAAGAATAAATAAAATAATGAGGAAATGGCTAAATATTGGTATCGATGTTTCTTGGGGAAACGGATGATAAACCTTGCCTATGTAGGATTAAGATGTTCACCTTTGGGACACCGATGATAATGAAATATTTAAAAGAACCTTAAATGAAGACACTTTGTCTATATAAGGATAAGATGTTTCCCTGGAAAAAACCTACAATGATGAAATCCATCCTAAATGAATCCTAAAGAGACATATTCAGAATTCAATATTGAAGAAATGATATTGGAAAACTATAAAACATTTTGGACATGGCTTTGGGAACCTACAAAGAGGGATAATATTCATGAGGCTGATACTCAATTCCTAAGACACAGACAAGCTCATGGACTGATCACCTAAAAGTGATGGAAAGGTGGCTGGGCAAAAATCCAAAGCACGGGCTTATGTCCTCCATAAGTGATAAAATCTCTAGTGGCAATCCCCTAATACACAAGCTTGTAGGGCAATCCGCTACAAGTGATGGATGGTTAGATATGAACTCAAGATACAGACCTATAGTGTGATCCCCCATAGGTGATGTGACTTAGGTTGGGAGTAGGACCTAAATCATGAAAATCTAATTCCTTGATAAAGAGTACATAAACTACCTATTTGTTAGTGTACTTAGACATAAGTGTTAGGTCTCCATCTTTTAAGTTTATTTTGATTATAACAATAAATTAGTAAATATGATTAATTAAATGGGTAGAATACTCTCCATAGGATTTTATATAATTGTTTTTAATATCCTATTTTACTTTGACCAAAAATGATTTTCATCCTAAATTGAATTCATTTTTCTTGACCTTGATAATTTAATATCAAGTGTTAAATAAATTAATTCATATAGTAACATTTACTAAGGCAAGGAGAACTCTTATTATTTTTAAAATGATTTTAAGCTTATGGGCAAAAAGAAATCTCAAAATATATGTATGTATGTTACTGTGCAAATGAAAAAGTGAGAGGCTAAAAGCCCCTCACTAACTGAATGCATGCTTGCTTATAAACTTGTTTGAATAGGTAAGTAGTTCATGTGGGGCCCGTGAGCTTAATAGATTGCAAAGGCTTAAATGCCTTGTTTACCATTGCCTGCATATTTTATAAGTGGGGCCCATAAATGAAAGGCCTTTTAGCCTTACTAGTTCAATCTGAGTGCTTGAGCTGGGCAGTAGGAATTCTGACATATAATAAGCTATGTGCTTATGATCAATCATGCACAGGCTAAAAACTGTCGGCTCAGTTTTATTTATCCACGTGAATTAAATTCCATCCGAACCTTCCTTTTCAAATCAAAGTGATCTGAGCCATTGGTTTCAAAAATAAGATTCCAAATTACTATTTTACCCCAAGCTCATAATCTCTATAAATACGAGGCATTCCTTTCATTTCAATTTACCAATTTACAAATCAAAGAAAAGCTTACTCTCCTTGCCTACATACTCTCTCTATTTAAGAAGTTTCTCTCTTCTACTCAAAGTTCTGATTATTTGTAGAAGAGAAAACTTAGTCAAAGTATTTGAGATAAGTTATTAAATTATTTTATTTGAATTATCTCATACTTGCTTAGATTTATAGATATACAAATTTAAATTGCTATACACATTTATATATATATTGTAATGCCCAGGAATTTTTAAAATCCTGTACAATTTATTTTAACGTATGAAATTCGTTTTATTTAATTTAACGAATTTAATTGGATCCATGTGGGTATTAATATTTAATTATATAAATACGTGGTCCAATAAATTTCGGTGCATTGAAGGGATTCACTGATAGTTAAATAAATTAGTGGGTTAACCCTAAGAATTTAATTGCAGGAAAATTTGGGAAGTTAATAAATAATTTTATCATTATCGGATTAAACAATTCGAATAAAGAATTTTGGTTAAAATAAATATTTTAAATAATTAATTAATTAGTTTGGTTATTTAAATTAGAATATTAGAATTTCTTAATGGTTAATTTAATTTGAGAAAATTTTCTTGGCCCATTGCTTTTATTTAGTTCTAATTTGAGTCCAAATCTTCTTTTCAATTTAATTCTTATTGGGTCGCCTCCTTAATTTAAACCAACCGGCCCAACCATATTTGGATTGAGCCCAAAACCATTCAGCCGAACCAAACCCGTTTCTTTTCTTATAGCCGACTTGTATCCGTTGGACAACCGGTATGAAATTTGGGGAAACCAAATTCAATCGGTAGAGTTATTTGAGAGAGAACCAAATCTCTCATCTCAGATAATCCCTAACCCCTCAATCAGTCAAAACCAAAACTTCCAATCAGACGCAACGGAAGAGGGTGAGAGTGTCAATCGCCGGCAATAGACGGGGAAACGGGGCAGTGACCGGTAGCCATACGAGAATCGAGGCGGGTGAACGAGTGGCTAGCGACCGGACCAAAGGATTTGCAAGCGCGGCGATTTGACCGGTGGAAGGTACGATGCTCGAGGTCCTGCCGGCGAAATCGCAGCTGGGTTGATGTGAAACGGTCGACAACCAGTTTCTCCTCAAACCCTCAGGTATTGTCCGAAGCAATTAGGGTATTAACCACAAATTGGGCAAACACTGCCCTATAAATTGAGACCCCAACCCAGAAGCTGCCGATTCTTACTTTGTTCTTGTGAGTCCCAAATTAGGAGTAAAGTATATACAAACTTAGGGAGAATTAGGGTTCCAAATTAGAGCAAGAAACGGTCACTGTGAGAAGAGAGAACAAAGAATTGAGTTCGAATGCCCGCTGGATTCGTCGATTATTTTGAGAGAAGAAGGTGACAAGCAAATCGGTCGGCAGGTTGGTATATGAGATGTAATGATTTAGTTAGTTCATTTTCCTTCTTCTGTGATTTGGATTGTATGGTTCCCCTGTTTGGGACTGTACTATTTTGGGATTTAAACATACAATAATATTGTGTTGTGTTGATCTTGTACCACTGTGATAGTTCTTAATTGGCTTTGAATAAATTCCCCTCTTTCGTAATCAAATTGGTACTGTCAATTGTGGGTTTGTTTTGATCCGGAGAAAACTGGTATTATGTTGTTCTTGTTTAGGTTTACAAGACTGTATTATATTTTGTTGGTTCATTGTGAATAAGAATCTGGTATTGGATTTCTTTCGTTTGTGGTTTGGTTTTGACTTGAGAATTTGTATTGGGTTGATTTTTTTTTCGTTTTGAAACTCTGTATTTCGAAGGACTTCAGGTCCTGGCAACTTGGTTTGAACTAAACATTGGCCACTGCCGAATGTTGGGATTGCCCACCATGTGTTTGTCAAAATGTCTTTGAGAACCAACTTGTTAGTGTTGGCCATTCTGTTGATTCAGTAACCAGCTAAACTCAGGTTTCATTAGGTCTATAAATTAATGAAATATTGCTGGCTGGGAAATCGGTTGATAAATGATAAGTTATTAATAATGATTTATCCATAAATGATAAACAAAATAATAAGTTCTAAATTATTATTTAGTTAATATTAAATAATAATAAGGATTAATGAGATAATTCCTACTCTTTACCAATACCCAATAAATAAAGGCTATAAATATTTAACTATTATTTAATTAATATTAAATAATAATTAATAAAGTTAATAAAATAATTATTTATTATTTATCAATGAATAATAAATAAAGATAATAAATATTCAATTATTATCTAATTAATAATTAATAATTCAATTATTTATTGTCTATTCTTAAATAAACCTAGTAATGTAATTATTTATCCTTAAATAATAAATAAGGATACTAAATGTTAATTATTATTTAATGAATAATAATTAAATAAAATCCATAAAGTAATTATTTATTATTATTTAATTATTAATAAATATTAATTAAGCATGAATAAGTTAACAAAATAATTTATTTATTTAATAAATAAAGATAATAAATACTTAATTATTATTTAATTAAATAATAATTAAGTATAAGTAAAGTTAATAAATAATTATTTATTATTTATCAATAAATAATAAATAAAGATAATAAATATTTAATTGTTAATTAAGTATGAATATAGTTAATAAAATGATTATTTATTATTTAACCTTAAATAATAAATAAAGATAGTAAATATTTAATTATTATTTAATATTAAATGATAATTAAGTATGAGCAAGGTTAACAAATAATTATTTATTATTTATCGATAAATAATAAATAAAGGTAATAAATATTTAATGATTATTTGATAATTAAGTATAAGTAAAGTTAATAAATAGTTACTTATTATTTATCAATAAATAATAAATAAGATAATAAATATTTAATTGTTATCCAAATAATAAGTGATAATAATTAAGTATGACTAAAGGTAATGAAATAATTATTATCGTAATAAATAAGGGTTGTTAAACCATGTTCAGGGACAGATAATGGTAATAAATCCGGGAAACCAAAGAATAAGTAATCATGATTAGCTACCACCAATTTAATAGCTAAAGATTATTAATTTCTGTTTAGCTAATGTTAAATAGTAATTAAATGTAGCTGGTGAAGTGCTACCTGTTAGATAAATGGTATAGTGAGGTGTGCCAATATATAGCAATGCCACATTAATTGATAAGTCGACTTTATCCAATGATAGGTCACTCAAGATCAATTAATTAAAGCTAGGATTTAATTGTAGCTGAGCAAACAGGCAAGTTCCCTAATTCCATTCTTTCAGTATATTGAATGCAAGTCCTTCCTTACTCAACTTTTACATTGAGCAAATTTCTAAACCTTATGCACTATTTTTAATTCGTGCAAAAAGGTATATAAATGTTGTTGCAAGTTATTCATTAAGCTTGAATCTTAACTCCAAGCATGCTTTAAGTGGTCTAATTACTTTTAAAAATTATTCCACATCTATGTATTCATTAGCATTCGCACTTGTGCATTTGAATTCGTATAATTATTTAAGTTCTGAAATTCCCGAACTATTCATGATTAATTCTGAACCCTTGTCTCGGTCAGGCACGTACGTAAGAATTTATAAAAGCTATCCGAACCAATCGATGGTAAGGATTCTTAGACTGTATGAACACCCCTTTATTATAGGGGAGTACCCCACGTACCGGAAATAAGGTACAAACAGCAGAGTTAAATGTTATGCATATACATAGCGTACGCGAGGCTGATCCCCTCAAGTACTTATTCTGTAGCCAGTAACCAGAGGGTCAACTAGCTATTGACTCCTTTGGAAGTTATTGTTCAAGGTCTACTTGACTATCAATTGTTCTAAAAGCATTCATTGTTATTGCTTCTGATAATGCTATTGTTGAAATCCCTTTCTATATTCCTTTCATCATGATATATCCTTATTATTGTATTTTAAACTTGCTGAGCAAACTTGTTGCTCATTCTTGCTATATCATGACTTTATTGCAGCCAAACCCGAGACGTCAGGGAAAAACAAAGGGAAAGAAAAGATGAAGTGATAAACTTCATGTAGCAGACTTAAACATTATGTGCAGTTAATCATTGTTAATGTAATATTAAACCCTGCTTGTTACTTAGGGTATGGATTCATGAATGTATTAAGGTTATTGTATTCTGGGACTAGTAACACCTTGTAATGAACAATGCATGTTTATTATATTCCGCATTTTAGTTATCATATGTTGTTAGAGGTGAATGTTTGTATTGGATCGTGATGACCGGATCCGGGTATTTGGAGACCCGAATTTGGGGGCGTCACAGGTTGGTATCAGAGCTATAGGTTATAAACTTTAGGATCGCAAAACCTAGGTTATAACCTTCATAGTAAACTCGTATTGAGTGTTAGGAGATAAATCGAGGAGATTTAATTATGTGGTTTTGATGAATTGGGGAATTCATCGAGTCGAGTAGTACCCAATGAAATATAACTTCATTTCTTCAATGAATATATTTTATTGCTGTACTAATGTTGATTTTCGGTGTGATTGTAGGATGGCTGACAGGGCAGGGACTAGTGGGACCCAGGAGGAGGAGGTATTCATAGATATCCCAGTAGTTGCTGAGCAGCTGGTGGGGTATGCTCCTACTGCCCCAGGGGTACCGCTAGAGGAGTCCGAGCAGGAGGAGGACTACCAGAGGGAGCTACCAGAGCCAGTGGTAGGTAGGGTGATGAGGTCCGGTAGTCAAGACCCTGATGCTGAGGAGGAGGACCCCGAGACCGAGGGAGAGGAGCCACCTGCTTATGTGGATGGCATGGGGTCCACTGCCGACGATATTATTGAGGGACTGACCAACAGGACCGAGGAGCTGGAGGATCGGATAGCTCATCTGGAGGAGCAGAATCAGACCCACCAGATCCGAGAGGACCAGTATAGAGACCTAGCCTATCAGCTTGAGCACGACTTGGGAGTGGCAAAGTCACAGCTACAGGGCTACGAGTCCTCAGCGCAGCAGATCGGACCACTGCTACATCAGCTAGTGGCTCGAAATGCTGAGTTGAGAGAGAGGCTGGAGCAGAGGGATCTGCAGATCGCCCACCTGAAGGCCAAGCAGGAGGCCATGAAGTTCGAGATTGGGCTAGAAGTTGCTGAGAATGTCCGAGTGAGGGATGCTTGGGTCAAAGCAGCAAGTAGAGTTGACCTATTGGAGGACCGGTTAGAGGTTGGGGCGGTGAGGATCGAGACCCTAGGATATGCCCTAGATGCAGCCTACAGGAGGTCCCGGTTTGAGGCAGGCGAGTCTAGCCGCTCAGTTCGTCGTAGGGTAGGGGATGGAGCATTCTCTGGTCAGCAGGCTCGGATCCGTCACGACATGCAGTGACTTGATATGATGGTTACTTTGTCTTTAGTTCAGTCAGTCCCACCTTTTGTTATATTAGGGACGTATTCATGTTTGATTTGTGAAACTTTATATTGTATTTAGACTTGGGGTAGCAGTTAAACCCCAACTTTTGTGTTTTGAGGGATGGAAGGTTAGGATTCCCCACTTTTGTCTTGGGGGAAAGATTATTGATGGGTAGGCACACAGTGGCGCATTTATAGAAGTATGCCACAGGTTTAGTCTTGTAACAAAACAGTGGTATATGAATATAAATGCAGATGTTTCACTTAAATCAAATGTGTTGATAGATATTTTACCTTTGATTGCTTATTTTAATGACATATTGTGTAAAATATAAAACTATAGGCAAAAGTCAGCGGATTTTCCTTATCCAAACATGCCGCCAAGAGGACGACCACGAAACCGACAGGTTGAGGAATCAGAAAGTGAAGTTGGAAATCAATCCAACCCGATGAGAATGTTTGCGAAAATGCTGGCAGAAGCCATGCAATCAAGGCCGCCACCTGGAGGGGCCCAAGCAGCAGCCGAGCCAGCGCATCATCTGGCAAATTTTAAAGACTTCAAATTAGTTGGACCACCTGAGTTCAAGGGAACTCTGAACCCAATCGAAGCGCAGACCTGGATAGAGGAGATAGAAAAGGTATTCGAGGTAGCACGGGTGGCAGAGGAACAGAAAACAAGCTTTGCTACCTTCATGTTAAAGGGCGAGGCGAACTACTGGTGGAAGGCCAATAGGGGCCGAGTGGACGGAGGCATTGTCGCATGGGAACGCTTGAAGGAGATGTTTCTTGGAGAATTACTTTCCGGAGAGAGCATGAAGCAAGAGATGGAGATCAAGTTCCTGGAACTAAAACAAGGAAATATGTCTGTGGCTGAGTACGCGGCTAAGTTTAATGAGTTGGCACGGTTTGCAACTCACCAAGTCAGCACAGAGGAAAGAAAAGATCGTAGGTTTGAACAAGGGTTGAAACCATGGTTATACCGTTCTGTTGCGGTATTGAAAATCAAGACATTTGCAGAATTGTTGGAGAGGGCGATCATTGCAGAGGGTGGAAGTGAGGCCCTGGCAAAATATAATCAAGAGAAGAAGAAGGGACATGAGGGCCCGAAGGCAGGAAGCAGCGGGGGCAGTAATCCCAACAAACGAAAATGGGTTGAGAGTCAGTCCTCCGGGGGAAATAAATCTGGAGGGGAGGTGAAGAAACCAGGCAGATGCAACAACTGTGGCAAGAACCACACGGGGGAATGCATGAAGGGGAAGAGTGTGTGTTACCGTTGCGGACAACCTGGGCACATGGCCCTACCGTGCCCTAATAAGCCGAAAGGAGGTTGTTTTTCCTGTGGATCACCTGACCACCAGATCAAGGATTGCCCGAAGAGGAAGGGCGACGCTGGGAGTGGCAACCGAAACAACAACAACAGTGGAAACAGCAATCGGTTGAACTACGGGCCACCAGTCAGTCAAGCCAACAAGCCAACAGCCCGCACGTTCAACATGACTGTGCAGGATGCCATGGAATCCAAAGACGTGGTGTCAGGTATCATCCCAATCAATGATATAAATGCATATGTGCTATTTGATTCGGGTGCTACTTGCTCTTTTGTTTCCGAAGAATTTGCTAGTCAGTTAAATGTACCTTGTGAAAAGTTAGAACACCCTATGAACGTAGAAGTAGCAAACAAGGAAATTATCCCCGTAGAATGCATTCATAGGAATTGTTGTGTTGAATTGCGAGGATTTAAGCTCAATGTGGATTTGATACCAATTCGACTGGGAGAGTTTGACGTAATCCTGGGAATGGATTGGCTATCAATTCACGGAGCAGTCATTGATTGTAAGAAGAAATGTGTACACCTAAAGACTTCTAATAAGTCTAAGGTGGTATTCTATGGCAGCAAATCACCAAAACCATCTTGTTGTCTTACTATGATGCAAACAAGGAGGTTACTGAAGAAAGGTTGCGAGTGTTATTTGGCCCATGTGGTCGATACTCGTCAGGTCGGGGATGAAATGGGTCAAATACCAATCGTGAGGGATTTCGCTGATGTCTTCCCCGATGAACTTCCGGGACTGCCGCCGGACAGGGAAACCGAGTTCGTGATCGATTTGGCACCGGGAACCGCACCAATATCTAAGTCGCTGTATCGAATGGCACCTGTAGAAATGAAGGAGTTGATGGTGCAACTACAGGAATTGTTAGATAAAGGATATATCAGACCGAGTGTGTCCCCATGGGGAGCGCCAGTTCTGTTTGTAAAGAAGAAAGATGGTTCTATGCGACTTTGTATCGACTACCGAGAGTTGAACAAAGTTACGATTAAGAATAGGTATCCGCTTCCTAGGATTGACGATCTATTTGATCAACTTAAGGGAGCGAAATACTTTTCAAAAATCGACTTAAGAATAGGCTATCATCAGCTGAAGGTGAGGCAAGAAGATATCCCGAAGACTGCATTCAGAACTCGTTACGGGCACTTCGAGTTTCTGGTAATGTCTTTTGGATTGACGAATGCACCAGTAGCATTCATGGATATGATGAACAGAGTGTTCAAGCAGTACTTGGACAAGTTCGTAGTTGTATTCATCGATGACATCTTGGTGTATTCAGAGGCAGAGGAGGATCATGCTGAACATTTGAAGATTGTATTAGAAGCTCTCAGGAAGGAGAAGTTGTACGCAAAATTTTTGAAGTGTGAATTTTGGTTGCAGAGGGTACAGTTTCTGGGTCATGTCATCGACAAAAATGGTGTTTTGGTGGACCCAGCCAAGGTAGAAGCAGTTATTAACTGGGAACAACCAAAGACACCCACAGAAATCTGGAGTTTCTTGGGATTAACGGGATACTATCGGAGATTCATCCAGGATTTTTCAAAGATAGCATCGCCGTTGACCAATCTTACCAGAAAAACAGTTAAGTTCGTTTGGTCGGAAAAATGTGAGGAGAGTTTCATGGAGTTGAAGAAGAGACTTAGCCAAGCACCAGTGTTGACCTTACTCGACAACACTGGGGGTTTCGTAGTGTATAGCGATGCATCACACAAAGGTCTCGGCTGCGTGCTGATGCAGCACGGCAAGGTAGTGGCGTACGCATCACGTCAGCTGAAAGACTATGAGAAGGGTTACCCGACTCATGACTTGGAGTTAGCGGCGGTAGTTTTCGCCTTGAAGATTTGGAGGCACTACCTATACGGGGAGAAGTGCGAGATATATACAGATCACAAAAGTCTGAAGTATATCTTCACTCAAAAGGAGCTGAACATGAGGCAACGCCGATGGTTAGAATTGATCAAGGACTACGACTGCGAAATTCTGTACCATCCGGGCAAAGCAAATGTAGTGGCTGATGCCTTAAGCAGGAAAGGCAAGGTGAAGTTGATGCAGCTGACAGTTCAAGAGGAATTGGTAAAGGACTTTGAACGCCTGGAACTGGAGGTTAAGTATCCGATGGAGACGGACGAAAAATTGTGTACCATAGCCGCAGGTCCGACTCTACTGGATAAGATAAAGGAGGCTCAAGAGTTCGATGAAGAATGCATTGACATTAAGAAACAACTACTGGAGGGAAAAACGCTGAAGTTCAAAGTTGACAGTACAGGGCTACTAAGATTCGAGGGAAGGATCTGGATACCCTACGTACCAGACTTAAGGGAAGAAATTTTGCAGGAGGCCCATAATATGAGGTTTTCGGTACATCCAGGTAGCACCAAGATGTATCAAGATCTTCGTCAGCATTATTGGTGGCCGCATTTGAAAGGGGAAGTTGCAGAATTCGTCAGCCGATGTCTAACTTGTCAAAGGATCAAGGCAGAGCACCAACGACCGAGCGGATTGTTGCAACCCTTTGAGATTCCCGAGTGGAAGTGGGAGCACATTACAATGGATTTTGTGGTAGGACTCCCGACAACCCAAAAGGGTCTAGACGCCATCTGGGTGATTGTAGATCGGTTGACCAAGTCTGCCCATTTTCTACTGATCAAGATCAGGTACAAATTGGAACAGCTGGCAAAACTTTATGTGAAGGAAATAATATCACGACATGGAGTGCCGGTATCTATTGTGTCTGACAGGGATCCGCGCTTCACGTCAAATTTTTGGAAAAGCCTACAGGAGAGACTGGGAACACAGTTAAGAATGAGTACGGCATATCATCCCCAGACTGATGGCCAGAGTGAGCGAACAATTCAGACCCTAGAGGATATGCTCCGGGCAGTTGTGATGGATTTAAGTGGCAGCTGGGACGATCATTTGCCACTGGTAGAATTCGCTTATAACAATAGCTATCACGCTAGCATCGGCATGCCACCATATGAAGCGTTATATGGGAGGAAGTGTCGAACGCCGTTATGTTGGGATGAAGTTGGTGAACGGAGGTTGTTGGGACCAGAATTGGTACAACAAACCGTGGAAATCATTAAAGTAATAAGACAACGGTTAGTAGCAGCCCAGGATCGTCAGAAGAAGTATGCCGACTTACATCGTCAGAAACGAGACTTCGAAGTTGGTAGCTTTGCGTTTCTGAAGGTATCTCCTTGGAAAGGGAAAATCCGTTTTGGAAAGAAGGGCAAATTGAGCCCTAGGTTCATAGGACCGTTTGAAATTTTGAGAAGAATAGGCGAAGTGGCGTACGAGGTAGCATTACCTCCTGAACTTGAGCACATCCATAACGTGTTCCATGTATCAGTGCTACGTCCGTATAAGCCGGACTACAAGCATGTCATTTCCTATGAACCAATTCAAGTCGAAAGGGACTTATCGTATGAGGAGATTCCTGTCCAAATACTTGATAGGAAGGAGCAGAGGCTGAGAAATAAAGTCATTCACTCGGTTAAAGTTCTCTGGAGAAATCACGCGGTGGAAGAAGCCACGTGGGAACTCGAAGAGAAGATGAGAGCTAATTACCCCCAGTTATTTGAGTAACCTTAGATTGAAATTTCGAGGACAGAATTTTTATAAGGGGGAGAGGATGTAATGCCCAGGAATTTTTAAAATCCTGTACAATTTATTTTAACGTATGAAATTCGTTTTATTTAATTTAACGAATTTAATTGGATCCATGTGGGTATTAATATTTAATTATATAAATACGTGGTCCAATAATTTTCGGTGCATTGAAGGGATTCACTGATAGTTAAATAAATTAGTGGGTTAACCCTAAGAATTTAATTGCAGGAAAATTTGGGAAGTTAATAAATAATTTTATCATTATCGGATTAAACAATTCGAATAAAGAATTTTGGTTAAAATAAATATTTTAAATAATTAATTCATTAGTTTGGTTATTTAAATTAGAATATTAGAATTTCTTAGTGGTTAATTTAATTTGGGAAAATTTTCTTGGCCCATTGCTTTTATTTAGTTCTAATTTGAGTCCAAATCTTCTTTTCAATTTAATTCTTATTGGGCCGCCTCCTTAATTTAAACCAACCGGCCCAACCATATTTGGGTTGAGCCCAAAATCATTCCAGCCGAACCAAACCCGTTTCTTTTCTTATAGCCGACTTGTATCCGTTGGACAACTGGTATGAAATTTGGGGAAACCAAATTCAATCGGTAGAGTTATTTGAGAGAGAACCAAATCTCTCATCTCAGATAATCCCTAACCCCTCAATCAGTCAAAACCAAAACTTCCAATCAGACGCAACGGAAGAGGGTGAGGGTGTCAATCGCCGGCAATAGACGGGGAAACGGGGCAGTGACCGGTAGCTATACGAGAATCGAGGCGGGTGAACGAGTGGCTAGCGACCAGACCAAAGGATTTGCAAGCGCGGCGATTTGACCGGTGGAAGGTACGATGCTCGAGGTCCTGCCGGCGAAATCGCAGCTGGGTTGATGTGAAACGGTCGACAACCAGTTTCTCCTCAAACCCTCAGGTATTGTCCGAAGCAATTAGGGTATTAACCACAAATTGGGCAAACACTGCCCTATAAATTGAGACCCCAACCCAGAAGCTGCCGATTCTTACTTTGTTCTTGTGAGTCCCAAATTAGGAGTAAAGTATATACAAACTTAGGGAGAATTAGGGTTCCAAATTAGAGTAAGAAACGGTCACTGTGAGAAGAGAGAACAAAGAATTGAGTTCGAATGCCCGCTGGATTCGTCGATTATTTTGGGAGAAGAAGGCGACAAGCAAATCGGTCGGCAGGAAGGTATATGAGATGTAATGATTTAGTTAGTTCATTTTCCTTCTTCTGTGATTTGGATTGTATGGTTCCCCTGTTTGGGACTGTACTATTTTGGGATTTAAACATACAATAATATTGTGTTGTGTTGATGTTGTACCACTGTGATAGTTCTTAATTGGCTTTGAATAAATTCCCCTCTTTCGTAATCAAATTGGTACTGTCAATTGTGGGTTTGTTTTGATCCGGAGAAAACTGGTATTATGTTGTTCTTGTTTAGGTTTACAAGACTGTATTATATTTTGTTGGTTCATTGTGAATAAGAATCTGGTATTGGATTTCTTTCGTTTGTGGTTTGGTTTTGACTTGAGAATTTGTATTGGGTTGATTTTTTTTTCGTTTTGAAACTCTGTATTTCGAAGGACTTCAGGTCCTGGCAACTTGGTTTGAACTAAACATTGGCCACTGTCGAATGTTGGGATTGCCCACCATGTGTTTGTCAAAATGTCTTTGAGAACCAACTTGTTAGTGTTGGCCATTCTGTTGATTCAGTAACCAGCTAAACTCAGGTTTCATTAGGTCTATAAATTAGTGAAATATTGCTGGCTGGGAAATCGGTTGATAAATGATAAGTTATTAATAATGATTTATCCATAAATGATAAACAAAATAATAAGTTCTAAATTATTATTTAGTTAATATTAAATAATAATAAGGATTAATGAGATAATTCCTACTCTTTAACCAATACCCAATAAATAAAGACTATAAATATTTAACTATTATTTAATTAATATTAAATAATAATTAATAAAGTTAATAAAATAATTATTTTATTATTTATCAATGAATAATAAATAAAGATAATAAATATTCAATTATTATCTAATTAATAATTAATAATTCAATTATTTATTGTCTATTCTTAAATAAACCTAGTAATGTAATTATTTATCCTTAAATAATAAATAAGGATACTAAATGTTAATTATTATTTAATGAATAATAATTAAATAAAATCCATAAAGTAATTATTTATTATTATTTAATTATTAATAAATATTAATTAAGCATGAATAAGTTTAACAAAATAATTATTTATTTAATAAATAAAGATAATAAATACTTAATTATTATTTAATTAAATAATAATTAAGTATAAGTAAAGTTAATAAATAATTATTTATTATTTATCAATAAATAATAAATAAAGATAATAAATATTTAATTGTTAATTAAGTATGAATATAGTTAATAAAATGATTATTTATTATTTAACCTTAAATAATAAATAAAGATAGTAAATATTTAATTATTATTTTAATATTAAATGATAATTAAGTATGAGCAAGGTTTAACAAATAATTATTTAATTATTTATCGATAAATAATAAATAAAGGTAATCAAATATTTAATGATTATTTGATAATTAAGTATAAGTAAAGTTAATAAATAGTTTACTTATTATTTATCAATAAATAATAAATAAGATAATAAATATTTAATTTGTTATCCAAATAATAAGTGGATAATAATATAAGTATGACTAAAGGTAATGAAATAATTATTAATCGTAATAAAATAAGGGTTGTTAAACCATGTTCAGGACAGATAATGGTAATAAATCCGGGAAACCAAAGAATAAGTAATCATGATTAGCTACCACCAATTTAATAGCTAAAGATTATTAATTTCTGTTTAGCTAATGTTAAATAGTAAATTAAATGTAGCTGGTGAAGTGCTACCTGTTAGATAAATGGTATAGTGAGGTGTGCCAATATATAGCAATGCCAACATTAATTGATAAGTCGACTTTATCCAATGATAGGTCACTCAAGATCAATTAATTAAAGCTAGGATTTAATTGTAGCTGAGCAAACAGGCAAGTTCCCTAATTCCATTCTTTCAGTATATTGAATGCAAGTCCTTCCTTACTTCAACTTTTACATTGAGTCAAATTTCTAAACCTTATGCACTATTTTTAATTCGTGCAAAAAGGTATATAAATGTTGTTGCAAGTTATTCATTAAGCTTGAATCTTAACTCCAAGCATGCTTTAAGTGGTCTAATTACTTTTAAAAATTATTCCACATCTATGTATTCATTAGCATTCGCACTTGTGCATTTGAATTCGTATAATTATTTAAGTTTTGAAATTCCCGAACTATTCATGATTAATTTTGAACCCTTGTCTCGGTCAGGCACGTACGTAAGAATTTATAAAAGCTATCCGAACCAATCAATAGTAAGGATTCTTAGACTGTATGAACACCCCTTTATTATAGGGGAGTACCCCACGTACCGGAAATAAGGTACAAACAGCAGAGTTAAATGTTATGCATATACATAGCGTACGCGAGGCTGATCCCCTCAAGTACTTATTCTGTAGCCAGTAACCAGAGGGTCTAGCTATTGACTCCTTTGGAAGTTATTGTTCAAGGTCTACTTGACTATCAATTGTTATAAAAGCATTCATTGTTATTGCTTCTGATAATGCTATTGTTGAAATCCCTTTCTATATTCCTTTCATCATGATATATCCTTATTATTGTATTTTAAACTTGCTGAGCAAACTCGTTGCTCATTCTTGCTATATCATGACTTTATTGCAGCCAAACCCGAGACGTCAGGGAAAAACAAAAGGAAAGAAAAGATGAAGTGATAAACTTCATGTAGCAGACTTAAACATTATGTGCAGTTAATCATTGTTAATGTAATATTAAACCCTGCTTGTTACTTAGGGTATGGATTCATGAATGTATTAAGGTTATTGTATTCTGGGACTAGTAACACCTTGTAATGAACAACATATGTTTATTATATTCCGCATTTTAGTTACCATATGTTGTTAGAGGTGAATGTTTGTATTGGATCGTGATGACCGGATCCGGGTATTTGGAGACCCGAATTTGGGGGCGTCACACACATATATATATATATATATATGCCATCTATTTATATCATATAAAAAGTTAGTACTTAAACACCGAGACTATAGCGGAGATATTCTTCTTAAGTGAGGGAATTAGCCGAACGAGGGCTCAAAGTTTTAAGTGGCCTTTTATTGATATAGTGCATTTATATAAATATCGTAAAGTAGGTCAGTACTTAAACAGCGAGACTATAGCGGAGATATTCCTCTTAAGTGAGTGAATTAGCCGAACGAGGACTCAAAGTCTTAAGTGGTCTATCGAAAGTATTTATACAAATATTAGTTATGAAACTATAAATTTGGTCAATACTTAGACACCGAGACTATAACGGAGATATTTCTCTTAAGTGAGGGAATTAGCCGAACGAGGACTCAAAGTCCTAAGTAGCCTTATTTAATGTATTCACATCATAGATCAAATATATTATTATATATATTTTGAGTGAAACAAATTTATTTGTTGTATCAAGTAGTGTTTAAACAGATATATATTTTGAGTGAAACAAATTTATTTGTTATATCAAGTAGTGTTTAACAGATTAATCTATTATACTTGATATCTGTCATCTTTGAACTTAAACTTTTATTCATAAAATACTTATTGCACATTGTAAAAGTTATTTAAACTTTTATATCGAAACTCAAAGTTATATCTGTTAAACCATATAAACACATTCTTTATTTACATAGAGGATAAGAAAATCTTTTCAAAATCTGCTTTACTATAGAAACACATTCTTTATTTATAAAGAAAAAGAAAATCTTCATTAAACTGCATTAATCTGTATATCTGCTTACACAGAAGTTTTTTACATAAACATAAAAGTCTTGAGCTTTTATCTGATCCTTAAACTGTGTTTATCTGCTTTTCTGAGAAGCATCAAATATAAAAGTTATTTGAACTTTTATATATCTGTACCAAATTACATCTGCTTATCTTAGAGGCAAAATTTCTCTAAATTAATTGTAAAGGGAAAAAGGGTAGAGTTAGTTTATTTTATGTACCAATAGTATTTTATCCTTTAAAAGGATCAAATAATTTTTGAAAATATTATGAGCAAATTCTAATAGAAACTAGCTCAGTTGATTTTGAACACTTTTCGAGAGGAGAAAAAAACAAAATTGCTCCTTTCTGTTTCTCTAAAGCATATTTTAAAAAGATACTTCTTCCCTGCGATTGGGGACTCGATCCTAATAGGGCGAGAAAAATGCTTGGTTATCCTAATATGGATTTCAATTATTGGGATTATAAAGATGCTTGGTATTTTTGCTTCTATTATGAGAATCCTCAAAAGAAGCATATATGGTTCTTTAGAATATCCCCTGAGTTCTCTAAAAGTGAACTACCAAATTGGTCTATCCATTGGTGGCACAGATTTGGCCCCGAAGCAGTAATATTGCCTACAAACATTAATAATGTTTACCTTGAATATAAAAGTATTCATCCGCATCTTAAAGATGCTAAGGTCTCAAAAGGCCTCCCTCTTTTCAAATTTTTCATGAACTACAGTCTACCCTGGATCTGGACATGGAAATTTGGTTCAATCATGCAAGAAGATTATAATTTTGGTCTTCCCTCTCTCACAAGGAAATACCTTTGCAAATGGTGGATAAAATGGTCCACAGATGACACTGTTAAAGCGGTGAAAAAAGACTTATTAATTTTTTGTGAGATCCTTAAAAAGGCTCAAAAAGAACAAGAAAAACAGGATAAGCTCAAGAATCCTTTACAACATTTAAAAAATCAATTAGAGAAAAATTATCCTACGGCCAGCAAAGCAGAAATAAAGCAATTAATGCTAAAAGCATTGGAAAATCAATGGACTTCTGACAATGAAGGAAATGATATCTCTATGCTTTCAGCCAAAAGCAGCAAAAGTAGCCATCATTATTCAGTCTCTTCAGATACAGAAGAAACAGATGATGAGACGGCAGAAAAGTTTGATGCTAAAATGCAGAAGATTCTCAATAATGAAGATACAGATGATCCGGATATGGACACTCAACCAGACATTCATGCACGTGTCGACCTTTGTCTTAAAGAAAAGGAAAAGGCTAAAAAGCAAAAAGCAAAAGGCAAGAAGAAAGTCTCCAACACGCCTCCTGCCAAAGACTAAAAGTCGAAATCACTTTATTAAAGCTACTTTATTAAAGTTCTTTTAACTTTAGCTAAAAGCTAGATTCCTCCATTATTGAGGATTTGTCCTTTAGGGCTAATAGCCATGTATAAATAGAGGCTCGCTCCTCAGTTGTAATTAAGCTTTTCTAGGCTCCTTTCTTTTCTCTCTTTAGTTTTCTTACTTTGAAATCTTGTAACTGATCTCCACTTGTACATATTGTGTGGCAATAAAGAGAAAGGCTTCCATGGAGTCTCCATGTAAGTCTTCTTAATTCTATCTTTAATTATCTTATTTGCTTATAGCTTGTAACTTTGCTTATAGCATATTTATATTTGTGCTTATAGCCTAAATAATTAGTCCTTTAACTATCGTTCCTGTCTGTATAGGCGTGGGCGTTGTCTCGTTCTGTATTCCCTTCATAAGTCGTTAACAGCTTAAGGGATTTCCCGAAAGGGAAAACCTTTCCAGTAGTTTAAGGTATGACTTAACTCCCCACCAAAAATATTTAATTTCTGCATGTATATAGTTTTCATTTTTAGTTTCTTTCATTATTTTGCATTAGTTTTGCTTAGTTAGTTTAACTGCTGTTTATATGCCTTAGATTATTAGTTTGCTCCACAGTCGTTCCTGTCTGTCTTGGTATCAGAGCCATTTACTAATTTTTTAGGCGGGGATAATCGTATAATTTGTTTGAATAATCTTAATCTAGTGGGACGTCACTCAAGTCGCGTAGTTGGGTGGAAGGTTGTTGCCGTGAGCCGTGAGATAGGCGTGGGCGTTGTCTCGTTCTGTATTCCCTTCATAAGTCATTGACAAACGTGCTAGAAAGAGATTAATCTTATAGATTATATGAGAATCTAATGCTTAGAACATTGGGCATTGGCCCTAGTACTTCTAGTGCTAAGAAAGATAAGAAAACGAAAGATAATGTTAAAAACATTTCTGAAATTACTTATAGTAATCTTGAAGAACATTTAAAAAATTGGTCTTTATCTAAGGTTAAACCTAGTCATGTCTACCAAATTGGACTATTTGATCTTGAATCAAAAACTATTATTAAAACAATTGAAAGAACAATTCCCATTTCTGATGCTAATGAAATAATCAGATTATTAAACAAAGATATTAAAGACTACCAAGAAGATTATAGTTTTCTACATCTTGGATGTGTCTCTATTGGTTTAAAACATTTAACAAGAAAAGGACTTGATACTAGTCTTTGCCTTACCTTGCGAGATGCTATGCATAATCGATTCACAGATTCCTTATTAGGAGTCGTACAGACCAGTTTATGTAACGGTTCAGTTTATTTTAACTGTTATCCAAACTTTGAAGTTTCATTAATTGATAAATATCTTCTCGATGTCTTAACCTTAAATGTTGAAACTAAAGGTTATGATATGAAATTAGGTGTTGAAAATTTTTTAAATCATATACAGAGTCTGTTTTAAAGTGTTAAACACTCTTGCTCCCAAAGCTAAAAGATTTGATATTAAGGATAAAACTACTCTTTTCGAGACTAATATGTCTAACTCAAACCTAACTGTTCCTAAAACTCTTACCTGGTCTGATATTCAGTTACCAGAAAAATGGACAATAATTGGTGCAGCTCTGCCTGAACCAGAAGAAAATAGTAATCGGGATGTTAAACAAATTGTTGAAACTCCTGATGGTAATGTTGAAATCTATTTTGGTCAGTCTAATAGAGTGGAAAAGTTTTATATACCTAATTTTGAGAAAGATAGTTCTCCAGCCTCTACTTCTTCGGTTATTCCTCCAAGTAGAGCTTCAACTTCGTCTATTCCTCCCTATATTCCTAATAGGAATCCCTCCCAAGAAGGAGTAGATACTAAAAGTGACAGTGTAATTGGAACTTATGTGTCTCCTCATCAGATCCCTCATGGGATTTATAAATCAAAATCTGTTAGGATTGGATCACCTTCTCCTTCAGAACTTGGTTTTTCAATCAATGTGATTGAATCAGTTAATAACAATGAACCTAAATTTGTCATTAATAGAAAAGCTATAAATGATGATTTTCAAGCATAGAACAATAAAAATTTTCGAGATTGGTATTTTAAAACCTATTCTAAACAAGAATTGGCTTTATTTAAGGAAGAATTTTATACTTATTTGGAAACAAATAAAGTCATTATTTCTTTCATAGATTGGTTTTTCACTAATAAAAGTCTTAAAGACAAAGAGATTGGTATGATTGAAAGTTTTTATAAAACATGGGAGACAGTTGATGGAAAAAAGATTAGATCACTTCATCCTCCTACTGAAACTCCTTTTATTTTAAAAAATTCTGCAGGAAATATAATTGCTGCAAATGCTTTTGCAGATCCTATTTCAATTGATGATAAAACTGATCTTAATAAGGTCATAAGGCAGAATAACTATTCAAACGTTGGTCTTCAAATGGTTAGTCAACAATTGACTAGGATTGAAGATAAAGTTAATAACATCAATAACAACAGAAATTCTGTTAAGCCTCAGTCTCTTCCTTTAAAAGGAATTGATCCGGTTATTATAAAACCCCCTCCTGATAATATTAAGTTCAACTTAACCCCTAAAAAGGATGAAGAATTTCTTCAAAAATTAGTTGATTAATTAACAAATTTGAAGATAAAGGATACCCCTTCTTCTTCAAAATAACTTTCTGTTATTAATAAAGACACCTCTGACTCTGAATCTGAATATGGTCATTTAGATAAAATTTCTGATCATTTTACTAAGCTTGGTGAAGGAATTAATCTTCTACCTCCAGATAATATCTTACAAAATTCCTTTGGTCTTAATAAGATCGATTTTGATACTAAAAGTTATAAGAATAGAGTTCCTTATGGTAGGTATTATTACCCTAGACCTACTCCTATGGATATTCTGTTTGAAATTTTTTTTTATAAATGTTGACAGATCTCATTATACTGCTGATAGCATTTATGAATGGAATATAGATGGTCTTTCTGAACATGTTATATTAACTGTTTTGAATAAAATGCTTATGTAAGCTACTGTCTGTAAAGCTAATAGAAATTCTGATAGATAAATAACTAATTTTATCACTTCTGGATTTACTGGTTAATTAAAAGGATGGTGGGATAATATTCTTACCCCTGCTCAAAGATATGACATTGAAAATGCCATAAAAACTGTTAATATGACAGATCCTCATACATCCATGATTAAACAAGAAATAACTGAAGATAGTGTTTATACATTTATTCACACAATTGTAAAATATTTCGTTGGCCATGCTCTTTCTAATATGGATAGGAGCAAAGAATTATTAATAAATTTAAAATATCCTACACTCATCCACTTTAGGGGGTATAAAGATGTATTCTTATCTAAAGTTGTGATGAGATCAGATGGTAATTCTACCTTCTGGAAAGAGAAATTTATCTCTGGATTACCTGCTTTATTTGCAGAAAAAGTCAAAACTAGACTTAGAAATAAGAATGGTGGTTTAGCTATACCATATGAAAATTACACCTATGGTGAATTAATAAGTGAAAGTATTGCTGAAGGCTTAGCCTTATGCAATGACTTGAATCTCAAAGCTCAGCTTAAAAGGCAAGGACTTTCTGATAGAAAGGAAATTAGTGAATTTTGTCATCAGTTTAGTTACCATCTTGCCACCCTTCCTCAACGGAAGAATCCTCATAGGAAAAAAGCTTATAGCAGAAAATCTAAGCGTAAAAGAAAAAGACCTCTTGAAGAATATCATAATTCTAGGAAAAAGTCTTTTAGATCCTTTAAAAAGGACAACAGAAAAGTTTAAAAGACATTAAATGTCATAAATGCGGCCAAATGGGTCATTACGCAAATAAGTGTAAAACAAAAAAGAAGATTGATGCTCTTGAATTAGATGATAATATCAAACAACAAATTTATAATTTGTTACTAGATTCTGATAATTCAGATATATCTGATAATTGTGCTTATAGCCTAAATAATTAGTCGTTTAATCTCCTTCATTGTCAGAAGTCCATTGATTTTCCAATGCTTTTAGCATTAATTGCTTTATTTCTGCTTTGCTGGCCGTAGGATAATTTTCCTCTAATTGATTTTTTAAATGTTGTAAAGGATTCTTGAGCTTATCCTGTTTTTCTTGTTCTTTTTTAGCCTTTTTAAGGATCTCATAAAAAATTATTAAGTCTTTTTTCACCGCTTAAACAGTGTCATATGTGGACCATTTTATCCACCATTTGCAAAGGTATTTCCTTGTGAGAGAGGGAAGACCAAAATTATAATCTTCTTGTATGATTGAACCAAATTTCCATGTCGAGATCCAGGGTAGACTGTAGTTCATGAAAAATTTGAAAAGAGGGAGGCCTTTTAAGACCTTAGCATCTTTAAGATGCGGATAAATACTTTTATATTCAAGGTAAACATTATTAATGTCTGTGGCAATATTACTGCTTCGGGGCCAAATCTGTGCCACCAATAGATAGACTAATTTGGTAGTTCACTTTTAGAGAACTCAGGGGATATTCTAAAGAACCAGGTATGTTTCTTTTAAGAATTCTCATAATAGAAGCAAAAATACCAAGCATCTTTATAATCCCAATAATTGAAATCCATATTAGGATAACCAAGCATTTTTCTCGCACTATTAGGATCGAGTCCCCAATCGCGGGGAAGAAGCATCTTTTTAAAATATGCTTTAGAGAAAGAGAAAGGAGCAATTTTATTTTTTTTTCCTCTCGTAAAGTGTTCAAAATCAACTGAGCTAGTTTCTATTAGAATCTGCTCATAATATTTTCGAAAATTATTTGATCCTTTTAAAGGATAAAATACTATTGGATCTAGATATCTAGAAGCCAAATAGTCAGGGTCTTTTAACCACTTGATATCACAGTTTTCAACTGTTAGTATTAAATTTAAAAATTCTTTTTCATGGATATTATCCACCTCTTCCTTTTGCAAAATGTCTTTCATGGAAACTGTGGTATTACCTGTTTCCTTTGAGGGATTTCCTGTATAGGATCCCGGGAGTTGGGTGTATTTACCTCTCCCTCGAGATGAAGATCCACCTCTTTTAGAGATGGTTTGCCCTGCAAGAATTCACGGGTTAGGTAATCAGGAAGGGAATTTAATTTTCCTTTAATATATTCAATTTTGAAATCAAAGATGGCCAATAGAGATTGCCATCTGGCAAACTGTTGTTTTGCCACGATGTTTTTAACATCTTTTTCCAAAACTTCTTTAATAGCAGAACAATCTATTCTAAGAATAAATTCTTGATTTAATAAATCATTTTGAAATTTAAATATGCATTTAATGACAAAACATTTCTTTTTTGATAGTAGAATAGTTACTTTGAGTAACATTCCAATGTCCTAAAGTATAACTTACCAACTGCTCTTTTCCTATATGGGGATTCAATTGTTTAAGAATATCACCATAGCCAAGATTAAAAGCATCTGTCTCAACGATTTTTAACCAATTTGGATTTGCTAAACATAAGCAAGGAATAGATTTAATATTAATATAGGTGATACTAGACAGAATCAGGATAGATTGATAGTAAACTTGTGAGGTGAAGAAGAATCTATCGTTTCAAAATCAGATCATAGAGTAGAACTGAACTCAAAGAAAATGTGCAACTAAGCTTGAGGAGGGAGCTGAGAGCTTGTTGTCCGAGATAGTTAGCTGTGGATAGTTGTAAGTTTATCTTTAAAACTTTGTAAAGGCTTCTCCGCCTATTGAATGAGTATTTATTACTGAGAGTAATAGGATCTCAAGTCCTGGAGAGGAGCTTGAGACTGGACGTAGCAACATACCCAAGCTGTATGTTGTGAACTAGATAAATCTCTGTGCATTGTGTGATTGAATTTTTACTATCTTGTTTATTAATTTCTGACCTTGCAAATTAATCTACTAGAAATTCAAAAAGACCTAAGATAATTTTTTTAAACGGTAATAATTTATTCAACCCCCCTTCTAGATTATTATTGGACTTTCAATAAGCTTCTTCAAGGAAAAAGATGATAACCTAACGGGGTTATCATGGTCATCCTTCAAGGGAAAAGTTAGAGTCTGCTATAATAATAACCAATCAATAAATAAGAATAAATTAAGTTAGAATTAAAGAAAGTACCTGTATTAGATCTACAATCCATATAATCTCTCTCCCTAGCAGGTCTCTAAACCAAATTACTTCTCCAAATTCCCATGCCGATAAAAAATCGATGGACAAAATCAATCGATTACTAAAGAATTGATTCTCACCGTTAATAAAAAACCTACCACAACCATCAGAAGTGGCTTCGCCAAATCCCCACCACCATAGTTTCCCCTACTTTCCACGCATCCATTTCTAAAATGGCCAAAATCGCCCTCATCGGCCTCATTCTTCGCTACCTTTGGTCTGAGCTAATGGTCCGTTTCACCTTCTCCAATCTCAACTCCATCTCTGGCATAAAAAGAATGACTAGTGTGTTGTAAAATCTATTTTTTTATTTTCTATTTCAAAACCCTATGTTTTTCTACAAACTCTTTAGATATTTTCGAAATCAAATTTCAGAATTCAAGATTTCCCCACAAGCTTGTCAATGAATAGCTGAAAAAATTATGGTACATAGTAGGTTGGATTGATTAGCGATAAATTTCCATTGTAATTGTTTAGATCGAGATTGTTAGCTCAATTTGGGAATTTTTGGTGAAGTGAGGCAATAGGGGCTTATTGTTTTTTAATACTTTCTAAATTTTTTTAAACGATTATTATGGTTAGTTGTGAGTTTTATCAACAATCGTAAGTTTTGGCAAGTTTTATTAGTGGCATGGTGGATTGGGAAGAAGATGAATACCTAGGATAGAGATGGTGCCGATCGGGATGGAAGGGCTTGTGGGATTGAACAATTTATTAGATTTTATTGTATAATGAATATATTTCCCTCAGTACAGTACATGTGATAAGCACATGCATAATTTCCATCAAAAGTTAATAAAGTCATTTTATTTTTGTAACGGAAAAGTCAATAGTGTCTCCTTAATTTTTAGCACTTATGTAACCTAGAAGGTAAGTTATACTGAAAAAAAGTATAAGTAGGAGGGTCAGTTTTGCATTTCAGTCACTCACAGAAGTATCACTAGTCTTAGAGTGGTACTAACGATGGAGGGAGGTGTTCTATCAAAGGTTTACTTGACCATATCCCAGACGAAAGTCACTAGACAAGTTTGGATTCAGGGGTATTTGTACATCATATGATGGTCAGGGAAAGGGGATGCTTTGGAGCTCGAGACTCACTAAGGGAAGATTAAGTTAAATCAAGATAACATATAGGACTAGTCCTCTAAGGAAATGGTTCTGGTTTAATCTTCTCCCACATGAAAAATAGGGAGGGAGGGAGCTCTCCTAAGGCAAGATAGCTAGGAAAACAGAGGGAAATAGATGATGAGTAATGAACTAGGCCCAAGGATATTTAACCCACGTGCTAAACAAAAACTTAGCCCTAGATATTTTTGCCTCAAGGAAACTCATATACCTCAATGCAACGTGAAGGCTTATTGGCCACTACTCTTACCTAGCTTCTATTCCTATTGGTAATATGGAAACATTCTAGTTAAGTGCTTACACAAACCTTATGTTCCCTAGGGATATGTGGCAACTTTCTTGCTACTACTTCTAACTAGCACCCAATCTAAATCTAATCATTCTTAGTATAAATATTTTTACCCATAATCACATTTTAAAGGTTGGAACATGTCAACTATTTATCAGCTCCAAATAACTCTCCCTGGAAATTTAACCCTTCTAAACAAAATATTTCTTTGAGTTCTCCCAAAAAGTCTTCTCAAGCTAGTTGGTCCTGTCTTGTCCAATATGGTCGAATCTAGTATGCCATTCAGTTGACTCAACATGATCACTTTTAGCAATAGAAACAAATGTAACTGAACTACCTTTAAAAATACTAGATATAATAGTATCCAAAAATATAAAACCATTTTTGATAAAACCAAAAGCATATGTCTTCACACCATTCGAAATAACAACTTTATTGTTCTCAAAAACCAAAGAGTATCCTAATTATAGCATAGATAAAACAAGAAAAAAAAATTCGGACTGTCAGTGCATAAAGAACATCACGAAGAATTAATCTTGTGCCATCTCGTATCTCCAGATTATATGTGCCAGTGCCTAGCATGTTTATGCTGGAATCATTCAATTCCCCATGAATATCTTTCTGTTGGCCGGAATACGACAGTTCTCCATAAATCCATCATAATTGCAAGCTACGTTGTATGTTCCTCTGTTGCCTAATTTCTAAATAGCACTTAACACGCAAGTATACGCGTTCGTTTATAATATTCGGTAAGCAAGGATATCGTTCCCACGAGAAAATAACTTAATATCTATCAATTACTAATTCTAATTTAATTAATCCTATTTAAACTACGAATGATATTTGAGAATTAAAATTAAAATTAACTAAAATTAACTACTAAATTATGAAGTCGCAAGAATAAATGCAGAAATGATAGTTTAATATTACAACTTCCCTTAGTATTTCATTTAAACTAATACACTTCCTATTTAATTAATAAATTACACTGAATCGCTAACCAAGAATTCTTTATATTATTCACGCACTTCTTCTGATAGACACATGAACAAATCCTTATAAATCCAACAATGAAGCAACAGAATTACAAGGCACATCCTAATTAATTAACTCACTATATTCCTATGTGAATTATGTTAATTAGGATTTCAAGCACAGATTCTTTTAATGGCTGCAAAAGACATATAGGTATATTCCTATCCTATACGCTAATCATATTAACCTTATTCAGATTACATGAACAGATACTATCATATCCCAGATCTAAACCTATACTCCATCTTTCAATTTTGTATAAATTATCCCGGTAATTGTTGATCAGACAATTAATCAATAAACACAAGATATGATAAATGATTCAAGAATAATTAACTAAAATTAAATAAGAAGCATCAATCTAAATTTTATACAAAGTTCCTTTGCAATCTTAATTGAAAGTTTAGTTCATAACCATAAAGGAAAACATCATCCAGATAATAAATAAAAACATCTCAGAGATTACAAAATTAAAGATAAAAGAAAGGGATAGAAGAAACTATAAAGCCGCTCCTAATCTTTGTCTTGATCTTCAAGCCCTGTAAATCTCCTTCGTGTTCTCCTCGTTGTTTTCTCTGCAAAATCTCTTTTTTCGTTATTCTGAAGTCTTCTCCTTTATATATTAATAAAACCCTCATTCAGATTCCTAATTAGCTTCAATTTTTCCTCACAGCCGCACAAAACCTTCACATTCTGCACTAGAGCACCTCTAGGCGCTCAACCTAGTTCAAATCCAAGCACCTAAGGCGCTTGACCAGGACCACATATTTATAAAAATGCCACTCAACCCAATTTTTAATCCTTTTTAATTCTTTTCTTCACCAAATGACTTCTATGCCCCTCCAACTCCATCCTACAACAAATAAACACAAAAAAATAAAATAATACTAAAAACACTTAAGGATAACAATAATTAAGCTCAACAATACCTAATTCATAGGTATAAAACACACTCATCAAATACCCCCAAACTTAACCAATTGCTTGTCCCCAAGTAATGCAATGATGCAAATGCAAACTAACTATCATGCCTACGAATTAAACAATCAACTAATATAGTATCCAACACCAGGCCTCAAAGATATCATACTTAAACAGAACATCTAACCAATGCAAAGTTTCTAACTTTAACCATTTAGTTAAGTTACACCTGGCATCACCCATGTTGTGCGTGTGTGTATATCAACCATTATAATCAATCACAACATAAATCAATCACATAATTAACTTCTTAGAGGAAAACTTTTAATTTTAACTCAATTCAACCTGTGAACACAACCAATTTAACTGATTCAAGCAATCACTAAGCATAGGGGTCCCTAAGCAATCACAAGGTTATTTAAAATATTTAAATCCTTTTTAAAACCTTCCCCACGATTTCAAACAATTTTGTTCCTCTTTAGTGAGTGCATTTTATGCCCCATCTCACTTTTTTTTGAACGAGTGCATTTTACGCTCCCTCTCGTTGCATGTGTTTATGAGTGAGTGTGTTTTATGCTCCATCGCCACATGATCCATTCTTTTATTGGGAAAGGTTCAAAAAAAAATTTAACCTTTTTTTTTAAACATACTTACACCCCTAGATCCCCCAAACTTAGATCACTACTTGCTTTTGCTTTCATGGGCGTTTCACCGATATTATCAAGTTTTAAGCCAAGTCTTTCCACCAGAAGCAAATTATGTAACAATTTGAATTAGATTGACCAAATAGTCGATTGTGCTTTCTTGATTAACATGAGTTTCAGACAAGTTCAACTTCACTTCATAGTCAAAGCCATCACTAAGCACTAGTTTTCAATTCTTCTCAAATTAAAACCATCAATCCAATCTTATCATTGGCCACATTAGACACTATATTAATTTATGCTTAATTCATGAAACTAGATGCATAACACAACCTAAACACTTAACATGCAACTATTAATGCAACTACAAGCAACATGCATAATTTAATGAAACAAAATCAAACATGATTTAAAATTATCTACACATGAACATGAGCCTAAGCTATATGCACATAATCCACCCTCAAACTTAAATGACACAATGTCCTTATTGTGTAACACATAGATAAATTAAAGAACTGAGGACTTCCCTGATAAACGTCTTACTCCACGTTATCATCATCTGCATAAGCCTCCTCGTCGTCATCAAGGTCTAAGTCAGGTGGTGGTAGAAATTGGAAAGGATCCCAATTGGTAAAGAACCTCGTTGTGGCAATTTTTTTCAAATAGTTGGAATACAAAGTTGAAAACACCCTTGTGAAGCCCTTTTGAGAACCTCCCCCAAACTTGATTCAACCCCAATCTGATAGTTGAATTTATTTCTTGTTGATTGTGGGTGGGAGAATTTATTTTAGTTTGGATTGGGAGAGCACAATAAAAGATGTCGTGGGGTTGTGAAGGAGTGGAAGAAAGGTTTGGTTGAATTAGGAGAGAGAAGAGTTGGGTTTGTGTTACAAATTTTTGAACTAAAGCTTTTATCTTCTAAGTTTTGGCTGGAGCGCCTAGGCGCTTGGGATTGATACTTAACCCAATTCTAGCTTCCTTCATTCTACCAACCTGCAACCCAAAAACCCAATGATTAATTTTAAAGCACAAGGAGATAATAACTTAATACAAAATCCTAAGCTAAAGGAAAATAAATATTTAATAACTAAATGAACTAAAAATAAAATGAATAAAAATAAATTCTAGGTTGCCTCCCAGTCAGCGCTTAGTTTAACGTCCTCAGCCCGACTACTTCCTTTTCTCTCAATCTGGTTCAATCGCAAAAATTGTCATTGCATGCCTCCTCTTAGTCTTTTCTTTGAATTCTTTGGCATCATTGTACATTTGAAAACCCCCAAACCTATCTTCATCCATTGGCAGAAAATAATTCTCATCATTGGATTCAACTTTTCCTGTATCCTTGACCACATCAATCCAGAAGCACTCCTCACGATCATATGGAAGCTTGATTACCTTGAATGTAACCTCTTCTTCTTGTGGCCCGTTCTTGAACCTTTTCTTTTTAGCTTCATTAATATCTTCCACATCATCGTGTGACCTTTTTAGTTTTCCTCCCCCAGCCTTATGTAGCTCCTCACCATTCCAACATGGAATTGTGTTGTCATGCTCCAAGCTTTCTCTTCTTAGATTTAACTCTGTATTGCTTGGCAAAGTATTGAGAGGATGATTTTTAAGTGCATTGGCAAGCTGTTCTACTTGATTCTCGAGATTTTGAAGCGCCACTTGTTGATTGTTTATTGTCATCTCATACTGCTCTATGAAATTGGTAAGGCGTTCTTCAAAATTCATCAGCTCTTGCTGTGGTGGAGGTGGATACAAGAATTCTGGTGGGTATGATGGACTTGGAGTATAGAATTTATCCTGATTATCATAACTCCATGAAAAGTCTTGGTGATCCTGCCAACCTGGATGATAGAGATTTGGGTTGGTACTGGGCTGCTGTTAATAGTAGGCATTTTGAGTGGACTGACTCCCAGAGCATCAACTGTACTTGAAAGCGCTGTTATCTGGGCTGATAATGTTGTAAATGCATCAACGTCACTTATCATTGTCGCCCTTGGTTGTGTCATTCCCTCATATGACCATTGATAATTAAATGCAATCATAGTACCTGAAAAGGAACTAAGATAGAAAGGAAGAAAGGGAAAAAAATGTTAAAATTAAGATTAACTTTATCAAAATTAATAATGACAAAATATTAAAATAATTTCTCCGGCAACGACGCCAAAAACTTGTTGTCCAAAATTGGTATTGATAATTTACACGCAAGTATACGTGGTCAACAAATAATAAAGAGTAAGTAAAGTATCGTTCCCACGAGAAAATATGTTAATATTTATCAATTACTAATTCTATTCAATTAATCCTATTTAAACTACAAATGATATTTGAGAATTAAAATTAAAATTAACTAAAATTAACTACTAAATTATGAAGTCGCAAGAATAAATGCAGAAATGATAGTTTAAGATTACAACTTCCCTTAGTATTTCATTTAAACCAATACACTTCCTATTTAATTAATTAATTACACTGAATCGCTAACCAAGAATTCTTTATATTATTCACGCACTTCTTCTGATAGACACATGAACAAATTCTTATAAATCCAATAATGAAGCAACAGAATTACAAGGAACATCCTAATTAATTAACTCACTATATATATTCCTATGTGAATTATGTTAATTAGGATTTCAAGCACAAATTCTTTTAATGGCTGCAAAAGACATATAGGTATATTCCTATCCTATACGCTAATCATATTAACCTTATTCAGATTACATGAACAGATACTATCATATCTCATATCTAAACCTATACTCCATCTTCCAATTTTGTATAAATTATTCCGGTAATTGTTGATCAGACAATTAATCAATAAACACAAGATATGATAAATGATTCAAGAATAATTAACTAAAATTAAATACGAAGCATCAATCTAAATTTCATACAAAGTTCCGTTGCAATCTTAATTAAAAGTTTAGTTCATAACAATAAAGGAAAACATCATCCAGATAATAAATAAAAACATCCCAGAGATTATAAAATTAAAGATAAAAGAAAGGGATAGAAGAAACTATAAAGCTGCTCTCAATCTATGTCTTGATCTTCAAGCCCTGTAAATCTCCTTCGTGTTCTCCTCGTTGTTTTCTCTGCAAAATCTCTTTTTTCGTTATTCTGAAGTCTTCTCCTTTGTATATTAATAAAACCCTCATTCATATTCCTAATTGGCTTCAATTTTTCCTCACAGCCGCACAAAACCTTCACATTTTGCACTAGAGCGCCTCTAGGCGCTCAACCTAGTTCAAATCCAAGCACCTAAGGCACTTGACCAGGACCACATATTTACAAAAATGCCATCAGCCCAATTTTTAATCCTTTTTAATTCTTTTCTTCACCAAATGACTTCTATGCCCCTCCAACTCCATTCTACAACAAATAAACACAAAAATAAATAAAATGATACTAAAAACACTGAAGGATAACAATAATTAAGCTCAACAATACCTAATTCATAGGTATAAAATCCACTCATCATCCTCTGAAGTCCACAATCAATAAATGAAGAGATTCAATAATAAATGTAGTAGATATAACATCACAAAGATTAATCATAATTATGAAATACCCTTTTCTTTGGCTTAGTACAATTACGAGCCAAATGTCCAATTTGCTATAATTGAAGCAATCAATATGACATAGGCCTTTCTTGCCACCACATTTACCTCTCTCTCTCTCTCTCTCTTTCTTTCCACCAGCATTTGTTACCTTTTGAGGTGTGCAGTAGGAGCAAGATTAAGAGAAGGAGCAATATTTTGTCGCTTATCAAACAATATGTTGCTAGTGACCTTCAACTCACGCAACATCTTTGACACTATACAAAGCTTCTCATGATTCGGATCCTTTGTACAACCATCAAACCTGTAAGCAAGGTTGCGCAACCTAGTGAATGATATGCCTCCATATTTGGTATTTGAGAGCCTTCTACATGTCAACTACAGTCGAGTACTCCTCATACTCCAGTAAGAACTCATCGTTCATGCTGCTTAACAAAGTGATACGGGCCAGCCTATCCAACTTGTACCAACTTTCGTAGGCAGTTGCTTTAGTAGTGTCATTTGTACCAGCATTAGTGATACAGTGGAAAATAATGAGAAAGATTTAAAACCATAAGAACTCTTTCAGAAGAGGTGGTTGCCCTTAAGGAGAACGTTGACAAAAAGGGGGAGAAGAAAGCAACTCCGGCTAGCAAAGGAAAAGGTAAAGCCCCCCAATCATCAATTATTCCTCCTCTTCCTTCTCGACTTGCACCCTAAGTTGTTCCTCTCAGTCGAATTCAGTCTTCAAGAACTCCGTAATCGTCGAGTGGAGTTACTCCTACTGGGTCAAGACTGCCTGCCATAAATGATCCATGCTTCTTGAACAGAAATCTCTATGAGATCAATATTAAAGGAGAAGATCAGTCAAACATTCCCTATCCTAGCCCAAGAGATACTTTGGAAGAACTGAGGAGAAGACAAGAAGAGACAAATCAAGCATCAGAAAGGAGAAGAGTTGAGGAGAGAAGGAATCCCCCCAGAAGAAAATCATATAGAAGACCTTAGGTTTTATTTATTGTTTGATAAATCGTGTAATTCTTTTTTAAACTATTGTAACCTTTTGTTTGTTATCAATAAAATTTATAGTTTTCTCTCTAAACAATACAGTTGCTCAATATATACTGTTAGTTTGAAGATTAAGAACATACATACAGTTATATGTATATAAAGCGGAAGCATGATATAAATCATATTTAAAATTTTTACTGCAATCCCAGGATCAACTTGATGCGATATTATTAATCGAGGAAGGATAAAAGATATACCTTAAGAAGATGAATTAACTCCTTGATTTGATCTTCAAGTTTCAATCCTTTGATCCTCCACGCTTCTTCGAATCCACGGAACAAACATTAGCTACTCAGTGTGTGCAGCGCTCTAAAGGTAATCCACCAAGAGAATATCGATCGAAGAAATAAATTTAAGTTTCTCCAAACCTTGGGTGGCTAGCCCTAATTCTCGTTCCCACTCTTAACTCTTTAGGTTACAGAGAATTATTTTGACGTAAGTCTATACTCACAGTTGTATCAACCCTAAATCTATCATAAGGCATCTCCTTATATAGACCAATCCCCTTCCTAAACTTTTTAGGACTTAGGTTTTTTAATTCAATTCCCAAACTATTTAGGAACTAAGTTATTTATAATAATAATAATAATAATAATAATAATAATAAGACTCCTCTTATTAATTTATAATTAGTATTTCTCCAAATAATTAATTATAAATATTAGTATTTCTCCAAATACTAAATTATTATTGTTATTATTAAACCAATTACTTCTAAAATAATATTTCTCTTTTATGGTGTGACTTTTTAGGTTCAATATTATACCGGTAGTAGAATAAATAAATTAGAATCATTCTAATATTATTTATAATGAATTAAACTCCTTTAATTCAAATATAAATAAATAATATTTATTATACATTATGAGTGACACCTCTCAGCATATCATGACTATCTATATAATATGAAATCAACGTTTAATCACAAAGAACCTATTTCGCAAATAGTTATCGCACAATTCAATCTTTCTACCATACAATGTCCCGATCAAATATAAAATATGAAATTACTGACAAGTCTTATTTATTTGATCATATGTATTTCGATTCTAAAATGCACAACTCTAGTTAATGTAAATTAGAAACTCCTTTCTAAAATCTATTCACCTTGGCCAAGGATTTCTGAGTTGTCATCTATCAAATCACATAGGACATTCTCTCCCTTTACTGGAAGTGGTAGATTCTTTATTGATCATTCACCTACCTCCATATACACTTTATTTTACCTGAACATACCCTTTGATATGCCCAAAGAGTCTTAAGGAATATGACAAAGTATAACTCAGAATACACAAGGTACTATGATGATCTCAAGTCTAAGGATCACTTGTACTACTATTACTATAGGAACTCCAATTGTCAGACAAGTAAAACTCCATTAGATATTCCTTAAGCGAGTTACGTTCAGTGAACTTATTCTCCAATAAGCACCTACATACTTGCTTTAGTGTCTCCACACAAATGATTATGAGATCAATCATCCTCTTCAACAAAGCAAACATAGTATGTACTTGTAGACACCCGAAATTTTACACTTGTTCTCTAACCTTAGCAGGAGGGCAAAAGTGTCATTTACTACGACGCCAAGATATCCGAGCAAAGATCACAAGTTGGAAACAAGTATATAAAGTTATCAGAACAATTCACAAGCAACACACTATTCACGGCAAGATGGTTGACTAGCCGGCGTATTCAGGAAGATATTTTTCTACATTTTTGCTCCATATTCCCGGACCCGAAATTGGTTAAACTTGATGTCATTGCATAGTAGAAGCTGAGAACAAGTATATGAAGCTCCCACAAAGGCCTCCAAACAACCGACTACTTAAAGCAAGGCGAATGACTAGCCGGCATCTACCAAGGGATGGTTTTTTTTCCTTTTTTCCTATCTTTCCGAACTCGGAATTGAGCGAATCATATATCATTACGAACCTATCGGAAAGAGCTTTCTAGAATGGTATGGAACATCTCCTAATTCTTCCCAGATTGAAAGTTACAAACGTTTCAGCGGACAACACGAAAAACTGACTTCGCGGCACGAAAATCAAGCAATTGGGGCCCACCTCAGGCCAGCCGTAGGTGTACCTGCGGCCAGCAGCAGGTATACCTGCGGCTCCCTTGGCTCCCCTATAAATGGACGAATTTCAGCATTTTTTAGAAGACTTAGCATTGGTAGAGAGAGAAAGGGTGTTACTTAGTGAGAGAAATAGCAAAAAACCTCTCTAATTCCATCTAAATCTAGCTATGTTCATCAAATCTCTTCCCAATTTAGATCTAAACCTTCAAGATCCAAGATCAAGGAGAATAGATTTAGCCCTCCCAAGGTGAAAGACTCAATCTTTATGTATATTTAATGTAGATCTAATAGATCTAGCACAGATTCGTTTTTGTGGTGAAAGATCCGATCATTATGTAGATTCAATGTAAATCTAATGTAGATCTAGTATATATCTCGTTTATTTTGGGCGAAAGATTCGATTTTTATATAGATTTGATATAGATCTATTATATCTAATATAGATCTTGTTTATTTTATACATTGTTATAATTGGGAATCGTTAAAGTTTGAATCTTTTTCTTAGATTCACACTACATCTAGCTTGGATCCGGCTTGTTATCAATTTCAAAGTTAAAAACTTTAACCTTTACACTGGGTATAATATGGATCTAGTGTGGATCTATATATTTTCTTTGTTTTAAGTTAATTTTGGTTTACCCTAAAAAATCCTAGATTCATATCTAGTGATGAGGGGGTCCCAGCTATTAGCCGTCAAGGGATTCTAATAAATTGAATCACCTTATAGCCAGTTTGGGATATATTTATCGATTTAAATCCCGATTGTGTCATTTCTTAGATCTCCTTTTTGGTTATTTTATTTCGAATGTATTATCTATCACGATGTGAGCCTAGGAATATTGGAGTCGGGATCCTTGAATTGGATCATGGCATAATTCTCACGGTGGACATAATTTTAGTTGTAAAGTTATTATCCAATCATTGTATTGTAAATTTGGGCCTAAAAATGATATCGAGGGTTTCATCCCGAGAAAACCGGATTTAAGGCCCCGTAATAGTGAAAAATTGTGATTGCGGGTGTTTAGGGCTATTGAGATGGCTTACATGCCCACGAGTAGCCCCCACCCCATTTCGATGCTTGATTTTATCCGTTTATCACCCAAAAAGAGATTGTCAAACAAAATGATAAAGAACTTTTAAAACCAATTCGATTCGGGTTATTAGAACAACCTTAAGCTAAAATTGAAAGTAAAGAAGAATCTCGATTCCTATTTGGCGAAGGGTTTGAAAGCCATGTTTTTCCAAAACGTCACCCCCAAGGTTTTCATCAAAATCAAAACTAAAATAAACTTTTTTCCTCAAATCAAATCCTTCGCACAAAGGCTCAAAGAGGTTTTAAGTTATTTTCAAAATAATGCACTTTCCACAATTTTAACTCAAAGTTAGGTAGATTTTTTCCAAATCACACATACACATACACACACACACTTCACACCTAGGAAAATATTAAGATGTGGATGGTAACCGTGTTTTCGCGGAAGTCGGGGGGTGCCTAACACCTTTCCCTTGCTTAAGTAAGCCCCCGAACTCTATGAATCTTTATTTCGAGACCAATTTTAAGGAGTCACATAATGAGCCATATTTTGTTCAAATCTAAAAATCTGGATGAGTTGGTATATCCATTTAAATCTTTACCAATTAGCGGCTCTGTCTAATTGGCCCTGCATTAAAATCAACCTTTTAAAACTCCGTCGGCATTTATGTCGGCTTTTTCCTAAAACATCACCCTTTAAATGAAATAATAAATAAATTGAAATCTTAAAAAGGGTAGAAACAACATTTAGGAAAAAAATTCCCTGGCGTCGACAGATGGCGACTCTGCTGGGGACGTTAGAAGGCTTAAGCCGCATATAATCTTGTTGTTTTCCTTTTATATGTGTGTCGTGTGAATGATTTGAATGTATGTGTGATGAATGCCTTATTTTTTCAAATGTTATACTTTAGTGCTTCGCACAATGTCATCATATGTATGCGGTGAGGCACGATGAATGTATGCAAATGTATGTTCTATGATTCCCCCACTAGGAGGCGAACCCGTCGAATGTTGATTACTGGACTCAAGGGGGTGTTCCCCCGCGAGGCTCAAGAAATGCACCACTCGAATCCGCTCTAATTGAAAGATCGGATTCATTCCCATTGAGTAAGTTGCGAAGATCTGGGGACCTTCATGCCGAAAGCCCGCCAGAGTAACCCTAGGATAGGTCAGCCTCAGATAAACCCAACGTTACGGGAAGTCTCTTCATGCCATTTTACTCCTGATATGCAAAATGTCATCCATATTAAATTGATCACCCTGCATCTTCTTATCCTGTCATAAAACCGCTAACCCTGTTTTACAGGAAAAGATTAAAAAACCCTCAAAACATACATAATGCATTAGCATGCATCCGTCTTTATCGATGCTTGAAACTAAACTCCATCCTATTCTATATGTAGATTGGTCCTCAAACCCAACTTTGAGCTAGGAAGGTCAGAACACCACCAGTCAAGATGTCTAAAAATCCTACACCTGATTCGGTTCCCGTTTCTCGGGAGGAATTCGAAAGCATCAAAAAGTAAGTCGCCGATATGGCTAATCTGTTGAATGAGCAATGTAAGATGATCCAAGATCTGAAATCAGCTACTCAACCTGAATCCTCTACATAAGGAGGAATCCAAATCCCAATCAAAACGAACGACGTCCAATGTCCCACCCTGATAGTCCAATTTGGTAGCAAGAATATCAAAGGTGCTGCAAGTGGAAGCCGAACAGAGGAACCCATTTATGTCCAAGATGACAAGGAAACCAGGGAAGTCAGAAAGAGGATAAAACAAATGGAAGAAGCCATCCGCTCCATGAAAAGAGCAGGGACCTACGGTAGTGTCAACTACTCAAACCTTTACATATTTCCTAGTGCTCGCTATCCGGACAAATTCCAAATACCAGACTTCGAGAAATACAATGGGTCAGGAGATCCTTACACCCACCTGAAAGTATACATAGGAGAACTAGGATCATATGCCGAAGATGAAAATTTCAAAAGAGTCTGACTGGAGATGCTAGGACCTGGTATGTTAGACTGGACAATACCAAGATCCACAGCTGGGAAAAGTTAGCCCATGCTTTCCTGAACCAGTATAGTTTCCAGTCCCAAATGGCTCTGGATCGGTATCAAATGACCAAAATTAAGAAGCAACCTAATGAGTCATTATGTGATTACGCCCAGAGATGGAGACGAATGGAAACTCAAATAAGCCCACCCATGGATGAGAACGAAATGGTGATGACTTTCACGAAGCACCGTATTATGAGAGGGTGTTGGCTGGCATTGGCAAGCCATTTTTAGAAATGATAAAACACGGAGAGATGGTAGAAATGGGATTAAAAGTAAGAAAGATCAAAGATTTCACCACTGTGGAGACTGTAGCCGAACACTTCCAAGCCAAAAATTATGGTAATGCTGACGGAAGAAGTCAAAAGAAGAACGAAGAAGATGTATCCCTCGTTTTACAGGGGTCAATCTAGGAGACCCAACAATAGTCCCTCTATCTGGATGAAAGGAGGCGATCTGCCACGGCAACAATAGCTCGCATTCAACTAAAACCAGGATAGGCAAAGAAAATTTAAAAGAACGAAAAATCGGGAATTCACTCCTCTAAACGATTCCCTAAAAAATATATTGGCATTATTAATCGACCAGAAAAAAATTACTGAATTGGCTCCACCTCTGGATCCAAATAACAAAAGATACGATCCAAGCAAGAGATGTGCTTACCATTCAGGATCTCCAGGACATGACACGCAGGAGTGTTGGTCATTAAAACATAAAATTCAAAATCTAATCGAAAGAGGCGATATTGTGGTCAAACAACCTGATCAGCCAAAGATCAATACCAACCCCCTGCCACAACACAATACGGAGGGAGTAAACATGATCGGGTCGGGAAATATCGAAGTGGACCCAAATCGTAAGTACATGCGAAGGATTGAAGAATACCCCTAAAGGAGCAGAACAAATGTCCTATGGTGGGAATATCCAGAAGAAGGTAGGATAATAAGACATGAATTGGGGATGATCAGGCATCAAGTGAATCAGTTAGCAGGGTTGGTAGTATACCAACATCAGGTTACAAGGCTATTTTTCACTCAACTATCGAGAAGCCAATAGAAAGAAGTGGTTAACCAGAATTCAATCCTATATCCCTCCAAGATGATCCAACTGACTAAAGAAGATCAAAGCGGGCTGAAAGGGCAGGAAAAATAGAATAATAAAATTACTAGAAGATATCGCAAGTGGAAAATCGCTCGGAAGAATGTGAATTCTCAAAGAAGAAAGATTAAACGGCATCCACCAGAGACCGACAATTCATCCCTCTGAACAAATCAAAGGAAGAAGTGTTACATATTTTAATAAGCAAAGGAAAGATTACAGAGTTGCTGCCTCCCACAGATCCTAGGATAAAAAGATATGATCCTACCAAGATATATCTCAACCATTCTAACTCACCTGGGCATGCGACCAAGGAATGTTGGGCTCTGCAACACAAAATCCAGAATCACATTGAAAGTGGAGAGCTGAAGGTAGGAACCCCCACGATCAAGGAAGGCAAAAAAGGAATGAAGAGCTTGAGATTACCACCCGAGATAGATAGTTCAAAGGACGTGGTAAATATGATCTCCAATCTTGGCGGAACACGGGGTGGACCGATCACAATTCAAGGATTGGCAAAGGAAACTAAAAAGTCCCTGAAGAAAATCACAACGCCACTATCAAACATCCTGTTGCCCAAAGTTAGCAACCACATTCTTAATTCGACCCTCTTGGATGATGAGGAGGAAATATTTTTCTTTTCCAATAAAGAAAAAGCCAAAAAGGAAAGTTTTTTTCAAGAAATACAACAACAATTCGAGAAAAAATTCAAAGTCAAAAATCACAGGCCTTGGAAGAAGATAGGGGAGAAGACCAAGCAAAAGGGAGTGAGGGTGTTGGGGAAGCCAACCCAGCGAAGAATCAAGAGCTCATCCCTTTTATCGACGGGTCCAGTTTGAGGATCCCCGAGTGGTATGCCGAATCGGGAGGTGATTAAGTTATGGCGGTGATTGAAGATATTCCCAACAAGGAAGTAACCTTCATTGCTAGCATCAAAGGCAACATGCCCACTGATAACTGGACTATCGAGCCTCAGCAAATCAAGAAAGGGTAAATTCAGAGGATACAGTTGTAAGTCTTAGGAGATATTGGGATGTTTCCATTTGTGTAGCTTTATATCTTGTTTTATTGCATTACTATGTTATATTAAATAAATAAATTAAAAAAAGTCATCAAACAATCAATGATATCCTTTGCGTGAACTATGTAAGACTTGATCTCCTTTTATAGTACATAGGTAGCCAGTTGTGGTGCGGTCTAATCCTTATAAAAGTTCCCAAAACCTTTTGAAAGTCGGCAATCGTAAGTCACTACCCTTCGATAAATCAACATCTTTGAACTACTAGATCTCCTTTGATCTATAGGAGCATGTAGGCAGCCATCGTAGCGCGGTCTATCTCATACCCGACAAGCTGTCCCCAGAAACAAAAGCCACAAATCAAGCCTTACAGATCGAACCAAATCCAATTAAAACCATCACATCATAAACCAAGTTGAGCTCTTAGATCCAATTCAATGGAATCCGGAGGCATCTCGACATCAATCATCGAAGCTGAAGCAATGACATGAAATCAAAAATACAAAAGTATATCAAGTATGATCATCAGCAAGGACAGATATAACCCAAGACAATGAGAAATGTAAATACAAAGAAGATCACAATAGACATTGACTCAAACAATATGAAATAACTATTCGATGACCCCTCTCATGACCTCAAAGAGCTAACACCCTCAATCATAAACCTTCGTCAAATCAAAAGAAAAAGGTCATCAAAGCCGAATGCACCTACAAGCCAAAAGCAACGGTTAGGGCACCCGAACATCAAAGCTTATACCCTCTACCTGATTACCATGCGGGTCATAAGGTAAAAGATTCTTATAATCTCGACATCTTATCAGCCCATCTGTCAAACACACAATAAAGTGACTACCTTGATGACAAACAAGATTGGGGCAATTTCGGAACCAATGACAACTCGACACTAGGGCATTCATCGACCATCCCAAAACGGAAAATGCACAAGTCAACACCCATGGCACGATCCCATCAGCATGCACTATCATCATCAGAGCTTCCCTCATATCATTTCACTGGTTAGCTGGTACGATCATTTGGTCTTTTTTAATCATAATTTTCTCAAAATACAACGACCCACATGTAAGTATAACTCTTTCATCTCTTTGTTTATTTTCTGTCTCCATTTACATACATTAGGGATGGTAGATAGTTTAAGTCTAGATAAATCTTGTATTAAGGTCTAAAAAGAAAAAAACATTTTAGAATAGAAAATTTTATTTAACTTATGATTAGGCATAAAATCTTAGTTCAAAGTGTTGTTTGGAATAAAATCGACCTTTTGATTAGGCATAAAATCTTAGTTCAAAGTGTTGTTTGGTATAAAATCGACCTCATATACATATCTGCACTTTGCATTTGCATTGACTCTTAGTTGTGGGGTATAAAGCTAATATGACAATGATGATAGTTAGTGTAAAGTCAAAGGATAAATAATGGTCGATCTAATGTCTCGAACCGTGGCCTTGGTTACTTCAGTAATTAAGCCTGAGGGGTGTCTTTACACCTGGTACCCTAAAGTCGTTTGGTTTGGGAGTCATCGGCCCAACACTCGTTACATGGATAACTTAGAGCCTAAGAAAACTAGCATTGCAAGAGGGATAGATGCTGGAAGATAAAAGTAGTATGCACACAAGCTAATCATATTTTATATGATGTAGCATATATTTTGTAATCTTATTCAGTTATAAAAGGCATTTTATATTATCTACATGGTGTTAATATATTAAATGTGATAAACCCATAGTTCTGAGCAATGCTTTTAGAATCATGATGGTGATCATGCTAATGAGATCTAAATTCAAGACAGCTCACAAACTAAAATCGTTCCTAATCGTTGGATTACTAAAAAGGGGACTAGTGAATCTGGATAGATTAGTACATACGTTGCTTGCTCTTAGGAAGGGGATGATTGATCTCATAATCATTTATGTGGAGACACTAAAGCAAGTATGTAGGTGCTTATTGGAGAATAAGTTCACTGAACGTGGCTCGCTAAGGAATACCTAATGGAGTTTTACTCGCCTGTCAATAGGAATTCCTCAAGTGATAGTAGTACAAGTGATCCTTGGACTTGATATCATCATAGTATCTTGTGTATGATGAGTTATACTTTGACATGTCCCTTAAGACCTTTAGGGTATATCAAAAGGTATGACTGGGTATCATAAGTTGTACATGGAGATAGGTGAATGATCAACAAAGAATCTACCTCGTCTAGTAAAAGATGTGAATGTCCTATGTGATTCGATAAATGACAACTCAGTAGTCCTTGGCCAAGGCAGGATGAAATTAGAAAGGAGTTTCTAATTTGCATTATTTAGAGTTGTACATTTGGGAATCGAAATACATATAATTAAATAAAATAAGACTTGATAGTAAATCCATGTCTTATATTTAATTGGGACATTGTATGGTAGAAGGATTGAATTGTATGGTAACTATTCACTGAAAGGTTCTTTTGTAATTAATGTTGAAATTTATATTATCTGGAAAGTCGTTGATCGCTAAGGGGGCTTACCCTTATTGTAAAATAAATATTATTTATTTAAATGAATTAAATAGTTTAATTTATTTATTTAAATAAGATTAGAATTGTTCTAATTGATTTATTCACAACCGGTTTAATATGGAGAACCTAAAGGGTCACACCGCAAAAGAAAAATATTTATTTAAGAAGTAAATGACATAATTGTAATAATAAGTTAAGTGTATTTAATTTAATCTATGGAGATAGAATAAATTAAATAGCTTAATATTTATTATTGAATATTTTGGAAATATTAAATATAAATTAATAAGAGGAGTCTTATTATTATTATTACTATTACTATTATTTAATTCCTAATAGGGATTGGGAATTAATTAATATAAGTACTCTCTCATGAATTCTTAATTGGATTAGGAGCAGAATTAATTAAAGGAGTTTAATTAGAATAGAAACCCTAATCTTAAATAGTTTAGGGAAGGGTTTTTCTACATCTATAAATAAGAGAAGTCTTATCATAGATTATGGTTACACACTCTTGCATTAGATTGTGGAGAGTACTTGTAATTTCTATAGAGATAGAAACTAGGGTTTTGCCAACACCCATCTTCTTGAATAGATATTATTCCTTGGTGGATCACCTCTAGAGGCCAAACACTTGGGTGGCTAACGTTGATCAAAGGAAGGAATTTAATCGGTGGAATTCAAGGAGAACGCGAAGAAATTGGAGGTGAACTTGTACCTGAGGAAACTTTGATTCACGAGGGTATAATTCTCTATCTCAATCTCTTTCGTTAATTAATAATTGAACACAAGGCAAAGATCATGGTGATGGTTTGTATGAAAAATTTTAAAATCCGTTTTATCACGCTTCCGCTCTATTTATGTAATTTAATTGCATGCTTGCATTACATACAAGCCTAACAGTGGTATCAGAGCCTAACCTTGTGCTAATTATCGATTATTATGATTCCATATATGTATGGGTATGCGATTGGATTGATTTTCTGGGCAAAGAAAAAAAACATTCGAACTCTGCTACGCGGCGTGGCCGCGTCGCTTCCAGTTCATTCTGGAGCGCGGTCGCGCCCGAACCCAGAAACTGTTTCTGGGGGTGCAGCGTGGCCGCGCCGCTCCTAGTTCAATTTGGAACGCGGTCGCGCCGGTCTGCAGAATTTGGAAAATTTTTATTTTGATTTTATTTATTTTCAATTAAGATAAAAGGTTTATTTTGAATTGGAATATGAGTAAAATTAAAAGTTTTATTTTAACTTGGAATTGGATTCCATGTTAACTAGAATAAAAGAGTTTATTCTAGTTTGGAATAAGATTCCATGTTTCGTAGAATAAAGGAGTTTATTCACATATGGAATATGATTCCATGTTTCCTTAAAAATAAAGATGTTTATTTTGATAAGGAATAAGATTCAATATATTTTTTTTCCAGTAATTTTAAGTTAAAATAAAGGAGTTTATTTTGAACTTGAAATTGAATTCCATGTAAATTAAAATAAAGGAGTTTATTTTTATTCAAAATTGGATAAAATAAAATAAAGAAGTTTATTATGATTTAAATTTTGATTAAAATAAAGGAGTTTATTTTTGTTTCAAAATTGGATTTCTAGTAAACTTTTAATTGCCCATTAAATGATATCAATGCATATACGGAATGGTTTTATTATTCATGAGATGAATGTTATTTATTGATGCGTATGGAGATATGTATGATAATAAATAGGGATTGATTATGGACTATTGACCAATGTGTGATTGGATTTATTTTAGAGGATGCTTGAATGAATGGATTTTTTTTATAAATGGGGTCTGCGTACCTCGTCTTCTCTAATTTTTCTTAATGTAAATTCTATCTCCCTCCTATGTACTTCCCCTTGACTGCTGATCAAGGTTTCTATTTATTGTAAATAGTTTATGTAATAGGCTTAGTTAGAATTACTTGAAGAATTTGAGACAAAGGAGCAAGGAGCACTTGAAGACCCGTTTGTAATGGAGCTCGGGTTTAAATGTAATAGTTATATTTAAATTTAATTCTTGCACCCTAGGTTTGACCTTTTGGTTCACTTGGTGGCTCTAGTGAACCAAACTAGAATAAAAGTCCATAATCAATCCGGGTAGAATATAGTATTCTATATGTGCATGTTTACTGTATATATATATATATATATATATATATATATATATATTATATATATATATATATATATATATATATATATATATATATATATATGTGTGTGTGTGTGTGTGTGTGTGTGTGTGTGCGTGCGCGCTAAACAAGATGAGACTAATAATAACAAACCCCTCAAAGAAATTATATTAAGTCCTAAGCGTTCAAAGATATTTGGAATATCGAACGTCGCCTTCTAGCATAGTAAAGCGATAGAGTATTAAATATTTAATATGAGTTTGTTGTGTCATACAAGGCAAGTATTAAATATTTAAGATGTTGCTTTATCACATTCGATGCTTATAAATAGACTGAACGATGCTGTTTTGTTGTGTCACATAAGGACAGTGTTTTTCTTTCGAATATATGGAAGTGCTAGGTTGGACTTAACTTAGATAATTTTGATTCGGATGTGTCACACTTGATCAAACTAATCTAAGAGGCAAAATACAAGGAGTTATATAGTGATGTAATTGACAATAGTTGTCTACCTATTCATTTATATATCGTTTATTGTGTCACCACAAGGCTATATACATTTGAAATGGGATCGTTATTCTCACTAGCAAACCTTTAATTAGATTTGCCGAACTATATATATTGAGGGTAATATAGTTTGATGAAAAAGTGAGAGATACAAATTTAAATAAAGACCTAATTTATTTTGGTAATTAATTAAATGAATGTATGCTAAAATGTTGTCTATTTCATTTACATAATTTTACAATGTCTAATTTACTATCACTGTGGAGCATATTAGATGCTAATTAACTGGACCAAATAACACGGACTAGTTAAGGAATCTGAGAATAGTTCTCAAGGCTGAAAAGCTATCTTGTGTCCTTAATATGCCTATCCCCACAATGGTTGTAGACAATGCCTCTGAGGAAGAGATTGCTATTTTTAGAAAGTGGCAAGATGATGCACAGTTAGCTCAATGCATCATGCTCGCATCTATGAGTTACGAGCTTCAGCGTCAGCATGAAACTATGGATGCTCCTACTGTACTCATGCACCTTCAAGGAGTTGAATGGTGAGGAAAGTATAACTGCTAGATATTAGATATCTAAGGAGCTCTTCCAATCTAGAATAACCGATGGCACTACAATATAGACAAATGTCCTAAAAAATGATCAATCTGATTGAACAATTGGGACAACTGGGTTTTGTATTGGATGAAGAGTTGATCCAAGATTTGATCTTGCGATCACTCCCGGACTCTTTCTCACAATTTGTTGTGAATTTCCACGTGAACAAGTTATATGTCAGCCTGCATGAGTTGCTTAAACACGTTGAAAACTGTAAAGAGTCACTTTTCAAGCAAGAAAGACCAAGTCTTACTGATAGATGATTCTTCCAGGAAGCGGAAGAGGGCCAAAGGATCTTCTTAAAGAAGAACAAATTCAAAGAAGGTATAAGGAAAGGCAATAACTAAGGACACTAAGAACAAAACTGATGCAGATAGCAAAGGAGTTTGCTTCCACTGCAATAAGCCTATACACTGGAAAGGAAACTGTAAGGAGCATCTTGCAGAGGCTAACCAGAAGAAGCTTAGTGAAGCTTCGGTTACAGATATAGGTTTGTTCATCATTGAAATAAATCTTTCTGTAAGTTAAAGTTCTACTTAGGTATTGGATACCGGTTATAGTTCTCACGTATGCAATCCAATACAGAGACTAAGCAGAAGTAGAAAGCTAAACAAAGAGTAAGTAATCTTACGTGCGGAGAATGGAGTAATGATTGCTACATTAGCCGTGGGAACTTATAGTTTAGCGTTGCCTACGGGCAAGTCTGTTAAGTTACTAAGTTGTTATTATGTTCCAGTTCTCTTAAGAAATATTATTACTTTCGTTGTTGGACAAGGAAGGTTCTGGTATTATATTTAAGAACAATTGTTGTTCTATTTATAATGATAATGTTTTATTTGAAACTGGAAGATCACTTGATGGACTTTGTAAACTTGACTTACATAAAAAATAATTTTGCAAACTGAACAAACTAGTAAAAGAAAAGGAAATAATCATTCAAAGAGTTGAACATGTGTATTTGATGAAATATATGTCAGAATCATTTGAAATGTTCAAAGAATTCAAAAGTGAAACAAATTGACAAAGTACTAAGATTCTTTGATCAGATCGAAGAATGAATACTTGTACAACGAGTTTCTAGATCATCTGAAAATGGTATTTTCTCATAATGGATGCTTCATGATACGCAATGATTGACTAGTGTATTTAAAAGGAGAAATTGTACCTTTTTGGACATGGTGCGGTCCATAATGATTTTACCGATATTCTAGTATCCATCTGGGGTTATGTCCTAGGCTGCATATCTACAAAATAAGGTAACCTCAAAATCCGGCCTCAAGACTCCATAAAAGTTATGGATAGGGAGGATTCCTAATCTTAAGTATGTTAAGATAAGGGGTTGTCCAACTTATGTGAAAAGGTTTCAAAAGATAAGTTTGGGACAAAATCTGACAAGTGCAGAGTTGTGGGATATCCTAAAGAAAGTTTAGGGTATTATTACTATAATCCTACACGTTGCCTTCTTGGATAAAGTTGTTTATCATTCAAGGAGCTAGTGGGAGGGTAATAGATCTTGAAAGAGTTCAAGAACCACAAAGCACTTTAAGTCAAACCGAGGGACCTGTAGATAGACCTATTGTACCACAACCGAATCGTAAATCTGGAAGAGTACCAAAGATACCTAGGAGGTATGGATTCATCATAGAGGATGATGATGAGGTACGCATTATAGAGGATGATGACCCAGTTATATACGATGAGGCTATGAGTAGAAGACACTCAGAGAAATGGCAGATGACCATGAAATCCGAAATGGACTCCATGTATGAGAACCAAGTATAGACTCTGGTTACTCCACCGAAAGGCATAGTGCCTAGAGGGTGTAAATGGGTTTTTAAGAGAAAGACTAGGGCAAATGGCAAGGTAAAAACCTATAAGACCATACCTGTTTAAAAGGTTTCAAATAAAGTCAAGGAGTTGACTGTAATAAAACCTTATTACCGGGTAAAGCTCAAGTCCATTTGGATTTTGCTTGTGATTACAACTTATTACGAAATCTGACAAAATGGATGTCCTCAACGGAGACTTGAGGAGAATGTATGTATGATACAGCCAGAGGAATTTGTTTCAAAATCGTGTTTTAAGCTTTAATGATCCATTTATGGATTGAAGCAAGCTTCTCAAAGATGGAACATTCATTTTGATGAGACAATCAAAAGAGTTTGATTTTATCAAAAACGAGAATGAACCTAGTGTGTACAAAAAGGTCAGTGGGAGCACTGTGACATTCCTAGTATTATATGTTAATATATTACTGATAAGGAATGACACACCAATGCTACAATCAGTAAAGATAAAATTATCTACACATTCCTCCATGAATAACTTGGGAGGAACATCCTATAAATTGGGGATATAAATCTATATAGATAGATTAAAAGGATGTTCGGCTTGACCCAATGAACGTATAATCATTCGCTGCTAAACGCGTTTAGCATGGCAAACTCCAAGAGAGGTCTCATGATGATGAGCCATGGAGTGTATCTCGCTAAAAATTATCTCTAATAAAAGAGAGATCACATGAGTTATTATCATGTATGCAATGAATATACAAGGCCTGATGTTGATCAATCATATTCTAGAGAAGATCACTGTAAGACAGTGATAAACATCTTAAGTACTTAACCGGTATTGAAGATATGATCATGATTCATGGTAGGTCTGAATTAAAACTAGAGGGCTAAACAGACTCAAGTTTTTTAGACTGACCAAGACGATAACAAATCCACTTTAGGGTAAATTGTTACCTTAAATGGTGGTGCAGTGAATTGGAAAGGTTCCAAAATAGCAAAAAGTTGCTGGTTTAGTGACAAAGACAAAGTATATAGCTGTAAATGAAGCTGCAAGTTGATTGTTTGGATGAAAAGTTTATTACAAAACTAGGAATAGTTCCTAAGTCTCATCTTGGATTCAAACATGTGTTGCGGCACTTTCATTTGATTAGAGGAATCATTAAAAGAGGAGAAGTCATTATAGAGATAATGCACTCTCAAGAACAATATTGCATATCCATTTACTGAAGCTTTATCCAACAGCAGGATGATCGTCACTTAGAGAAAAAGGGTGTTAGATACCATGACGATTGGCTTTAGTGTAAGTGGGAGATTGAAAGTAGTGTGCACACAAGCTAATCATATTTTATATGATGTAGCATATACTTTGTAATCTTATTCAGTTATAAAAGGCATTTTATATTATCTACATGGTGCTGATATATTAAATGTGATAAACCCATAGTTCTGAGCAATGCTTTTAGAATCATGATGGTGATCATGCTAATGAAATCTAAATTCAAGACAGCTCACAAAATAAAATCGTTCATAATCGTTGGATTATTAAAAAGGGGATTAGTGAATCCGGATAGATTAGTACATACGTTGTTTGCTCTTAGGAAGGGGATGATTGATCTCATAATCATTTGTGTGGAGACACTAAAGCAAGTATGTAGGTGCTTATTGGAGAATAAGTTCACTGAACGTGGCTCGCTAAGGAATACCTAATGGAGTTTTACTCGCCTGTCAATAGGAATTCCTCTAGTGATAGTAATACAAGGGATTCTTGGACTTGATATCATCATAGTATCTTGTGTATGATGAGTTATACTTTGACATGTCCCTTAAGACCTTTAGGGTATATCAAAGGGTATGATTGGGTATCATAAGTTGTACATGGAGATAGGTGAATGATCAACAAAGAATCTACCTCGTCTAGTAAAAGATGTGAATGTCCTATGTGATTCAATAAATGACAACTCAGTAGTCCTTGGCCAAGGTAGGATGAAATTAGAAAGGAGTTTCTAATTTGCATTATTTAGAGTTGTGCATTTGGGAATCGAAATACATATAATTAAATAAAATAAGACTTGACAGTAAATTCATGTCTTATATTTAATTGGGACATTGTATGGTAGAAGGATTGAATTGTATGATAACTATTTACTGAAAGGTTTTTTTGTAATTAATGTTGAAATTTATATTATCTGAAAAGTCGTTGATCGCTAAGGGGGCTTACCCTTATTGTAAAATAAATGTTATTTATTTAAATGAATTAAATAGTTTAATTTATTTATTTAAATAAGATTAGAATTGTTCTTGTAATGCTCGTGAATTTTGAACGTCATTATTAATTAAATATAATTTTAATTCTAATGAGTTAACTTTGTGTTCTTATTTAAACCTTTGGGTGTATTGGTGGATTATGTGACTATGTGATTTACTGATATAAATTTGTGTTAAGAGAATCACTAGTAGTATATTTAAACTAGTGAGCAAACCCTAAGGCTTTATATCCATAAAGTTGGCAAGGTATTTACCAAATTAAGTATTCAAGTAAATTGAATATAGTTAGTAAATAATGTGTGTGAGTTAATTAATGATAGTAATTGTTGATGAGATATGGTCCAAATTGGATAATAATAATTAATAGTTAATTTAGTAATTTATTTATTGATTGACTAAGTTACTTAATTAATGAACCTAGTCCAATCATTTATATTAATCATGGATTTATGTATTAATTGTGTGGCTTATTAAATGAGCTATCATGGGGTTAAATTAAATGACCCAATATTGCATTAAATAGATTTGGATTTTATTAGCCTAATCATTTAAATTGGAAGCCAATGGTATTTAATGTGTGATCCAAAACCTAGCCACTTGATTTATTAAATGTGTAACAATTGTTTATTTATTTAAAGTTATTTGGGACAACATTTTGGGACAAAATCCCTCCTTGTCGTGCACTTAGGAGAAAGGAGGAGTAAGTTGATTTCAAACTTTATTTTAATTAAGTAGCTAGCTTGTCTTGGAAGTTGAAGTTGTAGACTTGATATCATAGCTTCCTATCATGTCAAGTAGCTTCCTATTATGTCATAGCTTCCTAAGATGTCAACTAGCCACCGTAGTGACACAAGGCTACTCACTAGCTCCATGATGACAAAAGGTAGAGGTTTCTTGCTATTATCCAATTAGTAAGCCTTTTATCCAAGGGACAACAAAGATATGGGGGATATTAATAACTCTTACACAAAGGACAAGGTTGTCAAGCTCCCATTGGTGGAAAATCTAATTAGCACACTTAAAGATAAGATTAAGGCTAAATGGAAGGGATAAGGTGAACTCTTATATCCAAGTGGCAAGAAAGATGTGGGGGATAATAGCATGAATTCTAATTTAGCATTATACTTGCAAGTATTCTATCTTTTCATTTCATTTCAAGTTCATGTCTTCTTTTCATCTCCTTCTTTCATTTCTCTCAAGCAAGAACATAGAGTAAGAGCTTAGAGAAGAAAAGAGAGTGAGATTAGCATAGTTCATGCATCCCAAGTTCATCACATACTTTGGTAGATCAAGGAGAGTAGCTACAAGATCAAGGTGAAACCCTAAACCATTTCCTTCTTTCTTACTTTGTTTTATTTTCATAGTTTTTGAGAGATTTTGTTCTAAGACTGAAGAATCATTAGATCTTCATGCTTCATGTATAGATCTAATCCTCTTGAGTGTTAGAATGGAGATTCAAAGGAAGAAAAGGGACTTATGTTCTTAAAGGGTAAAAACCCTAGCTTTTCTTCACTTGGATCACCCATAACTTGAGATCTACAACTTGGATTTGTGATCCGTCGAAAGGGGGTGGTAGGTACATGAGTTAGCTAGTAAAATCAAGTGGTAGAACACAAATCTATCAAGTTTTGCAGCCATGGGGGCTATTTTCCCCGAAACAGTCCATTTAAAGTCTTAAAACCAAGAAGCTTGTTGTCCTCATTTTTCCAAAGGTTGTTTCGGCCAGTTATGGATCTTTTAAAAATCTGAAAAAAATAACAGAGGTACCGTAAGAAGTTATCTACAAGTAGGAAAAAGAACGAACACGTTTCGATGTGTAGTTTTTGTGTAATGGCTTTTACCGTGAAGGACTCCTAAATATTCATACTCGGATTTCTCACTGTGTGTACCTTGAAACAATATGAAATGTTTACAGTATGTTGATATACATTATGAGAGTGTGCCTTGAAAATTTCAGAATTGTCTGAGCGAAACTCGATTTATGAAACATATAACAAGATTCGGAGGTTTTGAGTGCTTTAAAAATAGTAAATCATTTTTTAAAATTCCAGGAAAATTTGTAAATTATTGTTGGGTCATATATTGTCCAGATTCAGAAGATAATAATTTTGTAAACTTTTTTGCTATTTTTCATAATAATATTATAGTTATGCTTAAAAGAAAATAAATGGTTAAATAATGTCATAAATGAGAAAAATAGGATGTTAAAACTTAGGTACTCCTATTATGGTGTAATCTAATCTATGTGAGGTATTTTGGCAATCTATTATGATAAATAATATTTATGACCTTTTATGGGTATTAAATAAGTTGTTTAATAAAGGGTAAAACAATTAAAATAAATTGTTTATTCGCCTAATAACTTATTAAAATATTGCTATGATATTTGTAATAAAAGAATTCGATATTTTTAAGTAAACAAAGAAATATTAAGATTAAAACTTTATGGAAATATTATTGAATGAGTAATAATAATTGTTTTAAGCATTAATAAATGATTAAGATATTATTAAAATGGCTAATAATATTAGATTAAAATATTATTAATGATATGAGAATTAAAATATTATTAAGAGATTAATAATATTAGATTAAAGTATTATTGGATGATTAAAATATTATTAAGATGTTAATAATATTAGTAAACGAATAAAAGTGTTATTAGTGGACTAATAATACTAAGAGCGTGAATTAAATATTATCAGGAATTAATTATATTAAGTGTCTTATAGGATTTACGATAGTTTATTAACTTATGTGTGCTATGTGATTTGCTTAATTTTTAAAATAAATAGCATAAGTAAGCGTATCGATATACCAACTACGCAGTACTAATTGGTTAGATCGACGTTATCAATGTTAGATTCTTCAAGGCCAATTAGTTAAAGCTAGAAATTATTTGTAGCTGAGCAAACAAGCAAGTTCCCTAAACTCAAACATCGAGTTATGATTTTTTGAAGCATGTTTAGTGAATAAATTATTGTTGATTATTCACATCTATACTGGTTATTGAGATTCGCAACCTTGTGCAATTGAATTCCTATTCTATTGTTATTGAATTGTGAATTAGATTAAAGTTCTTTCAAGCATGAACTGTTTATGAGATAGATCTATGCTATTTGTATATCAGCTAGATCAAGCATGTCTAAATTTGTAAAATCAAATGTATTTTAAAAGCTGTTCTTATTAATTTGCAATAGTAAGAACTCTTGGCTGAGAAAAGGATAAATTTGATTAAGGCATGATATCAATGCTGGTTTATTAAGTGTTTATGCATAAATCACGGGGTATGAAAGGCTGATCCCCTTGATTACCAAAACATATTAAGAGGTCTAGTTTAAATGTTGAGAACCTTGGCAAATGTCTATGGTTATTTTCAACCACTCAATAACTGTCATTCAATTATTCGAATATTCAATTGTCGACTATTAATTCATGTTTCTTCACAATTTTATACTGATGTTGAACATTGAAAGCGAAACTTCCTTCTATTCATGATATATCTCCCTTGTGTATAAACTCGCTAAGCAAATTAGTTGCTTACCCTTGCTATATCATGATCTTTATTTCAGCTAAGGCAGAAACGTCTAAAGGGGACAAAGGAAAAGGGAAGGTGTGACGCCCCCAAAATAGGTCCACACAACCCATTTTGAGTCGCCAATAACATTCCACAAAATACAAATACAAATATGAATTTTCCCATTTACAACTAATAAGTGTTGTGCAAAATACGACAACACAATACAAATACATCTTAAATTCTCAATACACTTATTGTCACACTAATAGTAAGGTATTGAGACCCTTCTATTATCTCGGACCATCACTCCATTCCCCGGCTAGTCCCCGCTACACTCTCTTTTCCTGAGGAGAACAATGGAACAAAAAGGAAAAGGGTGAGCATAAATAGCCCAGTAAGAAATATCATGACTAAAGATAATGAAGAATAAAAATTACATCTTTAGTCTTCAACAGAATTAAATCAGAGATTTAAAGATATTTTAATATGATCAACAACAACAATTGCAGCGGGAACAAACAATCCATTAGAAGAGTCAAGTAGATTATAATAACTACCATCTTCTAATAAATTAAAGGAATCACCACCAATATTTTATCCCTGTAAACACCAATCAGCAATTCCTGTTTATGAACATCCAAATCAAACAGTTTATAATCAACAACCTCTCTTTGCACTACGTGCCAAAGATATTTTATTTGTAACATCATCGGTCATGATTCATGCCAAAACGCCAGTTCATCTTTGCACTACGGGCCAAAGAGAACTTTCACCATACGCCTTTGTTTGTAAACACCAAAAGTCATGATAATACCAATACACAGTTTGGTCAAAATCATGTTCACGGCCAGTTCATCTTTTACACTACGGGCCAAAGAGAACTAATCACCACAATTTAAGTATGAGGATGAGGATGATGACAATGATACAGTGAGATTAAGGATAAGAAAAGCTTTATAATTTAATCAGTATCAAAGATTGACCAAATTGCCAACACGATGACCAAATTGTGGAGTCAAATTCAAGAATGATATTCAAGAAATTATTTCATGCTTCAACTATAACGTATAAAATGAAATAGAAAGATTCAAGTGAAAAGATATTAGATGAAGCACAAACTATTAAGGATATTCTACTAATTTTCAGGGATTTTCTCCATTTAAAATAAGGTTTTGGAAACAAACAAATATTCTTATCATAAATGGAGAAATGTGAAAGAAAAAGATATCCCTTAAAGAGTACAAAAGAAATGATACGTTATACGAGTATAACAGAATATATGAAACTGCAAATGGATTTTCACCCGTCATGCGATAATTCGCGTAGACAGATTATTTCCACAACAGGTTAATAAGTAATGAATACAAAGGGTTATTCACCAGGTACGACACTCGTACATACAGGTTATTCCCACAGAGTAATAAGGAATGAATACAGAAGGGTATTCACCAGGTACGACACTCGTTCATATAGGTTATTCCCACGGAGTAATAAGGAATGAATACAGAAGGGTATTCACCAGGTACGACACTCGTACATGCAGGTTATTCCCACAGAATAATAAGGAATGAATACAAAAGGATATTCACCAGGCATGCGTCATACCGCACGGACAGGTTATCCCCACAAATTAATATAGAATGAATAACAACCTTTATGAGTATAATATCACTTACGAACATGAAAGCAAATGATATTATTTATGAGTATGAAAGAAATGATATTCCCTACCTTAGTTAACAAGTGACTGGATGTTACTTTCTATGAAGTTTACTAACTTCGGATAATACTAGTATTCTCACAAATACTCACAATAGCCTAGCACACTAAGAGAACTCAAGAAATTTAGAGAGAGAGAGGAAGTATAAGCAATGAAGGTGTGAAATTTTCTTAAGCAAATACTCCCTATTTATAGGAAAATCAAGGTGAGGGCATTATATTCTTTTCCCTAATTTTTCTTGGTTTATTACTCTTATACCCTTGGCATATTCTTTTAATATACTTTATGCCATAGTATATTCTCAGAATATGCTTTCACTTAGCTTTTTAACCTTAAGGTAAAATAAAAACTGAATTAACTATTTACTGACGGTAATTACTATTGAATGACATGTGGGTCCCACGAAAAAATAAAATCTGAAGATATTATTCTACAAAAATAATTTATGGGTCCCACCGATCAAATAGTTGTGGGTCCCACGGAATAAAGTGTGGGTCCCACAGAAAAAAATAAGTTAACTTGCAACAAACGCTTCACGTATTTTTAATCAACACTATTTTAGACTTATAATATTCACCGTTAATATTATAGACTTATAATATTGACAACCAGATCTTTCTCAGGAAAAAGGGGGCCTTCCGTATAAACGACACGCAATTAAATAACCTTTTTCCTTGACAGAATTTCTAGACATTGTCAATAATGCTAAATATCATATCAAATAATATGAGTTGCAGTGTCATGATAAAATAATGAAAAAGTATTATGCAGATTCTACTGTAACAATTATTGAATCAAAATACTGTGCAATTGCTACTTTATCAATTATTGAATCAATAATTTAAAATACTGTGCAATACTGTGCAATACCGTGTGCTTGTGAAATACCGTGTACTACTGTGGACTAACGCGTTTTACTGTTCTTTTTATTACCGGGTATTTCAACAGTTGCAGGTGATAATACTGTTGACAAATACTGTCGTTTTCAGTATCCGACAATGGGGCCCACTATCATTGACAATATTGCCATTTCGGCGCCATCGTATGATACTGAATATAATATTCTCCGACAAAAAGAATATTCTCCGACAAAAAGAATATTCCCCGACATGTACTGTTTATCAGATAATTTGCATATAACACCCTTAACTATCATTTATAACAATTGAGCACTTTACTATTTAGAAGAATAATCATAAAGAAAATAATAAACTTTTATTTTATAAAGTCGGGATCTTATAGAAGGTGCAAGAGTAGTTGCCTGATATGGCTTATGTACTAGTTTATCTTAAATGTTATTTGGTTATGTGAACTCTTATTGTATTAAGGGTATGTTTTAAGTTAAGGTTAAAGAACCTTGGGACCATGATTGTAAGATTTTATTACTATTTCGATAGACATTGTATGTTTATTATTCTGCATTAGTTAGAAAGTATGTTTGTTGTTGAGTATCGTGAACACCGAATTCGAGGTTAGGAAACCCGGATTTTGGGGTGTCACAGGTTGGTATCAAAGCTATAGGTTATAACCCTTAGGAGAAAGAGTCCTTAGGCTATAACCTGAGAGAATGTAGAGGAATAGAAGGGGATAGAACTCATATAGAGTTATTTTTGGGTAGAAATTTATTATGATCTTAAAATTGAGGATTTGGATCATACGTTGGTGTTATTAAGCTTGTGGATAATTTGAGGAATGTGTATTGATGAGATAATATGGTAAAGTGAAGACCATTAAGTATGGACGATCCATTGTAAACTGGAGTTATAAATATTCGAGGTAATTAGATTAATCATTTGATGCTATTGATCAATTCTGTGGCTATTGATCAATTTTTGTCGCTATTCATTAGATAAGATATTGGAGTAATGTGGTATGGAGTTTCTTTGTGATGAAAAGAGGGTACCTTAGAATCTGTTGGGTTAAGGTTTGCAAGAAGGAAATGATTGATTCGATAAATATTGAATATATCGATATTTTGAAGTGTTAGTTAAGTTATTAAGCTTTATGGTGGAATGCCAGGTGAGACAAAGGTAATGAACTCATATAGAGTTGTTAAGCAAAAGTTGAGAGTATTGAGATGAATGATATTATATGCAAAAAAAAATAAATTTAAGAGATGACTGATGGCAATTTAGATTGTTTTGATGATTAGAAAGGAGAGACAACGGAGAGATTATAAGAAATGAACCAAGGGTAGATTTAGTGTCTGATACGGAAAAAGTATCTAGAGACGGAACTGAATGATGAGATAATGGAAATCCCTAAGGAGGATCAATTGGAGCCCGATATAAGGAATAGATAGAGGAAATGAAAGAAAGAAAGGTTAAGTCTGAGAGTTATAAGACCTTTGTGAGTCGTAATGAATGAAGAATAGTGGTCAATGTATATGTACTAGTATATCTATGCATGTAAGAAATGTGAATCTCAGTTTTTGTACAGCTAGCAGTATATCTGTTGTAAGTCCCAACTTTGTGTAAGTTGTGGAGTAGTTATGTGAATCCCATCTTATTGTTAGTAACAGAGGGATAAGTGGATATCAGGAATGCTATATGATGTAAGTAGTACGAGGTACTAAGATGAGCTTATTAGTATTTACTAAAGGTGCCTTGAGTTGATATGATGATGATACATCCCCACTTTTCAGATCTAGGGGAATGCAGTTCTTATTAATCCCATCTTTTGTGTCTTAATGGGATAGTTAACATTTATAGGAATATATCGGAATTATAAGTGTTTGACACACTAAGGGGTGTATGAATATAAATGTGGTATTATTATTACATGATTGATTGTGATCGATTTGTGCCTTGACTCTTAAATGATAACATCAGTAGAATTTTGCACGATGTGTAAAACAAGAAGGATTTATGTAAGGTTTTATTTAGAACAAACAATGCCGTCAAGGAGACAACCCTGATACACGAGGGTGGAAGAGTCAGTGAATAACGAGGAGGGTCAGACTGAACCCAAGAGGACCTTTGCGAACTTGTTAGAGGAAACGATGCAAGGCAGACCAGCCATTGCGGTTGTTCGGCCATAAAGTCACATGGAGAACTTTACGGGTTTCAAATTACTAAGACCACCAGAGTTTCGTGGGAATACGGATTCGAGTGAAGCCCAGACATGGGTAGAAGAAATGGAGAAAGTTTTCAAGGTCGCAAGAGTGACCGAGGAACAGAAGACTTCGTTTGCCACTTTCATGAGGAAGGGTGAGTCAAATTACTAGTGGAAGGCGAATAGAAGTCGAGCTGGGGAAGGCACAACTGCGTGGACTCATTTTAAGGAGCTGTTTTTTTCGAAAAATTTCTTTCTAGAAAGCACGCAGGCAAGTATGGAGATAAAGTTCTTGGATCTAAAGCAAGATGATATGTCGGTAGCAGAGTACGCAACGAAGTTTAACAAACTAGCTAGGTTTGCTCCACACCAAGTGGACACCGGAGCTAGGCGAGCGAAGAGATTTGAACAAGGGTTGAAGCCCTGGGCGTATAGTAAGGTTGTGGTTTTGTAGATCAACACATTTCCCACGTTACTTAAGGAAGCAATCGTTGTCGAGGAGGAAATGAAGCGTTGACAAAGCACAACCAAGATCAGAAAAGCCATGATGGTCACAAGGAATGTAGCCATGGGGGAAGTAACCCTGTTGACTTTGTCATATTCTAAACCTAATATTTTGATGATGATCTGTTTAATATTACTAAATTGCTTGGTGTGAATTTCAGGAAATTATTTCAAGAAAAACTGATGGATTATTCAAGGAAGATTGAAGATTGTTTTGGGTCTTAAGAAAAATATGTAAGGTCATTGCAAATATTTAATTTTTCAATACAAGGCTCTAGGACATAATATTTGTGCATTAATCTATGATTGTCATAAATTATGTGCTGAATGGTATGCCTGACTAAAGTAATGTTTGGTTACTAAATTATGCATGACAATGTTTACAACACGTTTGTTGATTTTATATATGCTCAACCGAGATATATGCATATTAATTAATTAATGTTTCACATTGATTTATGCATGATGGACTATAAACATTTTGGCATGCTTTATTGGTATATGAAACGTGTGGCAGTTAGCATTATTAAATATCTTGGAAACATAAATTCTCACATATCCTATGGCGGCAATCTTGGAAAAAGAGATAAGATGGACATTGATGTGTGATCATTATCTTTGACTTGGTAGTATTAATTAGCCGGATCAGTTGGAAGGATTTTGTTTATATCCGGATATTGTGATAAAGATTAAAAATCTTGTTTCCGAGAAGAATGCTAACAGGTGGTTTTTGATAAGGCTTGTTTGTTTGCAACGTTAAATCATGATAAGGATTGTTTTAGTTGCAACGGTTACAAATCAGAAGGATGCAACGGATATATTTTTTAAAGCCTATAAATTGCATGGAGTAATCAGATCATTAATAATAACAACTCTTACAGTGTACCGATTATATACTAAAAAGAGATATTCTTCATATTGGTGCTATTAAAAAAAATTACTGCTGTGCTTTATATATTCTGATACTGTTCAGTATATTTTCGTGAGCTATAAACTGGTAATATCTTTCTATATTTAATTGATCATTGCATGCATTAGTTGAGCTTTGCATTGTTAAATTTCTTATTTGCTTTGATCATTAGACCTCTATTATTGTAATTTTAATTTTTCAGACTAAGTGTTGTCTAAAGGAATTTAATCCAGGTGGATTAAGATTTGTTTACATACAGATTCAAGGAAGCATAGGTGCTTAAGGGGTGCATTGGTGCACAAGGAGCAAAAGTGCTCAAGTGAATTTTTTGTAAATTCAAAATTTGTTAGAATCTGTCTTGTAACGGAATTATTTTTAATAAAAGTTAGTCTCCAATACTAGTTGGTATTGGACGTGGAGTAGGCTATTATTATAGAGGGTAATAGCCGAACCACGTAAAAAATCTTGGTGTTGATTTTTATTACTTGCTATACTTTAATTATCCAAAGTTAGTAAATTTTCTTAATTGTAAGAAAACTTGAATATTTTTTTTCATTTATAAAATCACCGAGATATTTTCTTAAACAAAAAGTTCAATCTAGTTGACTGTATTCATTCAGTAGGCTGCATTATTCAATACAGTAGACCAAATTGTTTTCGATTAATATTCAATTCGGTCGACCATATTCATTCAGTAGACTGCATTCATCAATCTAGTAGGCTGAATTCAAAAGTGTGTTATAAATTTTTAAATTGGTAATAGTCTGTGTCCACACTTATTCAACCCCCCCTTCTAAGTGTGCCTTATCTGAATTTCATTTGGTATCAGAGCTTGGCTCTACTTACTTGGTCTTAAAGGTGACTTGCAGGGAAAGATTCTGACATGGCACAGTTTGGAAACAACAATCAAGAAGGTCAATCAACCAATAGACCACCACTGCTGTATGGAACAGAAAATTACAATTTCTGGAAATTCCGAATGAGGATTTACCTAAAAAGGGATCCTTGGGAATGGTGGGTCGTGGAGATTTGACCAGTGATTACAAGAAAAGATTACGTTACTCCAAAGAATCTACTAGAAATGGATTAAACCGAAACTTTTTTGGTTTCCTATTATTCAAGAGCTATGAACACTCTACTAAGCGGCATGGTACAGTCCGAGATTGATAAGTTTCTTCATGCAACACAGCTAAAGAAATTTGGGATACTCTTATAGTAAGCCATGAAGGAACATCCAAGGTGCGTGAAGTCAAACTTAGCATGCTCATGCATGACTATGAAATGTTTTAAACTTGAGAAAAGACGAATAACCATAAAGATGGCACAAGCAAGGTTTCTAGTGCTGCTAAATTCATTGAAGCTTACTTGACAAAACTATTCCACAAAGTGAGATTAATCGTAAGTTACTTCGGGCAATGCCCAAAAGGTTTTGCTTCTAAGATTACTACTCTTCAAGATTCTTCCACTATTTCTACTATGGATACTCTAACTCTTTTTGGTGAACTTGAGGAATATGAACATCAGTTAAAAAAATATGATGATGAGGATGAAACTCCTCGAAAGAAAGGTTTTAGCTCTTAATGCAGGGAATGAAGAAGAGTTTGATGATGATTCGGATGAAGAAATAGCCATGATGTCAAGAAGACTCAAAGGGACTATTGCAAAGAAAGAACAAACGGAAGAATATCTTCAACTCAAATAAAGGCAAAGGAAAGCAAAACTGAGGAGACATGTTATGAATGTGGACGACCAGGACACTTCAAGAAGGATTGCTTTCAACTTAAGAATAAAGGAAAAATGAACTTCAAGGATAATAAAAGAAACAAAGCTCTTGTCACTTGGAGTGATGAAGATGAATCCGAAGTCGAGGTTGATGCCAAGGATGAAATTGCTCAAGTGTGCTTCATAGGAATTGAAGGTGAATCAAATGAGGTATCTATTTATGAGTTTAATTCTTTAAAACAAGAAAATGAGAGATTAAGAGAAAAGAATGCATGTTTAAAAGAATTAGTAAATACATTGATGTGTGAAGTTGATTCTTTAATAGATGAAAAGAAAGAAATTGAGAAAGAGTCATCTTGTAAAGAAGAAAAGGTTTTGATTGCAAAAAATGACTATCTTGAAAATTACAACAAAATTCTTTTTAACAAGGTGACTCACTTGAACAAGGAAGTTGAGAAATTGACTAATGAGCTAAAAATGCGAGATGTTTGTATTGATGCATTTAGTGATAAATCTCTATGTTAATCTGTTCCCTTCTGATGAACTTCAAAAGGAAGTAGATTCATTAAAACTATCTCTTGCCAGATTTGTCCAAGGTGAAGAAAACCTAACTGTTATGTTGGGAAAGCAAAGACCTAGTTTTGACAAACAAGGGATAGGTTATAATCCCCTCTCGTAAAACCGGGAATGTACAAATGCTTAAATCCAAGTCTCGTTTCAAATTGAATTATTGTTCTCCTTTCACTACATGCAAAAACTGTGGTATAAAAGGTCATTTGGATATAAATTGTTCTAAGAAAACAAAAGGTTAAAAAGGTATGGATTAAGAAGGGAGATTTATATGCAACTAACGCAAATGGACCCAAAAAGATATGGGTACCAAAAAGATGAATTAATTTTTCTTGACAGGTTTGCTTCAAGGCCAAGGTTCCATCTCAAAAATGGATTCTTGATAGTGGATGCTCACGGCACATGACTGGTGATAAGTCGAAGTTCGTGGAACTAAGGACCAAAAAGAAAAATGGAACGGTTACTTTTGGAGACAATCGAACCTGTGAGATTGTTGGGAAAGGTAAAATTGGTAATGGTAAGGTTAATATTGACAATGTTCATCTTGTTAGTGGACTTGAATTTAATCTTATAAGTGTTAGTCAATTAATGGATAATGGTCATCAAGTTATCTTTGAAAAAGAAAAATGCACTATTACTCATGGTACTAACAATACTATTCTAGTGGCACAAAGGGAAGCAAATATATATACTATTGATTTTGAGCTACAAGATGAAGAACTATGTCTAGCAACTGTGCAAGACGTGGCTAACCTATGGCATAAGAGGATGAGACATGTTCACATGGATTTAATCAAGAAATTATCCTCAAAGAATCTTGTCAAAGGGTTGCCAAAGATAAAGTATGAAAAGAGAGGAATATGTGTTACTTGCCAACTTGGGAAACAAGTAAGAACTTCGTTTACAGCAAAGAACATGGTATCAACTTCCTCTCCTTTACAACTACTTCATCTTGATTTATTTGGTCCTGAAAGGCATGCTAGTATTAATGGTAAGTTTTATGCATTTGTAACAGTAGATGATTTTTCTAGATATACTTGGGTGCTGTTCTTAAGAACCAAGGATGAAGCATTTAAAGAATTTGAGAAATTGATAAGAAGTTTAGAGACTAAGTATAGTCTCAAACTTATAAAAATTCGGAGTGATCATGGTACCGAATTTCAAAAAGACTTTATTATATTTTGTGATCAAAAAGGTATTAGCCATGAGTTTTCAGCTCCAAGAACACCTCAGCAAAATAGAGTTGTGGAAAGAAAGAATAGAACACTTCAAGAAACAGCTAGAACTCTCTTACAAGAAAGCAAACTTCCTAAGAAGTTTTGGGCAGAGGCTGTAAATACTTCTTGTTATGTATTAAATAGAGTTCTTATTCGTCCTATCATTTTGAAAACTCCTTATGAACTCTTGAATAACAAAATTCCTAATATTAGTTATTTCAAAGTGTTTGGCTCTAGATGTTATATATTGAATACTAGTGATAACTTGGGAAAATTTGATGCTAAATCTTATGAAGGCATTTTCATTGGTTATTCACAAAATAGTAAGGCGTATCGTATATTTAATACATATAAGTTATGTGTTGAAGAATCTATTCATATAACTTTTAATGAGACTAACAATGATCTTCCAAAAGAAAGAGAAGAGGATGCAGGTAATTTGGAGATTACAGTGAATCCAGCAAACCGGAAAAATCTATTCAGCAAGCCAAATGAACAAATCCAGCAAGCTGAATTAGAAAATACACCAGGAGAAGAACAAGGAACAACACAAGAACTTGAGGAAGATTTTTCCCAACCAGAAGAAGAAATACATAATGTCCGGATGCCAAAAACAGCAAGATATCTCAAGAATCATCCACCGAAAAATATCATTGGGGATATAAACAAAGGAATTACCACACGAAGAGGTTTACAAAATCAATGTGCATTCTCTGCATTCTTATCAAAGTTGAGCCAAAGAATGCTAAAGAAGCCATTCTTGATGAAAGTTAGCTAATGGCAATGCAAGAAGAACTCCAACAATTTGAACGATGTCAAGTTTGGGAATTAATGTTTCCTCCTAAAGATACTTCTATCATCGGAACAAAATGGGTATTTAAGAATAAGCTTGATGAGCATGGGACAATCACTCGCAACAAAGCAAGGCTAGTGGCTCAAGGATATAATCAACAAGAAGGGATTGACTACGAAGAGACCTATGCTCCAGTTGCAAGACTAGAATCTATCCGAATTTTATTAGCATTTGCTTGTTACAAGAAATTTAAGCTTTATCAAATGGATGTAAAAAGCGCGTTCCTAAATGGTTATATCAATGAAGAAGTCTATGTCAAACAGCCTCCTGGATTCGAACATGAGAAGTATCCAAATCATGTTTTCAAACTTAAGAAAGCCCTCTATGGACTCAAACAAGCCCCAAGGGCTTGGTACGAGAGGTTGAGTAAGTATCTTCTTTCAAGCGGTTTTACTAGCGGTAAAATTGATTCCACTTTATTTATTATGCATGATAAGAATGATATAATTATTGTTCAAATATATGTAGATGACATAATATTTGGTGCTACTAATGATTTTCTTTGTGAGTGGTTTTCAAAATGTATGCATAAGGAATTCGATATGAGTTTAATGGGAGAGCTAAATTACTTTCTGGGACTTTTAAATCAAGCAAACTAAGGAAGGAATCTATATTCATCAAACCAAGTACACAAAAGAGCTTATCAAAAGGTTTGGTTTTGAAGGATCCAACCCAAAGGCTACACCAATGAGTACGTCAATAAAACTTACATCAGATGAAACAGGTATAGATGTAGAGTTAACCAAATTTCGAGGTATGATTGGATCTCTATTATATTTGACTGCATCTAGACCTGATATAATGTCCAGTGTATGTCTTTGTGCTCGATTTCAGGCTAAACCCAAAGAGTCCCATTTACAAGCTGTTAAAAGAATTTTTAAATATTTAATTGGTACTATAAATTTAGGATTATTTTATCCAATTAGTAATCATTTTGAGCTAATGGGTTACTCAGATGCAGACTATGCAGGATTTCAAGTTGATAGAAAAAGTACAAGTGGTGCTTGTACATTTTTGGGGACAAAGTCTTGTTTCATGGCATAGTAAAAAGCAAACTTCAGTTGCTTTATCAACAACTGAGGGAGAATATTTAGCTGCAGGGAGTTGTTGCTCTCAAATATTATGGATGAGACAAACTTTATGTGATTTTGATATAATATGCAATAATGTGCCTATATATTGTGATAATTCTAGTGCTATTGATATTTCAAAAAATCCTGTCTTACATTCACGAACAAAACATATAGAGGTAAGACATCATTTTTTAAGAGACAATGTTTCAAAAGGATTAGTAAAATTAGTTTTTATTCCTACAGAAAAACAATTAGCAGATATTTTTACTAAACCTTTGAGTGAGGAAAGGTTTTGTATGCTTAGAAGAGAACTTGGCATGTGCATAGTATAATCATCATAGTTATTATATTTCGGTTAATATTCTCTGCATAATATCTGTTGAAATATATCTGTTTAATATTTCTTATCTCTTTAGATTATTTTGGTTACATGTATCTAATAATCACTAAGTATTAATTATCGACTTCTTAGTTTACGTAAAGATTCAAATTATCCTTGGAAACCGAAAAAGAAGTCGTATAGTCATAGAAGTTAAAAAGACACACGTCTTTCAAAATCAGTCTCCTACTTAACTTCTATTTCTATGTTTTTCTTTCTTTATAACTTCAGATCTTGATATCAGTACTTTAGTTCTCTCTCTTTCTTAAACCAGATCAAAACCTTTAGCTTTTCTCATCTCAAACCCTTTGAAACATGAAAACCAGAGCAAGCAAACAGTCTTCCGGTAAATCGACGGATGATGGATCTTCTTTAAAGAATGTTTCTGGAACAAAGACGAAACCCAAACGGAAACTCAAGAAATCGTCGATATATGTGTCGTCCGACGCAACCGTACTTTCTGATGACTGATTCAAGTTTTTCTTGCTTAAAAGCTTCAGAAGACGAACCATTTCAACAAAGGGAGTCGAAACAATCAGTACATAAAGGCCATACAACTTCTCAGCCTGAATCTCCTTCAATCATGGTAAACCCGTTCTCATCTTCTTCTGATATACCCGAAATTTTTTTCAGGGGTTACAGCTTTGAAACACGTTTCAAACAATCGATTGCTACCAAGCAATTCGTTTATGAGAAAACCCTGGATCGATTCTATTTCACAAACTCTGTTTTAGAAAACCTTTTCAATTCCTGTGAAATATCTTCAATGTTGTTTCCTCCTACTATTGCATATCCCCGGTTAGTTCAGCAGTTTTATACAAATCTTGAGTGCAATGGAGATTGTTATACAACGTATGTTCAGGGAAAGTCCTTATTTTCCACTAGTATTGATTTTGGTAGTATCCTCGGTATTTCATCTGCTGGACCCTGTCCGTTTACTTTAAAAGGTGCTGCAAACATTCCTTTTCCTCCTATGGAACAACTTCATATAGTGATGAATGATTTTTCTCTTTCTGAATTATTTCTTCCAAAAACTGTGAATGTATGCCCAACTGCTTGTGTACTTCATAAAATAGTTAGGTATAATCTGTTTCCTAGACTTGGTGGTAGGGCAGATTTTACTTACCTGGATTTAGTGGTTGTGGCTATGATTCTCAAGGGAAAATCATTTAATCTCTCTCAAATGATGTTGTCTCATATGCTCAGTTGCATTCGACAATCTAAAAAATGTCTTCCTTACAGTAAGTTTTTAACCAAAGTTTTTAAACATTTCAAAATTTTTCTTGATGATGAAATTTCTGTTTCAAACAATGACTTCATAGATTCTGCCAGTCTTACTCAATCCCATCTCACTTTCCTTACCGGAAAATTTGTTTGTCTTCATCCTACTCCTCCTCCTATTTCTCCAACTCCAGATACTTCTTCCACCTCTCTGCCAAATACTCATGGAACTGATATTTTGAACATTTTAACTGAGATTTTACAAAATCAAATCTCCATGAAAACTAACTTGGCTGAGATTAGGAATCGAGTTGAGATTCTTGAAAAGGGAAAATTACCAATGGATGCACCTGAAATTAATAAATTATATAATCGTGTTGAAGATGAGTTCATTGATCTTCAGGCAGGTTTTGAGCTACAAACTATAGCTATGGTTGAGGCCCTTCAAAAGAAATTCAATAGAAATACATGCCAGTTAAGTCAAGAGGTTAAATTTGTAAGTTATCAAGTTGGTGAACTTGCAGATTTCATGGCAACCAGATTTAATGATGTGGGGAGAAAGCTACATTTTCAAACCATGTACTCCACCATTCCAGAATGGACAATGTGCAATTGGACAGCGGAGTTCAAGGATGATTTTCTGGATATGGAGATTCCTCCTTCCATCTTTATCCCCAGACCACCTCGCTTTGCCAAGGAACTCACACTTGCTGAACGTCTTCACCGCATTCGGCACCGTGCTTACTTCACCTCCCGCTCTGAACAAAAAGTACACCTTGAAGACATTGATTGAATTTGCTCTCTCTTTCTCTTTTTGCCTGATGACAAAGGGGGAGAGATTATTTTAATTTTAACAACATACTTTGGTTTCTGGTTTCTTTTGATGGTTTATTATGTTGGTTTCTTAAGACTTTGATACTATGGTTTCTGTGATGACAGGCATGATTGGTTTTAAATGCCTGTTTGTTAAGACAATTGGTTTAATATGCTTATGATATTTGATTATGTTATTATGAGATGTTATTTGAATATGCTACTAACACATGCAGGTCATATGGATTTGTTTCCTGAAATTATTATTTCCTGAAACTAAAGCTATGCATAAATTTAGGGGGAGCATTAGTGGAATATTAAGAATTTATGTTGTCATCATCAAAAAGGGGGAGAATGTTGACTTTGTCATATTCTAAACCTAATGTTTTGATGATGATCTGTTTAATATTACTAAATTGCTTGGTGTGAATTTCAGGAAATTATTTCAAGAAAAACTGATGGATTATTCGAGGAAGATTGAAGATTGTTTTGGGTCTTAAGAAAAATATGTAAGGTCATTGCAAATATTTAATTTTTCAATACAAGGCTCTAGGACATAATATTTGTGCATTAATCTATGATTGTCATAAATTATGTGCTGAATGGTATGCCTGACTAAAGTAATGTTTGGTTACTAAATTATGCATGACAATGTTACACGTTTGTTGATTTTATATATGCTCAACCGAGATATATGCATATTAATTAATTAATGTTTCACATTGATTTATGCATGATGGACTATAAACATTTTGGCATGCTTTATTGGTATATGAAACGTGTGGCAGTTAGCATTATTAAATATCTTGGAAACATAAATTCTCACATATCCTATGGCGGCAATCTTGGAAAAAGAGATAAGATGGACATTGATGTGTGATCATTATCTTTGACTTGGTAGTATTAATTAGCCGGATCAGTTTGAAGGATTTTGTTTATATCCGGATATTGTGATAAAGATTAAAAATCTTGTTTCCGAGAAGAATGCTAACAGGTGGTTTTTGATAAGGCTTGTTTGTTTGCAACGTTAAATCATGATAAGGATTGTTTTAGTTGCAACGGTTACAAATCAGAAGGATGCAACGGATATATTTTTTAAAGCCTATAAATTGCATGGAGTAATCAGATCATTAATAATAATAACTCTTACAGTGTACCGATTATATACTAAAAAGAGATATTCTTCATATTGGTGCTATTAAAAAAAATTACTGCTGTGCTTTATATATTCTGATACTGTTCAGTATATTTTCGTGAGCTATAAACTGGTAATATCTTTCTATATTTAATTGATCATTGCATGCATTAGTTGAGCTTTGCATTGTTAAATTGCTTATTTGCTTTGATCATTAGACCTCTATTATTGTAATTTTAATTTTTCAGACTAAGTGTTGTCTAAAGGAATTTAATCCAGGTGGATTAAGATTTGTTTACATACAGATTCAAGGAAGCATAGGTGCTTAAGGGGTGCATTGGTGCACAAGGAGCAAAAGTGCTCAAGTGAATTTTTTGTAAATTCAAAATTTGTTAGAATCTGTCTTGTAACGGAATTATTTTTAATAAAAGTTAGTCTCCAATACTAGTTGGTATTGGACGTGGAGTAGGCTATTATTATAGAGGGTAATAGCCGAACCACGTAAAAAATCTTGGTGTTGATTTTTATTACTTGCTATACTTTAATTATCCAAAGTTAGTAAATTTTCTTAATTGTAAGAAAACTTGAATATTTTTTTTCATTTATAAAATCACCGAGATATTTTCTTAAACAAAAAGTTCAATCTAGTTGACTGTATTCATTCAGTAGGCTGCATTATTCAATACAGTAGACCAAATTGCTTTTCGATTAAGATTCAATTCGGTCGACCATATTCATTCAGTAGACTGCATTCATCAATCTAGTAGGCTGAATTCAAAAGTGTGTTATAAATTTTTAAATTGGTAATAGTCTGTGTCCACACTTATTCAACCCCCCCTTCTAAGTGTGCCTTATCTGAATTTCATTTGGTATCAGAGCTTGGCTCTACTTACTTGGTCTTAAAGGTGACTTGTAGGGAAAGATTCTGACATGGCACAGTTTGGAAACAACAATCAAGAAGGTCAATCAACCAATAGACCACCACTGCTGTATGGAACAGAAAATTACAATTTTTGGAAATTCCGAATGAGGATTTACCTAAAAAGGGATCCTTGGGAATGGTGGGTCGTGGAGAATGGACCAGTGATTCCAAGAAAAGATGACGGTACTCCAAAGACTCTACTAGAAATGGATTCAACCGAAACTTTTATGGTTTCCTATGATTCAAGAGCTATGAACACTCTACTAAGCGGCATGGTACAGTCCGAGATTGATAAAGTTTCTTCATGCAACACAGCTAAAGAAATTTGGGATACTCTTATAGTAAGCCATGAAGGAACATCCAAGGTGCGTGAAGTCAAACTTAGCATGCTCATGCATGACTATGAAATGTTTAAACTTGAGAAAGACGAAACCATAAAGATGGCACAAGCAAGGTTTCTAGTGCTGCTAAATTCATTGAAGCTACTTGACAAAACTATTCCACAAAGTGAGATTAATCGTAAGTTACTTCGGGCAATGCCCAAAAGGTTTGCTTCTAAGATTACTACTCTTCAAGATTCTTCCACTATTTCTACTATGGATACTCTAACTCTTTTTGGTGAACTTGAGGAATATGAACATCAGTTAAAAAAATATGATGATGAGGATGAAACTCCTCGAAGAAAGGTTTTAGCTCTTAATGCAGGGAATGAAGAAGAGTTTGATGATGATTCGGATGAAGAAATAGCCATGATGTCAAGAAGACTCAAAGGACTATTGCAAAGAAAGAACAAACGGAAGAATATCTTCAACTCAAATAAAGGCAAAGGAAAGCAAACTGAGGAGACATGTTATGAATGTGGACGACCAGGACACTTCAAGAAGGATTGCTTTCAACTTAAGAATAAAGGAAAAATGAACTTCAAGGATAATAAAAGAAACAAAGCTCTTGTCACTTGGAGTGATGAAGATGAATCCGAAGTCGAGGTTGATGCCAAGGATGAAATTGCTCAAGTGTGCTTCATAGGAATTGAAGGTGAATCAAATGAGGTATCTATTTATGAGTTTAATTCTTTAAAACAAGAAAATGAGAGATTAAGAGAAAAGAATGCATGTTTAAAAGAATTAGTAAATACATTGATGTGTGAAGTTGATTCTTTAATAGATGAAAAGAAAGAAATTGAGAAAGAGTCATCTTGTAAAGAAGAAAAGGTTTTGATTGCAAAAAATGACTATCTTGAAAATTACAACAAAATTCTTTTTAACAAGGTGACTCACTTGAACAAGGAAGTTGAGAAATTGACTAATGAGCTAAAAATGCGAGATGTTTGTATTGATGCATTTAGTGATAAATCTCTATGTAAATCTGTTCCTTCTGATGAACTTCAAAAGGAAGTAGATTCATTAAAACTATCTCTTGCCAGATTTGTCCAAGGTGAAGAAACCTAACTTTTATGTTGGGAAAGCAAAGACCTAGTTTTGACAAACAAGGGATAGGTTATAATCCCTCTCGTAAAACCGGGAATGTACAAATGCTTAAATCCAAGTCTCGTTTCAAATTGAATTATTGTTCTCCTTTCACTACATGCAAAAACTGTGGTATAAAAGGTCATTTGGATATAAATTGTTCTAAGAAACAAAAGGTTAAAAAGGTATGGATTAAGAAGGGAGATTTATATGCAACTAACGCAAATGGACCCAAAAAGATATGGGTACCAAAAAGATGAATTAATTTTTCTTGACAGGTTTGCTTCAAGGCCAAGGTTCCATCTCAAAAATGGATTCTTGATAGTGGATGCTCACGGCACATGACTGGTGATAAGTCGAAGTTCGTGGAACTAAAGACCAAAAAGAAAAATGGAACGGTTACTTTTGGAGACAATCGAACCTGTGAGATTGTTGGGAAAGGTAAAATTGGTAATGGTAAGGTTAATATTGACAATGTTCATCTTGTTAGTGGACTTGAATTTAATCTTATAAGTGTTAGTCAATTAATGGATAATGGTCATCAAGTTATCTTTGAAAAAGAAAAATGCACTATTACTCATGGTACTAACAATACTATTCTAGTGGCACAAAGGGAAGGAAATATATATACTATTGATTTTGAGCTACAAGATGAAGAACTATGTCTAGCAACTGTGCAAGACGTGGCTAACCTATGGCATAAGAGGATGAGACATGTTCACATGGATTTAATCAAGAAATTATCCTCAAAGAATCTTGTCAAAGGGTTGCCAAAGATAAAGTATGAAAAGAGAGGAATATGTGTTCCTTGCCAACTTGGGAAACAAGTAAGAACTTCGTTTACAGCAAAGAACATGGTATCAACTTCCTCTCCTTTACAACTACTTCATCTTGATTTATTTGGTCCTGAAAGGCATGCTAGTATTAATGGTAAGTTTTATGCATTTGTAATAGTAGATGATTTTTCTAGATATACTTGGGTGTTGTTCTTAAGAACCAAGGATGAAGCATTTAAAGAATTTGAGAAATTGATAAGAAGTTTAGAGACTAAGTATAGTCTCAAACTTATAAAAATTCGGAGTGATCATGGTACCGAATTTCAAAAAGACTTTATTATATTTTGTGATCAAAAAGGTATTAGCCATGAGTTTTCAGCTCCAAGAACACCTCAGCAAAATGGAGTTGTGGAAAGAAAGAATAGAACACTTCAAGAAACAGCTAGAACTCTCTTACAAGAAAGCAAACTTCCTAAGAAGTTTTGGGCAGAGGCTGTAAATACTTCTTGTTATGTATTAAATAGAGTTCTTATTCGTCCTATCATTTTGAAAACTCCTTATGAACTCTTGAATAATAAAATTCCTAATATTAGTTATTTCAAAGTGTTTGGCTCTAGATGTTATATATTGAATACTAGTGATAACTTGGGAAAATTTGATGCTAAATCTTATGAAGGCATTTTCATTGGTTATTCACAAAATAGTAAGGCGTATCGTATATTTAATACATATAAGTTATGTGTTGAAGAATCTATTCATATAACTTTTAATGAGACTAACAATGATCTTCCAAAAGAAAGAGAAGAGGATGCAGGTAATTTGGAGATTACAGTGAATCCAGCAAACCGGAAAAATCTATTCAGCAAGCCAAATGAACAAATCCAGCAAGCTGAATTAGAAAATACACCAGGAGAAGAACAAGGAACAACACAAGAACTTGAGGAAGATTTTTCCCAACCAGAAGAAGAAATACATAATGTACGGATGCCAAAAACAACAAGATATCTCAAGAATCATCCACCGAAAAATATCATTGGGGATATAAACAAAGGAATTACCACACGAAGAGGTTTACAAAATCAATGTGCATTCTCTGCATTCTTATCACAAGTTGAGCCAAAGAATGCTAAAGAAGCCATTCTTGATGAAAGTTAGCTAATGGCAATGCAAGAAGAACTCCAACAATTTGAACGATGTCAAGTTTGGGAATTAATGCTTCCTCCTAAAGATACTTCTATCATCGGAACAAAATGGGTATTTAAGAATAAGCTTGATGAGCATGGGACAATCACTCGCAACAAAGCAAGGCTAGTGGCTCAAGGATATAATCAACAAGAAGGGATTGACTACGAAAAGACCTATGCTCCAGTTGCAAGACTAGAATCTATCCGAATTTTATTAGCATTTGCTTGTTACAAGAAATTTAAGCTTTATCAAATGGATGTAAAAAGCGCGTTCCTAAATGGTTATATCAATGAAGAAGTCTATGTCAAACAGCCTCCTGGATTCGAACATGAGAAGTATCCAAATCATGTTTTCAAACTTAAGAAAGCCCTCTATGGACTCAAACAAGCCCCAAGGGCTTGGTACGAGAGGTTGAGTAAGTATCTTCTTTCAAGCGGTTTTACTAGCGGTAAAATTGATTCCACTTTATTTATTATGCATGATAAGAATGATATAATTATTGTTCAAATATATGTAGATGACATAATATTTGGTGCTACTAATGATTTTCTTTGTGAGTGGTTTTCAAAATGTATGCATAAGGAATTCGATATGAGTTTAATGGGAGAGCTAAATTACTTTCTGGGACTTTAAATCAAGCAAACTAAGGAAGGAATCTATATTCATCAAACCAAGTACACAAAAGAGCTTATCAAAAGGTTTGGTTTTGAAGGATCCAACCCAAAGGCTACACCAATGAGTACGTCAATAAAACTTACATCAGATGAAACAGGTATAGATGTAGAGTTAACCAAATTTCGAGGTATGATTGGATCTCTATTATATTTGACTGCATCTAGACCTGATATAATGTACAGTGTATGTCTTTGTGCTCGATTTCAGGCTAAACCCAAAGAGTCCCATTTACAAGCTGTTAAAAGAATTTTTAAATATTTAATTGGTACTATAAATTTAGGATTATTTTATCCAATTAGTAATCATTTTGAGCTAATGGGTTACTCAGATGCAGACTATGCAGGATTTCAAGTTGATAGAAAAAGTACAAGTGGTGCTTGTACATTTTTGGGACAAAGTCTTGTTTCATGGCATAGTAAAAAGCAAACTTCAGTTGCTTTATCAACAACTGAGGGAGAATATTTAGCTGCAGGGAGTTGTTGCTCTCAAATATTATGGATGAGACAAACTTTATGTGATTTTGATATAATATGCAATAATGTGCCTATATATTGTGATAATTCTAGTGCTATTGATATTTCAAAAAATCCTGTCTTACATTCACGAACAAAACATATAGAGGTAAGACATCATTTTTTAAGAGACAATGTTTCAAAAGGATTAGTAAAATTAGTTTTTATTCCTACAGAAAAACAATTAGCAGATATTTTTACTAAACCTTTAAGTGAGGAAAGGTTTTGTATGCTTAGAAGAGAACTTGGTATGTGCATGGTATAATCATCATAGTTATTATATTTCGGTTAATATTCTCTGCATAATATCTGTTGAAATATATCTGTTTAATATTTCTTATCTCTTTAGATTATTTTGGTTACATGTATCTAATAATCCCTAAGTATTAATTATCGACTTCTTAGTTTACGTAAAGATTCAAATTATCCTTGGAAACCGAAAAAGAAGTCGTATAGTCATAGAAGTTAAAAAGACACACGTCTTTCAAAATCAGTCTCCTACTTAACTTCTATTTCTATGTTTTTCTTTCTTTATAACTTCAGATCTTGATATCAGTACTTTAGTTCTCTCTCTTTCTTAAACCAGATCAAAACATTTAGCTTTTCTCATCTCAAACCCTTTGAAACATGAAAACCAGAGCAAGCAAACAGTCTTCCGGTAAATCGACGGATGATGGATCTTCTTTAAAGAATGTTTCTGGAACAAAGACGAAACCCAAACGGAAACTCAAGAAATCGTCGATGTATGTGTCGTCCGATGCAACCGTACTTTCTGATGACTGGTTCAAGTTTTTCTTTCTTAAAAGCTTCAGAAGACGAACCATTTCAACAAAGGGAGTCGAAACAATCAGTACATAAAGGCCATACAACTTCTCAGCCTGAATCTCCTTCAATCATGGTAAACCCGTTCTCATCTTCTTCTGATATACCCGAAATTTTTTTCAAGGGTTACAGCTTTGAAACACGTTTCAAACAATCGATTGCTACCAAGCAATTCGTTTATGAGAAAACCCTGGATCGATTCTATTTCACAAACTCTGTTTTAGAAAACCTTTTCAATTCCTGTGACATATCTTCAATGTTGTTTCCTCCTACTATTGCATATCCCCGGTTAGTTCAGCAGTTTTATACAAATCTTGAGTGCAATGGAGATTGTTATACAACGTATGTTCAGGGAAAGTCCTTATTTTCCACTAGTATTGATTTTGGTAGTATCCTCGGTATTTCATCTGCTGGACCCTGTCCGTTTACTTTAAAAGGTGCTGCAAACATTCCTTTTCCTCCTATGGAATAACTTCATATAGTGATGAATGATTTTTCTCTTTCTGAATTATTTCTTCCAAAAACTGTGAATGTATGCCCAACTGCTTATGTACTTCATAAAATAGTTAGGTATAATCTGTTTCCTAGACTTGGTGGTAGGGCAGATTTTACCTACCTGAATTTAGTGGTTGTGGCTATGATTCTCAAGGGAAAATCATTTAATCTCTCTCAAATGATGTTGTCTCATATGCTCAGTTGCATTCGACAATCTAAAAAATGTCTTCCTTACAGTAAGTTTTTAACCAAAGTTTTTAAACATTTCAAAATTTTTCTTGATGATGAAATTTCTGTTTCAAACAATGACTTCATAGATTCTGCCAGTCTTACTCAATCCCATCTCACTTTCCTTACCGGAAAATTTGTTCGTCTTCATCCTACTCCTTCTCCTATTTCTCCAACTCCAGATACTTCTTCCACCTCTCTGCCAAATACTCATGGAACTGATATTTTGAACATTTTAACTGAGATTTTACAAAATCAAATCTCCATGAAAACTGACTTGGCTGAGATTAGGAATCGAGTTGAGATTCTTGAAAAAGGAAAATTACCAATGGATGCACCTGAAATTAATAAATTATATAATCGTGTTGAAGATGAGTTCATTGATCTTCAGGCAGGTTTTGAGCTACAAACTATAGCTATGGTTGAGGCCCTTCAAAAGAAATTCAATAGAAATACATGCCAGTTAAGTCAAGAGGTTAAATTTGTAAGTTATCAAGTTGGTGAACTTGCAGATTTCATGGCAACCAGATTTAATGATGTGGGGAGAAAGCTACATTTTCAAACCATGTACTCCACCATTCCAGAATGGACAATGTGCAATTGGACAGCGGAGTTCAAGGATGATTTTCTGTATATGGAGATTCCTCCTTCCATCTTTATCCCCAGACCACCTCGCTTTGCCAAGGAACTCACACTTGCTGAACGTCTTCACCGCATTCGGCACCGTGCTTACTTCACCTCCCGCTCTGAACAAAAAGTACACCTTGAAGACATTGATTGAATTTGCTCTCTCTTTCTCTTTTTGCCTGATGACAAAGGGGGAGAGATTATTTTAATTTTAACAACATACTTTGGTTTCTGGTTTCTTTTGATGGTTTATTATGTTGGTTTCTTAAGACTTTGATACTATGGTTTCTGTGATGACAGGCATGATTGGTTTTAAATGCCTGTTTGTTAAGACAATTGGTTTAATATGCTTATGATATTTGATTATGTTATTATGAGATGTTATTTGAATATGCTACTAACACATGCAGGTCATATGGATTTGTTTCCTGAAATTATTATTTCCTGAAACTAAAGCTATGCATAAATTTAGGGGGAGCATTAGTGGAATATTAAGAATTTATGTTGACATCATCAAAAAGGAGGAGAATGTTGACTTTGTCATATTCTAAACCTAATGTTTTGATGATGATCTGTTTAATATTACTAATTTGCTTGGTGTGAATTTCAGGAGATTATTTCAAGAAAAACTGATGGATTATTCAAGGAAGATTGAAGATTGTTTTGGGTCTTAAGAAAAATATGTAAGGTCTTAAGAAAAATATGTAAGCTCAATACAAGGCTCTAGGACATAATATTTGTGCATTAATCTATGATTGTCATAAATTATGTGCTAAATGGTATGCCTGACTAAAGTAATGTTTGGTTACTAAATTATGCATGACAATGTTACACGTTTGTTGATTTTATATATGCTCAACCGAGATATATGCATATTAATTAATTAATGTTTCACATTGATTTATGCATGATGGACTATAAACATTTTGGCATGCTTTATTGGTATATGAAACGTGTGGCAGTTAGCATTATTAAATATCTTGGAAACAATAATTCTCACATATCCTATGGCGGCAATCTTGGAAAAAGAGATAAGATGGACATTGATGTGTGATCATTATCTTTGACTTGGTAGTATTAATTAGCCGGATCAGTTGGAAGGATTTTGTTTATATCCGGATATTGTGATAAAGATTAAAAATCTTGTTTCCGAGAAGAATGCTAACAGGTGATTTTTGATAAGGCTTGTTTGTTTGCAACGTTAAATCATGATAAGGATTGTTTTAGTTGCAACGGTTATAAATCAGAAGGATGCAACGGATATATTTTTTAAAGCCTATAAATTGCATGGAGTAATCAGATCATTAATAATAACAACTCTTACAGTGTACCGATTATATACTAAAAAGAGATATTCTTCATATTGGTGCTATTAAAAAAAATTACTGTTGTGCTTTATATATTCTGATATTGTTCAGTATATTTTCGTGAGCTATAAACTGGTAATATCTTTCTATATTTAATTGATCATTGCATGCATTAGTTGAGCTTTGCATTGTTAAATTGCTTATTTGCTTTGATCATTAGACCTCTATTATTGTAATTTTAATTTTTCAGACTAAGTGTTGTCTAAAGGAATTTAATTCAGGTGGATTAAGATTTGTTTACATACAGATTCAAGGAAGCATAGGTGCTTAAGGGGTGCATTGGTGCACAAGGAGCAAAAGTGCTCAAGTGAATTTTTTGTAAATTCAAAATTTGTTAGAATCTGTCTTGTAACGGAATTATTTTTAATAAAAGTTAGTCTCCAATACTAGTTGGTATTGGACGTGGAGTAGGCTATTATTATAGAGGGTAATAGCCGAACCACGTAAAAAATCTTGGTGTTGATTTTTATTACTTGCTATACTTTAATTATCCAAAGTTAGTAAATTTTCTTAATTGTAAGAAAACTTGAATATTTTTTTTCATTTATAAAATCACCGAGATATTTTCTTAAACAAAAAGTTCAATCTAGTTGACTGTATTCATTCAGTAGGCTGCATTAATCAATACAGTAGACTAAATTGCTTTTCGATTAAGATTCAATTCGGTCGACCATATTCATTCAGTAGACTGCATTCATCAATCTAGTAGGCTGAATTCAAAAGTGTGTTATAAATTTTTAAATTGGTAATAGTCTGTGTCCACACTTATTCAACCCCCCTTCTAAGTGTGCCTTATCTGAATTTCAAACCCGAATAAAAGGAAAGGGATCGATAGCCAATCTTGCAGTGGCAACAAGTCTGGAGGAGAGGTTAAGAAGGATATTTTCGTCCGAGTGTATCTCCGCGGGGAGCGCTAGTTCTGTTCGTAAAGAAGAAGGATGGATCATTAAGGCTCAGTATCGATTACAGGGAATTGAACAAGGTTACGATTAAGAACAGGTACCCGCTACCCAGAATAGACGATCTGTTTGATCAACTCAAGGGAGCGAAATACTTTTCAAAGATTGATTTAAGGACAGGCTACCATCAGCTAAGGGTGAGATAGGAGGATATCCCGAAGACGGCATTCAGAACTCGTTATGGACATTTTGAGTTTCTGGTAATGTCATTTGGACTAACAAATGCACCAGCGGCATTCATGGATATGATGAACAGAGTGTTCAAGCAGTACTTAGACAAGTTCATGGTAGTATTCATCGATGACATCATGGTGTATTCAGTGACAGAGGAAGAACATGTTGAACAACTAAGGATTGCTTTAGAGGCGTTAAGAAGGGAGAAGCTGTACGCGAAGTTTTCAAAGTGTGAATTTTGGTTGCAAAGAGTGCAGTTTCTTAGACACGTCATTGACAGGAATGGTGTTTCGGTAGACCCAGCAAAGGTGGAAGCCATTATCAACTGGAAGCAGCCGAAGACGCCAATGGAGATCAGGAGTTTCCTAGGGTTAGCGGGATACTATCGGAGGTTCATCCAGGATTTCTCGAAGATAGCATCACCATTGACCAATCTAACTAGAAAGACGGTAAAGTTCGTTTGGACGGAGAAGTGCGAGAAGAGTTTCATGGAATTGAAGAAGAGACTTAGCCAAGCACCAGTGTTAACTTTACCGGACGACACTGGAGGTTTTGTTGTATACAGTGATGCGTCACACTAAGGTCTTGGTTGTGTACTAATACAGCATGGCAAGGTCATTGCGTACGCTTCACGTCAGCTGAAGGACTATGAGAAGGGATACCCGACTCATGACCTGGAGTTAGCAGCAGTAGTATTCGCTTTGAAGATTTGGAGGCACTACTTATATGGAGAGAGGTACAAGATATATACAGATCACAAAAGTCTGAAATATATCTTCACTCAGAAGGAGCTGAATATGAGGCAGCGCCGATGGTTAGAATTGATCAAGGATTACGACTGTGAGATTCTGTACCATCCGGGCAAAGCAAATGTAGTGGCAGATGCCTTGAGTAGGAAAGGCAGAGAGAAATTGATGAGACTTACAATCAGGCGGAGTTGATAAAGGAGTTCGAACGTCTGGAATTGGAGGTTAAGTATCCGATGGAGACGGACGAGAAATTGTTCACAATGACAGCGAGCCCAACCCTATTGGATCAAATTAATGAGGCTCAAGAAAAATATGAGGATTGTGATTCAATAAAGAAGCGAATTACCAAAGGCGAGGAGCTTAAGTATAAGATTGATAGCACCGGGTTGCTAAGGTTTGAAGTGAGAGTCTGGGTACCGTTGGATCTGGAATTAAGGGAAGAAATCCTTCAGGAAGCTCACATCACGAAGTACTCAGTACATCCCGGGAGCACAAAAATGTATCAGGATTTGCGGCGAAATTTTTGGTGGCCGAATATGAAACGAGAAGTGGCAGAGTGCGTCAGCCAATGTCTGACATGCCAGGGAATTAAAGCAGAGTACCAGCGAATGAGCGGACTGCTTCAACCATTAGAGATTCCGGAGTGGAAATGGGAGCACATCACAATGGACTTTGTGGTGGGACTGCCACCAACTCAAAGGGGTTTAGACGCCATCTGGGTAATTGTGGATCGTCTAACCAAGTCTGCTCATTTTCTGCCAATCAAGATACGGTACAATCTGGAGCAATTAGCAAAGCTTTATGTGAAAGAGATAGTGTCACGACATGGAGTGCCGATATCAATTGTATCTAACAGAGATCCGCGCTTCACGTCGAATTTTTGGAAAAGTCTGCAGGCCAGAATGGGGACGCAGTTGAGGTTGAGTACAACGTATCATCCTCAAACCGACGGACAGAGCGAGCGAACGATTCAGACCTTAGAAGATATGCTTCGGGCCGTCGTGATGGATTTAAAGGGCAGCTGGGATGACCATTTGCCACTGGTGGAGTTTGCTTACAACAATAGCTATCACGCCAGTATCGGCATGCCACCGTACGAAGCGCTATATGGAAGGAAATGTCGAACCCCAATGTGTTGGGACGAGGTTGGGGAGCGAAGATTGCTGGGACCAGAAATGGTGCAGCAGACTACGGACATCGTGCGACTGATCAAAAACCGGCTGGTAGCAGCTCAAGATCGCCAGAAGAAATATGCCGACTTACATCGTCAGAAGCGGGACTTTGAAGTTGGTAGCTTTGTATTTTTGAAGGTATCTCCTTGGAAAGGAAAGATCCGATTTGGGAAGAAGGGCAAATTGAGCCCTAGGTTCATAGGACCGTTCGAGATTTTGAGGTGAATCGGCGAGGTGGTGTACGAGGTAGCGTTACCTCCTGAACTTGAGCACATTCACAACGTGTTTCATGTGTCAGTGTTGCGGCCGTATAAACCAAGCTATAAGCACGTTATCTCCTATGAACCAATCCAAGTCGAGAAGGACTTAACGTACGAGGAGGTTCCTGTCCAGATTCTCGATAGGAAGGAACAGAAGCTGAGAAACAAGACCATCCATTCCGTCAAGGTTCTCTGGAGGAATCACGCAGTCGAAGAAGCTACGTGGGAACTCGAAGAGAAAATGAAAGCGAATTATCCGTTTTTATTTGAGTAACCCTATTTTTGCAATTCCGAGGACGAAATTTTTATAAGGGGGGGGATGTAATGCTCGTGAATTTTGAACGTCATTATTAATTAAATATAATTTTAATTCTAATGAGTTAACTTTATGTTCTTATTTTAACCTTTGGGTGTATTGGTGGATTATGTGACTATGTGATTTACTGATATAAATTTGTGTTAAGTGAATCACTAGTAGTATATTTAAACTAGTGAGCAAACCCTAAGGCTTTATATCCATAAAGTTGGCAAGGTATTTACCAAATTAAGTATTCAAGTAAATTGAATATAGTTAGTAAATAATGTGTGTGAGTTAATTAATGATAGTAATTGTTGATGAGATATGGTCCAAATTGGATAATAATAATTAATAGTTAATTTAGTAATTTATTTATTGATTGACTAAGTTACTTAATTAATGAACCTAGTCCAATAATTTATATTAATCATGGATTTAGGTATTAATTGTGTGGCTTATTAAATGAGCTATCATGGGGTTAAATTAAATGACCCAATATTGCATTAAATAGATTTGGATTTTATTAGCCTAATCATTTAAATTGGAAGCCAATGGTATTTAATGTGTAGTCCAAAACCTAGCCACTTGATTTATTAAATGTGTAATAATTGTTTATTTATTTAAAGCTATTTGGGACAATATTTTGGGACAAAATCCCTCCTTGCCGTGCACTTAGGAGAAAGCAGGAGTAAGTTGATTTCAAACTTTATTTTAATTAAGTAGCTAGCTTGTCTTGGAAGTTGAAGTTGTAGACTTGATATCATAGCTTCCTATCATGTCAAGTAGCTTCCTATTATGTCATAGCTTCCTAAGATGTCAACTAGCCACCCTAGTGACACAAGGCTACTCACTAGCTCCAAGATGACAAAAGGTAGATGTTTCTTGCTATTATCCAATTAGTAAGACTTTTATCCAAGGGACAACAAAGATATGGGGGATATTAGTAACTCTTACACAAAGGACAAGGTTGTCAAGCTCCCATTGGTGGAAAATCTAATTAGCACACTTAAAGATAAAATTAAGGCTAAATGGAAGGGATAAGGTGAACTCTTATATCCAAGGGGCAAGAAAGATGTGGGGGATAATAGCATGAATTCTAATTTAGCATTATACTTGCAAGTATTCTATCCTTTCATTTCATTTCAAGTTCATTTCTTCTTTTCATCTCCTTCTTTCATTTCTCTCAAGCAAGAACATAGAGTAAGAGCTTAGAGAAGAAAAGAGAGTGATATTAGCATAGTTCATGCATCCCAAGTTCATCACATACTTTGGTAGATTAAGGAGAGTAGCTACAAGATCAAGGTAAAACCCTAAACCATTTCCTTCTTTCTTACTTTATTTTATTTTCATAGTTTTTGAGAGATTTTGTTCTAAGACTCAAGAATCATTAGATCTTCATGCTTCATGTATAGATCTAATCCTTTTGAGTGTTAGAATGGAGATTCAAAGGAAGAAAAGGGACTTATGTTCTTAAAGGGTAAAAACCCTAGCTTTTCTTCACTTGGATCACCCATAACTTGAGATCTACAACTTGAATTTGTGATCCGTCGAAAGGGGGTGCTAGGTACATGAGTTAGCTAGTAAACCGAAGTGGTAGAACACAAATCCATCAAGTTTTGCAGCCATGGGGGCTGTTTTCCCCGAAACAGTCCATTTAAAGTCTTAAAACCAAGAAGCTTGATGTCCTCATTTTTCCAAAGGTTGTTTCGGCCAGTTATGTATCTTTTAAAAATCTGGAAAACATAACAGAGGTACCTTAAGAAGTTATCTATAAGTAAGAAAAAGAACGAATACGTTTCGATGTGTAGTTTTTGTGTAATGGCTTTTACCGTGAAGGACTCCTAAATATTCATACTCGGATTTCTCACTGTGTGTACCTGGAAACAATATGAAATTTTTACAGTATGTTGATATACATTATGAGAGTGTAGCTTGAAAATTTCAGAATTTTCTGAGCGAAACTCGATTTATGAAACATATAACAAGATTCGGAGGTTTTGAGTGCTTTAAAAATAGTAAATCATTTTCTAAAATTCCAAGAAAATTTGTAAATTATTGTTGGGTCATAAATTATCCAGATTCAGAAGATAATAATTTTTCAAACTTTTTTGCTATTTTTCATAATAATATTATAGTTATGCTTAAAAGAAAATAAATGGTTAAATAATGTCATAAATGAGAAAAATAGGATGTTAAAGCTTAGGTACTCCTATTATGGTGTAATCTAACCTATGTGAGGTATTTTGGCAATATATTTTGATAAATAATATTTATGACCTTTTATGGGTATTAAATAAGTTGTTTAATAAAGGGTAAAACAATTAAAATAAATTGTTTATTCCCCTAATAACTTATTAAAATATTGCTATGATATTTGTAATATAAGAATTCGATATTTTTAAGTAAACAAAGAAATATTAAGATTAAAACTTTATGGAAATATTATTGAATGGGTAATAATAATTGTTTTAAGCATTAATAAATGATTAAAATATTATTAAAATGGCTAATAATATTAGATTAAAATATTATTAATGATATGAGAATTAAAATATTATTAAGAGATTAATAATATTAGATTAAAGTATTATTGGATGATTAAAATATTATTAAGATGTTAATAATATTAGTAAACGAATAAAAGTGTTATTAGTGGACTAATAATACTAAGAGGTGAATTAAATATTATCAGGATTAATTATATTAAGTGTCTTATAAGATTTACGATAGTTTATTAACTTATGTGTGCTATGTGATTTGCTTAATTGTTAAATAAATAGCATAAGTAAGCGTATCGATATACAACTACGCAGTACTAATTGGTAGATCGACGTTATCAATATTAGGTTCTTCAAGGCCAATTAGTTAAAGCTAGAATTATTTGTAGTTGAGCAGACAGGCAAGTTCCCTAACTCAAACTCGAGTTATGATTTTTGAAGCATGTTAGTGAATAATTATTGTTGATTATTCACATCTATACTGGTTATTGAGATTCGCACCTTGTGCAATTGAATTCCTATTCTATTGTTATTGAATTGTGAATTAGATTAAAGTTCTTTCAAGCATGAACTGTTTATGAGATAGATCTATGCTATTTGTATCAGCTAGATCAAGCATGTCTAAATTTATGAAATCAAATGTATTTTAAAAGTTGTTCTTATTAATTTGCTATAGTAAGAACTCTTGGCTGAGAAAAGGATAAATTTGATTAAGGCATGATATCAATGCTGGTTTATTAAGTGTTTATGCATAAATCACGGGGTATGAAAGGCTGATCCCCTTGATTACCAAAACATATTAAGAGGTCCAGTTTAAATGCTGAGAACCTTGGCAAATGTCTATGGTTATTTTCAACCACTCAATAACTGTCATTCAATTATTCGAATATTCAATTGTCGACTATTAATTCATGTTTCTTCACAATTTTATACTGATGTTGAACATTGAAAACGAAACTTCCTTCTATTCATGATATATCTCCCTTGTGTATAAACTTGCTAAGCAAATTAGTTGCTTACCCTTGCTATATCATGATCTTTATTTCAGCTAAGGCAGAAACGTCTAAAGGGGATAAAGGAAAAGGGAAGGTGCAAGAGTAGTTGCCTGATATGGCTTATGTACTAGTTTATCTTAAATGTTATTTGGTTATGTGAACTCTTATTGTATTAAGGGTATGTTTTAAGTTAAGGTTAAAGAACCTTGGGACCATGATTGTAAGATTTTATTACTATTTCGATAGACATTGTATGTTTATTATTCTGCATTAGTTAGAAAGTATGTTTGTTGTTGAGTATTGTGAACATCGAATTCGAGGTTAGGAAACCTGGATTTGGGGGGTGTCACAGTTCTAATAGATTTATTTACAACCGGTTTAATATGGAGAACCTAAAGGGTCACACCGCAAAAGAAAAATATTTATTTAAGAAGTAAATGGCATAATTGTAATAATAAGTTAAGTGTATTTAATTTAATCTATGGAGATAGAATAAATTAAATAGCTTAATATTTATTATTTAATATTTTGGAAATATTAAATATAAATTAATAAGAGGAGTCTTATTATTATTATTACTATTACTATTATTTAATTCCTAATAGGGATTGGGAATTAATTAATAGAAGTACTCTCTCATGAATTCTTAATTGGATTAGGAGCAGAATTAATTAAAGGAGTTTAATTAGAATAGAAACCCTAATACTAAATAGTTTAGGGAAGGGTTTTTCTACATCTATAAATAAGAGAAGTCTTATCATAGATTAGGGTTACACACTCTTGCTTTAGATTGTGGAGAGTACTTGCAATTTATATAGAGATAGAAACTAGGGTTTTGCCAACACCCATCTTCTTGAATAGATATTATTCCTTGGTGGATCACCTCTAGAGGCCAAACACTTGGGTGGCTAACGTTGATCAAAGGAAGGAATTTAATCGGTGGAATTCAAGGAGAACGCGAAAGAATTGGAGGTGAACTTGTACCTGAGGAAGCTTTGATTCACGAGGGTATAATTTTCTATCTCTATCTTTTTCGTTAATTGATAATTGAACACAAGCAAAGATCATGGTGATGGTTTGTATAAAAAAATTTTAAAATCCGTTTTATCACACTTCCGCTTTATTTGTGTAATTTGATTGCATGCTTGCGTTACATACAAACCTAACAGGAAGAAGAGGAGACCTAAGCAGGTTTGAATCGTGGTCTGGGTTACTCGAGTAATTAAGCTTGAGGGGTGTCTTTACATCTGGTGCCCTAAAGTCATTTGGTTTGGGAGTCATCGGCCTAACACTCATTACATGGGTAATTTAAGCCTAAGAAAACGAATCTTGCATGAGGTCAGGCGAGAAATAAATATTGTAGACCACCTAACTTGTCTCGAAGTGTGGCCTTTGTTACTCGAGCAAGTAAACCCGAAGGGGTGTCTTTACACCTAGTGCCCTAAAGCCGTTTGGTTTAGGAGTCATTAGTCCAAAACTCGTTAAATGGGTAACTCTGAATAGCCTAAGAAAACGAGACAAGTTAAGCAAGAAAAAAAAAGAGAAAAGAAAAGAAGAAAAAGCTTTAAGCGACAGGAAATGAGATCATCTAAAGTCATGGAAGAGAAACCCCTACTAAAGGTTACGTCACTCATAATGCACATGTCATATGACGTCAATTCTATGAAGAACGACATCTAGAATGAAGACGGAGTATCTTTGATGAAGGGAGATAGTTCTTTTGAATTTGATCCTACTCATGCATAATGAACATGGATCTTAGAAGTTTTCTTACGATTTCATAACTTGTTAAAAAATCGAAAGAAATAAAAATAACTTTGAAATTAGTATATACAGTGCACATCATTCACGATTCACGACTTGCTTAGAAATGATTCATTTTCCAACGCGATTTCAAGTTCATTAGTGATAAGATAAAAATGTCACGGATACGAGTCAAATGGTAGAGCCGATGAGCATTCAATTTCGTGTACTTTAACTTTATATGCCTCACTGACGAGATTATACTAATCCTTATGCTGGTAACTTGGCGTGATCAACAGAGCAATTTTCTTATATGAATCCCCGATAACAATACGCGCAAGGGCTGGGGCATTTTAAGATTTGTTGAAATGGAAGGAGTCTAAGGCTAGACCAAACTTCTCATCAGAAGAAATGGGTAACTCTCGAAAGAAATTATGATGAAGTAAGTTCACTACGACAAAGGAAGGGAACGGACGAAATTCTTAACCCAATCCTTAAAATGATCGCCTTGTCGGTAAAATCGTATCATTTGACTAAGCAGGGGTCATTTCATAGCACTTTCATTGAATTCACGTATATTGATCATTTGTTCATCCACATTTATTATTGGCAACATTGACTTACGAAACATTAGAATGCGATTATACATGAGCATGTATAAAATAAAGAAAGATGTACAAGTAGATATCTAAAGTGACGATGCGATTACCCCAACAAAGATATCCAATGACGATGCAATTGACGGTGCGATGCAATGCTATTGGCGAGGCAATACGATTTGGGATGGGATGCTATGGAGGATCAACACGGATTAGACGAATGCATGACTCAGCTAATCAGCGAGGATGATGCGTTAAACGAAGAGAGTGGCTGCAGAAGCCGATCTATGAGGACGAACCCCCAAGGAGGCCCTATAAATCAGGAAATTGCTTGGCAAGTGGGGATCCATATCTAATTCATGGAAAAAACTTCGGGCGACTAATCAGGTACATTTTCTTTTCAATTTGGTTTAATCGGTTATTGCGTTTTCCATAACGAGACAAGAAATATAAATATGCATGTTAAGCGATCGCGATGCGTTAAAATCAAGTGGAAGAAAAACGAATTTTCAAATTATAAATCATATTTTATTGAAACGAGGCATTTCGAAGAACAGAAATATGAGATAAAGAGTTGCGAGGCATGAAAAGTCGGTCAAAAATGTAAGGAGAGCAGATAAGTAAGCGAGGAATGAATTGTCTCTTGCGATACGATTGGCAATGCGATAATATGCGATTGGCGATAATATATAATTTGAAATGAGATATGTGATTTGATATGCGATTTGATTTGACATGCCATTTGATATGCAATTTAGTATGCGATTTGATTTGATATGATTTGATATGCGATTTGATCTGATATGAGACTTGATTTGATATGCGATGTGATCTAATATGCGATTTGTCATGAAATATGATATTTAAGATGGGATATGCGATATGCGATGTGCGACGTGCGATGTGCAATTTGTAATTTGCGGTTTGTGATGTGCGATTTGCGATGTGCGATATGCGAGGCGATGTACGATTTGCGATGCGATATGAGATTTGTGATTTACAATGCAACATGTGATTTGAGATGCGATTTGTGATGTGATGCGATCGGTGATGACGAGATGAATCCGTTGGAGACAATACCCAGCGAAGGCATAGGAGACGATACCCAGTGAGATGAGTCTGTTGGAGACGATACCCAACGAAGGTATCAGAGACAATACCAGACGATACCCAACGAAGGTATCAGAGACAATACCAGGTGATATGAGTCCGTTGGAGAAGATACCCAGCGGAGGCATCGGAGATGATACCCGGTGATGTCAATACAATGACGAGTTTCCCCAGCGGAGCGACATGGTATTGAAATTCAGCATTTGCACCATTGCATCATTTGATAATCGGCTTGCATCCTTTTATACGATTATCTTGCATTAACAGTATATCTTATCATGCATTGGGTGTCTATATCTTTGTCATGCTTTGTTCATTACATTGCATAAACATGACAAACAGGGGCATCTGTAGACACCCGAAATTTTGCACTTGTTCTTTAACCTTGGCAGGAGGGCAAAAGTGTCATTTACTACAACGCCAAGATATCCGAGCAAAAATCACAAGTTAGAACAACTATATAAAGTTATCAGAACAATTCACAAGCAGCAGACTATTCAAAGCAAGTCGGCTTATTCAAGAAGATATTTTTCTACTTTTTTGCTCCATCTTTCTGGACCCGAAATTGGTTAAACTTAATGTTATTGCATAGTAGAAGCTAAGAACGAGTATATGAAGCTCCCATAAAGGCCTCTAAACAACCGACTACTCAAAGCAATGCGAATGACTAGCCGACATCTACAAGGGAAGTTTTTTCCCTTTTTTCCTATCTTCCCGAACTCAGAATTGAGCAAATCATATATCATTGCGAAACTATTGGAAAGATCTTTCCAGAATGGTATGGCACGTCTCCTAATTCTTCACGGATTGAAAGTTACGGATGTTTCAGCGAACAACGCGAAAATTGACTTAGCGACACCAAAATTGAGCAAGTGGGGCCCACCACAGGCCAGTTGCCTTGGCTCCCCTATAAATGGACGAATTTGAACATTTTTTGGAAGAGTTAGCATTGGTAGAGAGAGAAAGGGTGTTACCTAGTGAGAGAAATAGCAAAAAACCTCTCTAATTCCATCTAAATCTAGATATGTTCATCAAATCTCTTCCCAATTTAGATCCAAACCTTCAAGATCCAAGATCAAAGAGAAGAGATTTAGGCCTCCCAAGGTGAAACACTCAATCTTTATGTATATTTAATGTAGATCTAATAGATCTAGCATAAATCTAGCATAGATCCGTTTTGTGGTGAACGATCCGATCTTTATATAGATTCAATGTAGATCTAATGTAGATCTAGTATATATCTCGTTTATTTTGGGCGAAAGATTCGATTTTTATATAGATTTGATATAGATCTATTAGGTCTAATATAGATCTTGTTTATTTTATACATTGTTATGATTGGAAATCGTTAAAGTTTGAATCTTTTTCTTAGATTCACACTGGATCTAGCTTGGATCTGGCTTGTTATCAGTTTCAAAGTTAAAAACTTTAACCTTTACGCTGGGTTCAATATGGATTTAGTGTGGATCTATATATTTTCTTTGTTTTAAGTTGATTTTGGTACCTCGGAAAATCCTAGATTCATATTTAGTGATAAGGGAGTTCCACCTATTAGCCGTCAAGAGATTCTAATAAATTGAATCACCTCATAGCCAGTTTGGGATATATTTCTCGATTTAAATCCCGATTGTTTCATTTCTTATATCTCCTTTTTGGTTATTTTATTTCGAATGTATTATCTATCACGATGTGAGCCTGGGAATATTAGAGTCGGAATCCTTGAATTGGATCTTGGCATAATTTCCACAATGGACATAATTTTAGTTGTAAAGTTGTTATCCAATCATTTTACATGTAAATTTGGGCCTTAAAACGGTATCGAGGGTTTCATCCCGAGAAAACCGGATTTAAGGCCCCGTAATAGTGAAAAATTGTGATTGCGGGTGTTTAGGGCTGTGACGCCCCCAAATCCGGGTCACCTGAGCCACGGACCTGGTTCGTCACTATCTAACACAAGAATTATACAATCAATAACTTATAGCAGAATAAAGGAATATTTACATTGATATAACATAAATAAACCTGTCCCAAGTCTCGAAACCAATACTATTACAAAACATAACATAATACAAAAGGGTAAATATGTCTTCATACAAACGATAATTCTAGAACAACAAAATACACTAATCAGTAGCTTTCCCCTTTCCTTTATCTTTTCCTGAGCTCTCGCCACGTGCCGCACTAACTGAAATGTTTTAAGGAAAGCAAGGGTGAGCAACAAATTGCCCCGCAAGTATAATAGCAGTGAATAATCACATGAATAACTTTATAGCTCTCAGGAGAAAAATTCAGCTACACAAGGAAATAAACAACTTCTTTTATAACCGTTATAGTGGCCGCTAAGGACCAAAGGATTTCTGAAGTATCCAAGGATTTCAAAGTTTCCCGAAGAAGGGAACTATTCAATACTGAGGGTGCACCAGGGCACAGAACTCTATTCTAGAATTACTGGAAATTCATCCGATAATCCACAAAACTGGTACAATAGGTGATCAGCCTAAAATACCTGGCGTTATGCATAAGCCTTACATTTTCCATTTACGCGCGTGTCGGTTCCCCGACGTTTATACAATTTCCCCTGCTGTGAGGGTTGTTCTTCTCAGCTTTACATGGGAGCCCAGACCAAAACAATTTGATCGGACAATTTTACTTGACAACAATAATAGTTGGAGGACTTTAACCTCACTTTAATAACCAAATCAATAAGTGTCTAGCTGAAACAATTAGCCTTGACATAGCTTTTAAACAGTCTATGGAATAAAGAACTTTAAGGTTTAACAACATGCATGATAGCATTAAAAATATCTTGAATGAATAACAATTCGTAATCTTTGGAATCACACAATATATAACATTGCATGAAATGGGCTTTCATTGCAATACTTGAATAAAAGTATGAATACTAGCACACTAATTGCTAAATTGATAAGTAATTTGAACGGAGTCAAGAAGCTCAATAAGCTTGCTCAATAAATAATATTAGCTCGAATATAATTTTGAGTAGGGTAAGTAAACTTGCACAATAATAACTGAATAAGATAGCAGACTTGCTCGATAGATAAATGAATTTGAAACTTGCCCAATAAATAAATCGAGTAAGGAAAACTCGCACAATTAAATAGGAGTTGTATGAGTTAGGAAACTTGCCTTGTACGTGCGTTAATATCTTGACGTTAATCGTCCGTCAAAAATATCCTACATAGTTCATTAAAATCATCATAAATATTAGTCACATACGGACTAGGCTCATTACAGTCATCACATCATTAAACTATATTGATTGCCACTACGCTTACCCAGTCGGGGGTCTCGCTCCCCGGTGAGCGAGCGGCTGCCCAGCTCGCCGGTGAGCTGGCGGGGGTCGGGGAGCAGCGCCCCCTGAAAACCAAGCGCAATATGAAATCAGTTTATTCAATTCGCGCCTTAAGACAGCATCACTTCGGTTGACACTAGTGTAAAATTATGTACATAAGGCTTTAACAAGTTATAAGTGTTTTTAATCATTGTACAAAAATATAAGTTTTAGACTCGCTGGAAAAAAAATTCACTGGGTCCGACCTGACCCGGTCCGACCCGACCCGGTCCAGCCTGACCCGACCCGGACCAGGCGCGGAACAGCGGCATGCAGTAGCAGTTCTGCAGTTCCTGCAGAACCGCGAACTGGCATACACTCCCCACTCCAGCTCCTATATCTCCCTCTATACTCGATCAATTTGGTCCGTTACGGACTCTATGGATTCCTAAGACACGAGGCTACAACATATCAAAAATGCAAGATGACCCATAAACATTAACACAGCCAAATCCTTAGCCAAAGCACAACATTGATACTCTGTTTTTCGCAGTCATGATACATTTCACTAAAACCTTCACTGTAACTTCATTTTAGCATCATTTTGGTTCATTCCAACTAGGTTATCTTCACAACTCATGGAAGCATAATATTAAAACAACAAGCAATCAAAATAATTACACCATCAAGGCTTTACAGTCCTCTAATAGTCCATAGGTCCAAAAGTCCAAAAATGTCCAAAGTTCATCCTTTAAGCCAAGGTTCGGATCTTTCCTCGTTTTTGTTCCACTTTGAGGGTGTTAATGGTTTATATAGATTCTTAAGAACCTCCACGGTAGATTCAACATAACCAACAACAACGAACATCAACAAAATCCAACCCGCAAGCATGAAAGCAAAACAAAACTCATGAAAACTTCACTTGGAGAAGAAATGGTTGTGGTTTGTGATTACCTCTTTGTTGCTTGCTTTGTGCAGGATGAGATGGTTGCTAGAGTGTTCCTGGACTCCCTCTTGCTGCTCTTCTCCTTCTTTTCCCTCCTTCCTTGCTTTCCTTCTTCCCGCACACTCCTTCTCTTTTGCTACTTCCTTCTTTCTCTCTCTATGGTACTCCCTCTCTCTCTCCTTGCTTGAAAAATGAGAAGTATGCAGATGGTTTGAATGAGAAGGAGAATGAGCTGATGGGAGATAAGGTGGAGTGGCTTCGGGAGGAGGAGGAATGTATTGGGAGAGCTAAAATGGAGTACCCGAGCTCTTGAAAATGTAATTGAGGAGGATGTCTTGTGAAGAGTTAACAATCCAAGTCTAGTGTACTGTGACGGTTTATTCCCCCTCATTTAATTGGCTAATACAATTAATGCTCTCTCCCGATTGGTTGAGGCTTAATTGCCTCTCCAATTAATCAAAATATACAGATAAATATACCCGAATACTCCCACTTTTGTACCAAATTTGGTAAATAATTCTACCCAAAATTAAAATGGGTACTCCCATAAATTATTGGGACACATAAAAATATTTATTATGGGATTTGTCCATTTATTCGGAACACCCATACTATACATTTCGGATACGGATTAAATCACATATCAGCTCCAATAAAATTTCTGACACTTGGAAAAATTATTCCCTCGCATACACGTCTTAACAAAATTAATAGGAATCGAAAAAGACGCAAAATTATTCGGGCGTGAATAGTGCTCGTGAATAATGTCTCGGGAAACGTGCTCTGTAATTAGTGATTTTACGAATTCTTGCAAAATCAATTTATTCACTCCAACGACACAACAACACATAAGATTTAACATATGCACGTTTTCTAAGCTGCAACACAACTTTAAGCACATAACACATAATAATATAAATAAAAATAAAATTCATTTTATTCATACATAACTCGGGTTACAAGGAAATCCAAAATTCCCGATCGTTACAAGGGCTATTGAGATGGCTTACATGCCCACGAGTAGCCCCGACCCCATTTCGATGCTTGATTTTATCCGTTTATCACCCAAAAAGCAATTTTCAAACAAAACGATAAAGATTTTCTAAAACCAATTCGATCTGGGTTATTAGAACAACCTTAACCAAAAAGTGAAAGTAACGAAGAATCTTGATTCCTATTTGGCGAAGGGTTTGAAAGCCGTGTTTTTCCAAAACGTCACCCCAAAGGTTTTCATCAATATCAAAACTAAAATGAACTTTTTTCCTCAAATCAAATCCTTCGCGCATAGGCTCAAGGAGGTTTTAAGTTATTTTCAAAATAACGCACTTCCCACGATTTCGACTCAAAGCTAGGTAGATTTTCTCCAAATCACACATACACATACACACTTCACACCTAAGAAAACATTAAGATGCGGTAACCGTGTTTTCACAGAATTCGAGCGATGCCTAACACCTTCCCATCGCTTAAGTAAGCCCCCCGAGCTTTATGAATCTCTGTTTCGAGACCAAATTTACGGAGTCACATAATGGGTCATATTTCGTTCAAATCTAAAAATCCGGATGAGTTGGTACATCCATTTAAATCTTTACCAACTGGCGGCTCTGTCTAATTGGCCCTGCATTAAAATCAACCTTTCAAAACCCCGTCGGTATTTATGTTGGCTTTTTCCTAAAACATCGCCCTTTAAATGAAATAATAAATAAATCGAAATCTTAAAAAGGGTAAAAACAACATTTAGGAAAATTTTCCCCAGCGTCGATAGTACTAATCTATTCGGAATCAGTGACCCCATATTAGTGATCCAACGATTAGGAACATGTTAGCTTTGAGCTATCTAGAATTTAGATCTCATTAGCATGAACTCTTCATGATTCTAAAAATATTGTTCCAAAACTATGGGTTTATCCTTATTAATTCAACCAATTAAATATGGATAAATAAATGCCTTTAAATAAATGAATTTTTTTATTAATAAATGAACAAGATTACAAACTAAATATTTATCACAACCAATGTGATTGGCTTGAGGGCATACTACTTTCATATACTTAGGCATATTTAAATTTCATGTATTGTCCTGCATTTAAAATTGATGACAAAATATTAAACTACTTGTTTTGTCATCATCAAATAAGGGGAGATTGTTAGTACCTAAAAATTTATGTTAGCCCTATTTGATTTGATGATGATACTACATAAATGCATATTTATATACAAGTTGCTTTGTGAAGTTCTTGTGAAGTAAATTTTATGTAAAATGACTTAGTTTAGGGATCAAACATGTTAAGTTGATCCAAATTTGTAGAGTTAAAACTTTGTAATAGCTAAGTTGTCCCAGGCCAAAAAACGATCGTAGAGCTGAAGGCATTGTTACTCTAAGATCGCAGAGTAAACTGAAGACAGTCAGAGATCGTAAAGTACAAGTCAGATCGTAGAGCCAAAATCACAATGTCCCCATCATTCGTAGAGCAGAACAATCACTCAACGCTTTCGCTCTGAGAAAGCCAAGATCGAAGAGTGTAGTCGTCTGACAAGTTAGTGGCAGGTTATGATAAGTTCATCAATGTTGTCCAAAATTGGTATTGACAATTGCATGCAAGTATACATGGTCAACAAGTAATATAGAGTAAGTAGAGTGTCGATCCCACTAGGAATATGCTAATAATAATTTCTTAAGTACTAACTTTATATCAATTCAGTCTTATTTAAACAATTGATTAAAGATTATGAAATTAATTAAAATAGAATTAAACTACTAAACTAGGGTTAAAATCAAATTAAAAGGCTAAGATCACAATTTCCCCCAATGCCTCGTCTAAATCTCTTTACTCTCTTTTTAATTAATTAATCATAGCAAATCGTCAACCGATAATTCATAATTATTTAACAACCATCTTCTGATAGATTAATAAAAATATCCCTTCTAATTAAATCACTATATTCCTATGTGAAATAATTAAGAACATATTCATTAAGCATTAATTCCCAATAAAAATTGCATATAGCATATAGGTATATTCTTATCCTATATACGAATCACGTTATTCAATCAAGAGAACAATCTAGAACACATGTTATCATATTCAGATCTAATCTTAGAATTCATCTTTCAATTTTATCTAGGTTATATCACAATAATTATTACCTAGACAATCATCAATAAGCACAAAATATGATAAACGATTCAATTATGATCAACGATAATCAATAAGAGAATAAATCAATATAAACTAAACATTGGGTTCCATTGTAATCTCAATTAACAATTAGTTTATAATGGAATAAGGAATCATCACCAAATTAAGTAACATCTTAGATTACAAAAATAAAAGGAAGAGAAAAGAAAACAAAATCTGTGTCACGCAGCCTTGCTCTCTAACTCAGCCTTCAATCCTTGTTCTCTTTCTTGCTCATTGAAATCTGATGAGAAACCCTAGCTTGGATGGTGTTAGGTTAGATGTTATGTATATGGTGTTCCCTTAGGTTGTTATCTCCCAATTATATGCCTCACATCATGTATTTATAGGTTACAAGTCAAATCCCTAGCTTAGGAGGAAAAACAATCCAATCGGAAGTCAAAAAGCATAAAAAATGTGTCCAAAACTTGACCTGGCCTGACACAAGCGTTGCAACCCATCACCCAAGCGATGCAGCGCATCGTATGCAGTAGTTGGGCAGCCTTCATGCGCTGCAGTGCATGAAATAGGCGCAGCAGCGCAGCAACTTGACAAAAACCATACTGGAACTTGTGAGCTATGTTTCTATTAGATAACGATTGAATCTCGACTTGGTCTCTTCATGAACGTTGTAGCAATGGAAGTATAGATGAATTTAGGTTTTTGAATCACCTCATTTAGACTTCAAAAACTCAAGTTATGACCCAATGAAGTGTACTGGTACGGGCAGGAATCCAATCCGAGCAGGGTTCGGATCAGCTTACTTTGACACACTGTTTGGAAGTCCAAACGAACTCGAATATTTGCAAACCAGACATTTCTGAAAATCTTGAGATGTCCTCTAAAAACTTTATGAATAACACTTTCTCATGCTGAAATTCTAACGCCATCCAAACCTCACTTGAAGCTCCGGAGGTCGAATCTACCTAAAAGCTAGAAATTGCAATGCTTCCTTAACTATGCTCCATTTTGACACAAATTCATCCAATTTGCTTCCATTTTCATATCTTTGCTCTATTTTCCCTTTTCCTACACAAAAACATAAAAACACATAAAAAAGAATAAAAAATACTTGAAAACTCACAAATCATCAAGTTAAAAGTACTCAATTTATAGGTATAAAATTCACTCATCAAATACCCTCAAACTTGAATCTTTGTTTGTACTCAAGCAAAACACTAAGACAAAAACTATAATAACTCTAACTAACAATTAACTCGAGAAATGAATCAATACGAATTTGAACAATGGCCTCAAAAATTTTATTAAAACAATAACTCAAACAAAATTCAAGAACATGCAAAGCCTAGAATTTCAACCTATTCATTAGTTCCACAACTACTCATGATCATTTACGTGTGTGTGTGTACATCCAAATGTTCAAACTAGTCATAACTCAGATAAAATCATATAATCAAATACTCCATAAAAGAATATCAACTCTAAAAACCTACTTTTCACAACAATCTCAGCTAATGAAGACAAAACATAAAATTTAGAGCATCAAAAGGATATTTCATACATTTAAGCACATTTGACCCTTCCCAAGTATTTCAAAAATATTTTTTTAAAATTCTTTTTTTCTCGTGAGTGCATTTTATGTTCCATCTCACTTAAGCTTATAAGTGAGTGCGTTTTACGCTCCTTCTCACTTATTCAACCCAACGAGTGCGTTTTACGCTCCATTTCGTTCCCCGCATGTGTTTATGAGTGAGTGTATTGTACACTCCATCTCAACTCACCACATGATCCATTTTGTTAACTCGAGAAGGTTCAAAATTTTAAAATTTTCAATAATCCAAGATTTCCCCCAAACTTATGTTAAAGCCTAAATTTCGCTTCAATTGATGCTCAAATAAATTTCTAGATTTTCAATGATATCCTTCACCAGTATCTAACCACAAATTTTCTAAGCCCCAACTAGCTAAACAAATGGATATGTGCTTTGAAGTTCAAAAAGATCACGAAAAATATAAAACCAACTAATAAGTCGAAATATAAACTAAATGTGCTTCTCAATTTCACAAAAGTTAGAAATTAAACATTTTTTTTCTTTCCAGCCATTATCAAATTCAATCAAATCATTGCTCAAGTTAACCTAAAAATATACTATCTAACATGAAAATATAATAATATGCTCAAGTACCAAATAAAACAAAAACATGGAATAACACCCCGAAACTTAAACTAGACATTGTCCTCAATGGATAAAATAGGAAAAAAGTAAAGTAAAGGACTTCCTTGAGAACTGACTGATTGGCCACGTTAACGTCCTTGTCCGTTGAGTCTGGATTGTATTCCATTTTTGTTCACTATTTCGTACCTGAAAACATTAGACACAACTAATTAAAATGCAACTAAATGAAGACTAAATAAACTAACATGCAATTAACTAAAATAAAAAAAAAATTAAACTTGGGTTGCCTCCCAAGAAGCGCTTGGTTTAGAGTCGTCAGCCTGACTCTTCAATTTACTATCCAATCCCCCTACGAAAATTGAGGAACCCGCCATCCATCATTAGCAATGTAACTTTTGAGGGCTTTGCTTCTGTAAGGACAATTGTTTCAAATTCACCTACCTTGTTCTTCTTAGATAGAATCTCCTTTATGAACTTCAAGTAGCTAGGCATTTGCTCCATTGTATCTATAAACGGAATATTGTATTGAAGCTTCTTAAACACAACTGAATCTTCATCTATCTTCACATGGACCCCTCTCTCATTCCACCATGGCTCCAAATTTAAGCGGCCTACGAAAAATTGACTGCCAATTGTGCACGGACTTATAAAGCTACCCGGATCCTTGAGCTTAGGTGAAAAAGGCATATGGGGCACTATCTGAATCGGCTCATCGGCATTGGAACTCAAGGCTGGATCTTCTCTTGCCTTCTTTTCCTACTCCCCATTCTCCTTCTCCTTTTCAGCATCCACATCTGTTGGCACATCCGGTTGCAGCTTTGGCGTGGGTACTTCATCAGTCTCGGGAACCATGTCACTTTGTAACACACCTTGAAGGCGATTGTTGTTGGCATTCATAAGTTATCCCAATTGGTTCTCGAGATTCCGAATAAACACATCCTGGCTATTCATCCTTTCCTCAGTCAAAGCTATGTACTTGGAAAGAAGTTCCTCCAAGTTTAACTTCTTTTCTTCTTGTGGAGAGGCTTGATTCTAAAATTCTTGAGAGTATGATTAGCTTGGAGAAAAAGTTTGGGCTTGATTGCCATCGTTCCATGAATAAATCGGATGATTCCTCCAATCGTGATGATAATTGTTGGGACAGTCGAAGTTGCCACCATACTATATCGACTCGAAATTGAAGGCGCATTGATAACTCGAATGGTTTCCAGCACAATAATCACAATTCATTGCCGCACTTTAACTATGTTGCACTGCTAGCGCATCAATCTTCTTCGCAAGTGTCTCCATCTATGCAACCAGTGCAAAAATCGCATAGAGTCCATAAATCCCTGTCGTTCTTGACAGTGTCATTCCCTTATAAAGCCATCGATCATTATAGCAAGCTATGATATACCTATGAAAAAATTAAAACAAAATAATTAAAACAAAAAAAAATACACGTTTAAACTAAGATCAAATTGATTGAAATTAATATTGGAAAAGGATTACTAGAAATATTCCCCAGCAACGGCACCAAAAACTTATTGTCCAAAATTGGTATTGTATATGTGGTCAACAAGTAATATAGAGCAAGTAGAGTGTCGATCCCACTAGGAATATGCTAATAATAATTTCCCAAGTACTAACTTTATATCAATTCAATCTTATTTAAACAATTGATTAAAGATTATGAAATTAATTGAACTAGAATTAAACAAATAAACTAGGGTTAAAATCAAATTAAAAAGCTAAGATCACAATTTCCCCCAATGCCTCGTCTAAATCTCTTTACTCTCTTTTTAATTAATTAATCATAACAAATCGTCAACCAAGAATTCATAATTATTTAACAACCATCTTCTAATAGATTGATAAAAATATCCCTTCTAATTAAATCACTATATTCCTATGTGAAATAATTAAGAACAGATTCATTAAGCATTAATTCCCAATAAAAGTTGCATATGGCATATAGGTATATTCCTATCCTATATACGAATCACGTTATTCAATCAAGAGAATAATCTAGAACACATGCTATATATTCAGATCTAACCCTAGAATTCATCTTCCAATTTCATCTAGGTTATATAACAATAATTGTTAGCTAAATGATGAGTAGATTTTATATCTATTAATTGGGTATGTTTGACTTAAGTATTTTGCTTTTCTTAAGAGTTTTTATAGTATTTTAGTGTATTTTAGTAGTTTTTGTGAATAATTAATATTAGCCTGTGATTGTGTAAATAACGGAGATTATTGCAAGTTTAACCTGGATTTGTTGCTACAGGTGATAATGATTGTTTGGCGAAAGTAAACGAGTGAACAAGTTTTAGTAGCTGCAATTCATGAGGAAGATTGGCCAAAACGGATGAACAAATGAGAATTAAAGATGGCCAGGGTTTTGGAGTTGCGGCGCTCAAAGGTGCAAACCGAGGCGCGCAGATAAATGATCAAGAGCCGCGGCGCATGAAATACAAAGGACCAGAGTCGCGGCGCATGAACTCAAGAGCCGCGGCGCTCGGACGCGGAATGGCACGCGTGTGTAGCCACGCGCCCAGTGGATTTGTTTCCTTTGGGTAAAGATTTGGTTTTATTTACACTTATCATGTATGGGTTGGATCTTATCAGTAGTTAGTAATAGACTAATAAATAGGGTTTTTCATTCATTCATTGAAGGAGAGGTACACATATGTATTTTTAGGTATTCAGAGATATTATTTCAGTACGTAGAAAAGAAGGGTTTGATTAGAGCTTTATTCCAGAGGAGAACTGAGGTTCAGGAGGAAGATCAGCTTCGACAGAGTTTATTTCTTCTCTCTTATTTCTTTATTTGTAATCTAGAATGGGTTCTAATAAATCATTGATGTTCTTTACTTTTATTATGAACTAACTCTTTTAGTTAAGGATTCAATGGAACCCGGTGATGATTTTATTTAATATCTATTAATTCTTTTTATTCAAGTTGATTATAGATGGAATTGTTTATTATATCTTGTTTTACTTGTACAATTGCCTGATCAACAATTATTAGATGGACTTAGATGACATTTGACAATGGAATTTAAGTTAAGATCTGGATATAATAACTTGTGATTAGTAATTCTTTTCAACAATAAGAATTGTTGATTGAATGCTAATTTTGTAGACGGGATAGGAATATACCTGAATACTGCAAGCAACTGTTGGAAAATAAATCTTAATGAATTTGTTATTATTATTTCTCATAGAAATATAGGAAAATTGATAATAATAATAATAATAATAGGTATGCTTTGTAATTATTCGAAAGGTAGTTATAATAATTATTATTGATTTTTCGTTGACAATTCTGATTAGTCAATTTAATAGCAGAATGATAGTATTACCTAAATGATTTATCGGGAGAAATTGACTCCTTAACCTTTTTATTTATTGATTTAATATTTTAGTAGTTGATTATTTAATTAATTCACTCGTTCGATATCTTAATAATCTAGATTAAATTAATTGATGCATAATTAGTGTTTATAATTACTTAGGTTATAATTCGCTCCTCGTGGGTTCGACACTCTACTTTTATTTTATTACTTGATTGACCGTGTATACTTGCACGTAAAAATTGCTAGTATAGATTTAGCCCATCAATTTTTTGGCGCCGTTGCTGGGGAGCAATTGTTAGCTTAAATTTTTCTTTTATTAATTTTCATCAGTTAGTTTTAATTTAGATTTTATGACGGATTTACGAATTTGGTCTCTATTCGCAGGTAGCTTTGTATGCAAACTAGGTCAAAGGATCAAGAATTACTGTCGTTTGAAGACGAGGTCGATAAAAGGCTTCGTAGAATACGACAGTTTTGTAAAAAAAACAATTAAGCAACAAGCTATGGCTGAGGAAGAAGCACCAAAATCACTTAAGGACTATGCGATGCCGCAAGTCACTGAAATTCATTCGAGCATTAGGAGGCCAGCAATTCAGGTCAACATTTTTGAAATCAAACCTGGAATGATTCAGATAGTGCAGAATTCAATTCAATTTGGGGGTATGCCAAATGATGATTCGAACGATCACCTTGTAAGCTTTTTGGAGATATGCAATACATTCAAATACAAGGATGTGACTGATGATGTAGTGAGACTTAGGCTCTTTCCTTTCACACTTCGTGACAAGGCAAAGAGTTGGCTACATTCGTTACCAGCGGGGTCAATCACTACTTGGGATGACTTAGCTCAGAAATTTTTAGCTAAATTCTTTCCCCCAACAAAGACAGCGAAAATGAGAAATGAGATTACATCTTTCACACAACTGGATTCTGAATCATTGTATGAAGCTTGAGAACGTTTCAAGGAAATGCTGAGAAGATGTCCTCATCATGGACTCCCAAAGTGGTTGCAAGTACAAACCTTTTACAATGGGTTGTTTAATACAACATGAACAAATATTGATGCAGCTGCTGGAGGAGCTTTAATGGGTAAGAGTTTTGAAGAAGCGTATGAATTATTAGAGACAATGGTTGTGAACAATTATCAGTGGCCGACCGCACGAATGACTCGACCAAGGATTGGAGGAAAAATTGAGGTAGATGCAATAAAAGCTCTGGCTGCACAATTGGCAAATTTGTCAAGGAAAGTTGATGCAATGGGAACGCAATCCGTGCAACAGGTTGCTGCAGTCTGTGAACTGTGTGCAGGAAATCATCATACAAACCAGTGTGCAATCAATACTGAATCAGTGAATTTTATAGGAAACAAGCAGGGTATGTATTCTAACACATAAAATCCGGGGTAGAGAAATCATCCAAACTTTTCTTGGAACAACAATCAGAATTAATCATCAGCTCCAAGACAGTTTCATCCCCCAGGATTCCAAGGCCAAGCTCACCCACAACCAGAAAGGAAGCTTAGTATAGAAGAAATACTCACAAAGTACATTGTTGTGAATGACACAAGGATGAATAGCTTAGAAGGTTCACTTCGAAATTTAGAGACTCAAATGGGACAGCTAGCAAGTGCAGTGAATAGTCGTCCACATGGTGCTTTACCGAGTGACACTGAAGTCAATCCAAGAAGAGAAAATCATGAGCAGTGCAAGGCGATTATGTTAAGAAGTGGGAAGAGTTTGACGAAAGAGGATGTCATACTAGCAAGAAAAATTAACACTAAAAAAGAAGATGGAATTGAAAATGATTTGAACAGGAGTGAAGAAAAGAAGAATGAAGAATGAAGAATTAGAATTGAAACAGGGCGAGGCTAAGCAAGGAGCAGAGAATCCTGTCATGCCATATCCACAACGGTTAAAGAATCAGAAGTTGGACAGTCAATTTTCAAAATTCTTGGAGGTTTTAAGAAATTACAGATTAATATCTCTTTTGCAGAGGCATTAGAGCAGATGCCAAGTTATGTGAAGTTCTTAAAGGAAATTATTTTAAAGAAAAGAATGATGGAAGATTGTGAAATGGTAGCCTTAACAGAGGAGTGCAGTGCAGTTATTCAACAGAAGCTACCAACTAAAATTCAAGATCCAAGGAGTTTCACAGTTCTGTGCACTATTGGAAAGCAATTCGTGGGAAAAGCTCTATGTGATCTTGGCGCGAGCATTAATATCATGCCTTTATCAATTTATGAGAGACTTGGTTTGAAAGGAATAAAACTGACGAACATGACTATACAACTGGCAGATAGATCAATCACACGTCTAAAAGGAGTTATCGAGGATGTGCTAGTGAAAGTGGATGCATTTGTTTTCCCAGTGGATTTTGTCATTCTTGATTATGATGAAGATGAGAAGATACCATTGATTTTAGGACGACCATTCCTAGCCATTGGACGCACTCTGATTGATGTAAAGAATGGAGAACTTACACTACGGGTTAATGATCAAGAGATCAAGTTTAGCGTGTTCGATACAATAAAAGTTCCGAATGAAGTGGAAGAATGTTATATGGCAGAAGAGATTTTAGAAGATAAGACATGGGAAGACGACCACGGCAAAGAAAGAAAAGAAAATGAAAAGTGAGGGAACATGAAAGAGATTGAGCAAGTGAAGCATGATATAGGATGCGCAACCGAAGGCACTCTCGATCATGTCAACGAACCTGAGTGATTGAAAAAGAAGAAGTTAGGCTGAGGACTTAAAAACAAGCGCTACTGGGAGGCAACTCAAGGGTTTAATGATAGTTAGATTTGAATTTATTTAAATTAGGTTCTAGTGTTTTTGTTTAAATTTTTATCATGAGTTGTGCATAATTAACTATGTGAGTTTTGATGCAAATTAATCGCAGGAGATACAAGCTTTGGTAGCATCAAATTTGTGGCAAGCGAAAATTGAAAGAATTTGAGTCGCAAAAAATAAAGGGAATGGCTCATTCTGTGGCAAGCATGCTAAGAAAGGCTAAGGAAATGAAGCTTGAAAAATTTTGGCCTAGCAAGCTTTCAGCTGCACAAACCAGGGATCATGGGCCGCGGCGCTCAAGGCATGGGTCGCGACATGGATCATGAGCCGCGACGCCTACTATCATGGGCCGCGACGCTCAAACCTTTAGCACAAAATTAAAAAGAATATGGTCGCGCAAGGAAAACCAATCAGAGATTATGCGCCGGGGCGCACAAACTCAAAGGCCGCGACACTCATTCAAGAGCCACGACGCACACATCAGGGGCCGCGGTGCTCGTGCGTGTATCAGCAAGCAAAAGTGCAGAACCCGCCCATTCTCCCCATTCTCTCCTATTTGCTCGGCACTTTCCCTCCCACTCAAACACAACTTTCACCCAAAACCACCCACCTTCCATATTACCCCAACCAAATCAACGTCTACCATAAATAGAGATTTAATTCCATTCTAATTCAATAATTTAAGCCTAACTCCATCACTTTTAAGGATTACAAGGAGAAATTAAGTTGTTTATTTGAAGAAGACTACACCCATTATTTTCTCTCTTCTTCAATAGCACAGGTACTTGATTTAAACAAACTTTCTTCTTCTTCTTTGAGATTGTTGCATTGTTTGGGATTATTGTTGTGTTGTTACTTCAATTAGAGGGATTGCACACATACAAAGAGCTTTGATTTTGGGCTAAAATTTGGGCGTACACCAAGTATTTGTTATATTGCTCCAACCACATTTTTCATCACTTTCTTTGGACTTCAAGCCTTGTTAAGCATAGATGGCACCCAAACGTCAACGTACATCACAGGCTTCCTCTTCCACCTATGATCATTCAAAATTTGTTAGTGAAGAAGCCTCTGAGCAATTTCACACCTCCTTGGTTAATAAAAATTTGATTCAAGAACGTGGCTTGGTGCCACAAGAGGCCAATGGGACTTAAAATCCGGCGAATGATTCAGGAACGTGGCTGGGGGCATTGACATCTCAACCCGAAGCCATTGTAGTAGCAATTGTAACTGAATTCTATGCTAATGCGGTTGAGGCGGTGAACAAGGTCGCCACAGTTTGAGGCAAGGCGGTACCTTTTGATAGCAAGGCGATCAATGAATACTATGGCCTACCGAACATTGAGGATGATGATTATATAAAGTTCATTTAGGATGGACCAAACTGGGACGAGGTTATTCAAGGCTATGCAAGCCTGGGACGCAATGGGCAATTTGAGTAACTTCTGCAGTTTCCTTCCCCCGGAATGGACTGAGTAGATATGGTAAGGCTTGGTTTTATTTTCTTAGTGCTAAATTAATGCCTTCCTCTCATGTTTCAGAAGTAACCAAGGCCAGGGCGGCTCTCCTATATGCAATTGTAACTAAAAAAGTATTGATATGGGCAAGGTCATCTATAGCTCCATCCGTCATGCATTACAAGATGCAGCATCTGGCGGACTTCCACACCCATCTCTCATATGTGGGTTATGTAAGAACGTCGGAGTTGTTTGGCAAGCAGATGAGATATTTGAACATCCAAAGTCGGTATTAGATAGCAGCACCATAGCCAAATTCAAGGAACCAATTGGCAGCGGAGCCAACATGCAAGGTGGATATGACGTAAATGCTATTGTTGCTGCTGGTCAGACAAAAGGTACGGGTCCAACTTATGGGGCCAGTTCATCTCATGGTGCTAGGCGACCAGGACGTGGTGCTTCGTCTGATGCTACTTTGGAACTGATTCTTGCTGAAGTTCGGGCTATAAGGAGGACCCAAACGAGCTTGGAACGAGGCCAGGGCAATCTATGGAGTTTGAATCGTCAGCAAACACGCCGAGTGAATCAAATAGCAGACTAAGTTGACAACTATGTGAACTACACGAACAGCATCATAAACACATTTGCAACTCGGTTCAACATCAACAATCCAGATCCCATTCGCTTCCCTCCATCCCCAGTGTTTCCTGATACTGCTTTTGAGATAGAGGAGGAGTTCGATAACCTTGCTGATGATGAGGAAGATGCTGATGATGGTGATGATGCTGCTGGTGATGTTTGATTTCTAGGGAAGTTTCTGGTCTTACATTGAGGGCAATGCAATATTCAAGTTTGGGGGAATAGTTTGATGATACTTTACGTTTTAATTTGCTGAATTTATTGGTTTGTTTAAGACTTATTGAGTTATTTACATGGTTAATTTTAGGATTTAATTTTTGTATTTGTTTTTAGGATGTAATTTACTTATTGCATATTCAGCTATTACTTTTTGCATATTTATTTATATTAAAAAAAGATAATATATATATAATAGAAAAATAAAAATAAAATAAGTAGTGAATCTTTAGAATAGCCGATGATAAGAGATGATTAAAGGTGTGAGCAAGTGAGAAAAACTTTTGAATCTTGTGCTAAGCTTTTATATCATTTTAGAAGTCGACTTTGCGTAGTTATGGTCCCTATTATCTTGAGCACTTAGATCCCACCGAAATTGATTGAATCTTAAGGAGACTATAGTTCGAAACCTTAGTAGGAGATATTGTCACGAGTTAGGATTATATTTCGGCCTTAATGCAAGGGTAGTGATTTGTTTAAGTTTGGGGGAAAAGTATGGTTCAAATGAAAAGAAAGAAAAAGATGATATGCTTTCTAGAGCTAAGAAATATGGTGGAGTGAATTGAGCTTAAAAGGGTACTCCTTGGTAATAATTAAGACGAGATGGAGCGTAAAACGCACTCTTTATGCATGTGAGAAGGAGCGTAAAACGCACTCACCTTAAAAAAATGACAATACTCTAGGAGGAATAGCAGAAAATTAGATTGAACTGAACTCTCTTAATTTGAACAATGAGTACCCTAACTGAGATTATTGTTATGATATGTCTTATAGGTCGATGACTACTTCGTACCATGTGTTCGTGATATAGTCCTTTTAAGCTGATTGATTTGGTGGAGATTGCACACACACACTATAGGATTATAACTATTGTGAATTGATGACCAAAGTGGTCGATAAGTTTATACAGGTTTAGCTGTTGTAAGTTATTGTATGATCTTGGAGGCTATGAATTGATTCATGATTATCTTAGGAGTAGGATGCATGTTCTTAATTTTTTGGGATTTATTTATTGTTAGTTTTTGCTTGAGGACAAGCAAATATTTAAGTTTGAGGGTATTTGATGAGTAGATTTTATAACTATTAATTGGGTATATTTGACTTGAGTATTTTGCTTTTCTTAAGAGTTTTTAGTAGTATTTTAGTGCATTTTAGTAGTTTTTGTGAATAATTGATTTTAGCTTGTGATTGTGTAAATAACGGAGATTATTGCAAGTTTAGCCTGGATTTGTTGCTACAGGTGATAAAGATTGTTTGGCGAAAGTAAACGAGTGAACAAGTTTTAGTAGCTACAATTCATGAGGAAGATTGGCCAAAACGGATGAACAAAGGAGAATTAAAGATGGCCAGGGTTTTGGAGTCGTGACACTCAAAGGTGCAAACCGAGGCGCACGGATAAATGATCAAGAGCCGCGGCGCATGAAATATAAAGGACCGGAGTCGCGGCGCATGAACTCAAGAGCCGCGGCGCTCGGACGCGGAATGGCGCGCGCGTGTAGCCACAAGCCCAATGGATTTGTTTCCTTTGGCTAAAGATTTGGTTTTATTTACACTTATCATGTATAGGTTGGATCTTATCAGTAGTTAGTAATAGACTAATAAATAGAATTTTTCATTCATTAAAGGAGAGGAACACAAACATATTTTTAGGTATTCAGAGATATTATTTCAGTACGTAGAAAAGAAGGGTTTGATTAGAGCTTTATTCCAGAGGAGAACTGAGGTTCAGGAGGAAGATCAGATTCGACAGAGTTTATTTCTTCTCTCTTATTTCTTTATTTGTAATCTAGAATGGGTTCTAATAAATCATTGATGTTCTTTACTTTTATTATGAACTAAATCTTTTAGTTAAGGATTCAATGGAACCCGATGATGATTTTATTTAATATTTATTAATTCTTTTTATTCAAGCTGATTATAGATTGAATTGTTTATTATATCTTGTTTTACTTGTACAATTGCCTGATCAATAATTATTAGATGGACTTAGATGACATTTGACAATGGAATTTAGGTTAAGATCTGGATATAATAATTTGTGATTAGTAATTCTTCTGAGCAATAAGAATTGCTGATTGAATGCTAATTTTGTGGACGGGATAGGAATATACCTGAATACCGCAAGCAACTGTTGGAAAATGAATCTTAATGAATTTGTTATTATTATTTCTCATAGAAATATAGAGAAATTGATAATAATATGTATGCTTTGTAATTATTCGAAAGGTAGTTATAATAATTATTAGTGATTTTCCGTTGACAATTCTGATTAGTCAATTTAATAGAAGAATGATAGTATTACCTAAATGATTCATCGGGGGAAATTGACTCCTTAACTTTTTATTTATTGATTTAATATTTCAGTAGTTGATTATTTAATTAATTCACTCGTTCGATATCTTAATAATCTAGATTAAATTAATTGATGCATAATTAGTGTTTAGAATTACTTAGGTTATAGTTCGCTCCTCGTGGGTTCGACACTCTACTTTCACTTTATTACTTGATTGACCGTGTATACTTGCAGATAAAAATTGCTAGTATAGATTTAGCCCATCACTAAACAATCATCAATAAGCACAAAATATGATAAACGATTCAATTATGATCACAGATAATCAATAAGAAAATAAATCAATATAAACTAAACATTAGGTTCCATTGTAATCTCAATTAACAATTTGTTCATAATGGACTAAGGAATCATCACCAAATTAAGTAACATCTTAGATTACAAAGATAAAAGGAAGAGAAAAGAAAACAAAATCTGTGTCACGCAGCCTTGCTCTCCAACTCAACCTTCAATCCTTGTTCTCCTTCTTGCTCCTTAAAATCTGATAAGAAACCCTAGCTTGGATGGTGTTAGGTTAGATGTTATGTCTATGGTGTTCCCCTAGGTTGTTATCTCCCAATTATGTGTCTCACATCATGTATTTATAGGTTACAAGTCAAATCCCTAACTTATGAGGAAAAACAATCCAATCGGAAGTCAAAAAGCATAAAAAACGCGTCTAAAACTAGACCTGGCCTGACATAAGCGCTGCAGCCCATCACCCAAGAGCTGCAGCGCATCATATGCAGTAGTTGGGCAGCCTTCATGCGCTGCAGCGCATGAAATAGGCGCAGTACGCTACAGCAACTTGACAGAAACTGTGTTGAAACTTGTGAGCTATTTTTCTATTAGATAACAACTGAATCTCGACTTAGTCTCTTCATGAAAGTTATAGCCCTGGAAGTTTAGATGAATTTAAACTTTTTAATCACCTCATTTGGACTTCAGAAACTTAAGTTATGACTCAATGAAGTGTACTGGTCTGGGCAGGAATCCAATCCAAGCAGGGTTTGGATCAGCTTACTTTGACACACTGTTTGGAGGTCCAAACAAACTTAGATTTTTGCAGACCAGATGTTTTTGAAAAGCTTGAGACGTCCTCTAAAAACTTCATGAATACCACTTTCTCATTCTGAAATTCTAACGCCATCCAAACCTCACTTGAAGCGCTGTAGGTAGAATTTGCCTAAAAGCTGAAAATTGCAATGCTTCCTTAACTATGCTCCATTTTAACACAAATTCATCCAATTTGCTTCCATTTTCATATCTTTGCTCTATTTTCCCTTTTCCTACACAAAAACATAAAAACACATAAAAAAGAATAGAAAATACTCGAAAACTCATAAATCATCAAGTTAAAAGTACTCAATTTATAGATATAAAATCCACTCATCAATCAACCTTAACACTCGACCCTCCGAGGTTATCTTGAGATGATTTTGAGATAAAGACAAGTCGACAAAGTCTCTATCTAATAACTATTTTAGCAAAGTCAAAGGACACGTGGCTGCTACTATACTATTCACAATACTGAAGAAAGTGACCTGAGTTGGTCTAAGCATACAACAATTTGAAGTCAAACAATAGAAGATTGACAAGTGTTCAAACTAGAATGGAGAGACAGTAACTCTTCAACAGAAAGATCCCCAGAAGAACTCCATATAAAGTTAGCAAATTCAAGTATAAAAAAAACACCGAATCGATCAAGTCCAAGTGCTAAAACTATGAGTTCATACAAGTTTCACTCTACGATTTAAAGAAACACACTCTACTGGTAAGTCATTTGAAGAGAACCTTAAATGTTGACTTTGTCATATTCTAAACCTAATGTTTTGATGATGATCTGTTTAATATTACTAAATTGCTTGGTGTGAATTTCAGGAAATTATTTCAAGAAAAACTGATGGATTATTCAAGGAAGATTGAAGATTGTTTTGGGTCTTAAGAAAAATATGTAAGGTCATTGCAAATATTTAATTTTTCAATACAAGGCTCTAGGACATAATATTTGTGCATTAATCTATGATTGTCATAAATTATGTGCTGAATGGTATGCCTGACTAAAGTAATGTTTGGTTACTAAATTATGCATGACAATGTTACACGTTTGTTGATTTTATATATGCTCAACCGAGATATATGCATATTAATTAATTAATGTTTCACATTGATTTATGCATGATGGACTATAAACATTTTGGCATGCTTTATTGGTATATGAAACGTCTGGCAGTTAGCATTATTAAATATCTTGGAAACATAAATTCTCACATATCCTATGGCGGCAATCTTGGAAAAAGAGATAAGATGGACATTGATGTGTGATCATTATCTTTGACTTGGTAGTATTAATTAGCCGGATCAGTTGGAAGGATTTTGTTTATATCCGGATATTGTGATAAAGATTAAAAATCTTGTTTCCGAGAAGAATGCTAACAGGTGGTTTTTGATAAGGCTTGTTTGTTTGCAACGTTAAATCATGATAAGGATTGTTTTAGTTGCAACGGTTACAAATCAGAAGGATGCAACGGATATATTTTTTAAAGCCTATAAATTGCATGGAGTAATCAGATCATTAATAATAACAACTCTTATAGTGTACCGATTATATACTAAAAAGAGATATTCTTCATATTGGTGCTATTAAAAAAAATTACTGTTGTGCTTTATATATTCTGATACTATTCAGTATATTTTCGTGAGCTATAAACTGGTAATATCTTTCTATATTTAATTGATCATTGCATGCATTAATTGAGCTTTGCATTGTTAAATTGCTTATTTGCTTTGATCATTAGACCTCTATTATTGTAATTTTAATTTTTTCAGACTAAGTGTTGTCTAAAGGAATTTAATCCAGGTGGATTAAGATTTGTTTACATACAGATTCAAGGAAGCATAGGTGCTTAAGGGGTGCATTGGTGCACAAGGAGCAAAAGTGCTCAAGTGAATTTTTTGTAAATTCAAAATTTGTTAGAATTTGTCTTGTAACGGAATTATTTTTAATAAAAGTTAGTCTCCAATACTAGTTGGTATTGGACGTGGAGTAGGCTATTATTATAGAGGGTAATAGCCGAACCACGTAAAAAATCTTGGTGTTGATTTTTATTACTTGTTATACTTTAATTATCCAAAGTTAATAAATTTTCTTAATTGTAAGAAAACTTGAATATTTTTTTTCATTTAGAAAATCACCGAGATATTTTCTTAAACAAAAAGTTCAATCTAGTTGACTGTATTCATTCAGTAGGCTGCATTAATCAATACAGTAGACCAAATTGCTTTTCGATTAAGATTCAATTCGGTCGACCATATTCATTCAGTAGACTGCATTCATCAATCTAGTAGGCTGAATTCAAAAGTGTGTTATAAATTTTTAAATTGGTAATAGTCTGTGTCCACACTTATTCAACCCCCCCTTCTAAGTGTGCCTTATCTGAATTTCATTAAAGCAACTTAATTAGCAACACCTCAAATCATACAACTTCTCTTAGTGATTAGTCAGATCTAAGTTGATCCAAATTCGTAGAGTTAAAACTCTGTAATAGCTAAGTTATCCCAGGCCAGAAGCCTATCATAGAGCTAAAGGCATTGTTACTCTAAGATCGTAGAGTAAACTGAAGACAGTCAGAGATCGTAGAGTACAAGTCAGATCATAGAGCCAAAATCACAGAGTCACCATCATTTGTAGAGCAGAACAATCACTCTACGTTTTCACTCTGAAAAAGCCCAGATCGTAGAGTGTAGTCTTCTTACAAGTCAATGGCACGTTATGACAAATTCATCAACCTTAACACTCGACCCTCCGAGGTTATCTTGAGATAAGGACAAGTCAATAAAGTTTCTATCTAACAACTATTTTAGCAGAGTCAAATGACACGTGACTGCTACTATACTATTCATAGTACTGAAGAAAATGACCTGAGGTGGTCCAAGCAGACAGCAATTTGAAGTCAAACAATAGAAGATTGACAAGTGTTCCAACTAGAATAGAGCGACAGTAACTCTCCAACGGAAAAATCCCTAGAAGAACTTCATATAAAGTCAGCAAATTCAAGTATAAAAAAAGAAAAAATACCAAATCGATCAAGTCCAAATGTTGAAACTTCGAGTTCATACAAGTTTCACTCTACGATTCAAAGAAACACGCTCTACTGGTAAGTCATTTGAAGAGAACCTTAAAGCAACTTAATTAGCAGCACCTTAAATTATACAACTTCTCTTAGTGATTAGTCAAATCTAAGTGATCTTTTGTAAACCAAGTATGTGTAACTTGAAGAATTCTTTATGAATCATTTGTGTAAAAGTTCTTAGTGAACTGTAATCTTGGTGATTACCATCCTTAGTGGAATATCCCTACTCGCGAAGTAAAAGAGAGAATTATGAGACTTTTGTGCTCTAAACATTTTAAAAATCTTTTATGTTTTAACTTTCTGCGTTTTATTTTTTGTCACTCTACGGTTTTATATCTGTGACTTATTTCTACATTGCTCACTAAATTTAGAACTGTGCATTCTCTTATAATATTTGAAGGGTGTTTCTTAAACTATTCCGTTGTGCTAAATCAATCAATTAACTTGCTTAATTGATTTGGTAATATCTCTTTAAAAAGAAAATTTAAAGAATCTATTCAACCCTCATTCTAGATCTATTTGTGCCTTTCTGAGAATAACAAATAGTAATCTTATAATTTGGAACACATGAAGTATATAACAAAAACTATTAATTATAAAATTTATTTCATTCTAAATTTTTATGAGTTATACCAATTTTAAAATTTAATATATCATCGTTTAATTTCAAAAATTAAATTGTATCTCTAATTTTAAAACAAAGAGAATAATTATTAATATAATGAAATGATATGATATGATTTGATTTGATTCGATTCACAGAATCTTTTCGTTTGATCTAATTGTCTAATTTCTTTTGTTTTACTCTGAAGAATGTCTCCATTCATATTAAAAAGAAGGAATCCTGAAATAGAAACCAAAAGTGAAATTTATGGCAGATAACTTATCCACAAACGACCGTTTCAAGTCATTGTATAAACCGTAAAAAATGATACTTTCTATGTTCTATTAGAAGAGTGAATTTGTAAAATTTTAAATTAAAATTAGTGTAATAGTTAATATTGTAAATTATTTATAAAGCATTATTAAGTACAAAATTGTTATTTCGAATATCAAAATAAATTCACATCACAATTTAAATTTTAACATTTTATAAGTCAACTAGAATCAAAGTCAAATGATAAATTACTATGATAGTTCATGTACACAAAATGTAACCTCACACTGATTTTGTGATTTTAAAAAGGAGAGAAAGAAAAAAGAAAAAGAGATAAATTTAGGGAAAAACTTAAAGTGTCTTGCTTATGAGTCTTTTTTTGAGGACAAATTAGAAAAGAGGAAGAAAATTTAAAGTAAATTTCCTACCAAAAATTCTTGGCAAAGTTGAAAAAAATTGTTCAAAAACGTGGATAATATTTAATTTTTATTGCTAATTAGTAGGATGCAAAAATTTGTATACTATTTTAAAGTACCAAAATATTTCTATAGAGATTTATCAAAAATAATTTTATAAAAGTACATTTCATCTGTTCTAAATTATAAGCTCATTATTAATTTTAAAAAGTCAATTTGATATATTTTTAAATTTAAAATCAAAATAATTAATTAAAAATTATGGAACAACAAATTTCACAATGAGTAATACCTTTTAAATAGTATACAATATTCATCATTATATTGATTAATATTAAATAAATTTATATTAATTTTGAATTTAAAAATATTTTAAATTGACTTTGAAAAGTCAATAATAAAATTATAATTTAAAAAGAGGAGAGTATATTATTTTAGTAAAAAAAAGAGACACGTATCTAACTAGTTTATATTAATTTTAAATTTAAAAATATCTTAAATTGATTTTGAAAAGTCAATAATAAAATTATAGTCTTAAAAGAGGAGGGTATATTATTTTAGTAAAAAAAAAAAAGAGATACGCATCTAACTAGCGACAAAAACATACAGCAAGAAATGGTGACAATGTTGACAAACTCACATAACTGACAAACACATAAAATAAATTATTAAATTATTTTTTTTTCTTTCAAAAATACACGTACAAAAATAATATGACAAAAATATAAATAATTAATAATTTATTATATATAGACTATTTTAGTGATAATTATCAATCACAGTTAATTATATTATTTTATATTATTTTTAATAATAATTTTTCAATCATAATTATTAAAAGAAATGCGTATTATTTCGATGACAAAATAATATTATAAAAAAATAACTTATGATACGGCAACGTTTACCAAATTGTACATTTTCTGTAGTAAATTTTAAATTCATTTCCGTTCTTTTCTTCTCAAACTCACTCAGCGAGTCAGCGTCAAGCATCTGCTCTCAGCAACTGCCACTTCACAGAGAGAAAGAAGAGAGAGAAAGAGGAGAGAGAGATGAACGGAGAAGGGAAGGTGGTGTGTGTAACAGGCGCGTCGGGCTACATAGCTTCATGGTTGGTGAAGTTGTTACTGGCGCGTGGCTACACCGTCAAGGCCACTGTTCGGAGCCTCAGTCAGTACTCACTTTCTTCATCCCACTTCTAAAAATTTTGTATTTAAGTTGTTTTCAATCTGTTGATCAATTTATTGAAGCATTAGGTTTTGCTATTGATATGAATAATTAAGTATGTTATACTTATGAATTATGAAATTTAAGTGCATAATCTCAAAATTGGGAAACCCATTTCCTGATATGTGCAGTTTAAGAATTAAGGTCAGTTTTATTAATCAATTCGATGAGAATGCATTAAGAACTGATTTAGAGTTTTGGAATTTAATTTGGTTTGGAGTACTGAGATTGAAATGACGGGGCTTGAAAATTTAGTATCAAGGACCGGTTGATGAAAGTCGAATGGGATAGAGTTCAATTTGCTTTAGATTGGATTTTGGATTCCCATTTATTGACATCAGGGAAGCTAGTATAATTAATTAATTATAGAGGGAGAGAAAACCTCAATTTAACTGCAACCTTAAGGAGTGTTTCATGTTTATGTAACCCTGAAAATTCAATGATATTGTTTGCAACTAGTATTGTGTATGGTTTTCCCTAAAAATGCAACAGCTTTTATTATTCTAGTTTTGTATTTGCACTTGCGTCTTTTCCTAGATGTTGGTAAAAAGACGGTAAAGTATATTGTGATAAGTAGTTGAGGTGGTATAAAATGGTAAAGCCCGAATGCAAGACTCCAAAGTATTTCCAAAGCTCTTCCCTGTCGGCAGCTTACAAGGATCTCCACACTGTTAACTGACGGAACTACACCATTGACCAATTGAATGGAGGTTAAGTGAACTGTTTGACAGTCCTCTAAATTCCACCTGACAAATCTCTCTCACACACACACATTCTGTAACACTCTTCAGTACCTTGATCAGGGAGTATACCATGTCTTTAATAGTTGTGACTTGCAAAGTTACATTTGCAAATTATCTGTAAACGTACTTAAATCTGTGCAAGCTAAAGTTAATTTCTTTATGACTAACTCAGATTGGCGTTCCATGATTCTTCTCCTCTTTTTTTTCCTTTTCTCTCTCTTTTTTGTGGCTGTTGTTCATCAGCTATAGTCAAAACTTTAATTTGTATCCTTTTTTTATAAAACTATTCTTCTAATTGTCACTGGTTCTGCTTGTATTACAGAAGATCCAAGGAAGACAGAACACCTACTTGCACTGGATGGAGCTAAGGAAAGACTTCACTTGTTTGAAGCAAATTTACTTGAAGAGGGGTCTTTTGATTCTGTGGTTGAAGGTTGTGATGGTGTCTTTCATACTGCATCTCCAGTGGTCCTTGCAGTCACTGACCCAAAGGTTCATTGACTTTTCTCTTCTTATTGTAAGGGTAGGATCTGATATACATCCCAGAGCTGAAACATAAAATGTCCTTGGAATCTCAAAATGGAGAGAAAAGAAAGGAGAATGAAGAAAATTTAGTTAGGAGAATAAAAATCCTTTGTTTGTGAGTTTTTAGAGGAGACAAAAGAAAAGAGAAGGAAAGAGATTTTTTTAAGAATTTACTCCCAAAAATTTCTTTCCAAAGTTGGAAAGATTTGGAAGGAAATTTAGTAAACATTTAGATTACAAACTAAAATACCAAAACTACCCTTATAATAATTTCTAAAATGTAATCTCATAAGGGTAAAATAGTAATATGCTATTTTAAGTTAAAATTTCCTTCCAAAACTCACAAACACAAGGAAAAGAATATCCTTCACTCTCTTTTCTCTCAAAATCTTTAAATTCTTTTTTTCTCTCCCCAAACTCACAAACACAGTGAGTCTCATAGAAATCTAATTCTAAAACATTCATCTACCCCCAACAATTGAACTAAAGTTCATATAATGTAGGTCATATTTCTCTATCTCTGTATTGTAATAATTATCTTACAAGACATTGTTGGAGTTTAGGTTTGTAATATATTTATTTCAATTGAAGTTTACTTGTTACAATAATATATTCCATATATTTTGCAGATAAAATACTCCCTCCGTCCCAAATATAGGATCATTATTGACTATTTGAAGTCAATTTGAGATATTTTCAAGTTCAAAATTAACATTAATTCGTTTAGTTTTTGACAACACAATTATGAAAATCATAAAGTATGTAGAAAATACTACTAATTACAAGATTTATTACTTTCAATGATATAATGAACCACATTAAATTTGAATTTGTAAATATCTCAAATTTACTTTGAAAAGTCAAACTTGATCTTGTATTTTGGAATGGAAAGGAGGGAGTACTTCACTTGTCACATGACACCATTAGAAAGATGTCATTTATTTGTCTGAATTTGATATACTTTTTAAGGAAGAAGTAGGTGGAAAAGTATTGCAGTACATAATTATTAGAGTGACGTTGTGGAGGGATGACAATTACAAGACAAGATTAATATATATCAGTAAATTGAAAAACTCAACTACAGGAGTACGAAGGTTACAAAGACTTTGTCCAAAAGGAATGTAGACTGTACTCTCATAATCTAAATACTTTAGATTGGTGGCTTTCTCTAACAACTAAATAAACTCCAAAATGAGAAACGCAAAAGTTAGATCTGAATATCAAAATCAGGTATTCTATGTAATAGTGAAGAAGAAATTATTGAAGTTTTGGGTTCAATATCCTTCTAGCAGTTTTCTATTTGTGTGTTTCTAGTAGCTTCTGGTTATAGCTAATGAAGTTTATCTTTCCCTGCATGACTGTGCAACTGTTTATGTAAGTATCTGTATTTCTGCTTAGATAGCTACTGTAAACCTTCGCCCTTGAGTTTTATTTTTGCCTCTGAATTCTTAACTGATTAAATTACAAATAAGTTCCATGGTTATATAGTATTGCTCTGGCAACATAAATTATTTTCTTGTACAGGAATCATGATCTTGTACCTTCCCTAACCTGATGTTTTCATAAAAACATAAGGAGATTTAAAAAGTTCTTAATCAAATCTTTTTTACCATGCCTTGCAACATTATCATATTGTTGCTAAATGTTGAGAGTTTATTCTGGAAATTGAATAATTACCATGTTTCTAGCTTGTTTACATGTTAAAAGGTTGCCATTCAATAAAATATTTTCTATGTTACTTGATGATATACATTCGACTCGGCCTTGTGAAAATGCTGAAGGGATTTTTCTCATTTCTTTTCCCCATATTTCAGGCAGAATTACTTGATCCTGCATTGAAGGGAACGCTTAATGTTCTTCAATCATGTGCAAAAGTTCCGTCTATCAAAAGGGTGGTGATAACATCTTCCATGGCTTCAGTTATGATCAATGGAAAACCTTTAAAACCTGATGTTGTAATAGATGAAACTTGGTTTTCAGATCCAGTATTTTGTGAGAAAGTGAAGGTGTGTGTAGATGATATAACATTAGAAACTTTCATCTATCTGTAAGTTCTTTTTTTCTTTTTTCATATCCTTTTCTGACACATTCTGAAAGATAACATGTGCCACTTCTTTTCAAATGCTACCTGTGAAAACTTTATAAGTTGTCACGACAAGGCAACAACTGTGTTGTTAGAAATAATATATCAGTCATGTATATTCCCAGTTGCCTTGTGAAACTGAGTCTATACTAATTGGTGCAAAGTTCGCAACTTATATAAGTATCAGTACATTACTATTCTATCAAATAAATAAATTCTTCATATTTGGTCGTCTTATTTAATATAGGTCTTTTTCTTATTAATTCTTCTAGTTGTCATGCTTCTTTTTGTGTCATTTGCTCATCTTTCCAGTTAAATTTCTTCGTGTTTTATTTGTCCTCTTATAAACAAATTTTGTACAGCCAGGTGATGAATTATCTGTCTTTCCTTTTCTCCAAATAAATGATATTGTTTGTAATATAAGTTTAAATCTGAATGTAAACTGGTCAGCTACTGTTAGTAGTCAATACAAGTTTAGAGATCTCTAAAACTTTTCATCTGAGAGCTACTTCCCTTGTATGTCTGTCATATCTTTCTCAAACTAATAAAGAGTCAGTGTTCTGCTCCTTCAGCCCATAACAAAACAAAAAATAAAAGGTAAATAAATAATAATAATAAAAAAAATAGAAATCCCAGTAGAGATACATGCCTATAATGCATATATATTGTAGAAGAGAATTTTAAAATCCTACCTCCCTGGTTATGTTTGTGCTTTTCTTGATTGACACTATTACTTGATGAATATAAAGTACTTTTAACTATAAAATTGCATTTTGGTGCTTTGTTTGTTTGTTTTTTTTTTCCTTTCCAGACATGATATGTTGGATATGATTTATGAATAATTTTAAAAATCATTTGTTCTGGTCTGAACTGTTCAAATACGTTTGACATATTCACAGAAATATTGAAGTTGCTTTAATACTTGCATAGAGTTTCATGTTAGTAATAACCCGTCATATCCACTTTTATTTGTTAAGTTGGGGAAATGTAACTCTAAGCTTACAGCACTTTATAATGTTAATTGAACATTTGGTTTTCTCAGCAATTTTATGCTCTTTCAAAAACGTTGGCTGAGGAAGCGGCTTTGAAGTTTGCAAAAGAGAATAAAATTGACTTGGTGACGCTACATCCAGGTTATGTGATAGGTCCTTTGTTACAGCCAATTCTCAATCTCACCTCAGGAGGGATTCTGAACCTCATAAAAAACGGTATTCTCTTGCAACATATGATAAAATTGTCTATGCTTATGTTTCTCCAAGAGCTTCACTAGATTTTTTAACTGTTCAAATTTACTCATCTAGCAACTTCTTATGGAAGAAATCTATGTATACTGATATAGAAAGGAGATGGTTTCTGCTAATTTTGCTGCTTCAGTAATCAATTCTTGTCCAAGGCAGCACGACATTAATATATAAGAAGTAAGAAATACTGTTAAAGGAATGCCAAAATTAAAATAAGAATACGAGGTAGTGAAACTTGTATAAAATTCTGGAACACTTTCCGAAGAGCAAGTACATATGGCTAAAAATTTTGGTTTATATTTGTACTTTTTTGAGCAAGTTGACACATTCTATACCTTTGAGAAACTTCTTAAATTTTAAATATAAAGATTCTTGCTTTTTAATTTGTAGCTTTGAAAGAAATAACTTATGCAGGGAATGTTTTGAATACATCTTCTGTTCACTTAACATGGATCTGTGTGCTAGGGATTCAACAAATGCAGCAGAATGTTTACCAATAAAGTACTGTCTAATGCCAGCCAAAAACTTGTAAATACCCCATAGGCGTGCCATACTAAAATTACAGAAAAACCACTATATGTTTAACTGCACTTTCTTGTATGGCTGATATCAGCTTCTAAATTATTGTCTTATTTCCACCGAGATATATACGTAATCTCTTTGATTCAAGGTGTCTTTACCATGTTACGTTTGGATTGAATTGAAGGAATGGAATGGAGAAAGGAATGAAAGGATTTTTAAACATCTCTAGTGTATGTTTTGTTGTAGGTGATGGGTGATGGTGGTGGTGTGAATTGAAGGAATGGAATGGAGAAAGGAATGAAAGGATTTTTAAACATCTCTAGTGTATGTTTGGTTGTAGGTGATGGGTGATGGTGGTGGTGTGATAGGATGGCAAAATTGTTACATACATACATTCGATTGGAATGAATCTCATTCCACTTCCTTCCACATTGAATGAAAATCAAAGGAATGGAATGAATTTTCAATCGGAACGGTTTATCTGCCGAAATGATCACCAAATACGTTATTTTTCATTCCATTCCTGATAGACGCCACTACACATATGCGTGAGATGAACGTTGCCCGGATTATTTTATAGAAGTTGTATTGGTAGAACACCAACGACACCGCACCTTCAATTATATTGAAGCGACGATAGTGTAATAAATTCAGTGTTGAATGGAACATCGACCCGTTGTCTATATTGAGACAAGAACCTTGGTATAGATAGAAGACGCCACATTCAACTATGAATTGTTGAATGATAAGTCAAGTTGAACCTCATAACAAACTATGAATAACTCATAAATTCTTAAAGAATCAAAAGAGAAAAACAATGTCACAAGTAATCTTATTATTGAATTAATCTTCATAATACACCAGCTTGGTTCCTTATTTATACTACTCAAAGAAATCCTAATCCTAAAAACAAAAGGAACAAATTACATAACAATCAAACTTAACTTTGGAATTGAACACCTAACTAATCAAATTCCTAATTACATTAGTATGGAAACTAGCTTTCTAGAACCTAATTTCCTTGTTATGATCAGATTGTAGAATTGCTAATTCCTTTCCTACCGTGACTTGGAATTCCATTAGCTATGTCGTGTCTAGATTATGCCGTGTCTGGATTTGTCGCGTCTGGATTTGACGCGTCTGTTTTGGAATCTAAGACTGATTTGAGCTTGACCCAATTGCTTGAACCAAATTAATTAACTTAAGATCAGCCTCCTTAATAAATTCCCTCAAGTTCTTTTCAGCCCAAAATTCTTAGATTATTCCATTATGCCCTTCCTTGAATCTTTTAGCCCTTGGCTCTCGTAACTGAACTAATAGGAACTTGAATTGGATTAGCCCAAGCTTTATCTCCTTGATGCCCATCCACGCCTAAGCTAAGCATGTCCTCATCATTCCTCTCCTATTGAAAAGGATGTCTTCAAATTGTCACCTACATCAAACGGACTTAGATCAGAAATATTGAATGTAGCACTAACATTATACTCACCTAGTAAATATAATTTGTAGGCATTGTCATTGATGCGCTCAAGGACTTGAAAATGACCATCTCCCCTAGGAAGCAATTTAGAACGCCTTTGAGCTAGAAATCTCTTTTTTCTTATATGTAACCAAACCCAATCTCCTGGCTCAAATATCAATTTACGACGTCCTTTATTAGCTTGCTTGACATATTGTTCAATCCTCTTCTTCTTGATGTTGAGTCTAGCTTTCTCGTGTATCTGCTTCACAAAGTAAGTCTTTTTCTTTCCATCCAAGTTAGTATATTCAGTCACAGGTAATGGTGATAAATCCAACGGTGTTAAAGGATTAAAACTATATACAATCTCAAATGGAGAAAAATTAGTAGCAGAATAAACATAACGATTAGATGCAAACTCAACACGAGGCAAACACTCTTCCGAAGATTTGATATTCTTTTTAATTACAGCCCTTAACAATGAAGACAAAGTTCTATTAACTACCTCTGTTTGTCCATCAGTTTGTGGATGACAAGCAGTAGAGAATAACAATTTAATACCCAACTTAACCCATAAAGTCTTCCAAAAGTAACTCAAGAACTTAGTATCCCTGTCAGAAACAATTGTTTTAGGCATGCCATGCAATCTAACAATCTCTCTAAAGAACAAATCAGCAATATGGGAAGCATCATCAGTTTTGTGACATGGAATAAAGAGTGCCATTTTAGAAAATCTATCCACGACCACAAAAATAGAATCATGACCACGTCTAGACCTAGGTAAACCCAACACAAAATCCATAGAAATATCAATCCATGGTTCACTAGGAATAGGCAATGGTGTATATAATCTATGGGGTTGCACACGAGACTTAGCTTGACAATAAGTAATACATCTATCACATATTCTTTCTACATCCTGTTTCATGTGTGGCCAATAAAAATGTTCCTGTAATACTGCCAAAGTTTTAACCACACCAAAGTGTCCCATTAAACCCCCTAAATGTGATTCTTTAACCAATAACTCACGCAAAGAACAAGCAGGTATGCACAATTTATGTTCACGAAATAAGAACCCATCATGCTTAAAGTACTTACCTACTTCATTCTCTTCATCCACTTGTATTCCCTGTGAACTAACAATAAAACCAAGGAACACAACTCTATCTGTGCAAGACGTGCATTTATCCATGTTAGGAAATAACTTCTCTTTTCTAAGCACATCTATAACAGATTTCAAATGCACTACATGTTTGTCTAAGCTTTTGCTATATATCAAGATATCATCAAACTAGACCACAACAAATTTACCAATGAAAGATCGCAAAACATGATTCATTAACCTCATGAAAGTACTAGGTGCATTAGTTAACCTAAAAGGCAAAACTAACTACTCATTTAACCCATATTTTGTTTTGAAAGCAGTTTTCCATTCATCTCCCTCTTTCATCCTAATTTGATGATATCCACTTTTCAAATCAATTTTAGAAAACACAGAAGAACCATGCAATTCACCTAGCATATCATCTAATCGAGGAATAGGATGTCGATACTTTACCGCGATATTGTTTACCGCTCGACAATCAATGTACATTCGCCACTTCCCATCCTTCTTATGAACTAAGATTACTGGAACTGCACATGGACTCATGCTTTCTCTCACGAACCCCTTCTCCCTTAATTTATCAACTTGCCTTTGCAACTCCTTTGTTTCCTCGAGATTGCTCCTATAAGCTGGTCAATTAGGAATGGTAGCACCGAGCACGAAATCAATCTGATGTATATTCCCCGAATAGGTGGTAAACCCTGTGGTAGCTCATCGGGAAACACATCAGCATAGTCCTACAAAACAGACATAACAACACTAGGCTAAAGAAGAGTTAATCTGGTTAGTATTCAAAAACACCTCTTTATACAAAAGTATAATCATCAGTTGTTTAGAAATCAATGCTCTCCCCACATCACTCTTTTTTACATAGATATTTGTTTTTCTCTCTTCGTCTTTCTTTTTCTCAACTTCTTCTTTTTCTTTCTTCTTTTTCTCATTTATTTTCTTTTCCTCACTCTCATCACAACTTTCATCTCCTCCCAGGTTTCAATCGGACGCTCTCCATATCTCCTCCTGCTAATCATCAGTTGATCCCACCAAGTGATGGCATAGTCAAAAAACTCAGTGGCGGCAAGCTCGACTTTCTTACGCTCCGAATAGTTGTGGCAGTCAAACACCTACTCCATCTTCTTTTTCCATTCTAGATGTGCCTCAGGATCGATCTTTCCATAGAAAGATGGAATCTTTATCTTAATACTACCCAAGTTATTGTCTTCTCGATTCCTGTCTCCTCTATCCCTTACCCCATGTCTCCTTTGAACAAGATCAGAATCACGACCCTCTTCCTCACTAAACCTACCTCCATAGAATTCCTCTTCCTCATCCCTAGCCTCCCTGTGCCGCAACCTCTCCCTTCTTTGAGAGCCAGTAATATTTTGCAATTGCTCCCTTTGGATGTTCTCCATTCTGTCAAAATGTTCATTCATCTGCTCTACCATCCTGTAACCTCTTCTTAATTCCCCCTTAATGGCTTCCATCTCGAACTTGGAATCCCCACTTGGACCCGCCTCCAAAGATGCCTCTTTATGTTAAACATATTTGCTACAAAACAAGGGTTAGTAGATAAATTTTCCTCGCCACTCCCTTGCGTGTTTCGCTTAATAATGAATCACTCGGATATCACTCAATTGGCTTTTACCCTTTAATGATCTCACCACTCTTGCCTTTTTCCTCTCAAGCCTTTTTCCTCTCAAGTATTCTCTCTCTTATAGGTTCTTTTTGAATTCACCATACAAAAATCACAGTTTCCTATTTCAATTCAACAAGAACTTATCAAGAACAAATTAGCAAGATATGAGTCTTGGATTACCAACAAGTTAGCAAAATCTAGATGTTTTGAACCTTGATGGTCATGGGTTGAGCGCCTTGTAAACTTCGGATTTGCCCAATTGTATCTCAGCTTCGGATGAACTCTCGGATGAACTATCGGATGATTTGATGATTGAATTTTGCGGAACTTATCGCTGCTGAATTTGGGGATAGCAAGCAATTGAAACAAACTAAGATTTTTTTATATATATAAATATTCAAACAAGAAATTAAAGGATAGATAACCCGCTAGATAACTTAGCTCTGATACCAACTTATAGACGCCACGGCACGTATGCGTGAGGTGAAAGCCGCCCGAATCGTTTATAGCAAAGTTGTATTGGTGGAACACCAACGACACCGCAACCCTTCGCTTATATTGAAGCGAGAACCTTAGTACAATCGATAGTGTAATGAATTCAGTGTTGAATGGAACCTCGACCTGTTGTCTATATTGAGACAAGAACCTTGGTATAGGTAGAAGATGCCACACTCAATTATGAATTGTTGAATGATAAGTCAAGTTGAATCTCTGAATCTCACAGCAAACTATAAACAGCTCAGAAATTCTTAAAAAACCAAAAGAGAAAAACAATCTCACAAGTAATCTTATTATTGAATTAATCTTCATAATACACCAGCTTGGTTCCTTATTTATACTACTCAAAGAAATCCTAATCCTAAAAACAAAAGGAAGAAATTACATAACAATCAAACTTAACTTTGGAAATGAAAACCTAACTAATCAAATTCCTAATTACATTAGTATGGAAACTAGCTTTCTAGAACCTAATTTCCTTGCTATGATCAGATTGTAGAATTGCCAATTCCTTTCCTACCGTGACTTGGAATTCCATTAGCTATGCCGTGTCTGGATTATGCCGCGTGATTTGCCGTGTCTGTTTGCTGCGTTTGTTTTGGAATCTAAGACTGATTTGAGCTTGGCCCAATTGCTTGAAGCAAGTTAATTAACTTAAGATCAGACTCCTTAATGAATTCCCTAAAGTTCTTTTCAGTCCAAACTTCTTGAATCAGTCCATTAAGCCCTTCCTTGAATCTTTTAGCCTTTGCTCTCGTAACTGGACCGATAGGAACTTGAATTGGATCAGCCCAAGCTTAATCTCCTTGATGCCCATCCACGCCTAAGCTAAGCATGTCCTCATCAATTCTTTCTTCCATTCCATTCCTTCGGTCCAAACGTTCTTATCTAATACTGTTGGCATTGTCATGCAGCACAAAATGGATTGCTCTAGCAGCAACTCTAGAATTTATCAAACTTTATGGAATATGTTACTAAGTGAGCTCATATAATGCACCTCGAACCCGCTAAAACATGACCATTTATTGTCATATCAGGGAAAAAATTGTATCTAGTTACTTATCAAAATAAATTTGTTTCAAGTTACTCTAATAACTTTTTGAGCAAATATAAATGAAAGATTTGTGTTTATCTGTGTCTGCCAAACATATAAGCAGCTGCTGTAGATGCCTTGGGGAATTATTATCAATGTCATTCAAGCATATATATGATAATGACAGCCAGATGACTACTATCTTACTTGCATATTAACTTTTATAGACCATAAAAATCGTTTTATTGTTTCTTTTAACAAATTCAATTTTTCTGATGCAAGGAATTGAATTTCACATGATGCAGGACAAGAAGTATTCCAAGATGGAATCTATAGATTTGTAGATGTCAGGGATGTTGCCTATGCACATATTCTAGCATTTGAGATTGCTTCGGCTAGTGGCAGATACTGCTTAGTTGGGAAAGTGACATACTCTTCAGAGTTTTTCAAGATTTTACACGAGCTTTATCCTGCTCTCAACATTCCTGAAACGTAAGCTTTCCATACTTGTGTCTTTGATTTGAGTTGTCATTGTCGTTAGAAGAACTAACTTTAGTGATTTTAAGTACATCCCAATTCAAGGTTACAACAACAAAAAATTCTGGTAGACTAACATTGTGCCTTCTGCTGCATCCTTCTTTTTCGTCGGTTTCCCTGTTCTCTCCGGTGTTCCTCTATTTTTCTCTTAATTTTCTTTTATTTGTAAAAAGTTTTATGTTTTTTTACTTGACTAGCCATTATCCTAAGTGACATTGTATTAGTAGTAATTCATTGGTGTATGATGAAACAAATTCTTCATAAGCAAAGGTAGAAGAATTATAGAACATCCTGACCACATCAAATGTAACAAAGGTCGAAGTTAGAAATGACAGAAATTTAGAATAGTTTCTTTGATACTCTGTACGTCAAGAAAAAACAACAAGAACTTAAGAGCAAAATATAACTGGAGCCACTATCATATAAGTTTATTCTTAATTTCATCAAATTAACTTGTGCGAGGTAAATGTTCTGAAAACTACAAAATAGGAAAGGTTTCTTTGGGCATTTGATGTTACATAAACCTTGATCATTGGACAAAAACAAAAACAAAGACGAAAAAGCCATGTAAATTTTGAAGGTATTATAATGATAACAGGGGTGAGATATGATATGCTTTTAATGAAACTTAGGATGTTTGTATTCTGAAGTTTTACGGATTTCGTATATTCACGACGATTATTAAGTATAAGAAAATATTGAAATGAATTTGTGATACCCTAGTCCTACATCAGAAGATTCAGAACATGTAGGAAGGATTGAATTATAGATAGCATTTTAACACGACTACCTAAAATACATACCGATAACTTGTCATGATTTTTGCGTGGGCCTGTGGTGGGCCAAGATGACCAATGTGGTGTTCTTGGAAGTGGACTGAGTCTTAATTCAGATTAAAACTTTGGCTCGAGTTGTTATAAATGGTATCTGAGCAAAGTCCTGGTTAGGTGGGGAACTAAGTGCTTTACGGGGCTAAATTCTACACCTTATGGGAAGGTAGGAGCCACCTCCAAAATCCTGCACTAGCCCAGGGATTGATCCCGAGGACTATGAGAGGCTTGTCAGGGATTGATCCTGGATTGGGTTTGGATCGGCTTGTTACATTGTCAAATTGGAGAAGTTTCATGATCCATTTGAATAATAGTCATGTCATGTTCATCACAGCACCAGCTATCCTCATAACAAAGTTAACAAACTAGTTAATCATGGTCATCACTTTTAAGCATCTATACCCTGTAGCTAAAGTATATGCTATGAGCTGTTGATAATCAGATAAATCTTGTACCAGAAAATTGTCCGCTAAAACTATTATCTTTCACAGGAAATTAATAGAAACTTCTTGGTGACCTTCCGATGAACTTAGAGATTTTGAGAAATCATGTACAACTGGTTGACAAATCATCAACCTGAGATGTTGCTTAAGACACGTAACAAGATTGGTAGCTAACTACTTAGAGCAGCAAGTTAACTGAAATCAATGAACCTTTAGTTTTTGGTTAGTTATTAATCAACTACTTTGGCATTATAGAATGGCTGAATGGGTTTCTAGATGTTTTATTTTCAGTATTCACTCAAATTCATGTTTTTTTCTTTTTCTTTTTCTTTTTCTTTTCTGGGGGGAAGACATTTGAGTAACCTAATGATCCAATAAAAAACAATGGCCTATAAATTTCTGGTATGACTGTGTCTTTCTGTGATGACAGATGTAACGATGAAAAGCTTGTGCCACCCTACCAGGTCTCCAAGGAAAGAGCAAAAAGTCTGGGCATTGATTTCCTTCCTCTTGAGCTGAGCCTTAAGGACACTGTAGAAAGCTTGAAGGAGAAGAAGTTTCTTACTTTCTAAATCATAATATTGCAAACTAAAGACTACGTATATGCCATACATTTTCAAGTTTCACCATGCTGTAATAACTGAGTATAACCTTATATTATATAGTTTCATCTTCTTATAGTAATTGACTAAACATTGTAACCATAGTCTAAAACTAACGAATATCACTTGTACGTACTCTTTTATTGTTTCGTAAAGAATAACATATCGCTTATGGAATGGCACAAAATCTATCAAATTTTATAAAGAAACTGGAAAAACAGCCTATGTTTTACGGATGGTTATTAATAGTTTTTTCTTTAAGAATGATATTCTAAAAAAGATGCCGACACGAATCGTAAATGGGTCCATAATCAATGTGAGACGGAAGTAAGAACTAGTGAAAATATCAAAAAAAAAAAAAAAAAAAAAATTGCTTTCTTTTTCTTTTTTCTCTCTTTTTTTTGGATAAAACATAGAAAAATTCATTAGCAAAAATATAAACAAGTACATCCATCACTTAGATTTGTTCTCTCTTTTATTTTTCTTATGTTTGGTTATTATTCTTTTGTATTTGTCAAATCCTAGTGTATATTTGGAATTGCAGAAATTCTTAATCACTTACGTCATGTGTAAATTACTAAAAAGTAATATTTTGAGAAATAAAGATGAGTAATGAATGTAATTACTAAAATAAATAGAGATAAATTAGTAACATACACGGTCACTTAATTATTAAATTTGACAAATAATCACAAAAAAATAATTATAAGCAATTTTAAAATCAAATTACTAATCACTTTTTTATTTTTAAAATTAATTATAAGTAGTTTTTACTGTATATAAGCGATACCAAACATCTCCTAGTCTCGTATTAAGCAAGGGAATGACCAGAAGGATATAAAAGGAATAATCAATCGAAGAGTAGTCAGGATAATTCTAGAATTAATGTAGCATGTTGCAATATAGTAGTTAGATGGTAATATAGTATTTTCATTATTTTTCTGTTGGCAAGGAATCCATGTGATCACTCTATATATGCGAGCAATAGAGTAGAGAGATGCATTTGAAATGAATTAATACGAGAATTCTCATTTGAGACTCCCTATTCATCTCCCCCGAGTTCGTCTGGTTTAACCGCGATAGTTGGCGCAGTGATTTAAATGAGGTTCTGGGGCGAATCGTAAACTCGGACGTCCTGAGATCGAATTCCACTTGCAACAATTGTTAAGCCTGTAAAGGCAACGCGACCACGGGTCGTACATTTCTGAGTGTAAGTCATGTCTTAGGCGGAGCCTGTACACAAAGTCTGGCCCGGGGTGGGGAGATTATTCTGACTGCGGTTGGGACACTCCACATTATCAAAAAAAAAAAAAGAGTTTGTCTGGCTTTTAAGTCCTTTCTTTCTTTCTCTGTCCCAAATTCTCGTCTAATTCTCGTAGTCCCAAATTCTCGTCTAATTCTCTTAGTCCCCTCATTCTCTAGTTATGTTTAATAATCAAGTTAAGCTCCATCGGGAGGCTAGCTTAACATCTAATCCCAACAAGAAATGTATAATTCTCTCTTACATTAATTCTAATCAATCTATGTAGATCTAACTCTATGAACTTATATCCAACAAATCTCTTTAGATCTACAGCTATAAACTTATATCCAACAAATCTCTCTAGATCTTCCTCTCTATATATATTTTTGATCAATTTTTGTAGATCCACCTCTATAAAATTTTAATTCTGATCAATTTCTCTAGATCTATCTCTATAAAATTTTATTTCGGATCAACTCTCTAGATCTACTTCTATAATAGTTTCTAATCAATCTTTGTATATCTACCTTTGAAATGTCTCACCTGATCTGAAGGTGACTAAGCAATATCAAATTTTTACGAAGAAATTATCTTCGACATCCTCTCTTTCCTCCCTATTAAAGTATGTAGGACAAATATGAGGCCAAGAAGTGGCACACTTTACTTTCCGATCCCTAGTTTATCAAAGGATACAACCAAACAAGAAGAAGAAGATTTTCTTAGTTCTTGTTTCGATCAAGGTGTGTTTTGATGAACTTGGGATCAAAAATTAAGGTGTGTCATAGCTTGGTCACATGCTTAAATTGACCCTAGAGAATGTAGGGAGAAAAGAGAGGATGTTGAATCTTCAGGAATGTTCGACACGAACATTGCTTAGTTACCTTTAGATCATATGAGATTTCAAAACTAGATCTACAAAAGTTAATAAGAAGAAATTTGTAAAGGTAGATCTTGAGAGATTAATCACAAATAAATTTTTATAAGAGGTAGCTCATGAGAGATTGATCATCGATGTATTTATAGAGGTAGATCTAGAGAGATTTATTGGATATAATTTTACAGAGGTAGATCTAGATAGATTGATCAGAAATAAAATAATAGAGAATTTTGCATTTCTTGTTAAGATGAGACTAGGGTTTGGGATAGAGTAAAATGCAAATGTGGCATCTAAACTTTAGGTATTTTTGGGTATTGAGTCCCTTTCTATTAGTGAACGCGAAACGAGCCACTTTATGTCAAGAAATTTGGATATTGAACCATTAGGTGTCAGATGTGTGTTGACTTGCCTACGCGGCACACATGGCACCGCTGAAGATTTGATCCCAAAACCTCGTGTTTGAGGTTTTGGCCATGAGACCACCCGAGCACCACAGGTCTAACTGTTTAAATTACGCAAAGAATAAATTATATACTAAAAGACAAACTTAAACTCAATTGTGGCCCAAAAAGATGTTGTTCCACGGATTTGATCCCAAAACCTCGTTGTCGACGCCGGGATTTTGTCCCTATCTTTTTATTATTTTTATTTTATATTTTAATTGAGATTTATTAATTTTAAGGGTGATTTTGGAAAAAACTGACATAAATGTCGATGGGGTTTGAAAGTTTGATTTTAATGGGGGGCAATTAGACAGAGTCGCTAGTTGGTAAAGATTGAAATGGATATATCAACTCATCCGGATTTTTAGGTTTTTTTAATAATTGAGATGGCCTGTTATGTGACTCTAAAAAATTGGTCCACAACCGAGTTTCATAGAGTTCAGGAGCTTGCTTAAGCGAGGGGAAGATGTTAGGCACCCTTTACTTCCGTGAAGACACGGTTACTACTTTCCTAATGTTTTTCTTAAAATAAAATGCTTTGAGAAATGTGAAGTGTGTGTGTTGTGCCTATATGAATTATGTCATTGGAGAAAATCTAGGGTCAAGTCATGAAATGTAAGTAACCTTTAGGGGTAGTCTCTTAAGATCAAGTTGTGGAATCTAGGGTGTCGTCTCCTAGTTTTGAGTCGAATTGTAAATAATCTAGGGGAAGGTCAAATCGAGGAATCTAGGGTGTCGTCTCCTAGAATCGTCAAAGTCGTGATGAGTGTATTATCTTGGAAGCAACTTTGAGCCTCTTTGGACCTATGCACAAAGGATTTGATTTGAAGGAAAAGTGTCGTTTTAGCTTTCATTTGACAAAAAAAAATTTGGTGTCGTTTTAGAGAAAATGTTGTTTTCAAGCCCTTCGTCAAATAGGAATTGAGGCTCTCCATTACTTCCAATTTTAGCCTAAAATTAATCTAATAACTTAGTTTGATTCAATTTTAAAAGATCTTTGCAATTTCATTCGAAAATCATTTTCGCATGTCAAAAGATAAAATCAAGCATCAAAAATAGGGTTGGAGCTACCTGTGGGCATGTAAGCCATCTAAATAACTCCAAACACCTTGCAGCAATAAAATCCACTATCAAGGGGCCTTAAATCCAATTTTCTTGGGATGGAACTCTCGATATCGTTTTAAGGCCCGAATTACATTTACAATGATCGAATCGTGAACATTACAATCGTTAACTATGTTCATCGTGGGAATACCCTCAATTCCCATTAAACACGATGTTTAAGGGCCTTAACTTCATTCCCAGGCTCACATGATTCGGAATCACATCAAACAATACATCGAGATCCATAAACGGAGTTTAGAGTTTAGGAAAAGACTCCCATAAACCCTAAATCCATAGATCGCCTGATGACGCAATAATATCGCTATTATATTGCTAACTATACTGAGGGAATCAGATATCACCAACTATCTAAATCGCGAGGGACTATTACGTACTGACGAGATCTATTAAAAGAAATTAGAATCTAGAAAAAGAAATCCATCGATCTAAGATTCCATAGATCTAGAAAATAACGTAATCGAGATCTAATCGAAAATATATCCTAGATTGGTTATAAGGAGATTCTATTCATGAGAATTCATCGCCGACCAAAATATGGGATCCCCTCACCACTAGATATGAAGTTTGAAGAACTGAAAGGTTCAGTCACTCTCTCTCTAGCACAACTGGAATCTATGGTGGAAATCATAAGAACTCTTTCAAAAAAGGTGGATGCCCTTAAGGAGAATGTTGACAAAAAGGGGGAGAAGAAAGCGGCTCCGGCTAGCAAAAGAAAAGGTAAAGCCCCCCAATCATCAATTATTGCTCTTCTTCCTTCTCGACCAGCACCCTAAGGTAGGGCTGTAAATAGTAACCGAAAAATTCGTATTCGTGAAAAAGTGAATATTATTTGTATTAAAAAAAAGGATATATCCGTATTCGGTTTAAAGGTATCCATAAATAAACGGATACGAATACAGATATAGGCGTATTCGTATTAATTTAACATCCGACCGTAAATATATCTGGCAGATAGCGGATATCCGGATTCGAATCCGTATCCGTAATTCGTATCTAAATAACTTTTATATATATATATATTAATTATTATATAATAAGCAAAATAATTTTTTTTAAGTGGTCTTCCTTATATAATAATTAGTTTTCACTATCATACGAAAATTATTTTAAAAATATGTCATTTCACTTCTAAAAAGTAGGAAATAACACTTTTAATATAATATTAATAAACTAAAATAAATTGATTTAAGTATAGTTAATGGATTTTTACTATTATAAAGTTAAAATATCTAAAATGTATCATTTAACAAGAAAATTATATACTACAAAAACAAAACTATAACTATTAGCTTGTTATAAGTTTTTTACTTTCAAAACTTACTTCCAATGCTGGGAGGCAGGCACAATGAACAATATAATTTTATTGTGAAAATGTGTTAGGTTTGAATTAATTTAGAATTAATCTAGAAGGGGGTTGAATAATTAATTCACGTTTATGAATTTTCGGGTGGAGGGAGTATTTATCACTTTTATTTGCCCAATTATTTAGAAATTAAAAGTCCAAATATTTAAACTAAGTCCAAGATAAATTTTGGATCAAGTTGGATTAACTAATTGTCAATTGTCACACATACATTATAACTCGCACTCTCCATAAATATAATGAAATAAAATAAACTTTTTATAACTATGTAAATTGTAATCTATGTATTGAGGATAAATTATAATAAAAGTCCCCATAAACATATTATTAAAATTTTAATCAAGTATTTGAGAAAAAATAATTAAATATTTAATGTAAACTTTTGAATTTAATTATAAATTATAAATATCCATACACACTACAGTATTACTCCACACACATAAAATGGACATTTACTTATTAATAGACATTTAAACATTAATAAGTAGAGCATTCATTTTGAAATTTAGGATTTCAAAAATGATGAAAACTTATTTGAATGGTAATTTAGAACATTGATTATTGTATTTAACTATTTATTAAAAATAAATAAATTAACATTCATTCATTAATAAACTATACTTTAAAATTCATTATTTTTTTTTCTTATTCTAGTTATAGTTAGGGTTGTAAATAGTAATCGAAAAATTCATATTCGTCCGCATCCGTATTCGAGAAAAGCGGATATTATTCGTATTCGAAAAAAGCGAATATTATCCGTATTCGGTTTAAAGGTATCCGCAAATAAATGGATACGGATACTATTGTATCTAGATCCGTATATATCCGTTTACACCCCTACCTTAAGTTGTTCCTCTCGGTCGAAGTCAGTCTTCAAGAACTCCACAATCGTTGAGTAGAGTTACTCCTAATAGGTCAAGACTACCTGCCATAAATTGATCCAAGCTTCTTGATCAGAAATCTCTATGGGATCAACATTGAAGGAGAAGATCAGCCAAACATTCCTTATCCTAGCCCAAGAGATACTTTGGAAGAACTGAGGAGAAGACAAGAATAGGCAAATCAAGCATCAGAAAGGAGAAGAGCTGAGGAGAGAAGGAATCCCCCCAAAAGAAAACTATATAGAAGACCTTAGTTTTTATTTATGTTTGATAAATCTTGTAATTCTTTTTCACACTCTTATAACTCTTTGTTTGTTATCAATAAAATTCATAGTTTTCTCTCTAGACAATACAATTGCTCACTGTATACTTAGGCATATTTAAATTTCATGCATTGTCTAGCATTTAAAATTAATGATTAAATATTAAACTGCTTGTTTTGTTATCATCAAATAGGGGGAGATTTTTAGCACCTAAAAATTTATGTTAGCCTTATTTGATTTGATGATAATTCTACATAAATGTATATTTGTATACAAGTAGCTTTGTGAAGTCCTTGGGAAGTGAATTTTATGTAAAACGACTTAGTTTAGGGATCAAACATGTTAAGTTGATCCAAATTCAAAGAGTTAAAACTCTGTAATAGTTAAGTTGTCCCAGACCAGAAGACGATCGTAAAGCTAAAGACATTGTTACTCTAAGATCACAGAGTAAACTAAAGATAGTCAGAGATCGTAAAGTACAAGCCAGATCGTAGAGCCATAATTGCAGAGTCCCCATCATTCGTAAAGCATAACAATCACTCTACGTTTTCACTCTAAGAAAGCCCAAATTGTAGAGTGCAGTCGTCTGACAAGTTAGTGGCAGGTTATGACAAGTTCATCAACTTTAACACTCGACCCTCCGAGGTTATCTTCCGATGATTTTGAGATAAGGACAAGTCGACAAAATCTCTATCTAACACTTATTTTAGCAGAGTCAAAAGACACGTGGCTGCTACAATATTTATTCACAGTACTGAAGAAAGTGACCTGAGGTGGTCTAACCAGGCAGCAATTTGAAGTCAAACAATAGAAGATTGACAAGTGTTCAAACTAGAATGGAGCGACAGTAACTCTCCAACGGAAAGATCCCTAGAATAACTCCATATAAAGTCAGCAAATTCAAGTATATAAAAAAAACACTGAATCGATCAAGTCCAAGTGCTGAAACTCTGAGTTCATACAAGTTTCACTCTACGATTTAAAGAAACACACTCTACTGGTAAGTCATTTAAAGAGAACCTTAAAGTAACTTAATTAGCAACACCTCAAATCATACAACTTCTCTTAGTGATTAGTCAGATCTAAGTGATCTTTTATAAACCAAGTCTGTGTAACTTGAAAAATTCTTTGTAAATCATTTGTGTAAAAGTTCTTAGTGAACTGTAATCTTGGTGATTACCATCCTTAATGGAATATCCCTACTCGTGGAGTAGAATAGAGGATTATGAGACTTTTGTGCTCTGAACATTTTAAAAATCTCTTATGTTTTTAGCTTTCTGCATTACATTTTCTGTCACTCTATGGCTTTATATTTGTGACTTATTTCTACATTGCTCACTAAATTTAGAATTGTGCATTCTCTTATAATATTTGAAGGGTGTTTCTTAAACTATTTCGATGTGCTAAATCAATCAATTAACTTGCTTAACTAATTTGGTAATTCTCTTTAAAAAGAAAATTTAAATAATCAATTCAACCCCCTTTAGATCTCTGTGCCTTTCTGGGAATAACAAATAGTAATCTTATAATTTGGAACGGAGGGAGTATATAACAAAAACTATTAATCACAAAATTTATTTCAATTTAAATTTTTATGAGTTATACCAATTTTAAAATTTAATATGTCACCGTTTGATTTCAAAAATTAAATTGTATCTCTAATTTTAAAAGAAAGAGAATAATTATTAATATAATGAAATGATATGATTTGATTCGATTCAACGAATCTTTTCGTTTGATCTAATTGTCTAATTTCTTTTGTTTTACTAGAATAATGTCTCCTTTCATATTAAAAAGAAGGAATCCTGAAATAGAAACCAAAAGTGGAATTTATGGTAGATAAACTTATCCACAAGCGACCGTTTCAAGTCATTGTATAAACCGTAAAAAATAATACTCCTACTTTCTATCTTCTATTAAAAGAGTGAATTTGTAAAATTTTAAATTAATGTGAATTTGTAAAATTTTAAATACTGTAATAGTTAATATTGTAAATTATTTATAAAGTATTACTAAGTACAAAATTGTTATTTCGAACATCAAAATAAATTTACATCACAATTAAATTTTAAAATTTTATAAATCAACTAGAATCAAAGTCAAATGATAGTCTTTTTGTGGAACAAAAAATTACTATGATAGTTCATGTACACAAAATGCAACCTCATACTGATTTTGTGATTTTAAACAGGAGAGAAAGAAAAAGAAAAACGAGATAAATTTAGGGAACAAACTAAAAGTCTCTTGTTATGAGTCTTTTTTTAGGACAAATTAGAAAAGAGGAAGAAAATTTAAAGTAAATTTCCTACCAAAAATTCTTGGCAAAGTTGAAAAAATTTGGAAAAAAATTGTTCAAAAACTTGTATAATATTTAATTTTTATTGCTAATTAGTAGGGTGCAAAAACTTGTATACTATTTTAAAGTACCAAAAATATTTCTATAGAGATTTATCAAAAATAATTTTATAAAAGTACATCATGATACTCTATTTGTTCTAAATTATAAGTTCATTATTAATTTTCGAAAGTTAATTTGAGATATTTTTAAATTTAAAATTGAAATAATTAATTAAAAATTATGGAACAACAAATCTCACAATGAATAATGCTTTTTAAATAATTTACAATATTTATCATTATATTGATTAATATTAAATAAATTTATATTAATTTTAAATTTAAAAATATCTTAAATTGACTTTAAAAAATTAATTATAAAATTATAATTTAAAAATGAGGGAGTATATTAATTTAGCTAAAAAAAAGAGATACGTATCTAACTAGTGACAAAAACATACTATACAATAAATGGTACGGTGACAATATTGACAAACTCACATAACTGACAAACACATAAAACAAATTATTAAGTTAATCTTTTTTTTTTCTTCCAAAAATACACGTACACAAATAATATAATAAAGTATAATTAATTAATAATTTACTATATGTAAATAACTTTAATGATAATTATCGACCATAAATAATTATTTTATTTTATATTTATTTTTAATAATAATTTTTCAATCATTATTATTAAAAAAAACACTTATTTCTAGCTGACAAAATAATATTATAAAAAATAACTTATGATATGGCAAGGTGTACTCTTTTTTTTTAAGAGCGGCAAAGTGTACTCTATTTTCTTTTCTGTAGTAAATTTTAAATTCATTTCCGTTCTTTTTTTCTCAAACTCACTCAGCGAGTCAGCGTCAAGCATCTGCTCTCAGCCACTGCCACTTCACAGAGAGAAAGAAGAGAGAGGAAGAGAGAGAGAGATGAACGGAGAAGGGAAGGTGGTGTGTGTGACAGGCGCGTCAGGCTACATAGCTTCATGGTTGGTGAAGTTGTTGCTGGCGCGTGGCTACACCGTCAAGGCCACTGTTCGGAGCCTCGGTCAGTACTCACTTTCTTCATCCCACCTCTATAAATTTTGTATTTATGTTTTTTTTTTTCAATCTGTTGATCAATTTATTGAAGCATTAGGTTTTGCTATTGATATGAATAATTAAGTATGTTGTACTTATGAATTATGAAATTTAAGTGCATAATCTCAAAATTGGGGAAACCCATTTTCTGATATGTGCAGTTTAAGAATTAAGGTCAGTTTTATTAATCAATTCGATGAGAATGCATTAAGAACTGATTTAGAGTTTTGGAATTTAATTTGGTTTGGAGTACTGAGATTGAAATGACGGGGCTTGAAAATTTAGTATCAAGGACCGGTTGATGAAAGTCGAATGGGATAGAGTTCAATTTGCTTTAGATTGGATTTTGGATTCCCATTTATTGACATCAGGGAAGCTAGTATAATTAATTAATTATAGAGGGAGAGAAAACCTCAATTTAACTGCAACCTTAAGGAGTGTTTCATGTTTATGTAACCCTGAAAATTCAATGATATTGTTTGCAACTAGTATTGTGTATGGTTTTCCCTAAAAATGCAACAGCTTTTATTATTCTAGTTTTGTATTTGCACTTGCGTCTTTTCCTAGATGTTGGTAAAAAGACGGTAAGTATATTGTGATAAGTAGTTGAGGTGGTATAAAATGTTAAAGCCCGAATGCAAGACTCCAAAGTATTTCCAAAGCTCTTCCCTGTCAGCAACTTCCAAGGATCTCCACACTGTTAACTGGCGGAACTACACCATTGACCAATTGAATGGAGGTTAAGTGAACTGTTTGACAGTCCTCTAAATTCCACCTGACAAATCTCTCTCTCACACACACATTCTGTAACACTCTTCAGTACCTTGATCAGGGAGTATACCATGTCTTTAATAATTGTGACTTGCAAAGTTACATTTGCAAATTATCTGTAAACTTACTTAAATCTGTGCAAGCTAAAGATAATTTCTTTATGACTAACTCAGATTGGCATGCCATGATTCTTCTCCTCTTTTTTTTTTTTTCCTTTTCTCTCTCTTTTTGTGGCTGTTGTTCATCAGCTATAGTCAAAACTTTAATTTGTATCTTTTTCTTATAAAACTATTCTTCTAATTGTCACTGGTTCTGCTTGTATTACAGATGATCCAAGGAAGACAGAACACCTACTTGCACTGGATGGAGCTAAGGAAAGACTTCACTTGTTGAAGCAACTTTACTTGAGGAGGGGTCTTTTGATTCTGTGGTTGAAGGTTGTGATGGTGTCTTTCATACAGCATCTCCAGTGGTCCTTGGACTCACTGACCCAAAGGTTCATTGACTTTTCTCTTCTTATTTTAAGGGTAGGATCTGATATACATCCCAGAGCTGAAACATAAAATGTCCTTAGAGTTTCAAAATGGAGAGAAAAGAAAGGAGAATGAAGAAAATTTAGGAAGGAGAATAAAAATCCCTTGTTTGTGAGTTTTTAGAGGAGAGAAGAAAAGAGGAGGAAAGAGATTTTTTTAAGAATTTACTCCCAAAAATTTCCTTCCAAAGTTGGAAAGATTTGGAAGGAAATTTAGTAAACACTTAGATTACAAAGTAAAATACCAAAACTACCCTTATAATAATTTCTAAAATGTAATCTCATAAGGGTAAAATAGTAATATGCTATTTTAAGTTAAAATTTCCTTCCAAAGCTTACAAACACTAGGAAAGGATTTCCTTTCCTTCACTCTCTTTTCTCTCAAAATTTTTAAATTCTTTTTTTCTCTCCCCAAACTCACAAACACAGTGAGTCTCATAGAAATCTAATTCTAAAACATTCATCTGCCCCCCAGCAATTGGACTAAAGTTCATATAATGTAGGTCATATTTCTCTATCTCTGTATTGTAATAATTATCTTACAAGACATTGTTGGAGTTTAGGTTTGTAATATATTTATGTCAGTTGAAGTTTACTTGTTACTTATATATCCCATATATTTTGCAGATAAAATACTCCCTCCGTCCCAAATATAGGATCATTATTGACTATTTGAAGTCAATTTTAGATATTTTCAAGTTCGAAATTAACATTAATTCGTTTAGTTTTTGACAACACAATTATGAAAATCATAAAGTTTGTAAAAAATACTACTAATTACAAGATTTCTTACTTTCAATGATATAATGAATCACATTAAATTTGAATTTGTAAATATCTCAAATTTACTTTGAAAAGTCAAACTTGATCTTGTATTTTGGAATGGAAAGGAGGGAGTACTTCACTTGTCACATCCCACCATTAGAAAGAGATCATTTATTTGTCTGTATTTGATATACTTTTTAAGGAAGAAGTAGGTGGAAAAGTATTGCAGTACATAATTATTAGAGGGACATTGTGGAAGGATGACAATTACAAGACAAGATTAATATATATCAGTAAATTGTAATACTCAACTACAGGAATACGAAGGTTAGAAAGACTTTGTCCAAAAGGAATGTAGACTGTACTCTCATAATCTAAATACTTTAGATTGGTGGCTTTCTCTAACAACTAAATAAACTCCAAAATGAGAAACGCAAAAGTTAGATCTGAATATCAAAATCAGGTATTCTATGTAATACTGAAGAAGAAATTATTGACGTTTTGGGTTCAATATCCTTCTAGCAGTTTTCTATTTGTGTGTTTCTAGTTGCTTCTGGTTATAGCTAATGAAGTTTATCTTTCCCTGCATGACTGTGCAACTGTTTATGTAAGTATCTGTATTTCTGCTTAGATAGCTAGTGTAAACCTTCGCCCTTGAGTTTTATTTTTGCCTCTGAATTCTTAACTGATTAAATTACAAATAAGTTCCATGGTTATATAGTATTGGTCTGGCAACATAAATTATTTTCTTGTACGGGAATCATGATCTTGTACCTTCCCTAACCTGATGTTTCCATAAAAACATAAGTAGATTTAAAAAGTTCTTAATCAAATCTTTTTTACCATGCCTTGCAATATTATCATATTGTTGCTAAATGTTGAGAGTTTATTCTGGAAATTGAATAATTACCATGTTTCTAGCTTGTTTACATGTTAAAAGGTTGCCATTCAATAAAATATTTTCTATGTTACTTGATGATATACATTCGACCCGGTCTTGTGAAAATGCTGAAGGGATTTTTCACATTTCTTTTCCCCATATTTCAGGCAGAATTACTTGATCCTGCATTGAAGGGAACACTTAATGTTCTTCAATCATGTGCAAAAGTTCCATCTATCAAAAGGGTGGTGATAACATCTTCCATGGCTTCAGTTATGATCAATGGAAAACCTTTAAAACCTGATGTTGTAATAGATGAAACTTGGTTTTCAGATCCAGTATTTTGTGAGAAAGAGAAGGTGTGTGTAGATGATATACACTAGACACTTTCATCTATCTGTGAGTTCTTTTTTTTTTCATATCCTTTTCTGACACATTCTGAAAGATAACATGTGCCACTTCTTTTCAAATGCTACCTGTGAAAACTTTATAAGTTGTCACGACAATGCAACAACTGTGTTGTTAGAAATAATATATTAGTCATGTATATTCCCGGTTGCCTTGTGAAACTGGAGTCTATACTAATTGGTGCAAAGTTTGCAACTTATATAAATATCAGTACATTACTATTCTGTCAAATAAATAAATTCTTCATATTTGGTCTTGTCTTATTTAATATAGTCTTTTTCTTATTAATTCTTCTAGTTGTCATGCTTCTTTTTGTGTCATAAGTTCTCACTTCTGTCATTTGCTCATCTTTCCAGTTAAATTTCTTCGTGTTGTATTTGTCCTCTTATAAACAAATTTTGTACAGCCAGGTGGTGAATTATCTGTCTTTCCTTTTCTCTGAATAAATGATATTGTTTGTGATATAAATTTAAATCTGAATGTAAACTGGTCAGCTACTGTTAGTAGTCAATACAAGTTTAGAGATCTCTAAAACTTTTCATCCGAGAGCTACTTCCCTTATATGTCTGTCATATCTTTCTCAAACTAATAAAGAGTTAACGTTCCGCTCCTTCAGCCCATAACAAAACAAAAAATAAAAGGTAAATAAATAATAATAATAATAATAATAATAATAATAATAATAAATAGAAATCCCAGTAGAGATACATGCCTATAATGCATATATACTGTAGAAGAGAATTTTAAAATCCTACCTCCCTGTTTGGCAAAAAAAATTCCTACCTCCCTGGTTATGTTTGTGCTTTTCTTGGTTGACACTATTACTTGATGAATATAAAGTACTTTTAAATATAAAATTGCATTTTGTGCTTTGTTTGTTTGTGTTTGTTTTTGGGGTTTTTTTTTTCCCACCCCCCCTTTCCAGGCATGATAAGTTGGATATGATTTATGAATTATTTTAAAAATCATTTGTTCTGGTCTGAACTGTTCAAATACGGTTGACATATTCAGAGAAATATTGAAGTTGCTTTAATACTTGCATAGAGTTTCATGTTAGTAATAACCCGTCATATCCACTTTTATTTGTTAAGTTGGGGAAAAGTAACTCTAAGTACAGCACTTTATAATGTTGGTTGAACATTTGGTTTTCTCAGCAATTTTATGCTCTTTCAAAAACGTTGGCTGAGGAAGCGGCTTTGAAGTTTGCAAAAGAGAATAAAATTGACTTGGTGACGCTACATCCAGGTTATGTGATAGGTCCTTTGTTACAGCCAATTCTCAATCTCAGTTCAGGAGGGATTCTGAACCTCATAAAAAACGGTATTCTCCTGCAACATATGATGAAATTGTCTATGCATATGTTTCTACAAGAGCTTCACTAGATTTTTTAACTGTTCAAATTTACTCATCTAGCAACTTCTTATGGAAGAAATCTATGTATACTGATATAGAAAGGAGATGGTTTCTGCTAATTTTGGTGCTTCAGTAATCAATTCTTGTCCAAGGCAGCACAACGTTAATATATAAGAAGTAAGAAATAGTGTTAAAGACTTAAAGGAATGCCAAAATTAAAATAAGAATACGAGGTAGTGAAACTTGTATAAAATTCCGGAACACTTTCCCAAGAGCAAGTACATATGGCTAAAAATTTTGGTTCAAGTATTTGTACTTTTTTGAGCAAGTTGACACATTCTATACCTTTGAGAAACTTCTTAAATTTTAAATATAAAGATTCTTGCCTTTTAATTTGTAGCTTTGAAAGAAATAACTTACACAGGGAATGTTTTGAATACATCTTCTGTTCAATTAACATGGATCTGTGTGCTAGGGACTCAACAAATGCAGCAGAATGTTTACCAATAAAGTACTGTCTAATGCCAGCCAAAGACTTGTAAATACCCCATAGGCGTGTCTTACTAAAATTACAGAAAAACCACTATATGTTTAACTGCACTTTCTTGCATGGCTGATATCAGCTTCTAAATTATTGTCTCATTTCCACCAAGATATATACATAATCTCTTTGATTCAAGGTATCTTTACCATGCTACGTTTGGATTGGAGTGAAGGAATGGAATGGAGAAAGGAATGAAAGGATTTTTAACATCTCAAGTGTATGTTTGGTTGTAGGTGATGGGTGATGGTGGTGGTGTGATAGGATAGCAAAATTGTTACATACATACATTCCATTGGAATGGATCTCATTCCACATCCTTCCACATGGAATAAAATCAAAGGAATGGAATGAATTTTCAATCGGAACGGTTTATCCGCCGAAATGATCACCAAATACACTATTTTTCATTCCATTCCTTTGGTCCAAACGTAGCAGAGTCTAATATTCTTATCTAATACGGTTGGCATTGTCATGCAGCACAAAAGGGATTGCTCTAGCAGCAACTCTAGAATTTATCAAACTTTATGGAACATGTTACTAAGTGAGCTCATATAATGCACCTCGAACCCGCTAAAACATGGCCATTTATTGTCATATCAGGGAAAAAATTGTATCTAGTTACTTATCAAAATAAATTTGTTTCAAGTTACTCTAATAACTTTTTGAGCAAATATAAATGAAAGATTTGTGTTTATCTGTGTCTGCCAAACATATAAGCAGCTGCTGTAGATGCCTTAGGGAATTATTATCAATGTCATTCAAGCATATATATGATAATGACAGCCAGATGACTACCATCTTACTTGCATATTAACTTTTATAGACCATAAAAATCGTTTTATTGTTTCTTTTAACAAATTCAATTTTTCTGATGCAAGGAATTGAATTTCACATGATGCAGGACAAGTAGTAGTCCCAGATGGAATCTATAGATTTGTAGATGTCAGGGATGTTGCCTATGCACATATTCTAGCATTTGAGATTGCTTCGGCTAGTGGCAGATACTGCTTAGTTGGGAAAGTGACATACTCTTCAGAGTTTTTCAAGATTTTACACAAGTTTTATCCTGCTCTCAACATTCCTGAAACGTAAGCTTTCCATACTTATGACTTTGATTTGAGTTGTCATTGTCGTTAGAAGAACTAACTTTAGTGATTTTAAGTACATCCCAATTCAAGGTTACAACAACAAAAAATTCTGGTAGACTAACATTGTGCCTTCTGCTGCATCCTTCTTTTTCGTCGGTTTCCCCGTTCTCTCCGGTGTTCCTCTATTTTTCTCTTAATTTTCTTTTATTTGTAAAAAGTTCTATGTTTTTTTACTTGACTAGCCTGCATTATCCTAAGTGACATTGTATTAGTAGTAATTCATTGGTGTATGATGAAGCAAATTCTTCATAAGCAAAGGTAGAAGAATTATAGAACATCCTGACCACATCAAATGTAACAAAGGTCAAAGTTAGAAATGACAGAAATTTAGAATAGTTTCTTTGATACTCTGTACGTCAAGAAAAAACAACAAGAACTTAAGAGCAAAATATAACTGGAGCCACTATCATATAAGTTTATTGTTAATTTCATCAAATTAACTTGTGTTAGGTAAATGTTCTGGAAACTACAAAATAGGAAAGGTTTCTTTGGGCATTTGATGTTACATAAACCTTGATTATTGGACAAAAACAAAGACGAAAAAAGCCATGTAAATTTTGAAGGGATTATAATGATAAAAGGGTGAGATATGATATGCTTTTAATGAAACTTAGGATGTTTGTATTCTGAAGTTTTACAGATTTCGTATATTCACGACGATTATTAAGTATAAGAAAATATTGAAATGAATCTGTGATACCCTAGTCCTACATCAGAAGATTCAGAACATGTGGGAAGGATTGAATTGTAGATAGTGTTTCAACACGACTACCTAAAATACATACCGATAACTTGTCATGATTTTTGTGTGGGCCTGTGGTGGGCCAAGATGACCAATGTGGTGTTCTTGGAAGTGGATTGAGTCTTAATTTGGATTAAACCTTTGGGCTCGAGTTGTTATAAATGGTATCTGAGCAAAGTCCTGGTTAGGTGGGGAACTAAGTGCTTTACGGGGCTAAATTCTACACCTTATGGGAAGGTAGGAGCCACCTCTAAAATTCTGCACTAGCCCAGGGATTGATCCCGAGGACTATGAGAGGCTTGTCAGGGATTGATCCTGGATTGGGTTTGGATCGGCTTGTTACATTGTCAAATTGGAGAAGTTTCATGATTATTTGAATAATAGTCATGTCATGTTCATCACAGCACCAGCTATCCTCATAACAACTAAGTTAACAAATTAGTTAATCATGCTAATCACTTTAAGCATCTATACCCTGTAGCTAAAGTATATGCTATGAGCTGTTGATAATCAGATAGATCTTGTACCAGAAAATTGTCCGCTAAAACTATTATCTTTCACAGGAAATTAGTAGAAACTTCTTGGCGACCTTCCGATGAACTTAGAGACTTCGAGAAATCATGTACAACTGGTTGACAAACCATCAACCTGAGATGTTGCTTAAGACACGTAACAAGATTGGTAGCTAACTACTTAGAGCAGCAAGTTAACTGAAATCAATGAACCTTTAGTTTTTGGTTAGTTATTAATCAACTACTTTGGCATTATAGAATGGCCGAATGGGTTTCTAGATGTTTTATTTTCAGTATTCATGCAAATTCATGTTTTTTTCTTTTGTCTTTTTCTTTTCTGGGTTGAATTCTTCGTCTCACGGAAGACATTGAGTAACCTAATTATCCAATAAAAAACAATGGCCTATAAATTTCTGGTATGACTGTGTCTTTCTGTGATGACAGATGTAACGATGAAAAGCTTGTGCCACCCTACCAGGTCTCCAAGGAAAGAGCAAAAAGTCTGGGCATTGATTTCCTTCCTCTTGAGGTGAGCCTTAAGGACACTGTAGAAAGCTTGAAGGAGAAGAAGTTTCTTACTTTCTAAATCATAATATTGCAAACTAAAGACTACGTATATGCCATACATTTTCAAGTTTCACATGCTGTAATAACTGAGTATAACCTTATATTATATAGTTTCATCTTCTTATAGTAATTGACTAAGCATTGTAACGATAGTCTAAAACAATCGAATATCACTTGTACGTACTCTTTTATAATTTGTTTCGTAAAGGTGGCATGTCAATAACATATCGCTTATGGAATGGCACAAAATCTATCAAATTTTATAAAGAAACTGGAAAAACAGCCTATGTTTTACGGATGGTTATTAACAGTTTTTTCTTTAAGAATGATATTCTCAAAAAGATGCTTGCCTCTTCTTTTGGCACCAAAAGGATTTACAAAGCCTTCCTCATTGTCCGAGTTTCTCTGCTTAAGCAACTCATTCATTCCACTCAAAAAACAGTCCATTTTCTCATCAACGAGCTGCAGTTTTCACTAGTATACTCTTTGTAACTAAGGAAATCCTGCTGTAACTTTTGGTTGGACATATACTGAGAAGTTTCTGCCATCTCTCTCATGAAATAGGAAGGAAAGTGATCCTTAGAATCAAGTAAGAATCTGAGTGTTTGAAATAGACCTAGCAATAACAATATTAAAAGATTTTGGAGTAGATGTGCTTGAACAATTAATTTGATGTTGAAATGGACTTCCTTGTGAACAATATAAGTATCTGAAGTGTGAACAATTGATTAATCTCTACTAACTTAAAGCTTAGTTGAGATTAATAGCGCAAATGAGCTGAGAACAAAAGCAAGCACCCAAGGATCAAATAGCACTGGAACAAGCAGTTAACAGTTTATTTGAAAGTAATATGCCCTCAAGCGAATCACATTGGATGTGATAAGCATTTACTTTGTAATCTTATTCATTTATTAATAAAAGAATTCTTTTAATTAAAAACATTCTTTATCCATGTTTAATTTGTTGAATAAATGTGATAAGCTCATAGTTTTGGAACAATACTTTTAGAATCATGAAAAGTTCATGCTAATGAGATCTAAATTCTAGATAGCTAAAAACTAAAATGTTCATAATCGTTAGAATCACTAATGTGGGGTTACTGATTCCTGATAGATTAGTACATACTATGTTTGTTCTGTTAAAAATGATGATTGATCTCATAATTATTTGTGTGGAGACACTAAAACAAGTATGTAGGTGCTTATTGGAGAATAAGTTCACTGAGCGTGATTCGCTTAACGAACACCTAATGGACCATTAGTTTTACTTGTTTGACAATAGGAGTTCATATAGTGATAGTATTACTAGTGATCCTTGAACTTGAGATTATCATAGTACCTTGTGTATTCTGAGTTATACTTTGTCATATTCCTTAATACTCTTTGAGTATATCAAATGGTATGTTTGGGTATAATAAAGTGTACATGGATGTAGGTGAATGATCAACAAAAACCAAGCCCCTCATGGCTCAATGGTAAAAAAACTACTCTAAGGCTTGGGTGCATGAGGAGGTCTTGGGATTCATTCTTGCCAAAGACAAGAATGTTTAATTCTGTTCAAAACTAACAAAAAAAGGACAAAAAAGAAAAAGAAAAAGAAAAAAGGTGAATGATCAACAAAAGATTTACCACTTACAGTAGAGGAAGATATTGTCATATGCAATTTGATAAATGACAACTCAGAAATCCTTAACCAATGTGAATGAAAATTAGAAAAGAGTTTATAATTTACATTAACTAGAGTTGTGCATTTTAGAATCGAAATGCATATGATCAAATAAATAAGATTTGTCAGAAAATCTATGTTTTATATTTAATCGGGACATTGTATGGTAGAAGGATTGAATTGTATGGTAACTATTTACGAAATAGGTTTTTTGTAATTAAACGTTGATTTTATATTATCTGGATAGTCATAATATGCGGAGAGATGTCCCTCATGATGTAGAATAAATATTATTTATTTATATTTGAATTAAATGAGTTTAATTCATTATAAATAATATTAGAACGGTTCTAATTTATTTATTTTACTACCCGTATAATATTGAACCTAAATGGTCATACCATAAAAGAAAATTATTATTTTAGAAGTAATTGACTTAATAATAATAATTTAGTATTTGAAGAAATACTAATATTTATAATTAAGTATTTGAAGAAATACTAATTATAAATTAATAAAAGCAGTCTTATTATTATTATTATTATAAATAATTTAGTTCCTAAATAGTTTGAGAATTAAATTAAAAACCCTAAGTCCTAAAGAGTTTGGGAAGAGGAAAAGTCTATATAAGGAGAGGCGTTATAATAGATTTAGGGTTAATGCAAATACAATACTTGCAAGTATTCTCTACAACCTAAGGAGTTAGGAGAGTGAGAACTAGGGCTAACCACCCAAGGTTTGGAGAAACCTAAATTTACCTCTTCAATTATATACTCTTGGTGGATCACCTTTAGAGTTCTGCACACACTGAGTAGTTAACGTTTGATCCGTGGATTTGAAGAAGCAAGGAAGATCAAATGATTGGAACTTGAAAATCAAATCAAGGAGTTGATTCTTAAGGTATATTTTTTATCTTTCCTCGATTAATAATATCGCATCAAGGTGATCCTGGGATTGCAGTAAAAAATTTAAATATGATTTATCTCATGTTTCCCGCTTTATATACATGTGATTGTATGTATGTTCTTAAATCTGCAAACCAACAGTGGCATCAGAGTCATACTTATGCGAATTATTAATTGTTTTGATTATATATATATATATATATATATATATATATATATGTTGATATGTGTTTAGAACAATTTAATTGGGCATAATTGTTATTATAAAATCATATTTTTGGAGAAAAACAACAAAAATCACGATTTAGGAATCTGGGAACGCGCCGCAGCACTAGGCCTCTGCAAGCCCAACGCCGCAGTGCTCGCCCCTTATGCGCCGCAGCGCTTGCCCGCGCGCTCGCCCAGCGCTGCAACGTCCAAGGCAGCGCCGTAGCACTCGGGCGTCAGATTCTTCAGTTTTTTTCAATAATTTTATAAATTGAAATAGAGGAGTTTATTTTGATTTTAAATTGGATTAAAATAAATGAGTTTATTTTAATTTGGAATTGGATTAAAATAAAAGAGTTTATTTTGGATTTGAAATTGGATTCCATGGAAACTTTTATTGCCCATTAAATGATATCAATATATATATATATATGGAATGTTTTATTTTCATGAAATGAATATTTTAATGATACATGTGATTGCATATATGATAATATTTTATTGATACACGTGATGACATGTATGAGAATAAATTATGGACTATTGACTAATGAAATTAGATTTAATTTTGATAGATGTTTGAATGAATGAATTTTATAAAAGGGGTCTGCGTACCTCGCTTATCTAATTTTCTGATGTAAATTATATCTCCCTCCTATGTACTTCCCATTGACTGTTGATCAAGGTTTCTGTTTTATAAAAAATAGTTTGGAATAAGATTTAGTAGAATTATTTAGAAAAACAGAGCTTTAGAGCAGGAGCATTGAAGACATATTTGTAATGGAGCTCAGATTGAATGTAATAGTTATGTTCATACTTTATTCTTGGACCCTAGGTTTGACCTTTTGGTTCACTCGGTGGCTCGAGTGAACCAAACTAGAATTAAGTCTATAATCATCCCAAGTAGAATATAGTATTCTATATGTGCATGCTAGTTATATATTAATATATTATTATACATGGGATGTATGTTTAATATGACGCGTATTTATATATATATATATATATATATATATATATATATATATATATAGAGAGAGAGAGAGAGAGAGAGAGATATTTGCATGATAAAACAATAGAGTATCAAGTATTTAATATGAGTTTGTTGTGCATACACAAGACTTATATTAAGTATTTGAGATTTTGGTTTTATTACATTGAATGTTTATAAGGAATTGAACAATACATATTTTGTTGTGCACACACAAGGACTATATTTTTCTCTTCACTTATATGAAAATGTTAATACTAACTTAACTTAGATAATATTAGTTATGATGTGCACACACTTAACCATTATAATCTAAGAGGCAAAATAAAAGGAGTTACATAGAAATATAATTGACAAAAGTTGTCTACCTATTGAATAAATCTATAATTTGTTGTGCACACTCAAGGCTATATATTTATGGCAATATGATCCTTATCTCACTAAGCGGATTTTACATAAAATTTTAATTAAGATATGTAGAACTATATATGGAGGATCATATAGTTTGAAAAAAATAGTGGGAGACACCATCTAATAAAGACCTAATAGTTGGTGATTAATAATGAATGCATGTTAATGTTTTTAAATTACAAATTTTATTTACAGAATTTTATAATGTTTAATTCACTATCACTGCGGAGCATATTGGATGCTAACAAGTTAACCGGACCGAATTATACGGATTGATTAAGGAATTTAAGAAGAGTTCTCATGGCTGAAAAGCTATCTCATGTCCTTAATTCGTCTATCTCTGTAACGGTTGCAGACAATGCCTCTGAGGAAGAGATTTCTACTTTTAAAAAGTGGCAAGATGATGCACAATGGGCTAAGTGCATCATGTTGGCCTCCATCAGTAACGAATTACAGCATCAACACGAGAAAATGAATGCACCTACCATTTTGTTGCACATTTAGGATTTGTATAGTGAACAGAGTAGGGCAGCCAGATATGAGATATCTAAGAAACTCTTCCGATTTAGAATGACCGATGGCACTACAGTACATACACATGTCCTCAAAATGATCAATTTGATTGAACAATTGGGACAGTTGAGTTTTGTCGTGGATGGAGAGTTGAGTCAAGATTTGATCTTGCAGCCACTCCCGGACTCCTTTTCACAATTTGTTGTGAATTTTTACATGAACAAGCTTGATGTTAGCCTGCCTGAATTGCTTAACATGTTGAAAACTACGGAAAGTCACTTTCCAACAAAGAAAGACCAAGTCTTACTGGTAGATGAATCTTCCAAGAAACGGAAAAGGACCAAAGGATTTTCTGAAAAGAAGAAAAGTTTAAAGAAGACAAGAAGGAAATGGAAAGACAAATGACAAAAAGAAAACTGATGCAGATAGCAAAGGAGTTTGCTTCCACTGCAATAAGCCTGGACACTAGAAAAGAAACTGCGAGGAGTATCTTGTAGAGGCTAACCAAAAGAAGCTTGGTGAAACTTCGGTTACAGATATAGGTTTGTTCATGATTGAAATAAATCTTTTGTAAGTCAAGGTTTTACTTGGGTATTAGAAACCGGTTGTGGTTCTCACATATGCAATTCTATACAGGACTAAGCAGAAGTAGAAAGCTAAACAAATGGGAAGTAATCATGCATGTGGGGAATGGAGCAAAGGTTACTGCATTAGCCGTAGGAACTTATAGTTTAGCGTTGCCTACGGGCAAGCTTATTAAGTTAATAAATGGTTATTGTGTTTCAGTTCTAATTAGAAACATTATTTCTATTCCGTTGTTAGACAAGGAATGTTTTGATATTATATGTAAGAACAATAGTTGTTCTATTTATAATGATAATGTTTTGTTTGGAACTGGTAGATTACTTGATGGACTTTATATACTTGACTTACATGAAAAATATTTTATAAATTGAACAAACTAATAAAAAGAAGAGATGATTATTCAAGAGTTGGATATGTGTATTTGATGAAATACAAGTCTGAATCATTTGAAAGGTTCAAAGAATTCATAAGTGAAGTTGAGAAACAAACTGACAAGAGTATTAAGATTTTTCGATCGGATCGAGGAGAGGAATACCTGAGCAATGAGTTTCTAGATCATTTCAAAGATAATGATATTCTCTCACAATGGACGCCACCTGGTACGCCACAAGTAAATGATGTATCTGAAAGGAGAAATTATATCTTGTTGGACTTGGTGTGGTTCACGATGAGTTTTACCGATCTTTCAGTGTCCTTTTGGAGTTATGCCTTAGAAATGGTTGCATATCTACTAAATAAGGTACCCTCAAAATCCGTCCCTAAGACTCCATATGAGTTATGGACAGGGAAGAAACCCAGTCTTAAACATGTTAAGATTTGGGGTTGTACAACTTATGTGAAAAAGTTTCAAAAGGATAAACTTGAGACAAGATCTGACAAATACAGATTTGTGGGATATCCTAAAGAAAGTTTAGAGTATTATTTCTATAATCCTACTGAACAAAATGTATTTGTTACGAAACACGTTACCTTCTTAGAAAAGAAGTTTATCCTTAAAGGGGCTAGTGGAGAAAAATTGATCTTGAAGAAGTTCAAGGACCACAAAGCACTATAAGTCAAATAAAGAAACCTATAGATAAACTTATTGTACCACAATCGAATCGTAAATCTAGAAGAGTACCGAAGATACCTGAAAGGTATGGATTCATCATAGAGGATAATGATGAGGTACGCATCATAGAGGATGATGATCCAGTTATATACAATGAGACTATGAGTAGTAAAGACTCAGAGAAATGGCAAATGACCATGAAATCCGAAATGGACTCCATGTATGTAAATCAAATATGGACTTTGGTTAACTCTCCGGAAAGCATAAGCCTATAGGGTGTAAATTGGTCTTTAAGAGAAAGACTAAAGCAGATGGCAAGGTAGAGAGACCTATAAGGCCAGACTGGTGGCAAAAGGTTTCAAATAAAGGCAAATAGTTATCTATGATGAAACCTTCTCACCGGTAGCAATGCTCAAGTCCATTCGGATTTTGCTTGCGATATCAGCTTACTATAATTACTTGATCTGGCAAATATACGTGAAGACGCCCTTCCTCATTGGGAAACTAGAGGAGAATGTATATATGATACAACTAGAGGAATTTGTTTCAAAGGTTGGAGCAAATCGAGTATGTAAGCTACAACGATCCATTTATGGATTAAAGCAAGTTTCTCGAAGATGGAACATCCGTTTTGATGAGACAATCAAATAGTTTGATTTTATCAAAAATGAGGATGAACCAAGTGTGTATAAAAAGGTTAGTAGGAGCGCAGTGACATTCCTAGTACTATATATTGATAATATACTACTTATTGGAATGACATACCAATGCTACAATCAGTAAGATATGGTTGTCTAAACATTCTTCCATGGAAGATTTGGGAGAAACATCCTACATTTTGGGGATAAAGATCTATAGAGATAGATTCAAAATGATGCTCGGCTTGACCCAATGAACGTACATTGATTAGATGCTAAAATGGTTTAGCATGGCAAACTCCAAGAGAGATTTCATGTTGATGAGTCATGGAGTGTATCTCTCTAAGAAATTGTCCCCAAAGACACCTAGAGAGAGAGAGATCACATGAGTAAGATACCTTATGCTTCGGTGATAGGATCTATCATGTATACAATAATATGTACTAGACCTGACGTAGCTTATGCACTAAGTGTGACAAGCACATATCAGTCCATTCTTGGAGAAGATCATTAGAAGGCAGTGAAAAATATCCTAAAGTACTTAAGAATAACTAAGAATGTGTTAATCATTTATAGTGGGTCTGATTTGAAATTAGAGGACTATACAGACTCTAGTTTTCAGACTGACCAAGACGACAACAAATCCGTTTAAGGGTATGTGTTAACCTTAAACAGTGGTGCAGTGAGTTAGAAAAGTTCTAAGTAGCAAGAGTTGTTGATTCAGTGACAGAAGCAGAGTATATAGCTGTAAGTGAAGCTGCAAAGGTGGTTGTTTAGATAAAAGGTTCATAACGAAACTTGAAATGGTTCCTAGCCGGTATATTGTGACAACACTGGGCTGTTGCACAGGCCAAGGAACCTAAGTCTCATCAGGAATCCAAACATGTGTTGCAGTACTTTCATTTGATTAGAGAAATCATTGAAAAAGGAGATGTCACCTTAGAGAGAGTGGACTCTCAGAACAACATTCTAGATCCATTTACTAAAGCATTATCTCAGTAACAGTTTGATCGCCACTTAGAGAAGATGTGTATGACATACTAGGGCGATTGACTTTAGTGCAAGTGAGAGATTGAAAGTAGTATGCCCTCAAGTCAATCACATTGGATGTGATAAGCATTTACTTTGTAATCTTGTTTATTTATTAATAAAAAAATTCATTTAATTAAAAGCATTATTTATTCATGTTTAATTGGTTGAATTAAATAAATGTGATAAATTCATAGTTTTGGAGCAATGCTTTTAGAATCATGAAAAGTTCATGCTAATGAGGTCTAAATTCTAGATAGCTCAAAACTAAAATGTTCCTAATCGGTGGTTCACTAATGTGGTGTTACTGATTCTGAATATTAGATTAATACATATTATGCTTGCTCTGTTGAAGATGATGATTGATATCATAATCATTTGTGTGGAGGCACTAAAACAAGTCTGTAGGTGATTATTGGAGAATAAGTTCACTGAACGTGACTCACTTAAGGAACACCTAATGGAGTTTTACTTGCTTGACAATAGGAGTTCATATAGTGATAGTAGTACAAGTGATCCTTGGACTTGAGATCATCATAGTACCTTGTGTATTCTGAGTTATACTTTGTAATATTCTTTAAGACTCTTTGGGTATATCAAATGGTATGTTTGGGTATAATAAAGTGTACATAGAGGTAGGTGAATGATCAACAAAAGATCTGCCATTTACAATAGAGGGAGAGAATGTTCTATGCGATTTGATAAATGACAACTCAGAAATCTTTGGCCAAGATGAATGAAAATTAGAAAGGAGTTTATAATTTACATTAACTAGAGTTGTGCATTTTAGAATCGAAATGCATATGATCAAATAAATAAGACTTGTCAGAAAATTCATGTTTTATATTTGATCGGGACATTGTATGGTAGAAGGATTGAATTGTATGGTAACTATTTACGAAATAAGTTCTTTGTGATTAAACATTAATTTCATATTATCTGGATAGTCGTGATAAGTTGAGAGGTGTCACTCATGATGTAGAATAAATATTATATATTTATATTTGAATTAAAGGAGTTTAATTCATTATAAATAATATTAGAACGGTTCTAATTTATTTATTCTACTACCGATATAATATTGAACCTAAAGGGTCACACCATAAAAGAGAAATATTATTTTAGAAATAATTGTCTTAATAATAATAATTTAGTATTTGGAGAAATACTAATTATAAATTAATAAGAGGAGTCTTATTATTATTATTATTATTATTATTATTATTATTATTATTATTATTATTATTATTACTATTATTATTATTATTATAAATAATTTAGTTCCTAAATAGTTTGACAATTAAATTAAAAACCCTAAGTCCTATAGAGTTTAGGAAGAGGAAAAGTCTACATAAGGAGAGGCCTTATGATAGATTTAGGGTTAATACAAATGCAATAGTTGCAAGTATTTTCTACAACCTAAGGAGTTGGGAGAGTGAGAATTACGACTAGCCACCCAAGGTTTGGACAAACCTAAATTTACTTCTTCAATCATATACTCTTGGTGGATCACCTTTAGAGCATTGCACACACTGAGTAGTTAACGTTTGATTCGTGGATTCGAAAAGGCAAGGAAGGTCAAAAGATAGGAACTTGAAGATCAAACCAATGAGTTGATTCATCTTCTTAAGGTATATCTTTTATCTTTCCTCAATTAATAATATCTCATCAAGGTGATCCTGGGATTGCAGTAAAAAATTTAAATATGGTTTATGCTATGCTTCCACTTTTATGTACATGTGATTGTATATATGTTCTTAAATCTACAAACCAAAATTATTAACAACTAGTTCATGACTTTTCACAAACAGTTGGTGTATATTTTTGGATTTTTAAAATTGAGAAATTTAAACTTGAATCTAGATTATTCTAACAACAGAACTAGATTATAATTGTTCTAAAAGGATGAAATCAATCACAAACTAGCTATCGATTGCAATTTCAAAAGAAGAATTAGAAATTTTTTAGGAATTTTTGTTGATTGAGAAGAAAACTAGAATTATGAATTCAAAATTATTTAGGTTTGATTTTCTGTTGTAATTGATGCTTAGGAAAGCATGAGAGAACTTAGTCGAGTGTACTAAGATTGCTTAATACTTGATCCAAGTTGTTTATGACTGTAATTTGCTCAATTACAAGTGATCATGAAAATAGAGCATCGAACTTCCAATTTTCTACTGCATTTCTAAATGTTTTGGAGATGATTCTGTTTCTTTTTGAATAGTTTTTAGAAGTTCTATAGATGTAGAAAAGACCTAAAAAGATGAAAATAATTAGAACTAGGAATTTGAGAATTGAGATTGAAGAAAAGAGAAGAATTTTGAGAACGAACAAGTTTTCAAGACTCGACTCTAATACTAAATTTGTTAGCCCTAAAGAACTTTAACCTAGGGTTTCTAAGAATTGAGATATTAGAGAGAAGAGATAGAGATTTCAGAGTTTTAGAGAGGAAAAAAAATAGAAATTAGGTTGAGAAACAAAGAAGAAATGGAGATATAGAGAAGAGAGAAATTAGAGAGATAGAGAACAAACATGCTTCTCAGTTTTCTATTATCATTCAATGCATACGAAATGAAGTAACAAACTCAAGTACCTATTTATAAGACTTACAACTTGTTATAAAAAGAAAGCTTAAATTACGCAACTTATCGCTTAACCTACACCTTCATAACACTCATATTAACTAACTCCCTTATATGCTACTTATCTGACATTTTTCTTTGGAATTCCATCGGTACGTCTCACACAAAGAGTCTCATTTGTAAAATTTATGAATACTCTATCTGTTTCAAAATATAAAATCACTTACCTTTGTAAATATAAAGATAAATAATCATGTGTAATATTTTAGGATGGAAGTAGTATTAAGAATGTATTTTTATTCCATATTTACCCTAAGAATAATAAGTTTTTAACCGAGCAAAAATGTCGTTGTCAAAATAAATATTCCCTCTGTCCTCAAAATGATGACTTAAGGTACAAAAAATAAGGGGTAATTATGTCATTTAGTGGAGTCCATAAGAATAAAATGACATCACTTTATGTAATATTGTGGGGCCACTAAAGATAAATATGAAATTTTTTTACTCTCTTTTCTCTATATTACTTTTCTTAATTTGTGTGAAAAATATACTTATGTCATCCTTTTGATGATGGAGGGAGTATATTTTTAGAGACACTTTTGCAATTCTTCTACCGACACTTGACACTTCAAGCGACAAGTATTGCTTTGACAAATTATTTTGCTTCGGCAATATCCTCTAGCAATATCAGCTACTTTTAGTTGAGTACAACTATGTGCGTATTTAAAAACACATACAAAGACACAAAGGTAAAATAGTAGTAAAAATATTTCTCTCCTCTCTACAACACTTTCTCTCTCCTCTTTTTACTATTATTTTATATTTGTGTATCTTTGGATGTGGCATTAGATGTGCACCTAGACATATTCCTTTTAGTTTAGTTGGTATGGTAATAAAATTATGGCAACAAATTTGACATTGTTTCATTTTATCCATTCTCACTAGAAAGATAAATCTTTTTTTGAAAAATGTAAAAAGAATTTAACAAATAAAACTCATTTCATGAAACAAAAAGTATTAATTAAATACAGAAGGTGGTGTTCTCAAAAAAGATATAAGGTGTCCGGCCTTCTAGGTTATTAACCTATGGTCCAATTATTCTCTCAGAAACTCCAACTAGGTGCACACTGGATGGCATATACCTCACTGCTGGCCTCAATGCACTTCTAGTTGATTATGCAACAGTATTTTCTCCTTAGCATGTTCAACAGCTTTGTATTGCTAAACATAAGTCCCAAAATGAATGTCATTTTCACAAGGGTTATTTTTTTTCTTCTTCTTTTTGTATTTGAGCAAGTTACTCTCTCTCACATTGAGGGTGGGCATAATGAAATTTACAGCAGATTGAAAAATCCACCATGTCATGAATTCTTACTGGTGCAAAAGGTCAAAAAAACTTTGTACTGCTAGAAAGCATAAATCATAAGAGGAATGCCAATTTCACAATTTATTTACTTTTTTGTATTTTAATTAGTTACTCTCACATTAAACGGAGGGGTGAGCAGAAAAAATTACAGAAAAATCCACCGTGTCATGAATTCTTACTGGTGCAATTGTGCAAAAAGCAAATAGAAATAATGAAAAAAATCTTTAGATGCCACACACATTTAGTGACGCATAAAATTCGTCACACATAATTAGTGACACAATAAAATTGGTCGCAAATAATTATATCATTAGTATTGTCGCTCAAAACAACATTTGTGCCGCTAAATGTGTATCAAGAGAAATTTGAAAATAGATGTAATGGAAGATATCCTAATCTAGTGTTTTCTATTCTGCCTGCCTAGTTCATTCATTATCATCGCCTTAGCCGCAGCTGATCATTTCTCCCATAATTTCTTTTTTCTTTTTCTTTCTCTTTATATAACTATAAAGCCAAAAGCATTTGTTATCCCTACACCTCCAATACATTCAATTCCCATTCTAACCAGTCTTGTGTCACTCTCACTCCTGTCAGAATTCTTTACCCTTACCTTATCCAGCTGCCGCTTCTTCTTTTAATATTATTTGTATTTTCAAACGAAATATAGATTATTTTCCTAAAACCAAAACATGAAATTTCATGAAAGAAACAAGAAAAATACAAACGTATTAAGCATAAACACCAGTCAATAAGAAGAATTAGATAACATTAATACACAATCAACATATCCCCAACCAGATTCCAAAACCAGAGGACTTCCTCAACTTCATTACATAATAAAACCCTTTCAACATATCTCCTTACAGAATCCAAAAATAGGAGGAAAAAAAGTTTCCGGTATATTGGCGGTATAAGACAAGACGGCGATGGTTGTCCCCTACGAAGCTACCGGGATTCCCACCAGCTCGTTCTTTACTAGACATCTAGGCGAACCCGTCGGGTTAACTCGACGTAAAGAAAGATCGAACATAGGCTGTTTTATTTCTTTTTTGATTTTCTGCCGTTGTTTGACCCAGATAGTTGTGGTTTTGAATCTTTAACACAATCTATATATTCGGAATCGGGATCCTAGAATTCCGTCTGTTTTCTGAGTTGGAAAAGTGTGAATTTTCAAGAACAAGAAGTCATAAATACACCTTTTGTAGGAAAATGTGACAATGGAGTGTATAGTTGTAACTTATTATCTTGAATCGTTAATTCTAAGATTTGACAGATGTAATTTTTAAAAAGTAAATAATGGCGCGTATGAACTTATATATGCACCGTTATAGTGTATATATAAAGTTATACGCAACATGTAATCTTTTAAATTTCTCCCTATGCATCAAAGGATATTATTTTTAAATCACGCCCTATAATCATAAGTACAAGATATTTCATAATCACATAAAGCTATGAATATCTAACTATCTAATTTTCGTGAATTAGATCCGAAAATATTAGCATCTAGCATTAGCCGTGGATCGTGGCCAGGGCCCACACACATATATTATATACCCAAAATCAAAATCTTCCCCCAAAAACAAATACCTAAAGTCAAAATCAACATTCTTTCTTATAAGATGAAACCCACTTCCCATCCACCCAATCTTGATGTACCCTTAGCTCATCAAGTGAATATTCAAGCTCATCCTTTGAATCCTTAAAATAAACACAGTAATTTGCCCCATTTTTCTTAGAAATCTTACCGAACCACCAACCATCGTTGTGAAACGCATCAACTTTATCTCCCACACGAAATCCAGTCGCCGGAATCTCAGCCGGAACAGGCCGGATCTCGCCGGCGTCAACAAAATCTCTCAGCGGCCCAGAGAAATCATCCTTCATCAGATTCCTGTACTGCACAATATAGTCTTTCTTTTGAAGCGGAGTGATTATGATTGCTGCGTAATACGAGCCCTCGAACCCAATTTCCTTGCTTGCTATCTCCACATCATCACCCCTAAAAAACGCCATTGTTGATGAGAAATCAAGGTTTTGGGGGGAGAAACCCTAGCTGAGGAGAGAGAAAAATGGATTTATTATTTTATTGCTGAATGAAATCCTAGATATGACTAGTATTTGTCATTATTCGCATTATGGAAAAAACGGATATATCCGTATTCGGTTTAAAGGTATTCGTAAATAAACGGATATAGATATAGACGTATTCGTATTCGTTTAACATCCGACTGTAAATATATTCGGCGGATATTCGAAATCCGATATTCGGATTCGTATTCGTATCCGAATAACTTATATATATCTTACATTCATTACTAACTCATATTCATTGATTAATAACTTACATATATATATATATATATATATGTATGTATGTATATATAATTATAGGGCCAGGATCAGGTTCGGGCCTGATTAAAATGCGGACTTTTAATTTAATTTTATTTTTTATTTTTTTTCAAAACAACTGATAAAAAATGTATAGTTATTTTTGGAACTGCAAATATTTCATAATACAGTGTTTTGGGTATGATTTGGATACATATAACAAATAGTGTTGTACAGTCGGTACAATACTGTATTATGAAATATTTTCAGTTCCAAAAATAACTATACATTTTTTATTAGTTGTTTTGAAAAAAAAATTGAAAAAAAATTAAAAAAAATATAGGATCCGTATTTTATCAGGGTCGGACCTGATCCTTACTCTATAATTATATATGTATATTTATTAATAATTTATGTGTATATATTAACTTACAAAACTATAGCTATTTGCTTGTTACATATATATTAATAACTTACATTCATTAATAACTTAAATTAATTAATTAATAAGTTACATATATATATTAATTTACAAAACTATAACTATTAGCTTGCTATATATATATATATATATATTAATATATTAATAACTTGTGTTCATTAATTAATAACTTACATTCATTAGTATAGTTTTACATTCATTAATATCTTACATTCATTAGTATAGCTTTACATTCATTAATAACTAGTAATTAAATAAAATCTTAGTAATTTAGCAAAAATAAATAAATAAATAAATAAATCTTAGTTTTTAAATATGCTGATAGGGAAACGAATATTATCCGTATTCGGATATTATTTCGAATACCGGATACGAATAATATTTTTAAAATCCGCCGCATACCGGATACGAATACGGATGCGGATTAATTTTCCGGATACGGATACTCTGGTATCCGTATCCGTATATATCCGTTTACACCCCTAGATATGATGATCATTTTCCTTCTCGGTTTAACAAAAAGAAAAAGAAAAAAAGAAGAAAAAAAATTGCGGTTTAACCGGGTAAAAATTAAGGTTATTTTAAAAGCTCTTCAATTTCTTAAATGTTCATTTGAGAACATTTTTATTATTTTTTCCTTTAATTGAAAAAAAAAATTGGATTACAAAAAACAAAATAATTGTGTTTTAACATTTACATCTATTCAATTATATGTGTTGGAGAGATCGTTTCTTATTTTGTGCAAAAACATTTTATAAAGCGCAATCTGAAACAGGTGAAATCAAAGGGACATTACTTGCATGCATTGCGCGATGAATGTGAAGAAGTAAGTCATTATCTTGGCAATAATGAGCCAAGCTAGTATTTGCAGGGAATCCCCTTGTTAAGTAATCATGCATTACGAGAGGAATTCCCCCTTTTCATCATTACTTCGCATGTACCCGTAGTAGGAACTTGAACCCTCAACCTTAGCCTTAGCAAGGTTATGCTCCACTATTAAGTTATTTCTGCCAGAGCTACGGTAGTGGCAAAGCACTACTGAGCAATTCACTTTACGTATCACTTGATACGGACGACTTCTGTTTTTCCGCCAGACCAATAATGTCTTGACCTCCGATCGAGCTACGAATACGAGCAAGTAGGCAACTAGGGGGGCTGCCTTTTCAATAAATCTCCGACCGCTCAATGTTGTTATTAGTGCGAATTGTAAGGAGATCTTGATCTCGAGTCAAGTTGAAAATTATTTCATTCTCGTAACGAAAATGAGTGCACTGCAAGACCATATAAGTTGCTCCCTCACCTTGCAACAGCGACATCTGTCTTTTAAGTGAAGTCATTTTCTCATATGACTCCTTGTAATTTAATTGTTGCTACTATTAACCGTAGCATAATTATTACTCTCTTTGTACTACAAAAAACAGACATTTGTGTTTGTAAATTTATAAATATTAAGAACATATATTCGTTATATATTACTCTTAAGAATAAGAAGTAGTTAATTCAAAAGTATTAGTATGAAATGAAATTATTATTAATTTGAGATATTTTATACTAGTATCAATTAAAAATTAAAATACGTCTTTTTTTGTGAAACAAAATAAATAATAATGTGTGCCTTCCTTTTTTTTTTTTTTCTTTTTTGCCGATAAATGTTAAAAACTTCATTCATCAAATATCAAGCACATCATTATACAAAATATAAATAAATAAATAAATAAATAATAAGACATTGACTAACTTAATTTAAAAAGAAAAGAAGTTAAAATCCTCACGAATACGAGTTGTTTTTGTCAAGATATAGAAAAATAAATATAAGTTTGTAGTGTCTTAAATGAACTAAGCCGAGATTAGTTTTAACTTTTCGAGTTCAAGTCGAATCGAGCTTTTAAACGTGTTTGAATATACTTTTCGAATTTGACTTGTTTATAAATAAGTCGAGCTCAAACTCAAATTGAGTTTAAGCGAATCTAGTCAATCTAAAGTCAAACCAAGCTAGTTGAGCATTTGAGCTAATTCAAATTTAAATAATTATTACTTAATTTATTATTTATTGTTATTTATATATGTGTAAAAATAACTATTTTAATTAGATAAATATTAAACAAGTTGAGCTTACTTATACGAGTTCGAGCCAAGTTTAGCCAAGCCAAATTTAAATGAGCTCAAAACAAACTTAGATAAGTTGAACTTAAACGAGTTAAGCTCGAAACAAACACAATATAATTCGACTTCGGCTCGTTTAGTTATAATAACTCATTCTCTTGTTCAAGCTGGACTCTATAAATGAACTCAAGTTGAGCCAAATTTAGCTCACAAACTCTACTCGACACCAAAAAAATTAAGATCAATATTTAACTTTTGCAACAAGAAACTTTTACATTCTTCTTGTATTTTTAATGTGTTATATGATGAATACTTTACTTCTAACACCTTTTGAGTTTCTAAACGAGTCAATATGTGTTATTTAAGCAAGTCCATGTGTTGTTTAAACTCAACTCGTTTAACAAATGATTGTTCACGAGCTCTGCTTTAACCGAGTCAATCCTAAACCACTCAAACAAAATACAACTCAAGCGTTCCTCGTTTATATTCACAATCAAAAAAATGTTTGAACTCAATTCCATAAACAAACTCGGACCAAGATGATTTCCATAAAAAAACCACCACCATAAGAAACTACTACATTAAATAAGTATTTAATACAGTAGTTATTTCCCAAACAACAGAAGATTAGAAGGTCACTAATTTGTATAAAAATTAACAAGGTTCAAACATTAGAATGACAAGCACAATCCAAAGTAACAATACTCAAAGATCCAACAATAAACAGTCAGGGTTCCAAATTTGCAGAAGATCCAATACCAATATATACACCTGTTATGCCACATAAATATGTACGAACTCTGATCAACCATCGAACTACTATAACGACTCAAACCTCCCCCTTTAAACCTTCGGACAGATTCCATTTTTATGCCTACAATAGAGAATCATACGCAGTGGTGCAGTGGTCACCCTCCATGGAAGAAAGAGATCTTATGCATTAGATGTGATTTCGTTCATCTCACATGTACTTTTGGTATTGTCTCCTCTGTATGTTCTACCCCATCCACAACTTCAAAACTCTATCCCTACCGCCAGATGCTACCTTCTCACCATCTGGACTCCAATCAACGGCAAAAACCTTCACAAATTCAAATAAATACAGGAATAAATTTCTACCATTTTAGTTAGGTAAAGATCAAGTTGAGTGGCCTTTCTAGCAGGAAAATTACCTCATCTGCATGGCCTGGAAGGTCTTGTTTCAACTTCTTTGTCCGGATATCCCAAACCTATATTACAAAAAATGACAGATTAGCGTCACCAAGTAAATGTTATGTTTGAACAGGGGTAAATTCTACAGGAAATTAGAGCAAGCACATGTGATACCACTATGCTCAACAACTTTTGTCCCAAACTAATTGTGGTAGGCCCATGTGATCCACTATACCAGTGGCTAATTTGGCAAGCCAAGGGAGGAGGACAAGGAAATAGATAACTACAAGAGCTTTCTTTCGTCAATTTGGAAGAAAACCAAGAAAAGGGGTATACTTTTCTCCTTTAGGTCCACCATATCATCGTTCTCGCAAGAAGGAATGAGTGGGATGATATCCTCAACTCATGAGCAGAAATAGAATTTAGGTATCATGATCATTTAGAGTATTCTTGTAATCATTTTTTATGCTTGAAATACGATGACATAATGCCTCGGAGGATGTATTATGTCTTTAAATGCTATTTGAAATGCTATTTGAAAACTGCCTAATGAAAACAGAGAACCAACAACAAAGGCAAGATCCCATAATTACCTTCACTGTTGAGTCTTTGCTGCAACTTAAAAGAAGCCTACTGTCCGCAGACCAACTGTAGCACAACACGAAACACAATGACAAGCAATACGACATACATGAATGAGAATAGGGAAACATCACAAACAGTTAAAACCTTATTTGATATACAGGCCCAACATGGCCCCGGAAAGCGGCAACAAATTTCCCAGTGATACCATTCCACAACTTCACCGACTTGTCGAAAGAACCACTTGCAATCCATTGGCCATCAGGAGAAAAGTAAACATGGTTCACAAGCTGCAGGAAAGGAAGCAAGATGTCTAAGCTTAACTGTGGGCCTAAAGCAAACAATAAAATGCAAGCAATATATTCAAATTTCACGAGTCTCCTTATCACACATGCAAACTATGACAACTAACATTTCTTATACCCAGGCTTCAGAATCAATTAAGATAGTACAAGCAAGCCACCCAGAAACAGGCGCTCTCATCAGTAAATACAGTTTTGGTTTGACCAAATTCATGTACATTATCATCACGCTATGCATAACTAACTCAACATGAAAGCAGTTATAAAGCTTAGCTCCAATACTATTAAATTTGCAACAGATTGAGAATTGTATCTGGTCGTTCTGGAAACTTTCGAGACTTGATGAGGCACAGTATATGAGAAACAAGGAATCGTTCTTTAGTGCAGGTATCACTAACTAAAAATATATGTACATACATACACACACATATATATGGAGAGAGAGAGAAATGGTAAGAGCATGTGCCGTGCCAATAGGTCATATGTTGGATGGAGAAACTTCTAGGCCAGCATATCTGGACTTGGAATGACCACATAACATCAATAGTGAACTAGAGCAGGTTAGATCTACCATCTTAAGCAGATAACTCTAAGCATAGTTGTCACGGCGCCACGGCGAGCCATGATGGTAGTTGATCGTCAGGACGCTTAGGCGATAAAGCACCCGCCAAGGCGTCCGTATAGCAACAAATTGTTAATAATGTGCAATTTATACATTATTTATTTTACTTCGAAAGTATTGAGCAATAAAATTTTATGTAAATTAAAACCCAAAACATAATAACTAATACTTATACAATTAAAAACACAATTATATGAATACTTCACAATCAAAATTCAAAAATAAAACACTTGACAATAAAAACTAGTAGAACAAGTCAACAAACACCACATAGAAAATAAAGAATCAACCAAGTCATCACCCATCATACAATACAAGTCTAATAAGTAATAAAAATTACACGACATAGCAAGGGCTGGGAGAAATCATGTGTAAAAAAAGACTTAATAAAATGACTTTACTTGGGCCAGCGTCCAAGGCATGAGCCTTGGCGGCTCTGCGTCCAAGGCGTCGCCTTGCCCTTCTCCAGTGCCAGCGACGCCATGACAACTATGACTTTAAGCCTTATTAAATGGGTTTTCAGGTTATAGTTTCCTTTTTCTTTTGGATAAGGATGAGAGCAGAACAATTTAATTTGCATGAAGTGTAGATGCAATTCTGACAAACTTAAGTCAGGTATAAACGGTGTGGCATAAATTAAATAATCCATTGTACCATGTTAAAAAGAAAACATCTAAATCTAACTTAGGCTTCATATGATGTTTTCTACAACATAAGTTAGACAAGCAGAAGCAACACCAGCAACCAGCAAGACCCAATGGGCACAAGCAAAGTAGACAAAAAAGAATGATTCTTTTTCTTATATAAGCGGAAAAAATATTCTTCTCAATGTTAGAACATATAAACCATCTTCTAATCATCAGATTACACCAAACGAGTTGGCTAAAATTATCGATTTACTAAACAAGATCTAACTAATAAAAACAAGGTATGAATGGTGAAGTAGGAGCAAGGAATTAAGGAAACCCATATCCTGGGAAGGGCAGGGTCGGGGAGAGGAGCTTGCTTGATCAGTGGAACCAGGGTATGGGGTCCATAGACACATACCCTTTTCATTGACATTCCTAAATGGAACATAAAGTTCTCATCACCAAAAATAGAAATCAAACAAAAAGGAAGTATATAACTAAGACACTACTGACAAACAAACTCCCCTTAAAATTAAGAAATCTCTCCAATAGAAGACAACACAAACATGTACAGTCTCACAAAACAAAAGTAACCCCCGGATAACATCCAACAATATTAACTTCTTGATTATTGGGGTATGCAGTATGCTCCTCTATGCCTCTTCTTGATTCTATCATTCTATGTTAAAATGCTCATTTACCGGAACAATAAATAAACTTTAATAAAAATACTTGTACCTGTTGATGGCCTGTCATACGAGTTTTGTGTTGTTTGCTAACAGCAGGTTCCCAGAGGAACATGGTAAAATCATCAGAACCTGAAACCAATCTTTCAGGGGCACTTCCTTTCATTTTGTTGTATCTTTCTAAAGCTGCCTGTTACAACCATTAACGATATGCATTAGTTGTCTCAGAGGGGAAAAAAGAAGATGAAAGTATAGCTTGATAGGAAATAAATAAAGAGTTGTCACATTCATTTGCAAGAAGCCTAAAATATAAAAATCAAATGTTAAACTATTTAAATAAAAAGTTGGATAGAAAGTTTCACACTGGTCGAGAAAGGGTAAGGCAATACTCCCTCCTGCCCACATCAAAATTTCCCAACTTAGCACATCCTTCATATCTTGTGCTTGCATATTTGTCTGGATATCTAAAAGGATTAAAACACATTTATGCCATATACCAAAATCACAACCTAAGACTTCTACTAGAGGTTGGAGAGCTAATGTCAAGCAGCAAAAAACCTCTCCGCCATTTCTCTGGCTCTATTGAGTGGCATATACAAGCCAACACATAGGACCCCGGAAAAACACTTAGAAGATAACCAGCAATTTAGTCAAAACTTGATGACCTATAACTTGCATCTTTGCGCAGAACATCTGCTATCGAAATAAATTTGTCTGCTTTAATAATAGACTATTAAAAATTTTAAATAATGACGCGAGTTTAGCCCACTTGAAGCCAATCTGACTTCTAACTCCTAGGCCAGAATTAAAGATACTCAAGCATCCTGAATAAAGTTGATATTTTCATATCAAGCTTCCAAGATGGTTCAGTTAAATCACTGGCCACCACGGCCCTTGTAAAACTTCTTGCACGCTATCAGAATTTCGAGCTCATTTTAGATGGCATATTGGAAGTTAGAATAGCCTCTTATCATCCCCTTTTCCCCTCCATATGAATGAGAACAAATTCAAGCATTTCTTCTGCACGTAAAGTCCACAATACCTGAGCAGTCTTAAAGTCCAGACTGTGTAATGGATCACTTACGAATGGGCTTAGGGCGATGGACCCCCAATTTGGCAATGACATTTCAATACCCTTGAAAAGCTAACCGACATTTCAATACCCTTGAAAAGCTAACCAGTTGAAACTATAAATAGCATACGGAAGTAATTTATATAATCAACTTAGTTGTATAAATACTCAGTTGCTTCAAATGGTCGTAAAACAAAGTTTCAAGTAAATCCTTTATTGAAAAAGGACATTGAGGGCTTAATTAGTCATTATACAACTGGGCGCAAGGCCCCTGATTGCTCGTGCAATGCATGTTCGTAAAGATCAGATAGAATCGTCATGTTAAACGGCATAACAAAGATAAGAATAGCCATTTATATATTTAACTTAGCCTACAAAATTCACTAAAACTAATTGCTCATACTACAACATTTTAATGAAGAAGATTTACTGAAAAGAGAATACTGCAATGTTAAAAGTCCAAACCACAGCCTTCCTTGGACATCTAAAAAAACAGACACTTGCCTCTTTCATTTCTGCTGGAGATGAATATTGTTTACGAGTATGATCAAAAGCTCCAGTTCGAAGAACATATTCAGTGCTCAATGCCAGGGAATTGATCCAATGCCCATGGCCCTAGATTCAATACAGAAAATAACAACAAAAGGTCAAGCAAGAAGTTCAATGGTATAGAACAAACAAATGAATACACACATAAGTTCACAATTTACAAAAATATCATCCAAAATTAGTTATTTAAACTATTTTGAATAGCCACCTTATGGAATCCAGAGAAGATATATTTTTTTTTCTAAAAAGGAGTATACAAAAAATAACAACTTGCAATAAGCTCAACACAAAATTTCAAAGAAAGTGAAAAGCTCAATACAATACATATATACAATACATATTCAGGTCAGTAACTTCAATTGCAACCAACCTAAAACTTAATATGTGATGCATGACCAGAAGATGAAAAAATGGGTAAAATACTAAAATCTATCCTGAGATTAGCTCTAATGACACCTATCACCCTTCCTGTTTAGGGAAAATAAATACACTGGCCCCCTCTAAAACCCAAACATGAGTAAGGGGGTGGTTTGATAAAAACTGAATGAATCTGAATCTGAATGAGCTGAATCTGAATGAAAAAAGTTGTTTGAAAATTGACATGTCTGAAACATCTGAATGACAAAATTTTATTGTTTTACCCCTCTGAAAAAATTCAAAATTGTTGTAAATTTATTTAATATTACTTAATATAATAGTTAATATTTTTTTTAACTTTTTTTTTACTTCATTCAGCCATTCAACTAAAAAAATCTGACTTAGCCATTCAGCTCAATCATCTGACCGATTCAGCCATTCAGACCAAAACAAACGCACTGACCGATTCAGCCATTCAGTCATTCAGCTCCATGCAGCTCTAAACAAACACCCCCTAAGAGTTCTATACGATTTACCTTCTGCAATCTTTTTTTAGAATTTAAAAGTTTGTTCGCTTTTATTGACAAATACCCTTTTGACACTTTTTATGGACTTGTGAAACTAAGGTTTACCCTAAATTACTTGCATCATAAATTGAGGTAAATGCACATGAAATTGGACTTGCATCAAATCAAATATGATGAAATGCAAGCAAATGCTATTTTTCCAAAAAGAACTTAACTAAAATTTTATTTCATTTTCTTTATGGCAGGAGTAACTTAAAATTTTGACTGTTCAAATAGTTTTTAAGGCTAAAAAATATCATAAAAAAGAGAAGTCAACTGAGTCATTACCCTAAGAAACCTCAGGGGGTAACAATTATTAGATCAAACCTTAAGGGAGGTCAATGTATATTACCCCACAAAATTTCCCAATAATCAAATAAGATTTTAGACAAGTAGATAGGATAATAAGGAGGCATAGCATGTGATAGAATGCAAGGATCAAGGAAGCCCAATAAATAGAAAAGGACCTTAAGTAGTCTAATCCATTTTGAGTAAATTATGCTCCTGCGGAAGTATCTACTCGTTACAGAATCTCAGGTGTTAAAGTGTGGATTTCATATAGTAAAAAAAGGGGGGGGGGGACGTGCTATATCCGAAACGCACGAAATATAGTAAATATTGTAGAAAGAGAGAAACTAATTTTGGGTTTCTCCATTAATACTTCTCACATTAACATTTACATTGCTTCTCTCTTTTTTTAATTTACATTGAGTTACATTGGCCTATATACTAGTTTCACAAGGTAGTGCTCCCTTAATTTATGGGTAGAAAACATGGAGAGGAAAACATGGAAACATGTTTTCCCTACCTAACACATTCTAACACTCCCCCTCAAGTTGGTGTATAGATATCTCGCATACCCAACTTGAAACAGCATAGATGAAACAAAGTCAATAAGGACAACGTGGGCCATTGCAACTGAAAATGGAAGCAAGTCAGCAAATCTGTCCCAAATACCAGCCCAAGAGTAGGCCCCACACGCAGAAAATGAACCCCACTAGCTGCAAAAGGTGAACTCACTAGCTGCAAAGTGCTAGAAAGCATAGCACATACAATGAATCCCACTAGCTACAAAAGGAGGAAAATGTGCAAATGGACACCCCCACATGCAGAAAAATAGTTGCAATGTGCTGGAAATCAGCCCATGTGCAGCCACGAAACCAAGCTTAAAAGAAAGTCAATAAAGCACTACAATGGATACCATGTTGGAAGAAACATCAACAATGGATACGCGCTAGAAACAAATGCAACAATGGATACATATCGGAATAAACATCAACAATGGATACCATGTTGGAAGAGACATCAACAATGGATACCATGTTGGAAGAGATATCAACAATAGATACTATGTTGGAAGAGGAGAATAAAAGTAGCAACAAAAGAGAAAAAATTAAGAGGCCGGTGAACAGTGATACGCTGCAGTGCCGGCATGAATAGTGCTCCGCCGTGAACAGTGTTGCCGGTGTTAAGAATAAGTAACGTAGCTTTGATACCATGTAGAAAGAGAGAAACTGATTTTGAAAGAGAAACTAATTTTGAGTTTCTCCATTAATACTTCTCACATTAACATTTACATTGCTTCTCTTTTTTTTTAATTTACATTGAGTTACATTGGCCTATATACTAGTTTCACAAAGTAGTGCTCCCTTAATTTATGGATAGAAAACATGGAGAGAAAAACATGGAAACATGTTTTCCCTACCTAACACATTCTAACAAATATCATAAAGGCAGATGTAGTAGGGGTTGTTAGTCAGCTCAATGTTGTCTGGCAAATATGTTTAAGAAGAAATATATTCAAGGAGTTCAAAAGTATAATGGTTATACAGAAATGGGAGTTTTTATTAGGAGGTCCAGGACTTCCAACTAGGAAAAGGACCTTCCATTACATTTTTGACACGTGTACAATAATTACTTTTTTAACCAATAACTCATAACATGTGGGGGCCAATTTATATTAATTATGTATGACCATTACACGTGTCGAAAATGTAATGGAAGGTCTTAGGAAGACCTGGACCTCCTAATAAAAATTCCAGAAATGGTAGCATATTTTCGACTCAAAAATAAAATAAAATAGACTAGACCTAAAGTATGTACATTCTACATTTGTTATGATGGGTGAACTAATTGATAAATTCAAAGAAAAGTTTGTGAAAGCATATTCCTGTAGACATAATGCGTTATATACATTCTCTTTTATGTAACAAAAACTGCAAAAAAAAAAAAATAAATAAATAAATAAAATAAAAATTTGAAGTGAACGAATAAACATGAAATATAATTTTTGTATAATAACATGATATATATGGACCATAATCAAAGGCATGTGCTGGGCATGTGCTGGGGGATACCCCAGAACATCAACTTGACAGCTTGAGAGAATGATGAAAAATTAAGAGGGTCCTAATAAAATTCAGCACGTTGACTGAAGCAGAGATTTGTTTTTTCATGCAATTTATGATGAATGCCCAATATGCATTGGATGAATGAATAAGAGACAAGGTATAGGATAAGATTAGCCATGGAGAGTAATCAGAATCTATTACACTGCACAAGAAACGTTTCGGGATGGTTCTTAAGAGCATTTTTTTGTTTTCAACACTTCCACATAAACATAATGAGGATTTAAAATTTCACTGTATCATTTAACATTTTATAGTGTCACTCTTGCCCTTTTACCTGGCCATAAGTTTCAGGTTTTAGTTTGTTTTTTTTTACTCTCTCTAAAGCTTATATAATTGCAAGCTACAATACAATCTTAAATTTCATCTACACGTCCGAACTTGTAGTTGACAAAAAAAAAAGACATTTGGTAAACACTAAATTTCTAAATCCTACCACCAGAAATATACTGGCCTGGTATTTTTGAATTTGTAAATGCCATCCTTATATATTCTAATGTTTCAACAATATTGGATGTATCCTGAGCTTCTGATTATGTACATGTCTAGTTCAAACGACAGGTACAATGCAACATTTGTTTTCTTATTTAGCAAAAAAAAAATCCATTTGTTTTCTCAAATGAACTTAATGATTAATTTCATTTATAGATATAGAAGCCACACAATCCTTACCATGGCACATAGTACAGTGTTAGTAAATTATACAAACACAAAGGAGGTGGCCAAGCTGGTCCACTCACAGCACTAACCTTGCAAGGACACCACTGCCTTTACATGTGTTGCAACTTTGCAAGCATATTATTAGTAATGCCAACAGAACATGTATGCATGCAGTCACGCAGTAACGCAGGCAGAGAGGAACGCTACAAACTATATTCGATTAAGATAAATGAATTTACCTTTAGTTCACGAATCAACTTTCCCTGCGTGGTTTCCCATACTTTGATTGTACAATCCTGAGATCTGCAAAATGCGGCACAAATGTCAAGAACCAATAAGGAGCCTTTTCAAATAGAAACAATTAGACAGTTATTCTCAGATGCCTTCCATATGCACTTCAGTTTTCTCTGCCTATTCCATCCTGAAACTAAAAAAATGAAATAAAGAACGCAAGGTTTTCTTTATTTCTTACTTTTTACTTTTATTTGTGATCTCTTTTATTACTGCTTTTTTGTTTTTGTTTTGGAGGAGGGGGAGAAATGCTGGTCCTCCCTCCCTTCTATTTTCAGGCCGATACGTCTGCGAAGTCAGAACTCAGAAGTAAATATTTTGCCTAAATGACAACAAACTAGATAGAAAAAGAAATGTAGTTAGAAGCCTAGAGAAATTAAAAGCAGAGCAGAGGGGACAAGGAGTCCACCCTATGACAAGCGGAAATAAAGGGAAAATAGTAGAAAAAGAGCATCTCACCAATCTCTGCAAACAAAGATAGATAATGAATTCATTGGAAAGGAAGTAAGTTAACAAGTAAAACAGGTATGACAATTTAAGATCCCACGTTCAAATAATGTTCATGAAATTCAAATTTGAAAAAATGCGTACCCTGTATATATAACTCCATCTCCACCCCACTTCACGCAAGTTACTGCAAGTGTATGGCCACTAAGACAAATAACACATTTTCTCAATGCAACATCCCATATACGTGCATCGCCATCTTTACTAGAACTAACAAAGCGTCGACATGGAGCTTGCAGGTGCATTGGTTCCCAGGATATACCAGTAATATATTTCTTGTGACCCTGTGATATGAGAAATCAGACTCATTAGTGCCCGTGATATTCTCGTTGACACTAGTAATGTATACAGAAGAGTGAAGATTGTAATTGGACTACTGTACGCAATTCCATGCACTTGAAATCCCAGGAAGTTCTGTAGAAGTTTATATCAAACAACTCAAGGCATCAAAATTTATTCACGAATGTGCGTGTGTATTTCAAGCAATGGAAAAATAACAAATTGTAAGCTGGAGCCAAAAACAACCAGCCACACTTGCTTTACCAACAAATACTTGCAAAGCATCTGTATTAATAAAAGGAACTCGGTGTTTAGCAAACTAAAAGAGACTATACTACCCAACTTTAATTTTGACTATCTCTCTCTCCTATATCTCTCTGTATTTTAAACACAAGCTCGACTCTCTCTCTCTCTATCCTTCTCTTAGATTCTCTGTACTCTCTTCACTGTAATCTACAGATAAATTAGGCGTCAGGGTGATGATGGTTTGAAGTGGGTTTTGGTGATGAATTAGGTGGTGTGTGGTGTCTGTAACAGGCAAAGAGAAGAGGAGAAACTAAACATATAAACATATTAAAGGGAGAGAGTTTTAGCTAACAGTATTTTGTTTTCCTTCATAAGATAGTTCCAGTAGATTGAATTGACAGTTCAATCCATGCTCATGTGGGAATATGTTGGATAAATTTGTTAGGGTAATAGTCATTTTTAAAATAGTAATAATGATAAAGTTTAATTTACTAGGCAAAACAAGAACTCCAGCGCGTTTAACATCAACAATCCGTTACTCCAGATGAAAAATGTGACAGTTACAGTCTATTGTAAAGCACAAGGGTAACTAGTGTCAACGAAAAAACATAGGGGTATAAATTTTGATCTCGACTGTTAGTTAGGTAACAGTCAAATTTTCCTACAGAGATAAATTTCAAAAAAGTAAACTCCTCGTTTAAGGATGGAGGTAGTATAAAACTATATACATCTATACTCCTACATTGTTCAGAAACTATTATCATATATCTACCAGAATTAGTTTCCATAAGAAAATTCTTATGTTTAATCATACATCTTACTTTAGTATTACTGTAAAAGTATTTCATTCTTTCAAGTTCTCTCTAAATCGCACACCTATCGAAGTAAGCATATGGAACGCATGGTCTATTGTCACTAAAGCCAAAACAATGTACACTATATTTGTACTAAAACATAAGCGGTAGAGCAAGCGTCAATTAGAATCACAAGGACATGTTTGTGGGTTTTGGGTGTGTTAACTGCATCAGATAACATATTACAGAAAAATTGTTTGCATATAACCAAATAACAAGATGCCTGCCTTTCTATGCACCGGTAGCAGATTAAAGAAGGAAATCCCACACCCTAAAAGTTAATATTCACCTTCTTTTGATAAGTTTTTAAATTTAAAAAAAAAATGGTAAAGGAACATTAAAACCACACAACTTACAAAATGAATAAAAGAAAACTCAATATGGGATAAAACCAGAGGTAAGTTAGACTGATTAACTTTTCTCATATATATATATATATATATATATATATATATATATGAAAATAGGCCATGTCCAAAGAAATTAATCTCTTTCGTAAAAAAAAATCAACTCAAATTCAGTAAAACTCCAATCAAAGTCAAAAGTAAAAGTAGAAAGCATATCACTATTCTGTGATATCTAGAGCAGTGCATGCAAAACCTAAATCAATGCAAGAAAACAATTTTCATGGATTGAATAACATTTAGGAAAATAAGCAGTTTAGCTAAACTCGAAGAGACCTTATACAAAATACAAAAGAAGCAAGTAAAATATATTTGAATAGTTTAGTGCCTTATCATTCCTTATGCTCAAGAAATTTTATTATTTTCTTGGCTTTCCTTTGTCTTACTTATCATTAAAAATGTATCTCTGACGTCAAGACCCACTTTAATTTCTATGGTACTTGATAAATAAGACCAATCATAAGAAGATTAATCAGTGGACTTCTTCTTCACACTTTCCATTAGTGATACATATAAAACGTATAGCAGAACAGATTAAGCAAGAACAAGCATTTACAGAAATGTTTCTGCAAAACCATTAGTCAATGGCATAAAGTGCAAGGGAGTTAACTGACTAAAAGATTTAGAAATCTAGAACTCTTGTTCACAAAATACACTTAATTTTTGGCCCCTAGCACACTACATATTCACTTTGGACAGTGGCTGAAAAGATAAATTACTGGCTATATGGGCATTGGAGAAAATCTGTATTGCACCAACAAGCCTTTCTTACTTTTATGGCATATTTTATTAATGATTTAGGAACAAGGTGGGTTTCAAAAATAAAGCATCCTCGAACCATATAAAAGGATAAACCATAATTTTTGTTATTTTTTGATAACACTATGATTCTAAGGAAATCCGCCAGCAAGGGCAAACCGGTACACAAGCAGTATGCACAAAAAAATAAAATAAGTCTCATCTGTCCAAAAGCCAACTACGGGGGCCAAAAAGATCAAGTCCAGACAGTGTTAAGAGACAAAAACTACCTTAGCAAAAACGGAGTCTGAACAAGACCTGAATTTTCCAAATAGCCTTCCATGAAAAGCCATTAGCTGGTTGCCTCTTAAAATAAAAATACCACAATAATCTTACTGATAAGACGTGTGCTTAATAATAATTGATATCAAAATATCAATCAAGCTCATAAATTAAATTTATTTCTTTTCATAAAAATGCTACTCATGTCTCTAATGGATTAAATAAGGAAATCTAACTGAGACTTAGGGCAAACAATATATATTTCTCAGGGCCTCCCTGACAAAGGAGCCTGAATTTCTTGAAGCTAAGGAGTACGAAGTAAAGAAAGAGCATGTTGTGCCAGAACCAAAAATCAATCAAGAATGATGCAACTGAAGTAAGAAGTCCTTCAAAGATCGAGACTTTACAATAAGTGAGTTGCCTGACGGATTTCCAGTCTTTGGGTCCCAGCATTGAAGTTCTCCAGCTTTACTTCCACTAACAAGATGCTTACCATCTGGTGACCATGCAATACATAGAACCCAATTCTTGTGCCCTGAGATGCAAAAATATAACGCCAATGTGGTTATATCTCAATAAGAAATAGGCTTTAATCTTTCATGCGAAACATAATAGTGTTTAATATGTGGAAAAACCTACAATATAAAAAGTGATTGAAAGAGTTTAGAAACTTGTTATTTGTTAATATATTTATTAAAATAGGATTCCTAATGTTAAATAATTTAAAAGATATACTGAATAAGGATTATTATATCTCTATGCAATTATCGACGAATTAGGATTCTTTTTAAGTGTTTTGGGGGAGAGTTTTAAAAACTTGGACTCCAAATCTCCCTACGCAATTCATTAAAAGATTGGGTGAGAGAGTTTAGAAACTTGGAAGCAAGAAATATATTTATTGGATTAGGAATCTAAATTAATTTAAAATTTATAATGCAGTTAAAAGTTTTGGTAATAATTGAATTAGGATTCTTAGTGTTAAATAATTTAAAAGATTTATTGAATACGTAACTATCGTAGAAATTAGGATTCTTTTTAAGTGTTTAACTTGGACTCTGTCGGGATAAACATACCAATTTTTCTACATGTATACAAATAGAAGTTATAAAACATACTTAGCATTTAGACGTAATAAAACATGACATCTCCAATTAACTTTTAGACAAGAAAACCACAAGAAGCCTTAATCTAATACTGCATGCTTGCATCTAATAAAAGCTCACTGTCACCACATTGGTTTTCTTGAGATTACAAAGAAAACATTGGTTAATAACAATATTCTTAAGTTAGTGGGTCACGTTGACCAGCTTTACTATATTTGACACATCAAAAGAAACAGATGCATAATATATTTCTAAGAACGCATGATCCATTAAAGACATTCACAAATACCATATATTTTTATCTAAATGTCTCGCACAAAACAAAGATTCAATTTCTTTCTTCGACAAATATGCAATCGTTAGATAATGAGTATACCATAAGAAGTTGATGTGTGTAAGCTACCAACCTTTACAAGTGAATAATGGTGTCTGGGTATTTAAGTCCCATAATCGGACGGTGGTGTCACCTGATCCACTAGCCAATTGTTGTCCATCGGGACTAAAGGCAACTGAAAGCACAGCTTCTGTGTGACCTGCAGTGGCAAAAGGATGAGATAAGCATATAACAACAGTTGACCCATTGAACAAAGAACTATGATATTCTACTGTTCTACGTAAATAGACATCGAACAAATGCATAAAGTGAAACTTAGACAAAAGTAAGAAACATAAACTTAGAAATACAATTTAATTGGTATAACAATAGAGATGTTTACATTGTTAGAAAGGTAGAGCATGCATCTGTACCATGAGTATGCTCAGCATACAAACAGAATACTACTCTCCAAGGAGACACATTATATCGCAAAATACAAATACAAAAAAGCAAAAGACATGAATATCATAATATTATAGTGGTAGATAGTCCGAAGAAATTCGCAAAAAAACATGTAGTTATGTTAGAGCAGATAAGCAGACTTCACCAGTGAACTGGTATGCATTATATTTGTAAACAAGGACCAACAGAGAGAAGGAAAAAGAAAAACACAAAGGTCACAAACAAACATGGAATGATTACAATATTCTTCAGATAGTAAAAAAATGAATTTTTATTAGAAGAATTGAGAGAAGACAAGCAAAGGGGGGACAATGAGTCCGCACACTTACTGGGAACAGAAAATTAAAGATGGGAACAACTTCTTAAATTGCCATGATCCAAAAAAGAAGAGCAAATATGACACTCTACATTACAGGCAACATCATCCAAACACGATATTCACATGGCTTGTAATTTACCTAACTGTATATTTACTAACACATACAGAAGGCCTAAATCTCTTACCAGCAATTGTTGCTGAACAACGATTAACTGGACGAATTCGGAAAACTGATTGCGGTTGATAAACTATTGTGAGTACCTTCTCCACAGATACTGCAGATGTTCATTTCAAACCTTGTTATTCCATAATAAGATGCCACACAAAAAAAAATCAGTAAACATTTGAAAATAGCGAAGCTGGAAAGTGACAGCTAACTTTCTTTCTAGTTCTAGAACTTCGACTAACCTTTGTTTTTCTGTAAATATGAGCCAAGTTGGACAACAAGCTCTTGATCTGATATATAGAACGCATAAGGTAACCTTTCCTCCTGCACAAACCGAAACCCCATAGTTTTATCACAACCCTTATCATAATTAACAAATAAAGTCAACTTAAGACTGTGAGAACTGTTTGTCAAGAACATAGCCATATTCGGTGATCATAATATTCAATAAACATACATAGTTGCCAAAACACCTTATAATACAATTATCAAATCATACTTCTTTTTCTATTTATCTGCCTCCAAACAAACAAATACCACTATTCCCACCATAATAGAATTTTAAACTAAAACATCAACTTGTCATAAAGGAACAAATTTAAGAAAAAGGAAAAAGATTTGTGTGCTAAAAATTGTCCCAAAAATTGTACCGACTTTTAACCAAAGTAGTCTTTATGAAATTAAAACCCCTGAAGTTGATTAAATTATTTGGACTGCCATTATATCTACTCAATCCATGCTGAATTAGCACACATAGCATTAGCATTTGTTGGCGTGAGTTGCTGCATATCAACGATTGTAAACAAAGAAATAGTGGAGCTAGTGGAGCATGGGCCAATGGAGCATAGGGAGCAGAGCTAGTGGATTATGGGACAAAGCTAGTACAGCATGGGCAGTCCATCTCCTGTATTACCTCGGTTGGAGTCCCTAGTATTTTGTGATTCTCTTTCATGCTATAAGTAAACAACTACTCTCTCTTGTAAAGAATGCAGAAATAATACAAATAATAAGATTACTCATATTCATCCTCTGTTCTTTGTTCTATTACATATGTTCTTTTCATCATGGTATCAGAGCGGAGATTCTAGGACCAAATAAAATTTCTAGAAAATAACAAGGAGAAAGGAGAGGAAAACAGGAGAGATTAGAAACAATAGAGGATCCTACTACTATGGTAGAACATCCTGGAGGAGAGAAATCTATTCTTGCAGAATTGTCATCCAAAATGACAGAAGTTCTGAACCAGAACCAAACACACAACCATGTCCCAAGCCACGGGTCTGCTGCACAAATTGGAATCAAGCTGGACAGCACCAACTATGCACTATGGTCACAAGTTGTCGAGATGTATATCTCAGGCAAAGACAAGTTGGGATGCATAAATGGGGATATTCCACAATCCCAACAGAAAGATCCTGATTTCAGGAAATGGAGAACCGAGAATGCAGTGGTGAAGGGATGGCTGATTAATTCAATGGACCCGAAATTGATCGGAAATTTTATCAGATTTCCTACGGCAAAAGCAGTTTGGGATAATATTGCCATTACGTATTTTGATGGCAACGACACCTCACAAGTGTATGATCTCAAAAGAAAAGTAACGAGACTCAAACAAGGAGGAGGATCTATCGAAACGTACTATAACAATCTTCAAGGCTTATGGAGAGAAATTGATTTTCGCCGACCAAACCCGATGATATGTGATGCCGATATACAGAAATATAACTTTATGCAGGAAGATAGAGTCTATACATTTTTAGACGGTCTTGACGATCGACTTGACAAGATCCGGGGGGATGTACTTCAGGTTAAGCCATTTCCAACAGTAGAGCAAGCTTATGCCCAAGTTCGCAGAGAAGACTTAAGGCAGTCTGTGATGATGACAAATGGAGATGCTATATATGGTGGGGCTATGATTTCTAAGGGAAGACAGAGACCACAACAACAACTTTCACTCCAAATACCATCGAATGGAAAGCCCAACATGATGACAAAATTGAAGCTGCAGGGAGAAGGAGGAGGTTGCACACATTGTGGGAATATGAAACACACTAAAGAAACATGTTTCAAACTACATGGGTATCCAGATTGGTGGAACGAGCTGAAGGAAAAAGATGCAGGTGGAGGCGAAAATCACGGACGTGCAGCCCTTGTGAGCACCGAGTGTCAGCTATCTCTTGTACCGCAATGGGAGTCTCTTACCATTACAGATGAACAGATTTCTCAAGATGATTCAGGTAACAACGGTTATGCTCTCTGTTGCTCCAAAGAAGAAAATCATGATAGCTGGATCATTGATTCAGGGGCAACAGATCACATGACATTTGATTCCTGTGATTTTACCAGTGCTACTAAACCAAAACGGACATGTATTGCCAATGCCAATGGAGTAACCTACCCAGTAACAGGGGCTGGAACTGTTGCTCTCTCCTTCTTTTTCATTACGAAATACCTTATTAGTTCCATCTCTTTCTAATAAATTATTGTCTATAGGCCAAGCAACTGAGGAATTAAATTGTTGTGCACTTATGTATCCTAGTTTCTGTTTATTTCAGGATATTCTCACCAAGGAGATTATTGGTCGTGGTACTAAAAGGGGAGGGATATACTACATGGATGACTTCAGTTATGGTAGAGCAAATAATATGCATCACACTAACGTCAAGGAAAGGCAGATCTGGTTATGACACAATCGGTTGGGACACCCTTCATTCCGTTATTTAAGATATTTATTTCCAGATTTATTTTCAAATGTGAATGAGTCAAATTTTAGGTGTGAAGTTTGTATTCAGGCTAAGAGTCATCGTGTACCTTACCCAATAAGTTTCAACAAATGTAAAACTCCTTTTGCACTAGTTCATTCTGACGTTTGGGGTCCGACCCCTATTTCAATTTCCTCTGGTGTTAGATGGTTTGTGACCTTTGTAGACGATTGTACACGAATGACTTGGCTTTACCTGATGAAGAATAAGCATGAGGTGTTTGGGATTTTTCAATCATTTCACAACATGGTTAGAACACAATTCTCTGCTAAAATTCAGATTTTGCGATCAGATAATGGCGGGGAATATGACAATACACATTTACAAGAATATCTTCGAGCACATGGTTTGTATCATGAGACTTCTTGTTCTCAAACACCACAGCAAAATGGTGTAGCGGAACGGAAAAATAGACATATCCTGGAAACAACTCGAGCTCTCTTAACTGTTGCCCATGTCCCTCGACAATACTGGACAGATGCAGTGGTTACTGCGATTTACTTGCTGAACAGAATACCATCACGAGGCTTGAACTTCAAAACACCTTTGCAAGTTCTTGCTCAACATAAGACACTACCATCAGTTCTAATGCTTCCTCCGCGAAAGTTTGGTTGTGTTACATATGTTCATCTTCATAAAAATCAAAGAACGAAACTCGATCCATGCGCTGTTCGTTGTGTCTTTCTTGGGTATGCAGCCCATAAGAAGGGTTACCGATGTTATGATCCTACTACAAGACGCCTATATACAACCATGGATGTTACTTTTATCGAATCTGAGAATTTCTTCACATCTCAAACTTCCCATTCTTCTCTTCAAGGGGAAATCACAAGTGAAGAGCAAAATTGGGACAGTTGGCCAGGGTTTGAAGAAATATCAGTATCAAATATGGGCAGAAATGAAGGCCAATATGGAGACGCCGTGGTTCAGTCAGAAGAGCCAACAACAACAATTATGGGCCAAAGTGAAGAGGTTTCTGAGGAAGAAAGTGACCCTCCTTCCCCTTACCCGCTAGTACCATCAAACGACCAATCTCCTGAGAATATCCTTGAGGTACAATCTTTAAACTCTTCTCAAAATAACTGTATAGACGGGTGTGGCTACAAATTACCTTACAGGCATAATCGCGGGAAACCTCCTGACCGTTACTCACCTGACCGTGAAGAGAGCAAGTCAAAGTATCCGATTGCTAATCATGTCTCGACTCATAGATTGTCTGAGTCTCTCAAAGCATTTGTTCACAAACTTTCTGCAGATTATGTTCCCAAGTCTGTGAACGAAGCTTTAAAAGATCCCAAATGGACCCAAGCAATACATGAGGAAATGAAAGCTTTGGAAAAAAATGGTACTTGGATGCTTGTACCATTACCGAAGGGAAAGAAGACTATGGGATGTAGATGGGTTTTTTCTATCAAACACAAGGCGGATGGGTCAATTGAGAGATACAAAGCAAGACTTGTCGCAAAAGGATATACTCAAACGTATGGAATAGACTATCAAGAAACATTCTCACCCGTGGCAAAATTGAATACTGTGAGAGTGTTGATCTCTCTTGCTGCAAATTTGGATTGGCCACTACACCAATTTGACGTTAAAAATGCCTTCTTACATGGGAATCTTGAGGAAGAAGTATACATGGAGGTTCCACCGGGTTTTGCTGCGACTCCCCAAATGGAGGTAGTGTGCAAGTTGCAAAAGGCGTTATACGGATTGAAACAATCACCAAGAGCATGGTTTGGCCGATTTAGCCTTGCTATGAGGAAACGAGGTTTTAAGCAAAGCAATTCGGATCATACTCTCTTCTTAAAGCACCAACAAGGGAAGGTAACAGCTCTAATAATCTATGTTGATGATATGATAATTACAGGAAATGACAAGGAGGAAATCTCAAATCTGCAAGGGTATCTCGCAGCTGAATTCGAAATGAAAAATCTTGGAGGGTTGAAGTACTTCCTAGGGATCGAAGTAGCCAGGTCAAAGCAAGGAATATTTCTATCACAAAGGAAATATCTTGGAGGGTTGAAGTACTTCCTAGGGATCGAAGTAGCCAGGTCAAAGCAAGGAATATTTCTATCACAAAGGAAATATGTGCTCGATTTATTGTCCGAAACAGGAATGCTTGATTGCAGACCGGCTGATACTCCAATAGTACAGAATCATGGCTTGGGAGAAGTTTTAGATCAAATCCCTGCAAACAAGGAAAGATATCAACGCCTCGTAGGAAAGCTAATTTACTTATCTCACACAAGACCAGATATTGCTTATGCCGTGAGCTTGGTAAGTCAGTTCATGCATTGTCCTAGTGAAGACCATATGAGTGCGGTGGTTCGTATTTTACGATACTTGAAGTCATCTCCCGGGAAAGAACTAATGTACAAGAAAAATCACCATATGCACATTGATGGCTATACAGATGCGGACTGGGCAGGGAACACTACTGATAGGAAATCTACATCGGGTTACTTCACATTCGTGGGAGGTAATCTAGTCTCTTGGAGAAGTAAAAAACAAAAGGTGGTTGCTTTATCCAGTGCAGAGGCCGAGTTCAGAGGCATGACTAAGGGACTGTGTGAGCTACTCTGGTTAAAAAGGTTGTTGGAAGAAATTGGATGTTCATCTGAGTTTACAATGAACTTATATTGTGATAATAAGGCAGCAATAGAGATTGCACATAATCCAGTTCAACATGACCGAACCAAACATGTTGAAGTGGATCGACATTTCATCAAGCAGAAACTTGAAGACAAGATAGTTCAGTTTCCATTTGTAAAATCAGAAGACCAGTTAGCAGACATACTTACAAAGGTTGTTTCTAGCAAAATATTCCACAACTCACTTGACAAATTGGGCATTGAAGACATCTACGCACCAACTTGAAGGGGAGTGTTGGCGTGAGTTGTTGCATATCAACGATTGTAAACAAAGAAATAGTGGAGCTAGTGGAGCATGGGCCAATGGAGCATAGGGAGCAGAGCTAGTGGATTATGGGACAAAGCTAGTAGAGCATGGGCAGTCCATCTCCTGTATTCCCTCGGTTGGAGTCCCTAGTATTTTGTGATTCTCTTTCATGCTATAAGTAAACAACTACTCTCTCTTGTAAAGAATGCAGAAGTAATACAAATAATAAGATTACTCATGTTCATCCTCTGTTCTTTGTTCTATTACATATGTTCTTTTCATCAGCATTTACTCTTAAGAAAATTTAGCCAATTACTTATCAAAAAACAAAAAATTAGCCAAATTTAGAATAAAGGGCTGAAGTTCACCAGGAAAAAAATAGTTCTTTCAAACTTTCTGTTACTAGTTTGACTCCAAATCCAGACAGATTATTCAGAAATTAAAAAGGGTTTCATAAGTTGCTTTGGAATTCAACCAAGATTAACAATACAAGTTTTAATTCCTATTTGCTAAAACACAGTCAATTTCCGGGAATTCTGGAAGTAAATAAATAGATTAAGGTTAATCAAATCAAAAACGTAAAAACAAATTATTATTCCTAAAGCAACAAATCTTTACTTTAAAAACAAAATTGAGGGAGTCCAACTTACATTGCTTAAAAGCTGATTGACCATTTGTTGAAGTTCTTTGGGGCCAGCGTTTTGTGGGAGGTACATGGGAGGTCCAAGTGGATTTCCTTCTGGGTCTGTTAATACACACATGACATTATTGTTAAGCTCTCTGTCTACTTCCATCTCGACCTCCATTGTTGACGGGATTCGAAGCAGTTCTAGGTTTGATAGCGATTGTATTTTGCAAAAAATTTAGTAGGGTTTAGGGTTTTAGAGCTGCGGGATTGAAAATTTTACGAAGGATCAATACGACATCGTTTTCTTACAGGTAGACTTGGCAATATAGGTCCTAAAGTGTTGGGTCAAGTCAAATTAACTAGAATCATTTGGGTTGATTAACTATTTTTTGTTACTTAAATTGAATAAAGTTTGGATCCATATTTTTAGAAGAAAAAATAGGTCCAAACTGGATAACCATTTTTCAACCCATTTTATTATGTTGGGTGATTTGCTGCTATTGAGCTTGGGTGGTTTGAGGAGGCGGCGGAAGGATATGGATCGTGACGGTGGTACTTTTGTTGTTGGTTAACTGGTGTTGAGGTTAGTGATGGAGGTGGAGTTAAATTAGTTTAGTTTTATTATTTTCTAGTTTACTTTTATTGTTTAGTTTAATTTAATTATTTTGTAGTTTATTTTTATTATTTAGTTTAGTTAATTATTTTATAGTTTACTATTATTGTTTGGTTTTTATTTAGACTTTTTGCTTTTATAATTTAACTAGTTAAGTGTTCTGTGCGAACTACGAGTTATTTTTTAAATAAAATTATTTTTTATTTTTTATTTATATTATATATAATAATTATAAAATATCTTTTTTGAATTTCAATTAATTTACTATTATTATTAGAATTATTATAAATTTTATTTAAAAAAACGAATGACTACAAATTACATACAATTGTCGAACACTCACAATTTTAAATTTAAAAACATCTTAAATTAATTTTAAAACGACAAATTTAATTTTATATTTTAGAACGGAGGCATATTGACTGCATAAATAAGGTTGATTAATACTTGGGGCGACGTGAGCATTTTTTGTGGGTTGACGCGGACTCCTGTAAGACTGAAGTAATATTATTTTGTAGTTTAATTTAATTGTTAGAGAGATTAAAATATGGTTAACTAGGTTCAACCCATAACCATATAGGTCCAAACCATTTTAACCATGTTATAAATCAGTTTATACAGTTTTGGTTTCTAACTGATCCATAACTATTTTTTTTAACCCAAAACTAACTATAACCATTTTTTGCCGTGTCTACATATAGGTGATTGTCGGGAAAATAAATCATAGCCTCTTTGGCTGCACGTAGGTCCCTTGTTCAATAGCCTTACATGTGTGACATTGAAAAATCGAGGCTTAATAATCCATTAGGAAATCAATACCTTATATATAATAATTTATAATAATTGTGAGTTGACTTGGATAGTTTTTGAGTTAACTCGATTTTAAATTTTTTTGCATAGATTCATTTGTTGAAATCGAGACTTTAGACCTTTTGTATTCAACAATGCAAAACCTTTTTAAGGGTTATAGGTATACGTACTCACTTAAAATTAATAGTTACTCTTTAATTGTTCACATTTATACACAGTATAAAAAGAATACCAAAAGATTACTATGTTTTGTATAAATAGCCCTCTATTCCCTCATTTCTTCTTCACCACATCCTTTGACTACTTTTATTTTTTGAATATCCTTTGAGCAAGAAAAGTAAAGAAAATAGAGAGGAAGAGATGTTGTTCAGTAAGTACATGTATTTCAACAATTTCAAGGGTGGTTACGCCAATGAAATTATATGTCCTTAATATTTTCATCTGTTGTAAACGATATTTTCGTATGAACTGTAATGACCACGATTTTTCCCGAAACAATATTATTAAGGTCAATAATTTAATCTCTGTTATGAAATTCTTTTTCTTAAATGATTTGGGTGACTATGTGTGGTTATATGTTGATTAATTTAATAATCCATGCATGTAATCAAAATATTAATGGACTAGCCTTGTCAATTATTTACAAGTCGAGCTACTAATTGTGAACTGGACTTGTAGATGATTGATGATGAAGTGTGAAGTAGTAGGGTACTAACAAATTATAAGTCTATTAAGGATGTACTTACAAGCCCAATCACGTGTATTGGCTATGTTTACGACCTAGCCAAGTGGATTTTAGACCAATACTGGTAACTTTAAATCACCAGACGGGGTCGGTAAGCTTAGTGGGTTAGTCCTAACTGATTTCTGGTATGAAGGGGGTAAGATTATTTCAAAGCGTAATCCCAGATTTCAAGCCTTGTAAGTACAATCAGCCAAGCTAGGCCAATGGTCTACTCCTGTGTTGCTTAACCAATGGCCTAATAATGATTTTTGATGGTATAGGCAGAGCTGGGGTTGGTGGGAACTTTTCACCAAACCTCTCTTGACCAACGGTTAATTCGGTTAGAACTAGTCTGAAGGTCGGGGTAATGACCAATGATTGGGTAAAGGATTCTCTATAAATAGAGACCCTGATTTCCCTTGTAAAGCTTGCTGAGTTTATTAGTTCGGAGACAAGAGAGATAGTGCGAGGTAAGAGTAATCTTGAAGAGGACTTCTTGCCGTTCGGAGAGATGAGCATAAGCTGAAACCTAGAGAACGAATCTCTAGAGAGGTGAGACCCTTTCTTTTACTTCGAGTAATAGCCTTTCCTTGTTCAGTTAGGTTTCCCTACGGATTGAGTTAGTAAAGGTTGAGTTAAGCATGCTTAGTTGCGATGTTAGAGTAATGTTAAACTTTGAGTCGTAGAGTGATGTGCAGGCACTGTATGTTATATATAGACAAAGAACTGGTTAGTAACTGAAAGCAGAGTCGTATTAATGACCCTATCCTTATTATCTGGCAATATCGGAAGGACCGAAGTTGTCCAATGAGGTTCGTCACCTCACCCCAAACTCATGGACCTAGGCAACGGGGTTAGGTAACGGTAGTTACCCGATCCCAGACTGTAGAGTGATTCCCGAAGTGGAATTTGTAGTCGAACCTAAAGGCGCCTTTGCTCCGGGTTTAGTTCAATATCGGACCTGAAGTCAAACCCCTGGTATTTGTAAGGTTTGGACCCGACTTCCAGAGTCATAACTCCGAAGCCGAAATCTTAAAATGTCAATGAGACCCAAACCTTTGGCTTCCCGAAGCCAAACTCAAAGCACATCCGAGCCCGAAGAGATCCCCGAAATACGAACGGTTCTGACCTGGAGCCGAAGCCTAAATCTTGTCGGTAGAGGGTCGGCCAGAGCCGAAGTATATTCGTAGACATGTTTGACCTTAGATTAACCGGCCAAAAGATGTTCCTTGAATTTAGAGTGCTTCTCAATCTCGGTGAATCGTAAGGTGAACTCTATGATCGAGGAATGGGCTCACTCCGATCGTAGAGCCCATTTATAAACCGAAGAGTATGATAGTCGAACCCCTTCGGCCATCATAGAGTGGACTCAGTCGATGGTATTACAACCTTACCAATCGTAGATCTGACCTAACAGACAGTAGAGTGTAGGAGTGGTCCATAGAGCAGACCCTACAAGTCGCTCGTGTTTAATTATTAAATATGTTATTACTGCATAGCTATGTCTAATCAAAGAGTGAAATCATATTCTGTAGGGTACTTACTGAGTAGAAACGTAGATTAAATCATTAAGCAGCAGATCAGGCAAGTTCCAACTTCGTACATATTGCAAGATTCTAATCGTATTCTTCTTATTGAAAGTCCGAAATCTTAAGCTTCTTTTGAATTGTTGTATACATGATCTTAAGCCTGAGTTGCATTTCTCAAGCATGCGCTAAGTGGTTTAAATGTTTTAAAATTTTCCACATAAATATTATTGATGTTCGCACATAGTGCTTTTGAATTTGATATAGTCGTTGGAAATTGCTTCGACAATTAAGGTTCGAACATTCATGAACTGTTCGAAGAAAAGTCTAAGCCATTGGTTCGGCTAGACATATGCTTGTTAAGTAATTTAAAAAGCTATCCAAGCTCATTGTTGGGATGGATTCTCAGACTGAAATGAATAAACCCTTGATAAAAAGGAATATCTTAAGTATGTGAAAGAAGGTACCAAACAGAATTAAATGGTATGCATATTCATAGGTACAAGAGGCTGATCCCCTTGCGTACACATTCTGGTGGTTGTATCCTAATAAGGGTCAGTCAATGCGACGGATGCCTTAGAGTATGTTCATAGTCTATGTTGACTTTCGGCAGTAAATAATCAATTTTCATATCTTTCTTCGAAATTTGATTATTTCGTTCAGTTGTTTCATCGAAAAAATTTTTATTTATTGAACTACGCACGCTGTTATTACTCATAGCCATTCATGATATATTCTTTATTCATTTTAAGCTTGCTGAGCAAACTCGTTGCTCACCCTTACTATATCATGAAATATTACAGTTAAGCCCGAGTGCTCGAGCAGGGTCAAGGGCACGGAGAAGATGAAGTACTAGACTTCGGATGAACATGACTTATGTAATGTTCGTTTACGAAATAGTTATGTACCATGAGTTCTAATTCCTACCTTGGAACTTTGTGATATATTATTTAAGGTTATAGACCTTGGGACCCATTTGTAGACTTTTTAAATGATCAATATATGATTATTTATTCCGTATTTAGTTGTCATGTATTGATTAAAGGTGATTGGATGTTGTTGATTGTGAGCACCAAGTTCGAGGTATTGATACCTAAATTTGGGGGTGTCACAGGTTAGTTTCAAAGTCGTAGGTTATAAACTTTAGGATTGAGAAACCGAGAATATAAACTTAGTATTAAACTCGCATTAAGTATGTTAGGACATGGATCGAGGAGATTCATTGGGTCTTAGGAGTTTGGAGATGAGTTGTGGAAATTCATCAAGCCATTGTTGTGCATGATAAAATATTATTTCATTTCATCAATGAATATATTTTATTGTTGTACTATTAGACTGATGCTTGTTCGTTGTGGTGGTTGTAGAATGACTGAGATAGGAGAACCGAGTCATGTAGCTGTGGAAGAGGAGTGCATGGATATACATGTGGTCTCTGAACAGATGGTAGGAGTTGAGCCAGCTGCACCCGTAGAGTCCGAACCCGAGGAGGATGAGGACTATCTAGCTGAGTCAGAAGAACCCGTCAGGGGGTAGGGTGATGAGATCAGGTAGTTAAGACATTGAGGGTGAGTCCGAAGAGGACCACAATGCAGATGAAGCCGAAGAGCTGCCAGTAGAGAACTATTTGTTAGACCAACTAGCCGATAGGAACCTAGAATTAGAAGAAAGAGTCCGAGACCTAGAAGAACAGAATGCGACCCATCAGAGTATAGAAGGGCAGTATAAAGAGATAGCTTATCAATTAAAAGATGAGCTGAAAGTGGAGCATGAGGCTATGAAGGCCGAATTCATTTGGGAGAGAACAGACAAGGTCCACGTTGAAAAAGCATGGGTTCGGTCTGCTAGGAGAGTAGATCAACTAGAGAGGGAGCTCCACGCCAAGGCAGTTCAGATTGAGTCCCTGGGCTTTGCACTGGACCTAACTGTTGGGAATCTAAGAGGCAGAGATCGGGGGTACCCCACTGAGGAGGGTCAGCCTAGCCGATCGGTTCGTCGCCGAGTGATGGATGGTTATGTGCGGACGGGGCAAGCAGATGCTACTCATCGCGGCATATAATGATGTGATAGGTTAGACATTGCGTCTAGATTTAGTAGGTCCCACTTTTTGCTTATTGTAGGGACATAATTTTGATATAAATCCCGATGCTTCGTTGTATGCATGGGATAATGGTTGAACCCCGTCAATTAAATCTGATTTGAGGGGTAGGGTGTAGTAACTCCCCACTTTTGTTCATCAGGGGATAGATAGCAGTGGATAAGCTATGCCATGGGCATTTATAGAAGTATGCCACATGTTGGGTCATATTTTACTAAAACAATGGTATATGAATATAAATGCAATATTATTATGTGTTCACGACGTATATCATGTTATAACTTATTATGTTAACGCTAATAAAATGTTGTTCGAGGGTACGAAACACGACGCGTTAATATGAGGTTTTGGTTTGTGGCAGATCATGCCGCCAAGAAGACAGCCGCGAAACTAAAGGGTTGAGGAATCAGTTAATAACACTCAGGATCAACCAGACCTAATAAGAGCTTTTGTCGATATGTTGGCAGAGGCAATGCAATATAGACCCCCACCGATAGTTGAGCAACTAGGGCATCATTTGGCTAGCTTCAAAGATTTTAAATTGGTAGGACCTCTAGAGTTCCGGGGAACCATAGATCTAATCAAAGCCCAGACATGGGTAGAAGAGGTAGAGAAAGTGTTCGAGGTCACACGAGTGGCCGAGGAACAGAAGACATGATTTGCCACCTTCATGATGAAGGGTGAGGCAAACTTTTGGTGGAAGACAAATAAGGGTCGTGTTGGGGAAGGAGTGATTCTGTGGGAACGCTTCAAGGAATTATTCTTCCAGAACTACTTCTCGGAGAGTATGCAAGCAAATATGGAGGTAAAGTTCCTAAAACTCAAGCAAGGGAACATGTTAATAGTTGAGTATGCGACAAAGTTCAATGAGTTGACCAGATTTGCCCCTCATCAAGTCGATACCGAGGCCAGGAAAGCAAGGAGGTTTGAGTAGGGGATAAAACCATGGATTTACAGTCGAGTTACAGTACTGCAGAGTAGCACGTTTACAACACTGTTAGAGAGGGCGATCATCGCTGAAGGAGGAAGTTGGGCATTGACCAAATACAACCAGGATAAGAAGAAGAACCAGGATGGTAACAAAGGGGGAAGTAGTGGAGGTAGCAATCAGAACAAAAGGAAATGGAGTGATAGCCAAACCTCTGGAAGCAACAAGTCTGGAGATGAGGCTAAAAAAGGGAATACGTGTAACAACTGTGGAAGAAGTCACTCGGGTGAGTGCATAAGGGGGAAGGGCATTTACTATAACTGCGGACAACAGGGACACATTGCTCCTCAGTGTCCTAAAGGAAAGAAAAAAGAATGATTCTAATGTGGAGCATCGGATCATCAGATTAGGGATTTCCCGAAGAGAAAGGGGGAGGCGGCCAGTGGCAATCGGAACAACAACAATAATAACAACAATAGCAAGCTGACCATTGGAGGACCAACTAATCAAGTAAACCGACCAACGATACACACCTTCAACATGGCCGTGCAGGATGCGGTAGAGTCGAAGGACATGGAGTCATATATTATCCCGATCAATGATATCAATGCATATGTGTTATTTGATTCGGGTGCTACCTGCCCGTTTGTTTCAGAAGAATTTGCTAAACGATTAGGCGTACCCCGTGAAAAGCTAGAGAATCCTATAAACATAGAAGTAGCCAATCAAACGATCATCCTTGTAGACTACATTCATAAGAACTGTTGTGTCGATTTAAGAGGGTTTGAGCTTAGCATGGATTTGATACCGATTCATTTGGGAGAATTCGATGTGATTTTTGGGATGAATTGGTTATCGAACCATAGAGCGATAATTGACTGTCAAAAGAAATGCATCCACCTGAGGACTCCAGATAAGTCAAAGGTAGTATTCTATGGTAGTAAATCGGCGAGACAATCTTGTTGTATGATGATGATGCAAGCAAAGAGATTGCTAAGGAAAGGTTGCATGAGTTATCTGACTCATGTTGTTGATACTCGAAGAGTAGAGGGGTATCTGGGCCAGATACCTGTGGTAAGGGAATTCCCCGACGTTTTCCCAGAGGAATTACCTGGTTTGCCGCTAGACAAAGAAGTAGAGTTTGTGATCGACTTGGTACGAGGAACAACACCAATATCCAAGGCTCCGTATCGAATAGCTCCAGTTGAGATAAAGGAACCAATGGTTTAACTGCAGGAATTGCTAGACAAAGGCTATATTCAACCAAGCGTGTCACCTTAGGAAGCGCCAGTTCTGTTCGTGAAGAAGAAGGATGGATCGTTAAGGCTTTGTATCGACTATCCTGAGTTGAACAAAGTTATCGTTAAGAACAAGTACCCGTTGCCCAGAATTGACGATTTGTTTGATCAATTGAAGGAAGCGAAATACTTTTCGAAAATCTATTTGAGGACTGGCTACCACTAATTGAAAGTAAGGGAAGAGGATAAGATTCCAAAGACAACATTCCGAACACGTTATGGGCATTATGAGTTTCTGGTAATATCGTTTGGACTAACAAATGCGCCAACAACATTCATAGACATGATGAACAAAGTGTTCAAGCAATGTTTGGATAAATTTGTTGTCATGTTCATCGATGACATTCTGGTGTATTCGGAGTCAGAAGGGGAACATGCTGAACATCTGAGGACAATACTCAACACTTTAACAAAGGAGAAGTTGTATGAGAAATTCTCGAAGTGCGAATTTTGGTTGCAGAAGGTGCAGTTTCTGGGGCATATGATCGATAAGAATGGTGTTTCAGTGGACCCAACAAAGGTAAAAGCAGTTATCAATTGGGACCAGCCAAAGACGTCAACGGAGATCAGAAGTTTCTTAGGACTAGTGAGATACTATCGAAGATTCATACAAGATTTTTCGAAGATAGCATCGCCATTAACCAATCTGACCAGGAAGACGGTTAAGTTCGTTTGGTCGGATAAATGTGAAGAGAGTTTCAGGGAATTGAAGAAAAGGCTTAGTGAAGCACCTTATTGTCCTTACCTGACAGTACAGGGGGATTAATGGTATATAGTGATGTGTCACACAAAGGCCTTGGTTGTGTACTGATACAGCATGGCAAGGTCATTGCATACGCGTCACGCCCGCTGAAAGATTATGAGAAAGGATATTCGACTCATGACCTGGAGTTAGCAGCAGTGGTTTTTGCCTTGAAGATATGGAAGCATTATTTATATGGAGAAAAGTGCGAGATATATATAGACCACAAAATTCTGAAGTATATCTTCACTCAGAAGGAGCTGAATATGAGGCAACGACGATAGTTATAATTGATCAAGGATTACGATTGTGAAATTATGTACCATCCCGATAAGGCCAATGTAGTAGTCGACGCTCTAAACAAAAAGAGCAGAGATAAGTTAATGATGCTGACAACTCAAGAAGAACTGATAAGGGATATGGAGAGACTAGAGTTGGAAGTTAGGCATTCCAAAAATGCAAATGAGAGATTATTGATGATTGATGATGAAGTGTGAAGTAGTAGGGTACTAACAAATTATAAGTCCATTAAGAATTTATTAAAGATGTACTTACCAGCCCAATAACGTGTATTGGCTATGTTTACGACCTAGCCAAGTGGATTTTAGATCAATACTGGTAACTTTAAATCACCAGATGGGGTCGGTAAGCTTAGTGGGTTAGTCCTAACTGATTTCTGGTATGAAGGGGGTAAGATTATTTCAAAGCATAATCCCAGATTTCAGGCCTTGCAAGTACAATAAGCCAGGTTAGGCCAATGGTCTACTCCTGTGTTGCTTAACCAATGGCCTAATAATGATTTTTGAGGGTATAGGCAGAGCTAGGGTTGGTGGGAACTTTTCACCAAACCTCTCTTGACCAACGGTTAATTCGGTTAGAACCAGTCTGTAGGTCAGGGTAATGACCAATGATTGGGTAAAGGATTCTCTATAAATAGAGACCCTGATTTCCCTTGTAAAGCTTGCTGAGTTTATTAGTTCGGATACAAGAGAGATAATATGAGGTAAGAGTAATCTTGAAGAGGAGTTCTTGCCGTTCGGAGAGACGAGCATAAGCTGAAAGCTAGAGACCGAAGCTCCAGAGAGGTGAGACCCTTTACTTTGAGTACTAGTCTTTCCTTGTTCAGTTAGATTTCCCTACAGATTGAGTCAGTAAAGGTTGAGTTAAGCATACTTAGTTACAATGTTAGAGTAATTATAAACTCTGAGTCGTAGAGTGCTGTGCAGGCACTACATGTTATATATAGACAAAGAATTGGTTAGTAACTGAATGTAGAGTCATATTAATGACCCTATCCTTGTTATCTGGCAATATCGGAAGGACTAAAGTTGTCCGATGAGGTTCGTCACCTCACTCATAGACCTAGGCAACGAGGTTAGGTAATGGTAGTTACCCGATCCCAGACTGTAGAGTGATTCCAGAAGTGGAATCTGTAGTCGAACCCGAAGGCAGTAGCCTTTGCTCCGGGTTTAGTTCAATATCGGACCCAAAGCCAAATCCCTGGTATCTGTAAGGTTCAGAATCGACTTCCAAAGTCATAACTCCGAAGTCAAAATCTTAAAATGTTAATGAGACCTAAACCTTTGGCTTCCCGAAGCCAAACTCAAAGCACATCCGAGCCCGAAGAGATCCTCGAACTATGAACGGTTCCGACCTGGAGCCGAAGCCTAAATCTTGTCGGCAGAGGGTCGGCCAGAGCCGAAGTATATTCCTAGACATGTTCGACCTGAGATTAATCGACAAAAAGATGTTCCTTGAATTTAGAGTGCTTCTCAATCCTAGTGAATCGTAAGGTGAACTTTACGATCGAGGAATGGTCTCACTCCGATCGTAGAGCCCATTTATAAACCGAAGAGAATGATAGTCGACCCCTTTAGCCATCATAGAGTGGACTCTATCGTGGTATTACAAACCTACTAATCGTAGAACTGACCTAACAGGTAGTAGAGTGTAGGAGTGGTCCATAGAGCAGACCCTACGAGTCACTCGTGTTTAATTATTAAATATGTTATTGCTGCATAGCTATGTCTAATCAGAGAGTGAAATCTTATTCTGTAGGGTACTTACCGAGCATAAACGTATAGTAAATCGTTAAGCAGCAGATCAGGCAAGTTCCAACTTTGTACATATTGCAAGATTATAATCGTATACTTATTGAAAGTCCGAAATCTTAAGCTTCTTTTGAATTGTTGTATACATGATCTTAAGCCTGAGTTTCATTTCTCAAGCATGCGCTAAGTGGTTTAAATGTTTTAAAATTTTCCACATAAATGTTATTGATGTTTGCATATGGTGCTTTTGAATTTGATATAGTCGTTGGAAATTGCTTCGGCAATTAAGGTTTTGACATTCATGAACTGTTCGAAGAAAAGTCTAAGCTATTGGTTCGGCTAGACATATGCTTGTTAAGTAATTTAAAAAGCTATCTAAGCCCATTGTTGGGATGGATTCTCAGACTGAAATGAACAAACCCTTGATAAAAAGGGAGTATCCTAAGTATCTGAAAGATGGTACCAAATAGAATTAAATGGTATGCATATTCATAGGTACAAGAGGCTGATCCCCTTGCGTACACATTCTGGTGGTTGTATCCTAATAAGGGTCTGTCAACGCGACTAATGCCTTAGAGTATGTTTATAATCTATGTTGACTTTCGGCAGTAAATAATCAATCTTCATATCTTCGTTCGAAATTTGATTATATCGTCCAGTTGTTTCATTATTTTTTTTATTTATTGAACTACGCACGCTGTTATTACTCATAGCCATTCATGATATATTATTTATTCATTTTAAGCTTGCTGAGAAAACTCATTTCTCACCCTTGTTATATCATAAAATATTATAGTTAAGCCCGAGTGCTTGAGTAGGGACAAGGGCAAGGAGAAGATGAAGTACTAGATTTCGGATGAACAGGACTTATGTAATGTTCGTTTACGAAATAGTTATATACCACAAGTTCTAATTGCTACCTTGGAACTTTGTGATATATTATTTAAGGTTATAGACCTTGGGACCCATTTGTAGACTTTTTAAATGATCAATATATGATTATTTATTCAGCATTTAGTTATCATATATTGATTAAAGGTGATTGGATGTTGTTGATCGTGAGCACCAAGTTCGAGGTATTGGTACCTAAATTTGGGGGTGTCACATGAACAATTTCTATCTCGTTCATTTTACTTAGCCACATAAATACTTTGATCAAATATTATTGTTTCCAATATAAACAATTGTTAATAAACAAAGCTCGTACCTTGCACGAGCTATTACACTAATTAAAATAAAATAAGAAAAATGATTTATATTTTGATAAATTTATGACAAAATTGACTTCTTCGTTGTGATCTTCCCAGTAGTTTATATAAAAGCTATAGCCATTTCATTCCTATTCGTTGTTATGATGTTCCATATTCAAATAGCGGATATTCACGAGGACGTATTGCGTTATTTACCAGTGAGTGGTACTATTGGACTGATCTTTTGCAATTAACGTGAAATTCTAAGTAATAAGATAAAATAAATTATGCTAGAACCATTTTAATTATTACCTATCTCATGTATTATATATATGTCAGCATTTCTTATCCACATAAATTTGCTGTATAGTAAGACTCATAAAATAAAAGTAAAATAAAGGATCTAGATTCTAGGCATATAAAAGATCTTCTATTACAACTTGACTAGTTAAGTACCCTGTGTGAAGCATGGGATTTTTTGTAGATAAAATATTTGATTTGTTTTAAATATTAATTATATATTCTATATATGATGTTTTACTTTTTAAAATAACTTAATATTGCTATTAGAATGATTATAGATTTTGTTCAAAAAATGAATAAATACATATCATATATAATTGTTAGTAACTCACAATTGAATATTAATATTGTAGGATCGAGAAATATAAAGCACAATTGAAAGACTAATAGACAAGATTAAGTAAGAAAATAATATCTTCATTAATCATTACAAACTTCAAGTACAATTCAATAAGGTTCTATACTATTACAATTTCGTCACGGTCGGGTTCGTTGATTGATCGGGGGAGGTGAGAATTCCTCAAACGCATGCGGGATTAAGCGGGGCGTTAGACTTGGGGAAAGATCGTAGGCAAACTCTTCAAGACAATATAGGCAGAACCTTTAGTGTTAGGGCCGTGTGTAAGCGTGTATGGGCTTAGGTGTGCTTGGGGACCTAGCTCCGTAGACGTTAAGTACTTGAAAGTGAACTTGAGGCTTATTGAGACTAAGTATTGAACTTAGCCAACCAAACAAAGGGCGTGTGTCTTGGTGTTAGCAACTTGATGCTTGTGGATTTTAGAGAGAGAAAACGGATTCTAGATAGAGAAGCTCTCAGCTCTTCCAAGTTTTTCCAAGATTTTAACCTCCTCTCAAATGAGGAGATGGGTATTTATAGGCTTCATGAAGGGTGCCCCCATGTGCCGTACACATGTCCTAATTTGTCACTTATAAACTGTGACCTACAATATCAGTCTAAGTGCAAATAATGCCTTTTCGGAATCCGTTTTGCCCTACGTCTCCATTTGCCAGTCCAAAATTCTCACCGAATTTCACCTCTAAATGACCTCTTTAACCCTCTGCCGAGGCTAGAGAAGTAATCTGTTTGCCCGAAGTAGCCATTTTTGACAATAATTCTTCATATCGGATGAATCTGGAACAGTTGGGAAGAACAATCCTCTTGACATGACATCACCACGGTTGTTTGTGACATCATTATTCTGACAAATAATCTCACTCTTGAAGATTTGAAATGTTCCTTATGCTCATGGTGCCAATTGATGGCTTAAAAGCTTGAATTGTTGCTTGACTTCCTCACTTCGGGCATACTTGTGTGTACTTGGGGCCTATTTCTTGAAGGGTACATCTTTTTTCTTTCCTTTCATTTCCTCTTTGTTTCCATGTAAAGTCTTACCTTGCTCTCCCTTAAAATTTTCTTGGTTGGAAACATCTCGAAATTTTGGCTAAGTGTTGACACCATGAGGTGAGTGCAAGGGCCTACATGAGGGGAAGCTGTAAGTTTGCAGAAACGCAACATATATACAATCATATCGTAAAACAGTAGAAGCATGACATAAATTGAATTTAAATTTTTTCTACAATCCCAGAAATCACCTTATACAATATTATTAATTGAGAAAGGATAAAAGATATACCTTAAAGGATGATACAAGCCTTTGATCAAATCTTCAAGTTCCAATCCTTTGCTCCTTCGTGCTTCTCCAATTCCTTGGATCAAACGTTCGCTACCCAAATGTGCAACGCTCTAAAGTTGATCCACCAAGAGTATTTAAATTAACGAAGTGAATTTGGATTCTACAAGATCTTGGGCGGCTAACCCTAATTCTCTCTCTCCTAACTATTTAGGTTTTGAGAATACCGATGATACATATATCTCATTTTTAATATAAATAAGACCCTCTTATTTATAGACCATTCTCCCATCCTAAACCTTTTAGGACTTAGAGTTTTAATTTAATTCCCAATCTAATTAGGAACTAAATAATAATAATAATAAATAATAAGACTCCTTTTATTTATTTATAATTAGTATTTCTCCAAATACTTAATTATAAATATTAAGTTATTTAATTTATTCTACTAATAAATTAAATATACTTAATTTATTATTATTATGCCAATCACTTCTAAAATTATATTTCTCTTTTTATGGTGTGACCCTTTAGATTCAATATTAAGCTGATAGTAGATTAAATAAATTAGAATAATTCTAATATTATTTATAATGAATTAAACTCCTTTAATTCAAATATAAATAAATAATATTTATTCTACATTAAGAGTGACATCTTACGTTAGTGTACCATGACTATCCGGATAATATGAAATCAACGTTTAATCACAAAGAACCTATTTTGTAAATAGTTACTATACAATTCAATCCTTATACCATACAATGTCCCAATCAAATATAAAACATGGAATTATAGTCAAGTTTTATTTATTTGATTATATGTATTTCGATTCTAAAATGCACAACCATTCAACCCTGGCCGGGGATTTTTGAGTTGTCACTTATCGAATCACATAGTACATTCTCTCCCTTTACTGGAAGTAGTAGATCCCTTGTTGATCATTCACTTACTTCCATATACACTTTATTATACCCGAACATACCCTACAACATACTCTAAAGTATTAAGGAGTATGACAAGATATAACTTAGTATACACAAGATATTATGATGATCTCAAGTCCAAGAATCACTTGTACTACTATCACTATAGGAACTCCTATTGACAGACAAGTAAAACTCCATTAGGGTTCTTTTAAGCGAGTCACATCCAGTGAACTTATTCTCCAATAAGCACATACATACTTGTTTTAGTGTCTCCACACAAATGATTATGAGATCAATCATCCTCTTTAACAGAGCAAGCATAGTATGTACTAATCTATCCGGAATAAGTAACCCCACATTAGTGATCCAACGATTATGAATATTTTAGTTTTTGAGCTATCTTGAATTTAGATCTCATTAGCATGATCGACATTATTATTCTAAAAACATTGCTCCAAAACTATGGGTTTATCATATTTATTTAATTCAACTAATTAAACATGGATAAAAAATACCTTTGTATTAATTAAACTCTTTTATTAATAAATGAATAAGATTACAAAGCAAATGTTTATCACATCCGATGTGATTGGCTTGAGGGCTACTACTTTTAATCTCCTACTTGCACTAAAGCCAATCACCCTGATATCTAATACCCATCTTCTCTAAGTGACGATCAAACTGCTGCTTAGTTAACACTTTAGTAAATGGATCTACAATGTTGTCCTGAGAGTTCACTCTCTCTAGGGTGACATCTCATCTCTCAATGATTTCTCTAATCAAATGAAAGCGCCGCAACACATGCTTGGATTTTTGATGAGACCTTGGTTACTTGGCTTGTGTAACAACCCAAGTGTTGTCTCAATATACAAGTACTGGTCCTTGTATGCTAGGAACCACTTCAAGTTCAGTAATGAACTTCTTCATCCAAACATCTTCCTTTGCAGCTATGTACTCCGCCTCTGTCACTGAATCAGCAACCGTTTGCTACTTGGAACTTTTCCAACTCACTACACCACTGTTTAAGGTAAACACAAAACCTAATATGGATTTGTTGTCGTCTTGGTCAGTTTGAAAACTTGAGTCTGTATAGCCCTCTAGTTTTAAATTAGACTCACCATACACTAGAAACACATCCTTAGTCCTTCTTAAGTACTTTAAGATATTTTTCACCACTTTCTAGTGTTCTTCTCGAAGATATGACTGATATCTGCTTATCACACCAAGTGCATAGGCAACATCAGGTCTCGTACATATCATCCCATACATGATAAATCCTATTGCTGAAGCATAAGGTATCTTACTCATGTTATCTGTCTTTTTAGGTGTCTTTGGAGACATTTTCTTGGAGAGATTCACTCCAAAGCTCATCGGTATGAGTCCGCTTTTAGAGTATTCTATGTTAAACTTCTTTAACATCGAATCAATGTACGTACTTTGGGTCAAGCCGAGCATCCTTTTGGATCTATCTATATAGATCTTTATCCCCAAAATGTAGGATGCTTCTCCCAAGTCCTTCATAGAGAAGTGTTTAGACAACATATAATTGGTATGTCATTCCCTATAAGTACTATATCATCAACATATAGTACCAGGAATGTGAGGCCCCCAAATCCTGGTCCCTTGAACCTAGGACTTGGTGCGTCATGATACATCATATTTACAATTATTGCGGAAGATATAAACATAAATTGTTTATACATTAAACTTTGCTACATATCCCAAGGTCTATAACCTTTATTTTAATACATATTTACCTTTAGATTCACAAAAGGTTTACAGCATATCATTTACATCAGATAATTAATTTGGTTATCATGCATAACCATCTAATCTTGTCCTTTTGCTTTTGTACTGTCTTTCCTCGAGCGTTCGCCTTAGATCTGAAATTTGTTATCATGATATAGCAAGGGTGAGCAATTACTTTGCTCAGCAAGTTTAAGTACAATAAAGATATATCATGATTGAAAGAATGAATAAGCTTTAGAACTTTTCAACAATATAATAATTGTGAAAGAGCATGAATCAGAATTTCAATAATTGAATGACTGAATTCAATAATAAGGGGTGTCAATAATGACCATGAACAATTTAACTGACCCTTATGGTAATGAAGGTGATCAGCCTTTCATACCTGATGAACATATGCAATATGCACTAAGTGCGAATCAATAATCATAGTTGTGGGAAAATCAACAATAATTATCCACTAACATGCTTGAAAGATAATAACTTGAGTGTGAGTTAGGGAAACTTGCTCAATATAAAAGTTAAGTAAGATGGAACTTGCCTGTACCGTCGATTACTGGCTACGCAATTTAACTTATTCTCTTATGAAAGACTATCAGTTATAAGATTGATCTTTCATTTAGCAACACATATACCTCATAACACTACTTCTAATATTTAAGCACATAAGTTAATATTAGATAGCACCTTACACGTTCATAATTCTAAAACTAGCACACATCGAGTCTTTAACAGTGTTCAATATAGTATGCTGAGTGGTTTCCCACAAACAACCAACAAACTAGTTTCCGTCTTGTCTACACTATTTTCACAGTGAGTTAGATCGGTTGCTAGTTCGTATATACCTCCGCTCCCTGAAGGAATTGTTTAGCCCAGCTACTATACATCAACTATTAAAGAGTACGATTGTACCACTATTTTATTATAAACTGTATGATTTGACACTAAGTCTTTCATTTTATAAGTTCTTCTTTATAATCCATTAAGCCTGAACAGCTAATTCAGTAAGTTGGATTATCTAAACATACTAATCCAGCAACCTGGATTCGAACTATCCTACAATCCAGCACCCTGGATTCACTAATTCAGTAAACCATATTTACCAATTCAGCAAGCCAGATACTACAATCCAGCAAGTTAGATTCAACTGTAAATTCCTATTTTAGTTGACATTTAACAGTCGGTTAAATGTTTAAAGCTTTACTTGACTTCGTATTGAGAGCCTCTCATTCCATATAATTGATTAAGGTTAATTATGTAACCTTTTATATCAAGTCCCTTTATAACTGTCTTCGATTGCTACTTAACATTTAGTTAAGTCTTAAATCTTATCTTTACATCACGTTGGATGTATAATTATCGTTAACAATATTAAGGTTAACGTTCGTCTTATCCTTTTTTAAAGTTCTCTTTTGATCGACACTTAACGTTTGGTTAAGTAGTCTTAGTCTGAAGTTACATTATACCAATGTATTATCTTCATTAAAGTTAATTAAATAACTCTCCCATCTTGCCTTTAGGCAACTTCTTTTTAATGTTTACTTAACACTTTAGTTAAGTTCTTATACTCTTGTATTCACCTCCTTCACATGTTTATTAGGTTGATAGAATAATTACCTCAGCATTCAAGTCATCATTTAACTTCATATTATACCCTCAAGGTATTTCTCTCAAATAATACTTAACATGTAGTTAAGTCCTTATCAAATGTCTCCACATCGTTTTGGATGTATATTAGATTAATTAAAAAAAAAATCTTTAATCAAGCTTTCGCTTAACTTCTCCCATTTATACTTAACATGTAGTTAAGTATTTAAACTTTTAAAATATAACCCATTTGGTTAATTTTTATCTCACTATTCCAGATTTACATTTTATAATACCTAGAACGGTAATTAGTAGGTTCGGAACGCTTTACGGTTCATAAAACGCAAGTCCGACACCTTTCGTTCGCATCCGGTCGAGCAACATCTTCAAAACGCCCATTTTGACCTTTTTACAAAATCTCAAATTTTAGTTTTTATTACATAAAATTGTAGCATTATCCTTAAGCTTTTTAAAACATCTTGAATTATCAAATTTGGACTTCGTACGCAAAAGTTATGCTTATTTTAGTTTTGGATGTCAAAATCACATTGCCTAGCTCGCGAATTTCAGACCCAACCTCGCTTAAACAGTCATAACTTCTTCGTTATTTACAATTTTTGGGTGATTTCAGCGGCCACGCGAAGCTAACTTCCGTATCTACAATTTTGTTCTATTGAAATTTTTCCAGTTCCCAACACAACAATACAGAAATCGCACATAAAGGGGGCTGATCCCGAATTTCGCTGGACAGCTTTGCCTATTACTTAGATTGGCCATAACTTTTTGCTCCGAAGTCGGAATTGGTCCGTTTCAGAGTCTATGGAAAGCTTATACAGTGTACAATAACATACCAAAAGCCCAAAATTTTCTAGCAACTCTAGCTAACCCCGAAATTTCTATTTTTGGGCAGCAGCTTTATTATTGTTCCAACAAGAGATTGTTTTATTACAACTTTCATATTTTGTTCATTTCATAACATTTTTGAACTATTTCAAAAAGCTTTGCTCAATACTTAAAGATCTAGCACAACCAATAAACAAATCACAAATACTAACCATGGATTTCAAAATAATCAACATAGATTATAACTATTTAACTAAACATTTTCTGGAAGGAACAAAAAAAATCATTTACTTAATTTTTTCCCAAACTTCCAACATCATCTAACATATATAAACAAGTTATACCACATAACTCTAGATTCAACTTTTTCATAAGGTTTTCATCAACAAGATCCCAAAAATCTCATGGATCTAACATAATAGTATATAAAACTTTAACTAGAAAAATAAGAATTTCTTTTACCTTCCATTAGATTTCTTCTTCTTTCCATTTCCATGGTTTCCTTTTCTCTCTCTTCTTTCTCATCTTCCTTCGGTCGGTCTTCCCTCTCTCTCTCTCTCCATTTTCCTTCCTTTGATTTTCACCCGAAGCTCTCTCTCTCTATCTATTGATTTCTTTTTTTTTTCTTATCTTCTCTCTCTTTCTATTCTTCCTTATTCTCTTCCTTCCTTATCCTTATCTTATCTCTTTAGTTAGATTGCAAATCTAGAGTGACCCAATTAGATGATGACACATAAGCTTCAAATTCCCTTTCTTTTTCCCAATTTATGATTTATTTTAATAACCTTATTAAGCCCCACAAATGACCTTAATACCCTTCCTTAATTGGGTTAAAGATTGGGCTCTCATTTAATTCATTTGGGCTTTCCAATTTATTTGCCTGGGCCACTAAAAATCAAACTTAATCAAATTAATTATTATCATTGTTAGGCCACTAGCTAATTAAATTATTGGGTTCCCCAAATGTTTTTGTTAATTAAATTCAAATGGACTAATTTAATTCATTTACACACCAAACATTCGAGTCCATAATAAATTAATTAAGTGTGGGCTCAATGATTTAAATCAATTGAGATAATCCACTAATAAATTACTAATTAGACTATTACATAATTCTCATTAATACACATATTAATCAATGTACAAAAATTTATTTTCTTACTATATTCACTTTAATTGAATATTTAATTATCTTATTATCTTATCAATTGTTTGATATAAAAATTCTTAGGTTAGTCCACTAAATTAAATAACTATTACTGAGACCTACTTTAACTAATAATGATTTGGGGCCATGTAAATTAGTATGGTTCACCACTTTTAATCTTTTATACCTAATATATAATTAGGTTACAAGACCTTCATTTATTTGTTTATTATAAATAAACAATATAACAACAAACACATAATATCCATATTCATTTACTCACATATTAACACCAACTAATTGAGATAATAAAATAAATCTCTTAAATTAAGTCATTAGTATATAATTAAAATACTAAGACTACTAGATAAAAAAATAACCCTTTAGGTTATTTTAATTCCAATGCCTAATTTATAATATTAGGCTACCAAACTTTTCCTCAATTCTCTTTCATTACTAGAATAATTAACTTATTTAGTTCACATAACACATATTCATTCATATTTCCTTACAATTGGAAATTTATTCAATAAATACGAAGATATTTCACTTAAAACAATATTCCCTCTTTATTAAAATAATTCAATGCTAGAATTTATTTTAATATCCTTTATTTAAAGTATACAATATTTATGTATACCTTAAACTAACTATTTTCTTTTCCCTTCTCTAAATTGTTCTTAACAATTTAACTGTAATAAATATAATAAATACTTACTACATATAAACACATACACACTTTACATCCAATAACGTAATACATGATTTCTTTAATAAAATAGTGGTTATACCTTAAGTATATTTAATACCACAAATTTAAAATAATTTATAGATTATTTAACTAACATCGATAGATAAATTTTACCCATCTCCCTTTCTTTTAAATAAATTGCCCCTACAATTTATTTACATACAATAACTAAAATTATATAATAATAATATATTTATTAAGCATAAAAGTCACATATTGCATAGTTCGAATTCCCGTATGCAACACACTAACACATAACATATCATTTAATAAGAATTTTAATTTATTTAAATTCTTAATTTAATATATTTCAAAAATTTGAAACATCACATTCTTTCAAAGGTTAAACCCATATAGGTTTTTCTCGAAAAATTTTAATTATTCCTCTTATTCAAATTCCCTACATTAATTACACTAGTTAATTACCTAATGATGAGCACCCTTCTCGTTTGCCAATCAAGGCCAACATTCAAGCTATGTTAATTCATAACATAGTTTTATCTTGTTTCTCATTAATTAACCTAATTAATTACTCATCTAGGCTTGGATCATTACCATCCTACCCTTCATCCTACACTTTCTATTTATGGAAGGTCTCTGACCTCTTCTTATTGGTGGACATCTATACATCACAACTTTCCTTTTATAGAGAATTCTCAAACTTTCTATTTATGGAAAGCTTCTCCTCTCGTATTTTTGAATAGTAAATACGCTCTTATACTCCATATAAAGGCTATTCGGGAATGTGAAAATTCGAAAAGCGAAGAAGCGTTTCTCGCGTGAATAACATCCCGCGTTATTTTCTAAGAAAATATTTTTCCTCTACGATTCATTAATGCTTATATCGTATCACATAACACATTGATTAGATCGCAGAAATCCATCTTTATTGATCACTTAAAATCATAATACACAAATATATCATTGCTTCTTTAAACTTTCTACTTATGGAAAGTTTCTAGGGTAGCTTCTCTAACCCCATCTAGCTTATACATGTTTGTATACCCATATATCTCTGTATACCACCTTATCAATTCTAGGGTTTCAATCCCTTACATATCGTTTCACACATTTAATTTCTAACACAGAGATTAGGTTAAAGTGTTTAATCATCTCTACACAATCATCTTCTTCAAAACTAGGTTTTAAACTCAACCCTTATAAGGATTCCATCATCAAAATCACTACTACCGAAACGCTCAAGTTCGGTTAACTTCTAAACTCTTGCGACATTTATTTCATCGCATAGACTTATTGAATACGTCCTCAATTCATATAAGTTCTTTCAAAACCAAAGAAAATATTGAGTCATTTCTCTACACATTTCTCTGTTAACAATCTAGGTTTTGACTTTAACCTTTATTCAATATTTGAGACCTTATTTACAAGTCTCATAACTATCCAGGATATTACAAGGAATGTCACAGCGCTCCCACTAACCTTCTGTACACACATGGTTCATCCTTATTTTTAATAAAATCAAACTTTTTGATTGTCTCATCAAAACGGATGTTCCATCTTCAAGAAGTTTGCTTTAATCCATAAATGCATACTAAATTTGTTCCATCTTTTGAAACAAAACCCTCTGGCTGTATCATGTATACATCCTCTTCTAGTTTCCCATTGAGGAAAGTCGTTTTCACGTCCATTTGCCAGATCTCGTAGTCTTAATAAGCTGCAACCTCAAGCAATATCATTATGGACTTAAGCATTGCTACTGGTGATAATGTTTCTTCATAGTTAACTCATTGTCTTTATTTGAAACCTTTTACAACCAGTCTGGCCTTATAGGTCTCCATCTTGCCATCTACTCCAGTCTTTCTCTTAAAGACCCATTTACACCCAATAGGCACTATGCCTTCTGGTGGAGTAACCAAAGTCCATACTTGGTTCTCATACATGGAGTCCATTTCGGATTTCACCGCCATCTGCCATTTTTTTGAGTGTTTACTACTCATTGTAGGGTTTCCGACAGATAAAGGCAGCGGAATTTAAAATTTTTAAAACTATTTCGAAACCCTAAAACAGGATCTATGCGAAAAACAAATTAATTCAGAGGTTTAGATTTGTTTTACCGATTATCCGAGCTTGAATACAACGATGAAATTCTAGAACGGCTTCGAATCTCCAATGCAATCCAATGGAACTGCATCTCTACGGTATCCACACGAACGTCCCACAAATCATCACACGATCTGCAGCAAAGAGAACTCCGGTACTAGCCGCCAAGATCTGGATTTTCTCAAGTGTTGCTCTCAACTCTCTTTTCTAAAACAGCTAGGGTTTTTTTTTCTTTTTGGTTTCACATAAACAAGACTGCAGATATATCAGATATATATAGTGTCCAAAAAGTTAAGCAAAACCCTAATCCTATTAGAAAAGTAAAATCCGAATTTATATATATATATATATATATATATTATATTTTAATTAAGTCTTACTTAATTAATATACATATATACAAATTATCCTGTTAATTTAAATTCGTAATTTAAATACTATCAATCATATTGACATATTTAAATCCTTACAATTTAAATTAGTTATCTTTTAATTACGTTCTAAGTGTGTGACCCTATAGGTTATTATTATATTGGCAATAATTTTAAAATCATATTATAAAATTATAAACAGTGAGTGACATCTAGTAATGCATCACTGCTACCCAAATAATAATAAGATCGATGATTCGATGCAACCTTTTCGTGACCAATGTTTCAATGTAATTTAATCCTTTTAACCTTGACATCCTAGATTAAACTCGAGCCATGGAATGTGTCATACTCTTCATAATTTAATCTGAGTTTTCTTGATCAATGAGTAGACTATATCAAACAAATCACTATTTGAGCATGGCCATACATTTCATAGTCCTACTCAATCAAGAGGCCTATGGATATCACCCCTAATATATAAGAGGGTTAAATTCTATCTAGATCACTCATATTGCTCACACGATTAATGATGTACCCAATAATCACCTTTATTATCGACCCTATTAAAGGTGACCTTTGATAATATCAAAATACATGAATTCTCGTGTAGTAATATAGTGATTTCAGGTCAGAGGACCATTACATCATTGTCACTATGAGAATTGCTTATGACACTTTGCATAATGTTCCACATAAAATTCTCATGATGGGTTTGTCCGGTACATTGTTCTCTAACATGTACTTATGCATTGACTTAATATCTCATATATTAATGACCAATGAGATTTGGTCATCAGTCAATCCAGATACTAGTCTCAAGGTATCATTGTTGTCCCATTCTCAATGATACTCGACTAGGGACATTTAAGAGTAATGATACTAATTGTAATTATATAATCTCATGTTCAAGTCACATAATTGAAGCTATATAATTTGTATCATTATTCTAAGGACTTTTATTATGCTAACATTTATATAACACAATAAATGAAACCATAATAAAATAATTCATTTATTCAATCAAATATCAAAAGAAATGTTAAGCAATTATATCAAAGAATTGGCCTTTAGGGCATGAACTCTAACAATCTCCCACTTGCACTAGAGCCAATCACTTATGTATCTAATACCCATGGAACTAGTGTGACCTTCATGCTTCTGTTGTGACAAAGCCTTGGTTAGTGGATCTGCAATATTATCATCTGTTGGCACTCTGCATATATGTACATCTCCTCTACCATTGATTTCACGAATGAGATGGTACTGCCTAAGTATATGCTTGGATCGTTGGTGAGATCTAGGTTCCTTAGCCTGTGCAATGGCTCCATCATTATCACAGTATAGCTCAACTGGATCAACAATGGTTGGAACAACACCAAGTTCAGTGACGAACTTTTTAATCCATACAGCCTCCTTGGCCGCACTAGAAGCAGCAATATACTCAACCTCTATTGTAGAATCGACTACTGTCTCTTGCTTCGAACTTTTCCAGCTAATAGCACCACCGTTAAGACAAAACACAAAACCTGATTGAGACTTATAGTCATCCATATCAGTCTGGAAACTAGCATCTGTGTAACCCTTTACTGCCAGTTCGTCTTTACCTCCATATACCAAGAATGAATCCTTAGTCCTTTTCAGGTACTTGAGGATATTCTTGACTGCTGTCCAGTGACCTTCATCTGGATTCGACTGGTATCTGCTCGTCATACTCAAAGCATACGAGACATCCGGACGAGTACATATCATTGCATACATGATAGATTCAATTGCCGAAGCATAAGGGATCTTTCTCATACGCTTCTCATCATCTTGCGATTTAGGACATTGGGCTTTAGAGATCTTTACACCATGAGACATGGTAAGTATTCTCTTTTTGCCTCTTGCATGCTGAACCGTTTCAGCACTTTATCAATATATGTACTTTGACTTAGGTCGAGCATTTTTCTCGATCTATCACGATAGATCTTGATACCTAAAATGTAGATTGCATCGCCCAAATCTTTCATGGAGAAACATTTTCCTAGCCATGTTTTTATAGCCTGTAAGGAAGGAATGTCATTCCCAATAATTAATATGTCGTCAACATATAATACCAGGAATACAATATGACTCCCACTAACCTTCTTATATACACAAGGTTCATCTTCATTTTTTATAAAGCCAAACTTTTTGACTGCTTCATCAAAACGAAGATTCCAACTCCGAGAGGCTTGCTTCAATCCATAAATGGATCGCTGCAGCTTACATACCTTTCCAGCATCCTTTGGAGTGACAAAACCCTCATGTTGTGTCATATACACATCCTCAAGGAGATTTCCGTTAAGGAAAGCAGTTTTGACATCCATCTACCAGATTTCGTAATCATAAAAGGCTGCAATAGCAAGTAAGATCCTGATGGATTTAACCATTGCCACTGGAGAGAAGGTTTCATTATAATCAACACCTTGAACTTGTTTGAAACCTTTTGCTACCAGTCGGCCTTTATAGGTTTGTACATTACCATCCATGTCGGTTTTCTTCTTGAAAACCCATTTGCACCCGATTGGTTTTCCCTTCGGGTGGATCAACCAAAGTCCATACTTGGTTAGTATACATGGAGTCCATCTCAGATTTTATGGCTTCAAGCCATCTCTCAGAATTTGGTCCATTCATAGCTTCTTGGTAGGAAGCAGGCTCATCCTGATCTATGAGCATCACATCGCCGTTTTGAGTCACAAGAAATCCATAATATCTTTCGGGCTCTTGGTGTGTCCTACCAGATCTACGAATGCCTTGTGTAATTTGAGCAGGTTCACTTTCCACAACATCTTGTGGTCCCTGCTCATGTTCCAACTCAGGTTCAATGATATTTTGTGGTTCTCGAATTTTTTCGAGTTCTACTTTCCTCCCATTATTTCCTTTAGAGACAAATTCTCTTTCTAGAAAAATACTAGTTCGAGCAACAACCACTTTGTTCTCAGAAGGTTTGTAAAAATAATACCCTTTTGTTTCCTTAGGGTATCCCACAAAATTACATTTCTCAGATTTGGGTCCGAGCTTGTCAGAAGCCAGACGTTTGACAAATGCCTCGCAACCCCAAATCTTCATGAAAGACAAACTAGGACGTTTTCCAGTCCACATCTCATATGGTGTCTTTTGAACCGTCTTTGTAGGAACACGGTTAAGTGTGAATGCAGCTGTCTCTAGGGCATGACCCCAAAAGCTTATTGGAAGATCTGCATGACTCATCATTGATCGTACCATATACAACAAGGTGCGATTTCTCCTATCAGACACACCATTCCATTGTGGTGTTCCAGGTGGAGTGAGCTGTGATATAATACCACACTCCTTTAGAAGGTCATCAAAGTCTTGGTTTAAGTATTCACCTCCTCGATCGGATCGAAGGGCTTTTATGCTTTTGCCAAATTGGTTTTGAACTTCATTCTTGAATTCCTTGAACTTTTCAAAGGATTCGGATTTGTGTCTCATAAGATACACATATCCATATCTACTGAAGTCGTCAGTAAATGTAATGAAGTAATAGAACTTACCTCTTGCTAACGAACTCATGGGTACACATACATCACTATGTATAAGTCCCAATACATCGCTAGTCCGTTCACTATAACCAGTGAAAGGGGCTTTAGTCATCTTGCCTAATAAACAAGACTCGCATTTCTCATATGATTCAAAATCAAATGAATCCAAAAACCCATCTTTATGGAGTTTGGATATGCATTTCTCATTTATATGGCCTAAACGACAGTGCCAAAGATATATCAGATTTGAATCATTTGATTTAAATCGTTTTGTATTTATGTTATAGATATGCATTTCAAAATCAAGAATATAAAGACCATTAAACAATTGTGCAACACCATAACATATTTCATTTAAGTAAAACGAACAACTGTTGTTCTTTATTAAAAATGAAAAACCTTTCTTGTCCAAACAAGAAACAGAAATAATGTTTTTGCTCATAGCAGGCACATAATAACAATCCTCTAATTCTAATACTAGCCCAGTGGGCAATGATAAATGATAAGTCCCTACGGCTAGTGCAGCAACTTTTGCTCCATTCCTAACTCGTAGGTCAACTTTTCGTTTCGCCAAAGTCCTACTCCTTCGGAGTTCCTGCACATTAACACAAATGTGAGAACCACATCCAGTATCCAATACCCATGATGTAGAAGTAGACAAATTGACTTCTATAACATATATACCTGAATCAGAAGTCACACTTCCTTTCTTTTTCTTCAGCTCTTCGAAATAAGCATGACAATTCCTCTTCCAGTGTTCAGGTTTTCCACAGAAGTGACAATCAACTTCTTTAGCCACCCCACCTGTAGGCTTTAAAGCCCGTTTATTTTTGAAATTGGGTTTGGCACCAGATTTAGATCTTATCTTTTTCTTGCCTTTCCCTTTTCCCTTAGCATTCCCCTTTTGAACCATCATTATGGGATCGGGTCCTGCCTTTTTCATGTTGTTCTCGGCAGTTCTTAACATGCTCAACAACTCAGTAAGTGGTTTCTCAATTTCATTCATGCGATAATTCATAACAAATTGAGAGTAGCTATTGTTCAAAGATTGCAAAACAAGATCAGTTTGGGCTTCTTGAGTAATTGGAAAACCCAACCTATCAAGGTACTCAATATACCCAATCATTTTCAGAACATGTGGACCAACTGGATCATGATCACCCATCTTGTAGTGATACAACGCTTTGCTTGTATCATACCTCTCCTATCGAGCATGACCTTCGAACAATTTCTTGAGATGCTCAATCATCTCATAAGCATCCATTAACTCATGTTGCTTCTGAAGCTCAGAGTTCATAGGTGCTAGCATGAGACAACTCACGTCCAGAGCATCATCTTGATGCTTCTTGTAAGCATTATGCTCTGCACGTGGTGCAGTGTTAGCTGGTGCTGCAGGAATGGGCCCATCAAGGACATATAGCTTGCGCTCTTGTTTGAGGACAATCCTCAAGTTCCTATGCCAGTCTAGGAAATTAATTCCACTCAGTTTTTCCTTCTCAAGGACTGATCGTAATGAAAGACTATTTGTGTTGTTGTTTGACATTGATATCTATAATTTATAAGTGCAAAAATAATAAGTCAAATTGCAGAGTTTTTGATATTATGAAATTGATAATAGTACATTCAAAATATACCTCCCACTATTTTATTCAAATTAATAGCCCTCACCATTAATTCGGAAAGCATTTTATTTAAATCTTTCTAGTGAGCCAAGATCCATATTTCATTATGCCTTAAGTTAGCTTTGGCTATTCTCTCAAAACATAATTATTTAGGTAGACAACCCTTTGTCAATTATATCATATATAACTCTTAGATAGTTTGGTGAACAACATTTGTTCTAAGTCCATCTAATGGTACCTACCAAACTTTATGCGTCTAAGTCCACAATCCTATTGAGATAACTTAGTTAAGTCAGGCCCAATGATTTTAACAATTTGGATATCACAATTATCTTATAGCATCTTACCCAGATAAATAGGGTACTTTGCTTTGGCAAACCTACATCCATCGATCAAGGTCTTGATGAGTGTTATTCATTGGAAGGCATCTGATTTAGACTTAATAATTTTATGAGGGATTTTATTAATTAATATAGATCTCACCAATTTCTAATCTCATTAAGCATGCACATTATTTATCATATCATATCGTATACAAGCATAAATAAAGTACAAAATTAAATGTGTCACAGTTATGGCCCAACCCTATGTCAATCTTTTCAAGCTAATGAAAAGATTGAAGGTATGAAAAGATTGAAGGTCAGTCTAAGGTGATAAATAAAAAAAAAATCTTCAAAATAGTAGCTTCCTCGGGCCTTCCTCATGTATGTGTCTCCTCTCCATCATCATCTTGTCATCTTGATAGGTTACATTTGTACATTACATGTGATAAAGAAACCTCGAGTTACATTCGAGGGAATTTAGATGAGAAAAGAATATTACATTAGACTTTATAGAGAGGCACAACATGCAAGCCGTATTTTAAAAGCAAAAACCACTAACCTATGGGTCAAAAGGGCCATAACTGTGCACCATGCATATCACAATAAGCACATAACACAATATATATATATATATATATATCAAATATTAGGGTCACGACCATCGTGCGCTACGACGGAGGGTCCAAAGGGGGTTCCCCCTTGGCGGTGGTCCGGCTGATCGGGAACCCCTCTTGGACCCCGTCGTAGCGCAAGAATTTCCACACGAATTTCCCCCCGTCGTTTTTGCATAATTTTTCCACACGAATTTCTGAAACAATTTCAGATTCGTATACAAACCACCAAAACACACATAATAACAATACATTCAGAACATATCATATATGTCCAGTTTAGGTTAATCATATTAAACCGAATCATGTTTCTAATCCAATTAGACCAGTAGTTGTATTGTTATTCCACCTTCTAGGATACGATTAATAAAACATCTTATACATGAATATATATTACTGTTTTTCCAGAACTCGCATACATGCAGAATAGGGTATATTCAATTTTCAGATCGGTAAACATGCATCATCAAATATCATATATATATCGAATACAATTAAAACACGTAATCTGAATTAATCGTTTTGCAAGTAGCTCTGATACCACTGTAGGGTTTTTGACAGATAAAGGCAGCGGAATTTAAAATTTTTAAAACTATTTCGAAACCCTAAAATAGGATCCATGCGAAAAACAAATTAATTCAGAGGTTTAGATTTGTTTTACCGATTATCCGAGCTTGAATGCAACGATGAAATTCTGGAATGGCTTCGAATCTCCAACGCAATCCAACGGAACTGCGTCTCTACGGTATCCACACGAACGTCCCACAAATCGTCACACGATCTGCAGCAAAGAGAACTCCGGTACTAGCCGCCAAGATCTGGATTTTCTCAAGTATTGCTCTCAACTCTCTTTTCTAAAACGGCTAGGGTTTTTTTTTTCTTTTTGGTTTCACAAAAACAAGACTGCTGATATATCAGATATATATAGCGTCCAAAAAGTTAAGCAAAACCCTAATCTTATTAGAAAAGTAAAATCCGAATTTATATATATATATATATATATATTATATTTTAATTAAGTCTTACTTAATTAATATACATATATACAAATTATCCTGTTAATTTAAATTCGTAATTTAAATACTATCAATCATATTGACATATTTAAATCCTTACAATTTAAATTAATTCTCTTTTAATTACGTTCTAAGTGTGTTACCCTATAGGTTATTATTATATTGGCAATAATTTTAAAATCATATTATAAAATTATAAACAGTAAGTGACATCTAGTAATGAATCACTGCCACCCAAATAATAATAAGATCGATGATTCGATGCAACCTTTTCGTGACCAATGTTTCAATGTAAGTTAATCCTTTTAACCTTGACATCCTAGATTAAATTTGAGCCATGGAATGTGTCATACTCTTCATAATTTAATCTAAGTTTTCTTGATCAATGAATAGACTATATCAAACAAATCACTATTTGAACATGGCCATGCATTTCATAGTCTTACTCAATCAAGAGGCCTATGGATATCACCCCTAATATATAGGAGGGTTAAATTCCGTCTAGATCACTCATATTGCTCACACGATTCATGATGTACCCAATCATCACCTTTATTATCGACCCTATTAAAGGTGACCTTTGATGATATCAAAATACATGAATTCCCATGTAGTAATATAGTGATTTCAGGTCGGAGGATTATTACATCATTGTCACTATGAGAATTGCTTATGACACTTTTCATAATGCTCCACGTAGAATTCTCATGATGGTTCTGTCCAGTACATTGTTCTCTAACATGTACTTATGCATTGACTTAATATCTCATATATTAATGACCAATGAGATTTGGTCATCAGTCAATCCACATACTAGTCTCAATGTATCATTGTTGTCCCATTCTCAATGATACTCAACTAGGGACATTTAAGAGTAATGATACTGATTGTAATTATATAATCTCATATTCAAGTCACATACTTGAAGCTATATAATTTGTATCATTATTCTAAGGACTTTTATTATGCCAACATTTATATAACACAGTAAATGAAACCATAATAAAATAATTCATTTATTCAATCAAATATCAAAAGAAATGTTAAGCAATTATATCAAAGAATTGGCCTCTAGGGCATAAACTCTAACACTCATAGCCTCATCGTATGTAACTAGATTATCATCCTTTATGATGCGTACATCATTATCATCATCTGTGATGAATCCATACCTTTTAGGTATCTTCGGTACTCTTTTAAATTTACGATTCGGTTGTGGTACAAAAGGTATTTCTACTTAGACAAGTTCGTCCACTTGACTTGTAGTGGTTTGTGGTTCTTGAACTTCTTCAAGATCTATTTTCCTCCCACTTGCCCCTTCAAGGACAAACTCATTTTTCAAGAAAGTAGCGTGTTTCGGAACAAACACCTTTTGCTCAGTAGGATTATAGAAATAATACCCTAGACTCTCTTTAGGATATCCCACAAATCAACACTTATCAGATCTTGTCCCAAACTTATCACTTTGTAACCTCTTTACAAAAGCTGGACAACCCCATATTTTAACATGCTTAAGACTAGGTTTCCTCTCTGTCCATAACTCATATGGAGTCTTAGGGGACGTATTTTGAGGGGACCTTATTTAGTAGATATGTAGCCGTTTCTAGGGCATAACCCAGAAGGATATTGGAATATTGGTAAAACTCATCATGAACCGCATCATATCTAACAAGGTACGATTCTTCCTTTCAGATACATCATTCAATTGTGGCGTACCAGGAGATGTCTATTGTGAGAGAATACCATTATTTTTAAGATGATTAAGAAAATTATTGCTTAAGTATTCCCCTCCTCCATCCGATCAAAAATTCTTAATACTCTTGCCAGTTTGTTTCTCTACTTCACTTCTGAATTCTTTGAACCTTTCAAATGATTCAGACTTGTTTTTTTTTATCAAATACACATATCCAAATCTTGAATGATTATCGGTGAATGTAATGAAATACGAATACCCTCCTCTACCATCTGTTGTCATAGGTCCACACACATCTGTGTGTATCAACTCTAACAACCCTGCAACTCTCTCTCCATATCCACTAAATGGAGATTTAGTCATCTTTCCCATGAGACAAGATTCACAAGATAGATATGATTCGAAATCAAATAGCTCTAAAAGACCATCTTTATACAACTTGTTTAGTCTTGTTTCATTAATATGACCAAGTTATAGTGCCATATGAAGGTATGATTCACGTAATCTCTTTTCCTTTTATTAGTTTGTTCAAGTTGAAAAATATTTTCATGCAAGTCAAGTATGTAAAGTCCATCAATTAATCTATTAGTTCCAAACAAAACGTTACCATTATAAATAGAACAACTATTATTCTTGAATATAATATCAAAACCTTTTTTGCCTAATAATGAAATCGAAATAATGTTTCTAATAAAAACTGGAACATAGTAATAATGTACTAAATTAATTGATTTGCCCAAAGGGAATGCTAAACTATAAATTCCCACGGCTAATGCAACAATCTGTGCTCCATTCCCCACACATAGGACTACTTCCCCTTTGTTCAGCTTTCTACTTCTGCTTAGGCCCTACATAGAATTACATATGTGAGAACCATAGCCGGTATCCAATACCCAAGTAGAACTTTGACTTACAGAATGATTTGTTTCAATCATGAACAAACCTGTATCTGTAGTTGAAGCTTCACCAAACTTCTTCTGTTTAAGCTGTGCAAGATACTCCTTGCAGTTTTTTTTCCAGTGTCCAGACTTATTGCAGTGGAAGCAAACTCCTTTTCTATCTGAATCAGTCTTCTTCTTATTATCCCTAGGTTTTGCCTTTCCTTTTACATTCTTTGAATTTGTCTTCTTTTCAGGAGATCTTTTAGCCCGCTTCCTTTTCTTGGAAGGTTCATCTACCAGTAAGACTTGGTCTGTCTTGGCTAGAAAGTGACTCTTCGTAGTTTTCAACATGTTAAGCAACTGAGGTAGGCTGACATCTAGCTTGTTCATGTGAAAATTCTTAACTAATTGTGAGAAAAAGTCTGAGAGTGACTGCAAGATCAAATCTTGACTTAACTCTCCATCCATTACAAAACCAGTTGTCTCAATTGTTCAATCAGATTGATCATTTTGAGGACATATGTCTGAACTGTAGTGTCATTGGTCATTCTAGATCAGAACAACTCTTTAGATATTTCATATCTAGCAGACCTACTCTGCTCACCATACAAATCTTGAAAGTGAAGCAACATGGTAGGTGCATCCATTTTCTCGTACTGACACTGTAACTCGTTACTCATAGATGCTAACATGATGCACTGAGCCACTGTAGCATCATTTGCTACTTTCTAAAAGTAGCAATCTCTTACTCAGAGGCAGTTTCTGCAACAGTTGTAGGGATCGGCGAATGAAAGACATAAGATAACTTTTCAACAGTGAGAACAATTCTCAAATTCCTTAACCAATCCGTATAGTTCAGTCCAGTTAACTTATTCGCATCCAATATGCTCCGCAGTGATAGTGAAAATTTGTAATTTAACAATATTAGCATGCATTCATTTTATTAATCACCAGATTAATTTTGATCTTTATTAAAATGGTGTCTCCCACTATTTTCTACAAACTATATGACCCTCCATATATAGTTCGTCAAATCTTGTTTAAATGATTTTGTAAAATCCGCTTATTGAGAAAAGATCCTATTGCCATAAATTTCTAGTCTTGTGTGTGCACAACAAACTATAGATTTATTCAATAGGTAGATAACTTTTGTCAATTATATCTCTATGTAACTCCTTTTATTTTGCCTCTTAGATTATAATGGTCAAGTGTGTGCACATCCGAACTAAAATAATCTAAGTTAAGTAAGTACTAGCATTTCCATATAAGTGAAAGGAAAAATACGATCCTTGTGTGTGCACAACAAAACGTGTATTATTCAATTTCTTATAAACATCCAATGTAATAAAGTCAACATCTCAAATACTTAATATAAGCCTTGTGTGTGCACAACAAACTATATTAAATATTTGATACTCTATTACTTTATCATGCTAGAAGGCTAGGTCCGACATTCTAAATGTCGTTGAACGTAATCAACTTAATATTTTTTTTCCTGAGGAATTTGTTATTAATTGTCTCATCTTGTTTAGCGCGCATGCAAATATATATATATATATATATATATATATAAATACGCGTCATATTAAACATACATCACCATGTATAATAATATATTAATATATATAATCTATCATGCACATTGATGAGTGGGTGTTATACCTACGAATCAGGTGTTATTAAGCTTAATTATTGCTATCTTTAAGTATTTTTAGGGTCATTTTATTTGTTCTTAATGTTTATTTGTGTAGGATGGAGCTTGAGGGGCATACCTGTCATTTTGGTGAAAAAAAGGATTAAATGATTATTTAATTAAGCATAATGGCATTTTTACAATTCTGTGGTCCAAGCCAAGCGCCTAGGCGCTTGGAAGTGTATTGAGTAGAGCGCCTAGGCGCTCTAGTGCGATTTGAGTTAATGTTTGTGCGATTGAGATGGAATTGGAAGCCAATCATGAATAGGAACAAGGGTTTGGACTAATAGAAAAAGGAGAAGACTTCAAATGAGAACGTAACAAGAGATTGCAGAGATAGAAAAGGAGAACACGAAGAAAGATTGCAACGGCTGGAGATCAAGAAGAAGATTAGGAGCAACCATACAGTTTCTTCTATTTCCTTCTAAATCTTTGATTCTTGTAATTATTTGAGATGTTCAAGTTTGTGATTTGGATGATATTCTCTTTTATTGTTAGGAACTAATTTTTATTTAAGATTGCAACGTAACTTGGTATGTAGTTTAAATTGATGCTTTTTATTTAATATAAGATAGTTTTCATTGAATTGTTTATTATATCTTGTGCTTGTTGAATAATTGTTTGGCCAACAGTTATTGGGATAATCTATATAAAATTAAAAAATAGAATATAGATTTAGATATGGATATGATAGCATCTGTTCATATAATCTGAATAGGATTAATATGATTAGCATGTAGGATAAGAATATACATGCGTGTCATTTGTAACCACTGATAGAATTTGAGCTTAAAACCCTAATAATTTGATTCACATAGGAATATAGTGAGTTAATTGATTAGGGTGTTCTTTATAATTCTAATGCTTAATTGCTAGATTTATGAGGATTTGGTCACCTATCATTCGGAAGAAGTGCGTGAATTCTAAAAAGAGTTATGGGTTAATGATTCATGTTAATTATCTAAATTAAATAGATAGTGAATTGATTTAAATGAAATACCAAGGGAAGTTGCAATCTTAACTCACTAAATCTGCAACTTATTCTTGTGAACACTATTTATTAGTTAATTTTGTCATTTTTAATTCTCAACTTGAAACCAAGATTTGTAGTTGAAATAGGATTAATTAAATTAAATTTGGTAATTGATCGATATTAAATTATTTTCTCGAGGGAACGATATCCTTGCTTGCTAAATACTATAAACGAACGCGTATACTTGCGTGTTAAGTGCTAGTAAGAAATTAGACAACAAGTTTTTGGCGCCGTTGCCGGAGAAATTAATTTAATATTGTGTTATTATTAATTTTGATCGAGTTAATTGATGAGGGTGTTTTATACACACAATTTGGGTACCTTTGACCTTGATAGTTTGTTAGTTTTTGGGACTTTTATATGGTTTTTAGTTATTTTTATCATATTTCTACATAATTTAGTTTTTAGTTATTTTTACATGTTTTATGTTGCTTTGATGCATTTTTATTATGTTTGTAGGAATGGAAATAAAGACCGCTCGGATCGATGCTCGTAATGACTTTTTATCCGTGCTTGGACGTATGTGCCCGAATGGTAGTATGATGAAAAATTATGTTTGGTGACGCTCGATGTTTAATTTGATAACATTTGGTAGTTGGGCGTGCACAGCGTCGGAAAGCGTGCACGGCGTTCGACGTCGACCATACCACGAGGGTAAACCCGTGCTTGGATATCCGTGCCCGCATGATAATACGGTGAAAAGTTGTGTTTGGCGATGCTCGGCGTTGAATTTGATAACATTTGGAAGTTGGGCGTGCATGGTGTTGGACGGCGTGCACGGCGTGCGGCGTCGACCAAGCCGCGGGCACGGTGTGCAGCAGCGGGGGGCACCAGCCAAGCGCTGGGCGCGGACACCGCGCGGCGTGCGCATGGGCACTGGGCGCCTGGGGCTCGGCGGGCTCGGCAGGCATCGACAGGCAAGGGCATTGGGCGCGCGCGCGGGGGTCAGCACCGCTCGACATCGCTCGACAGCGTGTGGCTCGACAGCAGGCGCTGGGCACGGGTGCACGCTCGGCAGCCTCGACAGCTTGGCGCGCCTGGCGTGCGGCATTGTGGGGCGCCTGGCGTGCGGCCAGGGCATGGGTGCGGGCGCGCGCGCTGGCGTGCGGGCGCACGGCGTGGGCGTGCGGTGGCCAGCGTGCTGGCTTGCGGCACTCGGCATGAGCCAACTAGGGCTTGGGCGCACGCGCGCCAGGCATCGTGCGGGCACGCCAACGCCGTCCTGAGTGCGATCTGACACAGTTTTAGGGCGATCTGAGCTCCACTTTGTCCGATTTTGTCTAGGGTTTTTGGATGGAGGCTATATATAATCTCTTCTAAGCTACATATCAGACATCTAGAGAGAGACTACAAAATACATCAAACAATAGGGCTAAAGGCTGCAAATCAAGCTAAATCAAGCCACAAGCTAAAGAACTCTGTCAACAAGAATTGCAAAACTAAGGGGAAGAGCTAGAAACCAGCAGCAACCCAAGGAACAACAGCTGAACAACTTAAAAAGTGGTTTCATTTCTAGATTTTCAACTCCTTTGTAATTCGAATTTGACAATGTATAAATTGAAATTGATGTTTATTGTAGCTATCATGAACTAACCTTCTATTCTAAGATTGCAATGGAACCCAACACTTAAATTGGATTGATTTCTCGCTCTATTGATTTTAGTTATTCATTTATGAATTGATTGTCATAACCTTTGCTTTCTAGATTAATTGCTTGGCCCGTAATTACTTTGGGAACCTATATGAACTTGACGAACGGATTATAGGTTAAGACCTAGTTATGATAACATGCGAGAGTATAGATTGTTGTGGGTTATTAATCGGATTAAGTGACGTGTGTCTTATTAATTATCTGCAATAATATGTATCTTGATAGTTGTTGGGATAGATATATACCTAATTACCGCATGCAACCAATTGAGAATCTAGTCTTAATGACTTCCGATGTGAAAGTTGGTAATTGAGGGGACGATTAATTAGATTTGGTGACACGTGTCTATTAATCTTTCCTGAAATTAGTCTCTTGATAGTGTATAGGATAGACATATACCTATGCACCGCTTAGGAAGATTCGTGATTGACCATCGACAGAGGCTCTTATGTAGTTTTGATTTCTCGGTTGTCAATTTGTATGTTATAACTGATCGAAAAGAGAGAGTTAGGAGATTCAAATGACGTGTTGGGGGAAATTGTAATCTTAGACCTTTCTATCTTGATATTTTACCACGTTTTATTCATTACTTGACTTGTGAACTCAACCAATCAACAAACAATCAAACTTTCATCGTTTAAATTAGATCAAATTGATATACAATTGGTACTTGGTTATTATTTGTCACAATTCCCTGTGGGTTCGACTCATATCTTATCATATATTACTTGTGGACCGTGTATACTTGCACGTGTGTGTTTAACGATTACGAAATCGACCAACAAGTTTTTGGCGCCGTTGCCGGGGAATTATTTTCTAATAATTGTACCAATATTAATTTCAATCGAATTGATCTTAATTTAAACTTGTATATAAATTTATTTTTAACATTTTTTTTTATTTTTCTGTTTAATGCTTTCTTCGTTACGAGGTATACCATAGCCAACTATAATTATCAATGGCCTCACACGGGAATGACCCAATCAGGAGCGACATGGATGGATGGATTTGATGTGGTGGCGGCACATATAGAGGAGCTATCAAGGAATGTTAATGCTCTAGTGGCCCAACGTACTCAACGTGTTGCGGTGAATTATGATTATTATGATGGAAACCATCCGAGTCATCTATGCACCATTAATTTCGAGTCGGCATGGTATGGTGGCAACATCGGCGATTACTCCAACAGTTATGACTGTTCCGATGCTTATCACCAAGATTGGGGGTATCACCCATATTCTACATGGAGCTACAATTATGAAGATCAATACTATGCTCCGAGTCCAGCATATGCACCGGAATTCTCATGTCCACCTTCATTGCCAAATGAAGAAAATTCAAATGTGAAGGAACTTGGGTCCCAGAACATAACTTCGATTGAGGAGATTTTGAAAAGTCAGCAAATGGCGATTCGAAATCTTGAGAACTAGATGAGACAGCTTATTATCGCCTTCAACAATAGATATCAAGGCGAATGGCCCAATGACATGGTTCCTGAAACTGATGGATTTCGCGTGCCAAAGCTGCAACCAGACGTGCTAATTGATGATGATTCTGATATGGAAGAGACATGTGGGAAACAAGAAAAGGAGGTGGGAAACAAGAAAAGGAGGTCGAGGATCCAACCTTGAGCCCCAATGATGATGATGAGCTAATTTCGATTGTGTCCCATATACATTCTCCTCCAAAGCTCAAGGATCTGGGTGGTTTTGCAGTCCCGTGCCCATTGAGTAGTCATGTCGTAGGCAAAGCTCTATGTGACATGGGAGCGAGTTTACAGTTTGAGCCATGACGTGATGAAGTAGAGGTTCATGAAAAGATAGATGAGGATCCACTTGTGTTTGAGAAACTTAATTTCATTATGTCATTCATAGACACAATAGAGCATGCTCCTAGCTACTTTCAGTCCATACAAGAGGATTTATATAAGAACAATAAGCTAGGTGAGCTTGAGACAATGGACCTCGCAATGCCCTTAGATGTTTCACCCCTACTGATGGATGAAGCGAATGGAGAAAGTTTCTTTTTGCTGATGGATGAAACTGAATTCGGGAATCGCCTAATATGCACTCATGCCATGCAAATCAAAGAAATGACTGCACGGAGGCATGCTATGGTCATTTTTGCAATCGAGCCGGACTAAAAGGAAATAGGAAGTTAGTCAGGCTGAGGACTTTAACTCAAACGCTATTTGGGAGGTAACCCAAATCTCCATTTTATTTTTCGAGTTATTTCGTTTTTATTTTTTTTATTTTAATCTCCAAAAAAAAGTTTGGTGTGGTTTGTTTTTGATTTTATGTTTAATTGTGTTTAATGTGTGTAATATTTGTTGCTGCAGTTTGGCGCTTTTGACCACCATTGAAAACTATAGGAGTAGCACAACATCAGCACGCTGAGCATCTCAGCAGCAGCACACTCAGCAGCTGCCCAACAAGCTAGCCTTGGCAGCCACCAGCAGCGTTTTTGTAGCCTTCAGCTTATTTCTACAGTCCAAACTTGTATCTCTCTCCTCCCACTCCAAAGCCAACTTACATGCATTTTCCTCAAACCCAAATTCGTGCACATCACTCCAATTGGGCATCCAATCTCTGCAATCCATCAGCATTGTCATCTTCTAACTTGAAATTCAACAAAGATTTAACGGATTTTGAAGAATTCCCATGGCTTTTCAATAGTTTTCCAAGAAAAGGTAACAAGTTCTTTTATTTTCAAATTTTACTTGCTTGGGACTGTGCTTGGGTTGAGTTTTATTGCAGGAACACTCCAATTCTCTCATTGCAAGACTTTTGTGGAGGGCTAGCCCTGCTTCCCAATGCATTGACAGCTGAGACTTTGAGAGGTGCACACCAAGTGTTCGATATTTGGCCTGAGAGGGACTCCTCCATAATTTTGGCTCTTTTTCTTGAGGCATTCTGCTGGTATGGCTTTTAAGCAACATAGGGGTGAAGCTTCATCGTCCAAGCCAACCAAAGCCTATGACAAGAAGTGTATTTGCGTGGAAGCGTCCAAGCGATACAACACTACAAGGACGCGGCTTCTTGATTACCCTCAGTGAAGTTCTCTATTTTAATTTTGTCTATTATAAACATCGAGGACTACGTTTATTTTAAGTTTGGGGGCGTGGTAGTTTAATTTAGTTTTATTTTGTCTAAGTCGTGTTGTGGTTCAAGAATGGCCAATGATATTTTGCTGGTTATTGTGTTTTCATCTAAAGTAAGGCTTGAGCATGTTTAGTTATTTCTTATCATTTTGGCTAACCACCCTACTATTGGTTATTTTATCTCTTCACGTACACTGTGTTCTTGTTTAGTTAGTTAGTATTGAGAAATCTCATTTACTTAAATGCTTGGGAGATTATACTTGAAATGTACTGAACTCGCGTCATCAGCCTATTATTCTTATTTTAGACTTTCATATAAGTTTGGGGGAATTACAAAAAAAAAAAACAAATTTTTTTTTTATTATTATTTGTTGACCAAGTTTAATTACGTGGCCTTTGCTACTCGAGTTAATAGATCCTTAGGGGTGTTTTTACACCTAGTGCCCTAAAGCCATCTGGTTTGGGAGTCATTGATCAAACACTCGTTACATGGGTATCTCTGAATAGCCTAATGTGATTAGACATCGCACGGTCATGCGCTTAGTTAAGGTGAGATGGAGCGTAAAACGCACTCACTAATGTGATTACCCATTACTGCAATAATCCCTTGGGAACCCCCTTCTTATATGGTCGTCTTGTTTGGTATTTATCAAGGTAATGATGAGTTTGTAGATTTATAGTATAATCCCTCATATATTGAGTTCATGCGTTAGCTCTTTCCTAACTCGCATAAATAGATAGCACACTCTCTCACACACACACACATTGCTGAGATCTTGAGTAGCTGTGAGCTTAGAAATTTTGTTAATTTATAACTTTACATTGTTCTTGTGCCCCTTTTGATCTCTTTCCTTTGAGGCCAATTCTTGAGTCGTTCTTTTCTAGTTCAGTTGTCATTGCGTTTATTTCAAGAATTTAGTGTATCTCTGTTTGCTTAAGGACAAGAAAAGGGTTAAGTTTGGGGGTATCGATATTAAATTATTTCCTCGAGGGAACGATATCCTTGCTTGCTAAATACTATAAACGAACGCGTATACTTGCGTGTTAAGTGCTAGTAAGAAATTAGACAACAAGTTTTTGGCGCCGTTGCCGGGAAAATTAATTTAATATTGTGTTATTATTAATTTCGATTGAGTTAATCTTAATTTAAACTTTTATTGTTCTTTTATTGTCAGGTGTAATTTTTTTCTCGTGTATGCAAACGTGATCGAAACAGCCAGAGCTTGAACCATACGAGGACGATATTGAAAAACGGTTAAAGCAGTTGCGTAAGTGGGTTAAAGAAACACGAGAAACACTGGAGAAGCAAGATCAAATGGCTAAACAGGAGCAAAAGTCATTGCGAGATTATGCTATGCTGCAAGTTACCAAAATTTAGTCGAGTATCACGAGGTCTGCTATTACTGTTGCTCATTTTGAGATAAAACCTGGAACAATACAGATGATTCAGAATTCTGTTCAATTTGGAGGGTTGCCAAATGATGACCCAAACTATCATTTGGTTAGTTTCACGGAAATTTGTGATACGTTCAAATATCAAGGAGTGACGGAAGATGCTATAAGACTCAGATTGTTCCCATTCACCCTTAGAGATAAAGCTAAGAATTGGCTTCATTCACTTCTGCCAGGCTCAATTACCACTTGGAATGACTTAGCTCAAAAGTTCCTTGTAAAGTTCTTCCCGCATGCAAAGACAACTAAAATGTGGAATGATATCACTTCTTTCGTTCAGCACGAGTCAGAATCATTGTATGAAGCCTGGGAAAAGTTTAAAGACTTGTTGAGAAGATGCCCACACCATGGTGTAGCTAATTGGCTGCAAGTGCAGATTTTTTATAATGGGTTGAGTAATACGGTGAGGTCAAGTATAGATACTGCAGCAGGAGGAGCTCTTATGGCCAAGAATTGTAATGAGGCATATCAGTTGCTTGAGACAATGGCAGCTAATAACTACTAGTGGCCAACTGCAAGATTGAATCACCCAAAGCCAGCCGGAGTTTACGAAGTAGATGCGATGGCAACTTTATCAGCCCAAGTGACAGCTCAAATTTCAGCTCTTACAAAGAAGATAGATTCACTTGGAATGCAAAATGTTCAGAAAATGGAGGCGGTGTGAGAGTTATGCGCGGGAAATCATTCAAGTGATCAGTGTGCAATTATAAAGCCTCGAAAATCCACCTGCTAGCTTCTTTTAGCCAGGTCGGACTTCGTGCTCACGTGTACAACCTTTACATAATGCTATAGAAATTTTAACTTCTAATAATCAGAGTATAATGCGAAAAAGTGATAATATTATAATACCATTCTTTCGTGTTACATCATTCTCAGGTTTACTTGTTCTTATTACAAATAAGTCCAAAAAGACTTAAAAAATAAATCTCCATTTCTCTATCCGAGACTTGTAATATTAGCAACCAGGCAGTTCCCTGGAAAGATGGGGCTTTCCGTTAAAACGGCGCGCAATTAAATGACCTAACCCCTTTCCTCGTCAGAACTTTCTAGACATTGCCAATAATGTTAATCTAGCATGGTTTAAATCTTCTACGTCTTCAACTTTCTTTGTACCGCCAGAATCGTCCGGTAATTCTTTCTTAGCTGTAATTTGTTTTAAGATAATTGCAAGAATGAGCATAAGAATGCCCAACAAGTCTAACAGATATATATATGAGAAGAGAATCACCTTTTCAAGATATATATACAGAATAAGCTGATACAAGATTTCAACGATTATCAATATAGTGAACTGAGTGGTTCCCCACCCAGGAACTAATGAATTAGTTCCCTGTCTCATCAACACTGCTACAATTATATCAACAGTGTATATCACTTTTACGATACCTCTACACTGTGACAAATGTTACCTCAGTGAGTTAGATCGGATACTAACATGGTTTTCAATTGAAATTCAACAATCACTATCACGTTGCACATATAAGATAACAAGCATGTTAATGCACGGGGTGCAAAAGAAACAATACTTGCATAACAATAAACCTCATAAATAAGACACGTTATTGCACGGAGTGCATTTCAACACATGAATATTCATCAACTATATTTAAAATAAATTAAGCATTATAACTGCTTATAAAATGAATATTCGGCTATTATATTTGAAATAATTTCAGCATTATAACTGCTTATAAAATGAATATTCTTACTAAATACTTGAAGAAAATCGGACATAGTAATTGCTTATAAAAGTATATTTTCTAATATATAAGAGAAATAAATCGAACATTATAACTGCTTGTAAATAGGACTTTTGTACTATATACTTAAAATAATTTGGACATTATAACTGCTTATAAAAGTATATTTTTACTAAATATATAAAGAAGAATGAAAATAATAACCACTAGAGTAATACCTCTTGTAGTTGCTAGTTTTACTTCCAATCGCGCAGCGCTTCGATGCTTATAAAGTAATTTTTATCTCACAATATCTCTCAGAATATAAATATAGAGTGTTTTTACTCTTGAACTGCCTTGGAAAATAGTAAGGAATGAATGAACTGAGCTTGCTATTTATAGAAAAACCAAGTTTCACTAATTGTACGTTAGGGGCTCGACTTATTACACTTTGGTACCTAGGTTAATTACACTTTAGTACCTAGCGTGTGCCAGGTGTAAGCTGGCGTGTGCCAGGCGTAAGCTGGCTTGTGCCAGGCGTAAGCACGACAAAGCATAAGCATGACAAAGTAGCTTGTTAGAATAATCACGACAAAGCGTAAGCACGACAAAACACTATATCAGTTTAAGCACAACACAACAGCTTACTAAAAATAATTTGTCAGGATGCTTTTTGGTGAAATCGTGGAAAACATGACAAATCATTTTGTCAATGTAAACACGACTAAGCAGCTTGACCAAAAATTTTTATTTGACCAAATTTATTGTTTACATAATATAATCACAAAACACCTGCTTCGAAATATCATTTCGATCTTTATTAAGCACAAAATTCGAATCTCATTAGGGCTTAAGGTTATAAACTTCTCGATACCTAATTTCAGGTCACTAAATTAATCTCTAACCATATACGATCGTATTTATAAGCCTCATAAATATTCAAGGTATTACAACAATAAATTCTGAATCAGTGCAATTTGTGTCCAATTACAATCGACAACAAGGCAACAATTCAAACAACTACAATTCCGGATGGAGGAACAGGACAAATCTTTCTTGGAGCAACAATCAGCAACAACATCAAGCTCCAAGATAAGCATAGCCATCGGGATTTTAGCCTCAACAACATGCCCAACAACCTCAATAACCAGATAAATTGTGTCAAATGGAGGAGTTGTTAGTAAGAATGGCGACTCAGTTTGAAGTAACAACGAAGAATCAATCAATAACTATTAAGAATCTTGAAAATTAGATTAGGCAGATAGCTAGTGCTTTAAACAACCGACCTCAAGGGTCGCTACCGAGTGATACTGAAAAGAATCCAAGGAAAGATGGGAATGAACAGTGCAAAACAGTTATACTCAGAAGTGGGAAGGAGTTGGTTACAAATTCTGACGAACATAAGAAAGCTAGTGTTGAGAAGGAAGATGAACCAATGGCTGGAAATTCAGCAGGCAAATCCGAAGGAAAAGTTATGGAAAAATAAAAGGAAGAAAAGCAGATTCCAGTTACACCACCTTTGCCATTTCCACAGAGATTTCAAAAGCAGAAGCTAGATACACAGTTCTCAAAATTTTTAGAAGTGTTCAAAAAGCTGCAGATTAACATCCCATTCGCAGATGCTCTAGAACAAATGCCCAGCTACACCAAATTCATGAAGGATATTTTAGCAAGAAAAAGGAAGCTAGGGGAATTTGAGACGGTAGCGTTGACGGAGAAATGTAGTGCTATCCTACAAAGGAAGTTGCCACCAAAGTTGAAGGACCCAGGCAGCTTCACCATTCCGTGCACAATCGGAACTCAGTTCTTTAGCCGATGTCTGTGTGATTTGGGGGCTAGTATCAACCTTATGCCACTATCGGTCTATCAACAACTTGGGTTGAAGGAAGCTACACCAACAAATGTCATTTTGTAGCTTGTCGATAGATCTATTACCTATCCAAAGAGAATAGTGGAAGACGTACTAGTAAAGGTAGATAAGTTTATATTCTCGGTGGACTTCATAGTTCTTGATTTTGAGGAAGATAGTAACATACCAATTATCCTTGGGCACCCATTTTTAGCTACAGGTAGGACAATAATTGATGTACAGAAAGGAGAATTGACAATGAGGGTCCAAGATTAAGAGGTAACCTTTAACGTGTTCAAGGCTATGAAATTTTTGAAGGAAGAGGAAGAATGCTTCAGGGTTGATTTGATTGAGGGAGCGATTAATGACGCATTTATAGAAGTGCCGAACAAAGATCCTCTAGAAGTGACACTGGTGAATGAAAACATGTCTGAAGACTTAGCTGTGTTAGAATTGGCCCAGAATACTTTAGAAAGCCTGCAGATAAGGTCAGACCATCATTTGAAGAAACGCTAATCTTGGAACTCAAGCCACTGCCTAATCATCTTCGGTATGCGTATCTTAGTTCGTCTTCTACTTTGCCAGTTATTAATTTCTGCTTCACTGGATGCGGTTCAAGAGGAAAAATTACTAAGGGTACTGAGGCAATACAAAACAGCTCTTGGGTGGTCTCTCGCAGATATCAAAGGAATAAGCCCATCAATTTGTATGCATAAGATTCTACTGGAAGAGGAAGCAAAACCAATTGTCGAGCAACAAAGAAGACTTAACCCCATCATGAAAGAGGTAGTTAAAAAGGAAATCATAAAATGGTTGGATACAGGTATTATTTATCCCATCTTTGATAGCTCATGGGTGAGTCCCGTTCAATGTATGCCAAAGAAAGGGGGGATGACAGTAGTGGCGAATGAGAATAATGAATTGATCCCTACTCAAACAGTTACGGGTTGGCGAGTTTATATGGACTATAGAAAGTTGAACAAGGCCACTCGTAAGGACCATTTCCCTTTACCATTTATCGATCAGATGTTGGACAGGCTTGTAGAACATGGGTATTACGGCCTCTTGGACGGTTACTCAGGTTACAATCAGATAGCCATAGCACCCGAAGATTAGGAAAAAACGACATTCACAGGCCCTTACGGTACTTTTGCTTTCCGAAGAATGTCTTTTGGGTTATGTAATGCTCCTGCGACATTTCAACGGTGTATGATGACCATTTTTTCCGATATGGTTGAGCATAACCTCGAGGTATTTATGGATGATTTCTCAGTTTTTGGAGATTCATTTGATCATTGTTTGGACAATCTCACTCTCGTGCTCAAAAGGTGTATGGAGACAAACTTGATCTTAAATTGGGAAAAATGCCATTTTATGGTCCAAGAAGGGATAATTCTGGGTCATAAAGTTTCTGCAAAAGGAATCAAGGTAGACAGAGTGAAGCTTGAAAGCATCGAGAACCTACCTCCGCCTTCTTTAGTTAAGGGTATTCGGAATTTTTTGGGACATGCAGGGTTTTATAGAAGATTTATAAAAGATTTCTCCAAAATCACAAAGCCATTGTGTAGTCTTTTGGAGAAGGATGTTCCGTTTAACTTTGATAAGGCATGCCATGAAGCCTTCGAAGTGTTGAAACAAAAGCTAATTACTGCACCTGTCATAGTAGCACCAGATTGGAGTAGTCCGTTTGAATTAATGTGCGACGCTAGCGAATTTGTGATTAGCGCGGTTCTTGGCCAACGTAAAGATAAGACTTTCCATGCCATTTATTATACTAGCAAGACATTATCAAATGCCCAGCTAAACTATAAAACCATGAAGAAAGAGCTATTAACAGTTGTTTATGCCTTTGATAAATTCCGTTCGTATCTGATTGGGACCAAGGTGATTGTGTTTACAGATCACTCGGCAATTAAATATCTGATAACTAAGAAGGACGCCAAATCGAGATTAATTCGTTGGATACTATTATTGTAAGAGTTTGATTTGGAGATCCGGGATCGAAAAGGGACATAAAATCAGGTTGTTGATCATTTATCACGGTTAGAGACTTCAGAGCGGAATAAGGATGATAAAACAGTGATCAACGAGTTTTTCCCGGATGAACAATTATTTGCGGTACAGTTGGAGACACCATGGTATGCAAATTTTGTAAATTTCATCGTGGGAAAGGTGTTTCTGCCAAATTTAACCAGTCAACAGAAAAAGAAACTGTGACGCCCCCAAATTCGGGTCTCCAAATACCCGGATCCGGTCATCACGATCCAATATAAACATCCACCTATAACAACATATGGTATCTAAAATGCGGAATAAATAAACATACGTTGTTCATTACAGGGTGTTACTAGTCCCAGAATACGATTAACCTTAACAATTACACAATCCATACCCTAAACAGCTATCAGGGTTTAAATTACAATAACAGAATTTAACTAACACATGAATCTAAAGTCTGCTACAAGAAGTCTATCATTTCATCTTTTCTTTCCCTTTGTTCTTCCCTGACGTCTCGGGTTTAGCTGCAATGAAGTCATGATATAGCAAGAATGAGCAACGAGTTTGCCCAGCAAGTTTAAAGTACGACAATAAAGATATATCACGATGAAGGGATATTAAAGGAATTTCAACATTAGAAAAAGAATCAGAAGCAAGAACAATAATTGCTTTTAGAACAATTGATAGTCAAATAGACTTTGAACGATAACTTCCAAAGGAGTCAATAGCTGGTTGACCCTCTGGTTACTGGCTACAGAATAACGTACTTGAGGGGATCAGCCTCGCGTACCCTATGTATATGCATAATATTTAATTCTGCTGTTTGTACCTTATATACGGTACGTGGGGTACTCCCCTATAAATAAAGGGGTGTTCATACAGTCTAAGAATCCTTACCATTGATTGGTTCGGATAGCTTTTATAAATTCTCACATAATTGTCTGACCGAACAAGGGTTCAGACTTAACCATGAATGGTTTATAAATTCCTGAATTTAAATATACGAATTTCAAATGCACGAGTGCGAATGTCAATAAATATACAGATGTGGAATAATTTTAAAAGTAATTAGACCACTTAAAGCGTGCTCGGAAATAAGATTCAAGCTTAAAGAATAACTTGCAATAATATAAGGAGTTTAGGGTTAGGAACTTGCCTGTTTGCTCAGCTACAGATAAATTCTAGCTTTAATTAATTGATCTCGAGTGACCTATCATCGGGTAAAGCCGATTTATCAATTAACAGTTGTATATTGACACCTTTTACTATACCTTTTACTCAACAGGTAAAATTCACCATCTATACTTAATTACTAATTAACATTAGCTAAACAGAAATTTATTGATGATCTTTAGCTATTTAAAAATAATTGTTAGCTAATCATGATTACTATTCTCGAGGGTTCAGATTATTACCCTTATTGTCCCTAAATATGGGTCAACAATCTTTATTTATTATTAGAATAATAAATTCATCATGGTTTAATGACAACTAACTAATAGTTGGTTACTTATTTAATTACACTTAATTACTATCTACTATTAATAAAATAATCTTTAAGTGTTTATCCTCATTATTAATAAGAACCAAAATAAAAATCAGCTTATTAATCCCCCTTATACTTAATCATTATTTCAGCAACGGTTAAGTAATTCTCATCCTTATTATTCAACAACTTTAATCATACTTAATTATTATTATTATTAAATAATAATTAAATATTTAATACCTTTATTTACTATTGATTAATAAATAATTATTTTATTAACCTTATTCTTATTTAATTATTATTATTACTAAATAATAATTAAATATTTATTACCTTTATTATTTATTATTAAATAATAGATAATTATTTTATTAACTTTAATCATACTTAATTATTATTTAATTAAATAATAATTAAATATTTATTATCTTTATTTATTACTTATTGACAAATAATCAAATTATTAACTTAATTCATACTTGGTTATTAATTAATAGTAATTAAGCAATAATCAAATATTTATCAGCTTTATTTATTATTTAAGGATAAATAATAAATAATTAGATTATTAACTGTATTTATATTTATTTATTATCAATTAACAATTAAATATTTATTATTTTTATTTATTGAGAAATTGTTATTTAACTTTATTAAATAGTTATTTCTTTTATTTATTATCCATTGATAATAAATAATTATTAATTTATTAACCCTATTTATTGAGAATTAAATGTTTATAATCTTTATTGGTAAATGATAAATAATTATTATTTTATTCATAATAATTAAGTATTTATTTATTATTTGGTGATAAATAATAAATAATTAATTTACCAATTTATTTATAAGAAAATTCAAATCCTTATTATCATTATTTATTATTTATTGACAAATAATAAATAATTACTTATTAATTTTATTTATTAGTCATGATGACTAATTAGTTTGCAAAAAGCATTTTTAACTCCAGTGAGTTAACCAACAATCGAGCTAATGTTAATGGTTTGGTTTTCTATTAGACAACAATGGTTTAACAACCATTCACAACCCACTTTAAACATTAATACCAGGTTTCTAAATCAAATATACCAACACAATAAGAAAATCTCCAACAAGTTCGTGGCATAGCTTCAGTTAGCAATTAATATGTATATATATACTATCGGTTTTCCAGCTACTGCGAAGGTCCAAAATTGAGGTTTTATACCAAAAATGTACTGACAGAACACTAACACTAAGAAGAAAGCAAAAATTTCGGTTTGGGCATTACCACAAACACCTGGTGTGCACCCTATAGCACAACACCAGCCTAGCCATGGTACGCAACCAACATGCCAGAACCTTAAGGTTCCCTTTTACACAAAATTCCCAATTCAAGAACAACACAACCCAAATAATTTCAAAGAATCATTTAATCTAATACAGAGAAATCAATTGCCCCAATACAGAGTAACCACACAACACATTTGGCAATACCAAATCCAGGTACAGAGAAAAATTTTGTACAGGAAAAGGAACTTATACAAAACCCCTAAGAAACTATCACAGACGCTTGTTGGTATACCTGTGTGTAGTTCGAATTGCCGTCCTTCGTCGTCGTCCACAATACTCAACCCAGCCGGACATTCACAATGGCCTTCCCTTGTATCCCTCTTCTCTCTGTATCTCCTCACTAATTTAAAACCCTAGTTTCTAATTGGGAACTCACAAACAAAAGAAAATCGGCAGCTTGGGGTTCAATTTATAGACAAATTTTTACCCCCAAATGGCTGGGTATTACCTTCGTTAGCCGTCCAAGGACCGTCGGTAGGAAGGGAGATGGCTGTCGATCACTTCACATCAACCCAGCTGGGTTCGGCCAGCACTTCGAGCTGCGTGGCTTCACCAGTCACGTCGCCGGATATGAGGGACTGTTGGTCCGTTCGTGTTCGCTCGGTCGTCGACCCCCTTCTCTGCTCCAACCTTCGGTCGCTCACACTGCCGCCGGCTTCACCACTCGACCGTTCGCATTGATTGACTGGTTTCGATCGTCGATTGGCAGTTTGATTTGAGGGCTTGAGTTGCTTCCGTTTCCCCCAATTTCCTCCCGTCTCTGTTGCTACTGGGTTTAAGCTGGAATTCCCAATTGAAATGCCGGCAATTTGTTTCCCCCAATTTACTTGGACTTAACCCAGTTGCAATTTGGTACGACCCGACTGATAAAGAAAACAAGGGATGGGCTTAGCCCAACAGGAAAATGAAAAGAAATTTGGGCTCAGCCCTATCATCTTGGGTCAATTGGAATATGGTCCAACTTAAAATTATTATGCTCTTAATATTTAATTTGAATTAAGTAATTAATAAAATTTATTCCACCAATAATTTCTCATTTGAATTATTTTAATCCATAAATAATAAAATGGATTTATTTATTAATCTTCTTCCAATTAAAATCTTGGGAGTTAACCCATTAATTCAAATCGCACTAATAATGAGCCCCTATAATGCAAGAAGTTTATTGGACCTATAATTATGCAATTAAATAGACATTCTTACATGGGTCCAATTAGATTTATAAAATTATATATATAAAATGAACTTTATTTATTAAAATAAATCAATACAGTGTTTAAAAATTCTCGGACATTACATCCTTTCCCCCTTATAAAAATTCCGTCCTCGGAATTTCAATCCAAAGTTACTCGAATAACTGGGGGTAATTCGCTCTCATTTTCTCTTCGAGTTCCCACGTGGCTTCTTCCACCGCGTGATTTCTCCAGAGAACTTTAACAGAATGAATGGTTTTATTCCTCAGTGTCTGCTCCTTCCTATCAAGTATTTGGACAGGAATTTCCTCGTACGATAAATCCCTTTCGACTTGAATTGGTTCATAGGAAATGACATGCTTGTAGTCTGGCTTATATGGACGTAGCACCGATACATGAAACACATTGTGGATGTGCTCAAGTTCAGGAGGTAATGCTACCTCGTACGCCACTTCGCCTATTCTCCTTAGTATTTCAAAAGGTCCTATGAACCTAGGGCTCAATTTGCCCTTTTTCCCAAAACGGATCTTCCCTTTCCAGGGAGATACCTTCAGAAACACAAAGCTACCAACTTCAAAGTCTCGTTTCTGACGGTGTAAGTCGGCATACTTCTTCTGACGATCCTGGGCTGCTACTAACCGTTGTCTTATTACTTTAATGATTTCCACGGTTTGTTGTACCAATTCTGGTCCCAACAACCTCCGTTCACCAACTTCATCCCAACACAACGGCGTTTGACACTTTCTTCCGTATAGCGCTTCGTACGGTGGCATACCAATGCTAGCATGGTAACTATTGTTGTAGGCGAACTCTACCAGTGGCAAATGATCGTCCCAGCTGCCACTTAAGTCCATCACTACTGCTCGAAGCATATCCTCTAAGGTCTGAATTGTTCGCTCACTCTGACCATCAGTCTAAGGATGATATGCCGTACTCATTCTTAACTGTGTTCCCAGTCTTTCCTGTAGACTTCTCCAAAAATTTGACGTGAAGCGCGGATCTCTGTCAGACACGATAGATACCGGCACTCCATGTCGTGATACTATTTCCTTCACGTAAAGTTTTGCCAACTGTTCCAATTTGTACCTGATCTTGATCGGTAGAAAGTGGGCAGACTTGGTCAACCGGTCTACGATCACCCAGATGGCGTCTAGACTCTTTTGTGTTGTTGGGAGTCCTACCACAAAATCCATAGTAATGTGCTCCCACTTCGATTCTGGAATCTCTAAGGGTTGCAACAATCCGCTCGGACGTTGGTGCTCCGCCTTGATCCTCTGACAGGTTAAACACCGGCTGACGAATTCTGCAACTTCCCCCTTCAAATGCGGCCACCAATAATGTTGACGAAGATCTTGATACATCTTGGTGCTACCTGGATGTACCGAAAATCTCGTATTATGGGCTTCCTGCAAAATCTCTTCCCTTAAGTCTGGTACGTAGGGTATCCAGACCCTCCCCTCGAATCTCAGCAATCCTGTGCTGTCAACCTTATACTTCGAGGCTTTTCCCTCCGATAACTGTTTCTTAATGTCAATGCATTCCTCGTCAAATTCTTGAGCCTCCTGTATCTTATCCAGTAGAGTTGGACCTACCATCACGGCGAACACCTTTTCGTCCACCTTCATTGGATACCTAACTTCCAGCTCCAGACGTTCAAAGTCCCGTATCAACTCCTCCTGGACTGTCAACTGCATCAATTTCACCTTGCCTTTCCTACTTAAGGCATCAGCCACTACATTTGCTTTGCCCGGATGGTACAGAATTTCACAGTCGTAGTCCTTGATCAATTCTAACCATCGGCGTTGCCTCATGTTCAGCTCCTTTTGAGTGAAGATATATTTCAGACTTTTGTGATCTGTATATATCTCACACTTCTCCCCGTATAGGTAGTGCCTCCAAATCTTCAAGGCGAAAACTACCGCTGCTAACTCCAAATCATGAGTCGGATAACCCTTCTCATAATCCTTCAGCTGACGCGATGCGTACGCCACGACCTTGCCGTGTTGCATCAATACACAGCCAAGACCCTTGTGTGATGCATCGCTATACACTACGAAACCCCCAGTGTTGTCTGGTAAGGTTAACACCGGTGCCTGGCTAAGTCTCTTCTTCAATTCCATGAAACTTTCTTCACACTTCTCCGACCAAACAAACTTGACTGTTTTCCTGGTGAGATTGGTCAACGGCGATGCTATCTTTGAAAAATCCTGTATGAACCTTCGATAGTATCCCGCTAATCCCAAGAAACTCCTGATCTCTGTTGGGGTTTTCGGTTGCTCCCAATTGATAACTGCTTCTACTTTTGCTGGGTCCACCGAAACACCATTCTTGTCTATGACATGACCCAGAAATTGTACTCTCTGCAACCAAAACTCACACTTAGAAAACTTTGCATACAACTTCTCTTTCCTAAGAGCTTCTAATACAATCTTCAAATGTTCAGCATGCTCCTCCTCCGTCCCTGAATACACCAGAATGTCATCGATGAATACGACTACGAACTTATCCAAGTATTGCTTGAACACTCTGTTCATCATATCCATAAATGCTGCTGGTGCATTCGTCAATCCAAAAGACATTACCAGAAACTCGAAGTGCCCGTAACGAGTTCTGAATGCAGTCTTCGGGATATCTTCTTGCCTCACCTTCAGCTGATGGTAGCCTGTTCTTAAGTCGATCTTTGAAAAGTACTTCGCTCCTTTAAGTTGATCAAACAGGTCGTCGATTCTAGGAAGCGGATACCTATTCTTAATCGTAACTTTGTTCAACTCCCGATAGTCGATACAAAGCCTCATTGAACCGTCTTTCTTCTTTACAAACAGAACTGGCGCTCCCCACGGGGACACGCTCGGTTTGATATAACCTTTATCTAACAGTTCCTGCAGTTGCACCATCAACTCCTTCATCTCTACAGGTGCCATTCGATACGGCGGCTTCGATATTGGTGCGGTTCCCGGCGCCAAATCGATAACGAACTCGGTTTCCCTATCCGGCGGCAGTCCCGGAAGTTCATCGGGAAAGACATCGGTGAAATCTCTCACGACTGGTATTTGACTCATCTCATCTCTGACCTGACGAGTATCGACCACATGGGCCAAATAACACTCGCATCCTTTCTTCAGTAATCTCCTTGTTTGCATCATAGTAAGACAACAAGATGGTTTTGGTGATTTGCTGCCATAAAATACCACCTTCTACTTATTAGAAGTCTTTAGGTGTATACATTTCTTCTTACAGTCAATAACTGCTCCATGGGTTGATAGCCAATCCATTCCCAAGATTACATCGAACTCTCCCAGTCGAATTGGTATCAAATCCACATTGAGCTTAAATCCTCGCAATTCAGCACAACAATTCCTATGAATGCATTCTACGGGGATAATTTCCTTGTTGGCTACTTCTACGTTCATAGGGTGTTTTAACTTTTCACAAGGTACATTTAACTGACTAGCAAATTCTTCGGAAACAAAAGAGCAAGTAGCACCCGAATCAAATAGCACATATGCATTTATATCATTGATTGGGATGATACCTGACACCACGTCCTTGGATTCCATGGCATCCTGCACAGTCATGTTGAACGTGCGGGCTGTCGGCCTGTTAGCTTGACTGGCTGGTGGCCCGTAGTTCAACCGGTTGCTGTTTCCACTGTTGTTGTTGTTTCGGTTGCCACTCCCGGCGTCGCTTTTCTTCTTCGGACAATCCCTCATTTGGTGGTCAGGTGCTCCACATGAAAAACATCCCCCCTTTGGCTTATTCTGACATTGGGGAGCCATGTGCCCCGGCTGTCCGCAACGGTAACACACACTCCTTCCCTTCATACATTCCCCGGTGTGGTTCTTGCCGCAATTATTGCACCTGCCTGGTTTCTTTGCCTCCCCTCCAGACTGGTTTCCTCTGGGTTTATTGCTCCCGAAAGATTGGCTCTCACTCCATTTGCGCTTATTGGGGTTGCTGCCCCCGCTGCTCCCTGCCTTCGGGCCCTCATGTCCTTTCTTCTTCTCTTGGTTGTATTTGGCCAGGGCCTCGCTGCCACCCTCTGCAATGATTGCCCTCTCCATCAATTCTGCGAATGTTCTGATTTTTAATACCGCCACAGAACGGTATAACCATGGTTTCAACCCTTGCTCAAACCTACGAGCTTTCCTTTCCTCGGTGCTGACTTGGTGAGCTGCAAACCGTGCTAACTCATTAAACTTAGCTGCGTACTCAGCCACAGACATGTTCCCTTGTTTTAGTTCCAGGAACTTGATCTCCATCTCCTGCTTCATGCTCTCTGGAAAGTAATTTTCCAAGAACATTTCCTTAAAACGATCCCAAGCGACAGTGCCTTCTTCCACTCGGCCTCTGTTGGCCTTCCACCAGTAGTTTGCCTCGCCTTTTAACATGAAGGTAGCAAAGCTTGTTTTCTGTTCCTCTGCCACCCTTGCCACTTCAAAGACCTTCTCTATTTCTTCTATCTAGTTCTGCGCTTCGATTGGGTTAAGAGTTCCCTTGAACTCAGGTGGTCCGACCAATTTGAAATCTTTAAAGTTTGCCAGATGATGCGCTGGCTCGGCTGCGGCTTGGGTTCTTCCAGGTGGCGGTCTTGATTACATGGCCTCTGCCAGCATTTCCGTAAACATTCTCATGGGGTTGGTTTGGTCTCCAACCTCACTTTCTGATTCCTCAACTCGCTGGTTACGTGGCCTTCCTCTCGGCATGGTTTGAATAAAGAAACTGATGACTTTTACCTATAGATTTACATTTTACACGTCATGTTATTAAAATAAGCAATCAAAGGTAAAATATCTATCAACACATTTGATTTAAGTGAAACATCTGCATTTATATTCATATACCACCGTTTGTTACAAGACGAAACCTGTGGCATACTGCTATAAATGCGCCACTGTGTCCTACCAAACATCCCCTAAAACAAAAAGTGGGGAATGATATTGCCCATCCTCTAAGGCAACAAAAGTTGGGGTTTGACTACTACCCCAACAAGAAAGCAAATAAATGTTTCACAATACAGATATGCATACGTCCCTAATATAACAAAAGGTGGGACTGACTGTACTAGCAACTAAACAACCATCCTATCCCATCCCTATACATCATGACGGATCCGAGCCTGCTGACCAGAAAATGCTCCATCCCCGACCCTGCGACGAACAGAGCGACTGGACTCCCCTATCTCAGTCCGGGGTCTCCTGTAGGCTGCATGTAGGGCATGGCCTAGGGTCTCTATCCTCACAGATCTGGCCTCCAGCTGGTCCTCTAGCTGATCAACCCTCCTGGCCTCCCTGGCCCAGGCCTCCCTGACGCGCATCCTCGCGGCCACCTCTAGTCCAGCCTCGAACCTCATAGCCTCCTGTTTCGCCCTCAGGTGGGCGATCTGTAGGTCCCTCTGCTCCAACCTCTCTCTCAACTCAGCATTTCGGGCCACTAGCTGATGTAGCAGTGGTCCGACCTGCTGTGCTGAGGTCTCGTAGCCCTGTAGCTGTACCTTAGCCACCCCTAAGTCATGCTCGAGCTGGTAGGCTAAGTCTCTGTACTGGTCCTCCATAAACTGATGGGTCTGGTTTTGCTCCTCCAAATGAGCAATCCGAGCCTCCAGCTCCTCATTTCTGTCAGTCAACCCCTCGATGATATCCTCAGCAGTGGACCCCATGCCATCAATATCAGCAGGTGGCTCCTCCCCCTCGGTCTCGAGGTCCTCCTCCTCAGCCTCTGGATCCTGACTGCCTGACCTCATGACTCTACCTACCACCGGCTCTGGTAGCTCCCTAAGGTAGTCCTCCTCCGGCTCGGACTCCTCCTGTAACAATCCCGGGGCAATAGGAGCATAGCCCACCAGCTGCTCCGCAACTACCGGTATGTCTATAAATACCTCCTCCTCCTCACGGGCTCCACTGGTCTCCCCTACGGCAGCCATCCTACAATCACACCGAAAATTAACATTAGTACAGCAATAAAATATATTCATTGAAGAAATGAAGTTATATTTCATTGGGTACTACTTGACTCAATGAATTCCCCAATTCATCAAAACTACATAATTAAATCTCCTCGATTTATTTCCTAATACTCAATACGAGTTTACTATGAAGGTTATATCCTAGGGTTCGCGATCCTAAAGTTTATAACCTACGGCTCTGATACCAACCTGTGACGCCCCCAAATTCGGGTCTCCAAATACCCGGATCCGGTCATCACGATTCAATATAAACATCCACCTATAACAACATATGGTATCTAAAATGCGGAATAAATAAACATACGTTGTTCATTACAGGGTGTTACTAGTCCCAGAATACGATTAACCTTAACAATTACACAATCCATACCCTAAACAGCTATCAGGGTTTAAATTACAATAACAGAATTTAACTAACACATGAATCTAAAGTCTGCTACAAGAAGTCTATCATTTCATCTTTTCTTTCCCTTTGTTCTTCCCTGACGTCTCGGGTTTAGCTGCAATGAAGTCATGATATAGCAAGAATGAGCAACGAGTTTGCCCAGCAAGTTTAAAGTACGACAATAAAGATATATCACGATGAAGGGATATTAAAGGAATTTCAACATTAGAAAAAGAATCAGAAGCAAGAACAATAATTGCTTTTAGAACAATTGATAGTCAAATAGACTTTGAACGATAACTTCCAAAGGAGTCAATAGCTGGTTGACCCTCTGGTTACTGGCTACAGAATAACGTACTTGAGGGGATCAGCCTCGCGTACCCTATGTATATGCATAATATTTAATTCTGCTGTTTGTACCTTATATACGGTACGTGGGGTACTCCCCTATAAATAAAGGGGTGTTCATACAGTCTAAGAATCCTTACCATTGATTGGTTCGGATAGCTTTTATAAATTCTCACATAATTGTCTGACCGAACAAGGGTTCAGACTTAACCATGAATGGTTTATAAATTCCTGAATTTAAATATACGAATTTCAAATGCACGAGTGCGAATGTCAATAAATATACAGATGTGGAATAATTTTAAAAGTAATTAGACCACTTAAAGCGTGCTCGGAAATAAGATTCAAGCTTAAAGAATAACTTGCAATAATATAAGGAGTTTAGGGTTAGGAACTTGCCTGTTTGCTCAGCTACAGATAAATTCTAGCTTTAATTAATTGATCTCGAGTGACCTATCATCGGGTAAAGCCGATTTATCAATTAACAGTTGTATATTGACACCTTTTACTATACCTTTTACTCAACAGGTAAAATTCACCATCTATACTTAATTACTAATTAACATTAGCTAAACAGAAATTTATTGATGATCTTTAGCTATTTAAAAATAATTGTTAGCTAATCATGATTACTATTCTCGAGGGTTCAGATTATTACCCTTATTGTCCCTAAATATGGGTCAACAATCTTTATTTATTATTAGAATAATAAATTCATCATGGTTTAATGACAACTAACTAATAGTTGGTTACTTATTTAATTACACTTAATTACTATCTACTATTAATAAAATAATCTTTAAGTGTTTATCCTCATTATTAATAAGAACCAAAATAAAAATCAGCTTATTAATCCCCCTTATACTTAATCATTATTTCAGCAACGGTTAAGTAATTCTCATCCTTATTATTCAACAACTTTAATCATACTTAATTATTATTATTATTAAATAATAATTAAATATTTAATACCTTTATTTACTATTGATTAATAAATAATTATTTTATTAACCTTATTCTTATTTAATTATTATTATTACTAAATAATAATTAAATATTTATTACCTTTATTATTTATTATTAAATAATAGATAATTATTTTATTAACTTTAATCATACTTAATTATTATTTAATTAAATAATAATTAAATATTTATTATCTTTATTTATTACTTATTGACAAATAATCAAATTATTAACTTAATTCATACTTGGTTATTAATTAATAGTAATTAAGCAATAATCAAATATTTATCAGCTTTATTTATTATTTAAGGATAAATAATAAATAATTAGATTATTAACTGTATTTATATTTATTTATTATCAATTAACAATTAAATATTTATTATTTTTATTTATTGAGAAATTGTTATTTAACTTTATTAAATAGTTATTTCTTTTATTTATTATCCATTGATAATAAATAATTATTAATTTATTAACCCTATTTATTGAGAATTAAATGTTTATAATCTTTATTGGTAAATGATAAATAATTATTATTTTATTCATAATAATTAAGTATTTATTTATTATTTGGTGATAAATAATAAATAATTAATTTACCAATTTATTTATAAGAAAATTCAAATCCTTATTATCATTATTTATTATTTATTGACAAATAATAAATAATTACTTATTAATTTTATTTATTAGTCATGATGACTAATTAGTTTGCAAAAAGCATTTTTAACTCCAGTGAGTTAACCAACAATCGAGCTAATGTTAATGGTTTGGTTTTCTATTAGACAACAATGGTTTAACAACCATTCACAACCCACTTTAAACATTAATACCAGGTTTCTAAATCAAATATACCAACACAATAAGAAAATCTCCAACAAGTTCGTGGCATAGCTTCAGTTAGCAATTAATATGTATATATATACTATCGATTTTCCAGCTACTGCGAAGGTCCAAAATTGAGGTTTTATACCAAAAATGTACTGACAGAACACTAACACTAAGAAGAAGCAAAAATTTCGGTTTGGGCATTACCACAAACACCTGGTGTGCACCCTATAGCACAACACCAGCCTAGCCATGGTACGCAACCAACATGCCAGAACCTTAAGGTTCCCTTTTACACAAAATTCTCAATTCAAGAACAACACAACCCCAAATAATTTCAAAGAATCATTTAATCTAATACAGAGAAATCAATTGCCCCAATACAGAGTAACCACACAACACATTTGGCAATACCAAATCCAGGTACAGAGAAAAATTTTGTACAGGAAAAGGAACTTATACAAAACCCCTAAGAAACTATCACAGACGCTTGTTGGTATACCTGTGTGTAGTTCGAATTGCCGTCCTTCGTCGTCGTCCACAATACTCAACCCAGCCGGACATTCACAATGGCCTTCCCTTGTATCCCTCTTCTCTCTGTATCTCCTCACTAATTTAAAACCCTAGTTTCTAATTGGGAACTCACAAACAAAAGAAAATCGGCAGCTTGGGGTTCAATTTATAGACAAATTTTTACCCCCAAATAGCTGGGTATTACCTTCGTTAGCCGTCCAAGGACCGTCGGTAGGAAGGGAGATGGCTGTCGATCACTTCACATCAACCCAGCTGGGTTCGGCCAGCACTTCGAGCTGCGTGGCTTCACCAGTCACGTCGCCGGATATGAGGGACTGTTGGTCCGTTCGTGTTCGCTCGGTCGTCGACCCCCTTCTCTGCTCCAACCTTCGGTCGCTCACACTGCCACCGGCTTCACCACTCGACCGTTCGCATTGATTGACTGGTTTCGATCGTCGATTGGCAGTTTGATTTGAGGGCTTGAGTTGCTTCCGTTTCCCCCAATTTCCTCCCGTCTCTGTTGCTACTGGGTTTAGGCTGGAATTCCCAACTGAAATGCCGGCAATTTGTTTCCCCCAATTTACCTGGACTTAACCCAGTTGCAATTTGGTACGACCCGACTGATAAAGAAAACAAGGGATGGGCTTAGCCCAACAGGAAAATGAAAAGAAATTTGGGCTCAGCCCTATCATCTTGGGTCAATTGGAATATGGTCCAACTTAAAATTATTATGCTCTTAATATTTAATTTGAATTAAGTAATTAATAAAATTTATTCCACCAATAATTCCTCATTTGAATTATTTTAATCCATAAATAATAAAATGGATTTATTTATTAATCTTCTTCCAATTAAAATCTTGGGAGTTAACCCATTAATTCAAATCGCACTAATAATGAGCCCCTATAATGCAAGAAGTTTATTGGACCTATAATTATACAATTAAATAGACATTCTTACATGGGTCCAATTAGATTTATAAAATTATATATATAAAATGAACTTTATTTATTAAAATAAATCAATACAGTGTTTAAAAATTCTCGGACATTACAGAAACTACATGATGTGAAGCATTATCTATGGGATGAGCCGTTCTTATTCAAGCAATATGCAGATCAATTAATAAGAAGGTGTGTTCCCGAAGATGAAATGAAGAGTATTCTACAGCAATGTCATGCATCCGACTATGGTGGATATTTCGGGGGAGAAAGAACGGCAGCCAAGGTGTTACAATATGGATTCTACTGGCCGACACTTTTTAAGGATGCCCATGTGTTCGTGTTGAAATGTGATAGATGCCAAAGAGTTGGCAATATATCAAAGAGAAACGAGATGCCACTCAACACAATTCTAGAGGTTGAATTATTTGACGTGTGGGGCATCAACTTCATGGGACCCTTCCTTTCATCTTTTAGTAATTCCTATATACTATTAGTGGTGGATTATGTCTTAAAGTGGGTGGAAGCTGTAGCATCTCCTACTAACGATGCCAAAGTGGTGGTTAAGTTCATCCACAAGTATATCTTCTCTAGATTCGGAACGCCTCGTCCAATCATTAGTGACGAGGGCACACACTTTTGCAATAAGCAGTTCTCAGCTATTATTGCTAAATATGGAGTCACTCATAAGATAGCAACTGCTTACCATCCACAGACTAGCGGCCAGGCCGAGGTATCGAACCGTGAAGTCAAACGAATCCTTAAGAAGGTAGTAAACCCTAGTCGGAAGGACTGGGCAAGTAAGCTGGATGATGCACTATGGGCATATCAGACAGCTTATAAAACACCAATAGGGATGTCACCATACAGGTTGGTTTATGGGAAAGCATGCCATCTTCCAGTAGAATTGGAACATAATACTTACTAGGCTATCCGAAAGTTAAATTTTGATATATCTGCTGTGGGAGAAAAGCGCCTCTTGTAATTGAACCAAATGGACGAATTCAGACTTCAATCATACGAGAATGCCAAGTTGTATAAGGAGAAGGTCAAGATGTGGCATGATGGGAAAATCATAGACAGGAGGTTTGAACCAGGGCGGACAGTGTTGTTATACAATTCCAGGCTAAAACTCTTCCCAGAAAAGCTGAAATAACGGTGGTCAGGTCCATTCACTATTACCAAGGTTTTTCCTCATAGAGTTGTGGAAGTTGAAGAGGCAAATTCAAAACATATTTTTAAAGTCAACAGCTAGAGGTTGAAACATTACTATAGAGGTCACATCGATCGTGAAAAGACATCTTTGAGCTTTACCGATTAGAACAGAGAAACAAAGTCGGGCTGAGGACGTTAAACCAAGCGCTACCTGGGAGGCAACCCAGAGTTTTAATTTTCTATTTTATTTTTACTTCAATCACTTTGTTAGCCTCTATGTCACCTTAGCCTAGTTTTTATGTTCATTGAAAATTTTTTGGCAAATAATCTTGGATTGTGGATTTATTTGATTGCAGGTATCAGCACGAAGGGACTTGAAAAAAATGACTAAGTATGGCTCAAGCACCTAGGCGCTCAAATTAAGCCTAGGGCAAGCGCCTGAGCGCTACATTGTAGTACGTGACGAAAACTTCAAGTGCCTAAGCGCTCATTCACAAGCCTTTCTAAGTGCCTAGGCGCTGTGCAAAACTCCAACACACTGCAACCAAGCGCTTAGGCGCTCCATCCTTCACAAATCTAAGCGCCTAGGCACTCTACCTGCAAATTTGAAAAATAAAATAAATAAAACCCTAGTCGGGCATCCCTATCCCAAAAACAAATCAATTCACTCTCTCTTCTCCTTTTCCCCAAATTGCCGCTTGAAGCTTTCTCCCAACCAAAAGCAAATCACCCACCACCTAACCTCTAACCCATTGTTGGCAAGCATCCTATTCGGCCACTCCTTCATTCCCAGTCACGAAGTTCTCTTCCCCACATCTACGAAGGATCCTTGGAGTTCAATAGAAGAATCGTGAGGCTCCACTTACAATTGGGTATGGACATTTGGTACTAGCTTTACTTTCAAGTAAGTATTACATCATTAGCCATTGAGAACTTGGAATTGTTTGCTAAGGATTGAATTGCTAGGATTAAATGATTATTTAATTAAGCATAATGGCATTTTTACAATTCTGTGGTCCAAGCCAAGCGCCTAGGCGCTTGGAAGTGTACTGAGTAGAGCGCCTAGGCGCTCTAGTGCGATTTGAGTTGATGTTTGTGCAGTTGAGATGGAATTGGAAGCCAATCAGGAATAGGAACAAGGGTTTGGACTAATAGAAAAAGGAGAAGACTTCAGATGAGAATGTAACAAGAGATTGCAGAGATAGAAAAGGAGAACACGAAGAAAGATTGCAAGGGCTGGAGATCAAGAAGAAGATTAGGAGCAACCATACAGTTTCTTCTATTTCCTTCTAAATCTTTGATTCTTGTAATTATTTGAGATGTTTAAGTTTGTGATTTGGATAATATTCTCTTTTATTGTTATGAACTAATTTTCATTTAAGATTGCAATGGAACTTGGTATGTAGTTTAAATTGATGTTTTTTTATTTAATATAAGATAGTTTTCATTGAATCGTTTATTATATCTTGTTCTTGTTGAATAATTGTTTGGCCAACAGTTATTGAGATAATCTATATAAAATTGGAAAATGAAATATAGATTTAGATCTGGATATGATATCATCTGTTCGTATAATCTAAATAGGATTAATATGATTAGCATGTAGGATAGGAATATACCTGCGTGTCATTTGTAACCACTGGTAGAATTTGAGCTTAAAACCCTAATTAATTTGATTCACATAGGAATATAGTGAGTTAATTGATTAGGGTGTTCTTTATAATTCTAATGCTTAATTGCTAGATTTATGAGGATTTGTTCACGTATCATTCGGAAGAAGTGCGTGAATTCTGGAAAGAGTTTTGGGTTAATGATTCATGTTAATTATCTAAATTAAATAAACAGTGAATTGATTTAAATGAAATACCAAGGGAAGTTGTAATCTTAACTCATTAAATCTGCAAATTATTCTTGTGAACATTATTTATTAGTTAATTTTGTCATTTTTAATTCTCAACTTGAAACCAAGATTCGTAGTTTAAGTAGGATTAATTAAATTAAATTTGGTAATTGATTGATATTAAATTATTTCCTCCAGGGAACGATATCCTTGCTTGCTAAATACTATAAACGAACGCGTATACTTGCGTGTTAAGTGCTAGTAAGAAATTAGGCAACACATATATAGAATATTATATTCTATTTGAGATGATTATGGACTTAATTCTAGTGTTATTCGCTCGAGCCACCGAGTGAACCAAAAGGTCAAACCTAGGGCACAAAAATAAAACATTGAATATAACTATTACATTCAAACCAGACTCCATTACAAATGGGTCTTCAATGCTCCTGCTCTTCAGCTCTAATTTCCTAAATAATTCTATTGAATCCTATTACAATCTATTTTATAAGACAAAAACCTTGATCAACAGTCAAAGGGAAGTATATAGGAGAAAGATAGAATTTACATCAGAAAATTAGATAGGCGAGGTACGCATACCCCATTTATAAAAACATCATTCATTCAAGCATCCGTTAAAATTAAATTCAATCATATTGGTCAATAATTCATAATCATCCCCTTTATTATCATACATATCATCGTATGTATCAATAAAAGATTAATCATACATGTCATCACATGTATCATAATATATTCATCTAATGAAAATAAAATATTCAATATATATATATATATATATATATATATATTGATATCATTTAGTGGGTAATATTAGTTAGTATGAAATCTAATTTTGAATCAAAATAAACTCCTTTATTCAAATTTTATATGAAATCCAATTTCAAGTCAAAATAAACTCTTTTATTTTAATCCAATTCTAAGTCAAAACAAAACTCATTTTCCTTTAATTAAGAATTTCAAAATTCTGAAAATCGAAAATAGGAGCCTGAGCGCCGCGACCCTGAAGAGCAAGCGTTGCGGCCCTGAAGGACAAGCGTCGTGGCTCTGAAGTGTTTTCCCAGATTTTTATATCGCAATTTTTGTTGTTTTTCTCCGAAAACATGATTTTATACCAACAATTATGCCCAATTGAATTGTTCTCAACACATATCAACATATATATCGAATCAAAATAATTAATGACTCGCATAAGGATGACTTTGATGCCATTGTAAGTTTGCGGAAACGTAACATACATACAATCATATTGTAAAACAGCGGAAGCATGACATAAATTGAATTTAAAATTTTTCTACAATCCCAGGAATCACCTTATGCAATATTATTAATTGAGGAATGATAAAAGATATACCTTAAATCATGATACAACCCTTTGATCAAATCTTCAAGTTCTAATCTTTTGCTCCTTCGTGCTTCTCCAATTCCTTGGATCAAACGTTCCCTACCCAAATGTGCAACGCTCTAAAGTTAATCCACCAAGAGTATATAGATTGAAGAAGTGAATTTAGATTCTACAAGACATTGGGTGGCTAATCCTAATTCTCTCTCTCTCTCTTCTAACTATTTAGGTTTTGAGAATACTGATGATACGTATATCTCCTTTTTAATCTAAATAAGATCCCTCTTATTTATAGATCATTCTCTCATCCTAAACCTTTTAGGACTTAGAGTTTTAATTTAATTCCCAATCTAATTAGGAACTAAATAATAATAATAATAAATAATAAGACTCCTTTTATTTATTTATAATTAGTATTTCTCCAAATACTTAATTATAAATATTAAGTCATTTAATTTATTCTATTAATAAATTAAATATACTTAATTTATTATTATTAAGCCAATCACTTCTAAAATTATATTTCTCTTTTTATGGTGTGACCCTTTAGGTTAAATATTAAGCCGATAGTAGAATAAATAAATTAGAACCATTCTAATATTATTTATAATAAATTAAACTCCTTTAATTCAAATATAAATAAATAATATTTATTCTACATCAAGAGTGACATCTTACGTTAGTATATTATGACTGTCCAGATAATATAAAATCAACGTTTAATTACAAAGAACCTATTCTGCAAATAGTTGTTGTACAATTCAATCTTTCTACCATACAATGTCCCAATCAAATATAAAACATGGAATTACTGTCAAGTTTTATTTATTTAATTATATATATTTTGATTCTAAAATGCACAACTCCAATTAATGCAAATTAGAAACTCTTTTCTAATTTCTATTCAACCCTGACCATGGATTTCTTAGTTGTCATTTATCGAATCGCATAGGACATTCTCTCTCTTTATTGGAAGTGGTAGATCCTTTATTGATCATTCACCTACCTCCATATACACTTTATTATACCCGAACATACCATATAACATACTCTAAAGTATTAAGGAGTATGATAAGATATAACTCAGTATACATAAGATATCAAGTCCAAGGATCACTTGTACTAATATCATTATAGGAACTCCTATTGACAAATAAGTAAAACTCCATTAGGGTTCCTTTAAGCGAGTTCAATGAACTTATTCTCCAATAAGCACCTACATACTTGCTTTAGTGTCTCCACACAAATGATTATGAGTTTAATCATCCTCTTCAATAGAACAAACATAGTATGTACTAATCTATCCGGAATCAGTAACCCCACATTAGTGATTCAACGATTAGGAACATTTTAGTTTTTGAGCTATCTTGAATTTAGATCTCAAGAGAGCATGATCGACATCATGATTCTAAAAATATTGCTTCAAAACTATGGGTTTATCATATTTATTTAATTCACCTAATTAAACATGGATAAAAAATGCTTTTGTATTGATTAAACTCTTTTATTAATAAATGAATAAGATTACAAAGCAAATGTTTATCACATCCAATGTGATTGTCTTGAGGGCATACTAGTTTTAGAAGCCCATTTGGGATCTACCCTAGAGGTTGGGACCGATTCTAGGGTGGCCTTCCTCTTGCTCTTTCATGTTTTGGTCTCCTTATCCATAACTTCCTCCAATTTGGTTAAGTGTTGAGAGCAATGTGTGAGGAGAGAACATGAGGAAAACCCCTACCATAGGGAAACACCACTTGGAGCTGACCTTGGGGAAGTTAGGGCCGACCCTAAGGTTGGCTCCCCACCTCATGGTGGTGTCTCCTTGGTTCCCTCTTGCTTTGATATTTGTTTATGTAATTTTCTTGGATTTTGACTAAGTGTTGAGCATGAATATGGTGAAAGGTAATTAGGGCAGCCCCACCATGAGCCCAACCAAGTTGGGGTCGACCTTATAGGGTTGGGGCCGACCCTATGGGGTTACCCTAGCCTCACGGTGGTTCCTCTCTCACTTTCCTCTCATTTTGATCATTCCTTGCATGCCTATTTGAATTTAACTAAGTGTTGGAGGTGAGATTTGATGAGAAACCCTTAAAGTAGCCCCACCATGAGGGGAACCATGTTGGGGTCGAACCCCCCCCCCCCCCATGGGGTAGGAGTCGACCTTAGGAGTGCTCCCCCTCATGGTGGTTTCCTTCCTCAATTACTCCTTACTTTGGCCCTTTTTTGCATTCCTTCTTGAATTTGACTAAGTTTTAGGAGCATGATAGGATGAAAGAGTACTTGGGCAACCCACCATGAGGGGTGTACCACCTTGGGGCTGACCCTAGGGTGTGTCCCAAACTCATGGAGTTTGCCTAGTTTTGCTTCTTTGGCTACTTGATTGCATGCCTTCATGTTTTGGTTGTTTGATCTTCTTTTTCTTCATTCTTTCTTGCTTACTTGTGGGATTGTGAGGTGTGTTTCATGTGATGTTGCAAGGCCTCTCTTCATGTTGGCTCACACAGTGAGGATTCCCATACTTAGCCATTTTCTTGTTGATTTCCCATAGTTAGCCAATTTTGACCTTTTTGGATGGAGATAGTCAATGCCTTACCTTGGCTCTTTGTTGGGCACTCATAATGGATGATGAGTGACATCAAGAAGCATGTTGAGTTTTTTGAACTTGACAGGGTAGTACGGGTGCCTTGGTGGCCTCCCGAGTGGGGACCGCTGGGAGTCATTTTCTAACGGAAACCCTTTTTCTTGACACGGACAAATCTGGAGGTTAATTATCACTAATTATGATTTAGTTAAGGTAATTAACCTCCTAATTTATACCCGGAATACAAATATTATATTTTTTGATATTTTTTAATTTATATTATTTTTTTTGTATGTCGTGTTTTTTATTATTATAATTTGTACTATCTCTGTTTCGTAAGAGGAGTTTCCTCTAAAATAATAATAACAAAACAATTGTTTCATAAAAAAGAATCATATAAAATGACTTTATATCTTTAAAATTAAAATATAATTGTACTATGCCATGCCCCAAAAAGAGGACGCCACATTGGCAAAACAAAACAATCTAAAGTGTCAAACCAACTCATCACGAGTACAAAAAAATTAATCTGCTGACAGTGGATTTATTATGATGTTTAACGAACGGATGTGCCGAACATTTAAATTACTAAACATGAATATAAGTCTCAAAAACTAAGCTAAACATTATTCAAGTACTTCTCAAATTAAAACTAAATATTAAAATCTCAACTAATGTAACGATGGAGAATATTTCTTAGCCTTGTAATTAGGTTTATGAATATTATCTAATAAAATGAAGTTTATGGATATTATTATGTGTTATGTGATTGAGCATAGGTGTTATTGTTTTGAATAGGAAAATAAAATTTTTTTTGAGAAATAACGCGAAAACATTATTCACGCAAAAAACGCTTTTTCATTTTACGACTTTTCATATTACATCATAGCGTTTATACGAGGGATAAAGACGTATTCTCTATTTAAAAGTACAAAAAGTAAAAGTCAACATTTTGGCTAATGGAATGAGTTAGGAAAGCTAACTAAGAAATTAAGCTAATTGACTAGTTAAGGGCCAATTTATTTATAAGTGTTCAAGATAATGGATTAAAGAATCCAAGTGTAGGATTATGTAGGAGCCAAATCATAATTTATTTGAGGCTCAAGCTAATGTGGAAGAAATGTTTAGGTAAGCCCAAGAAAGAAGCATAAACCAAGCCCAAAGATTAAATAAAAGTCAACTATAGTCAATGTTTTGGGATCCCTAACGAGATTTATTCCTAATATTCATATATCATATTATAGCACGAGTGCGTCTTACGCTCCATCTCGTTTTTAAACTCGACTTGTGTAATGTCTAGTTTTCTTAGACTTTTCAAAGCTACCCTTGTATCGAGCTTTCGACCAATGACTCTCGAACCAGTTGACTTTAGGGCACTAGGTGTTAAGACACCCATAAAGATCTAATAACCCGAGTAGCAAAGGCCACAAAACTAAACTAGTCAAGTTAGATTATTTATTTATATTTTTTTTCTTCTAATTTTCTGAATTTTTTTAATCCCCAAGGTCTCCCAAACTTAATTTCTGCTTACTTTTGCTTTCATGGGTGTTTCACCGATATTATCAAGTTTTAACCCAAATTTTTCCACCAGAAGCAAATTATACACTGATTTGAATTAGCTTCATCCAACAGTTAATTATGTGTTTTCCTGATTAACATAAGTTTTAGACACATTCAACCTCACTTCATAGTCAAAGCTATCACTAAGCATTAGTTTTCAATTCTACTTAAGTTTAAAACCATCAATCTAGTCTTATCATTGGCCAAATTAGACAACTATATCAATCGATGCATAACTCATGAAACTAAATGCATAACATAATCTAACCAATTACCATGCAACTACTATGCAGCTAATAAAAACATGCGATGATTTAAAACTATGTAAGCATGAGCCTATTCTATATGCACATAATCCATCCCCAAACTTAACTGACGCAATGTCCTCAATGTGTAAAACATAAAGAATTTAAGAACTGGGGACTTCCTTGATTGACGACTTAGGCCTCACTATCTTCATCATCCTCCTCGTTTTCATCAGGGTTTAAGTCTGGTGGTGGGTAAATAGACAGAGCAGGTGGTGGGGGAAATTAGAAAGGAGCCCAATTGATCCGTTGTTTGAAGGATTTCGTTTGTTAGGTATCTGAATAATAGAAGTTAATTTGGACTAGGAAACCCTTGCTCAATTAAAACCCCGATATGCTTTGGCTTTTTTTCTTTTCCGCTTCGGGCGTATATACGTCGTGTTTTGGCCTGTTATGGGCGTACAGATGCTGGGGGGCAGATTACTCAAATGGGTTCAGGCATATATACGCCAGCTTGTGATGGATTTTGGGTGTGTACACGCCGAGGCGCATGCTGGGGTTCTGAAATAGGGCGTATATACGCCTGCTTGAGCTGCTTCAAAAACTTAATTTGTCTCTTTGTCGACGCCGGGAGGGATCGCCTCCGCTAAGATATTTATCCTTTCCAATTTTAGCCTTCTCATTAGATGATTTTTGGAAAAGGTCGGCATGAATGTCGACGGGGTTTTGAAATATTATTTTTTATGTGAGCCAATTAATCAGAGTCGCCAGTTGGTATATTTGAAATGGATGTACCAACTCATCCGAATTTCGTTTTCGTAAATCGCTGGCTCATATGTGACTCCGAATTATTTGGTCTGCGAACCGAGATTCATAGAGTTCGGGGGCTTGCTTAAGCGAGGGGAAGGTGTTAGGCACCCCCCGACTTCCGTAAAACACGGTTACCGCAATCCTGATGCTTTTCCTATCCTTTAATTCATAAAATGTGTATGTGTGTGCGCGTGTGTGTGTCTATGTGAATATTGTGGTGAGTTTGTATGAAAGAATCATTTGGGGTTTTTTTTATGGAAAATCATGCTTTGAGAATGCCTTAGAATGTCTTTCGATTTATACGAGAAAGCTTTATTCTTTATTAGAAAGGTTTGATTTTGATTGTCAAAACTGTATGGTTTTTATTTGGGTGTAGTTTTGGCAAAGCAAGAGTTTTTTAAACCTTCGTCAAAATAGGAATCGAGACATATACGTTGCTCTCGTAAAACGAGCGGGCAATTTCTAGAATCTCTTTAACCCTATGCACAAAGATTTAATAAAACATTATTATTTTGTATAAAACCATTCTTGTGATGTCTTTGGAAAAACGACTTTCTTTAGCTTTTCGTTAAAGAGGAATCCACCTTCATTAGCACTCCCAATTTTTAGCCTCGTGATTCTAATAACCTAATTTGATTGATTTTATGGAAGTCTTATCGTTTAGCATTGAAATCAATTTCGTGTCATAAATCAAATCAAGCATTAAAATGCGTTGGGGCTATTCATGGGCATGTAAGCCATCAAAATAACCCCGAACGCCCACAATCACATACTTTCACTTATGACGGGGCCTTAAACACGATTCTCGCCTTGGCGTCGTTTTAAGGCCCGACGATTAGATACTTACAATGAAGACTACATCGCTCCTACTACTTATATCAAAATATGTCCATCATCGGATTTGGACCACGGGGTCGCGTTCCTAGGCTCACATCCAAAATTGTTAAACAACCACAAAATGGATATTATAAGAAATAACCAACACGGATAATCTAACAATGTCAAGACATCCTAAAATAGCAACCTAAGGGAACCACGCCCAATATATTACCGTAAAACAAACAAAAAAATTCAATAATTGAATATCATCGGGTTATTAGGAAGAATCTTGTTCCGATGGAACCCTCACTAATAATCCCTAATTCATTATCCCACCATAAATTGTATGAAAACTACATTTAATTTAACCAAATGATATGATAGAAATTGCTATAACAAGGAGATTTTCACCTTGCAAATGATATCAAAGTGGATGCAAACTCGTGTATTTGAATAGAATGAGAACTATCTATGGTACAATCAAATCAAAGAGTATAAATCCTCTCCTTTTTTGTTTCTTTATCTCCTATTTTGTTGCCAAATTTTTGCTATTTCTCTCTCTTTTTCCGAGCTGCTGCTGCTTATTCTTTCTTCCTCTCTCCGCCTGCTCACCTCCTGGATGCTAAATGAAGGAATGAGCTGAAATAGGCTGGCCAGAGCCAGCCGCAGATCTGCGGCTGGCTGGCCGCCCCGCATCCACACTTATTGGCCGCAGATCAATCCGCGGCTGGCTGGTTTGACTTTCTCAATTTTCATGCTATGCCTCGATTCTCGTGTCGTGACGTCGGTTTTTGCCGACAGGCTTGTATTTTGCAGTCCGAGAATTACTGGGAGACGTGCCACATCATTCGGGAATGCTCATTTTGGATGGCCTTGTTGTCATGTCGGTTTTGGCTGTAAATCATCGCGGTGGCGTCGAGTGTTCGTACTTGTGCCCATCCTCTGCTCTCGTAGGCCGGTTCATTTGACGATTTTGCCCTCCTGTCACGATTAGCATAGGAAACGCAAAATTTGGGTGTCTACAGCTGCCCCTCTTTATCATGTTTATGAAATGTTAAATGAAATGAACAGGATAAAGAAATAGACACCCGATGCATGAATGACAGTGCACAAGAATGACAATACACACATGATGCAACACATATAACTTATGATGCAACGCAAGATGTAAAGCATGCAAAACATTCGTAGGGTGTCAATGCATCAATCCCTGACCGCATTTGTTAGGCGTCGGGTTTCGTCTTCTAGTCTCGTGATCATCGGGTCTCGTATCCGGTTGATCGTCTTGTGAGTGCCGGGACTCGTATCCGGTCGCTCGTCTCATAATCGCCGGGTCTCGTATCCGGTTGATTGTCCTGTGAGTGCCGGGTCTCGTATCTGGTCGCTCGTCTCATAATCGCCGGGTCTCGTATCCGGTCGATTGTCCTGTGAGTGCCAGGTCTCGTATCCGGTCGCTCGTCTCGTAATCGCCGGGTCTCGTATCCGGTCGATTGTCCTGTGAGTGCCGGGTCTCGTATCCGGTCGCTCGTCTCGTAATCGCCGGTCGCTCGTCTCGTAATCGCCGGTCGCTCGTCTCGTAATCGCCGGGTCTCGTATCTGGTCGATTGTCCTGTGAGTGCCGGGTCTCGTATTCGGTCGCTCGTCTCGTAATCACCGGGTCTCGTATCCGGTTGATCGTCTTGTGAGTTTCAGGTCTCGTATCCGGTCGCTCGTCTCGTAATCACCGAGTCTCGTATCCGGTTGATCGTCTTGTAAGTGTCGGGTCTAGTATTCGGTCGCTCGGTCAAATTGAGAAGTCGTGTTCGACACCCAATTCATCAAAATCTCGTATTTTATTACCACATTATGAGTCAAACGGGGTTTAGAATCGATTAAGCTTGCAATGGACAAGGGGGGAGCACTGGGCCCAGCCGCAGATGGATCTGCGGCCAGCCTTAGATTGATCTGCGGCCAGCCGCAGATTGATCTGCGGCCAGCCGCAGATTGATCTACGGCCAAGATCGGGCACTTAAACGGCCAACCGCTTCCCAGATCTGTCACTTTCATTCGTACCCCACACGATTTTCGCACCTTTGCAGGTCCTTTTTGTCGAATTTTCCAATCTTCTTGCAAAAACCGCTCAGGTTAGATCGATCTACGCGCTACAGGTAACATTTTGACCGATTGTTTTCCAATTTCGTCAATGTTTTGCTATACATTTGCTACTTTGCATGTTTAGAGATATAAATGTATGCTTTGAAATGCTATGCCATGTATTATTGCATGTATATGCTATGTATCAATTGTGTGAGTCATATTTATGCTCATGATGCTGTCCCACATATCTGTTGTTTCTTTTTGAAAGAAAATCATGCATTATGGTCTTTTCCATGTTGCAATTATCCATATAAATGCAATTTTGATCTGTTGTGGCTGGGATTAGTTGAAAACATGCTTGGCTATGCATGGGATGCCCATTTTATAGACGAAACTCTGCCGATTTTTTTTTCATGCATATATAGTAAACATGCATCATGCTGCATTAATTCTATGATGAGGATAGGAAATTGGAATATTTGTGACATAATTCAAAATAGAATTTACCTTCCTCTTCGCCTGTTCTATTCCAGCTATGGATCCTGACGCTCCTAGTAGTTCCACCGCATCTCGTGCCTCGGGGGTTCACCGCCGTAGGGTTGCACCCGTCCCTGCTTTGCCTCGGACCCGCCAGGCTCGCCGACTGGCGGAAGCTGTCATCGGGCCCGATCACCCCGATGTGGAGGAGGCTGCTCTTCCGGACGTTGTGGTAGAGGGGTCATCCTCCAACACATCAGCTCCATCTCCTCATCGCGCCCTATCTGACGCCTCTGTTCAGATACCTGATCTATTGGGTCGGGATCTCAGTCGTCACCCCTCAGCATCTCTTGTTGCTAATGAGGTATATTCAATTCTACTCTGAATTTATTCTCAATTTTCGTTCGTATCTGGACTGACCCATTAGTGATTGCCACAGGTGCCCGAGTTTACTCAGCCGAGGGGTAACTGGTTTAACATTTACTCCCTCTATACATCCTTGCACAGTGATTATCGAGCGGTGGTGGATTCCTGGGGCTTTCGTCATTTCTTCACTATCATTCCCCGTCAGTGCCCCTGTGGTTATATGAGGGCTTTATCCGAGCGATGGTTCCACCAGACCCAGTCCCTTCACCTTTTGGACTGTGAGGTCGTGCTGACTCAGGGGATTGGAGGTACATCACGGGCATCGAGTTCACCAGATCCCGCGTCCCTTTGGATCTTGATATTACTCCAGCAGAGGTTCGAGCTTTATTGGGTTTCGCTGCCGATGACCGGGTCTTTAAGGCCCGCAGCATTCGGTCTGGAGCTTTGGCTGTTGACGCTGTTGGAGGCATATATGCGACGCCATTCCCAGCGGATCGAGCCACTCGTGATATTCTGCTCCGACGTCTATTCCTGACCATTATGAGGGGTTGTTTCTTAGGGAACAACTCCTCTACCATTCATTTCAGCGTTGTCGGAGCCGTCAGGGATGTAGACCGGATCGGCGACTATGACTAGGGGTCCTTCACCTTTGCTTATTTCCTCCACGGTCTTCGTCTACGTTCGGAGGGACAGACAGATGCTTGGCTCGGCTTTTACCACTTCTTGCTAGTGAGCCCTCTCTTCCTCTTTTCTTACTGTACTTCCCTTCATTTCATTTCTCTTTTCTGCATTTGACGGTTACTCATGCCTTGCCTTGTTTCTGTTCACAGTTCTGGGCCTACGAGCGTCTTCCATGCCTGAGGCCTGTCACGACCCTCGGTCTGGATACCTACCCCAGGGGTCGACGGTGGCATCACAGCACTCTGGAGGAGGTCCCGGTGTCTGGCAGCTTTGCCCATTGCCGCATTCAGCTGGAGCTGATCACCGCTGCAGAGGTCATCTGGACTCCTTATCTTCCTGAGCATCTGGCTGTGGGGTTCACAGATGGGTATTCTTCCGGCCCGGAGTTCGCACTTTCCACCCGCCGCCTTACTTTGCAGAGTGTCGGGGGCTGGGTGATGTATCTGGGAGAGCGCGCATTCAGATGCGTTACTGGAGAGATCCGCATTCCGCATTCCCTCCCCTTCACCACATCCTGGCCGTTGGATTCTCAGCCTTCATAGATTATGCTTGCGGGGGAGGATGGCCAGACGCTCTCTTCGGGTCCCAGCACGAGCGAGGCCTTTCGTATCTGGTGGGTGCCCCGCACCATCGGTCCCCAGACTCGGGCCACCTTCTTTCTCGGAGATATGGTTCCCGGCTCGGTGATGATGACCAATTGGGCTGCCTGTGTTCGGACTCCCCACTCATGCTGAGCAGATTGCCTCTCTGACCCGCCAGGTGGAGCAGATGTCGCTGTATCTTCGGGTTTTAGGTCGGACCCCAGAGGATGCCTATGCATATGATCCTGATAGTACGGGTTTTGACATAGGCCCGAGCTTATCTGATGCCCCAGCGCAACCATATATCCCTGACATGAACTTTGGGCCTCCGACATCGACGACTCCAGGGGATCAGTTCGAGGATCCCGCCTTCTTAGATGACCTCACTTTTGACTAGATCAGGCTAGGATAGGGCCTTTTGTACCTGAACCTTGTTAGATTTATTATTTTCATTTCATGCACTATGTATTGAACTCATTTGTTTATTTATGCACAGTTTTTTAATCATTATGAACGTTCAATTGCTTTATTATTAACTGTATGACGCATGCTTTTTTGTTCATGGATAGAGAATGACCCCTGCACAGTCTTTTTGATACTGTTTTTCACAGATGTCGTCACCAGATGTCGTGGTACGTTTGGATCCCATTCCTCCCACAGGGTTGGTCGGTAGTCTTCTTCGCTGGTTGGACAGTTTATCGCCGGCCGACAGATAACGCAGATGGTCTTTTGGGACATTCTCGGTCCTTACTATCCTTTCAGGTGCCAGCGGGCTTTGTGGAGGGTATTCTGCGCTATTGGGCCCCCGCCCGTCAGGTGTTCAGATTAGAGACAGTAGAGCTGACCCCCACTCTCGAGGAGTATGCTCGCTTTACCGGCCTGCCTTTGGATGGTCCTTGTGCCAGGGTCACAGCTGGTTCTATGCGCCGTTAGTTCTTGACTTTCACCGGTTTACGGAGGACAGTCTTGTTATCTGTGGTCACATCAGACCATCTAGTTCCCCTACATTTCCTGATTGACCGATTCGGCTCACCCGGCAGTTTTCACCTATTTTCTGGTGATTTTTCCGTGTCCGAGGAGCGCTGGGGTGCTTTGAGAGTAGACGTTTTGATGGCATGTGTCATCTCAGTTTTGTACTTGCCAGCCGGACCCGATCATTTGGATATGCGAGTTGCCGCGGCCGTTAGAGCCCTTCACGAGGATCACACCGTTCTTCCCCTGATATTGGCAGATACCTACATGTCAGCCTCATATTGTCAGTCTTTCTGGGGAAGAGTATTCAGAGGGAGCTCCACTTTGTTGTACATGTGGTTTATGAGCCATCTCAGCCCCATCGGTCATTTTCGTCGCCATGGGTTTTGCTTCAGCCACGACATAGCCATGCAGTTTTTGTTTCGTCCCGTGAGCTGTACTGATGCGGCTTCCTGGGTAGAATTCTTGTCGGTTATTAAGGATCCTTTTCATCTCCTGATCTATTCGGGTTATTGCTCCTTTACGAGCTTCTTGACTCACGTGCCCAACCTGGATTTCATCCCCATTGCTGGCTTGAGAGGCATGACGACTTATCATCCCTTGGCGGTTACATGGCAGTTTGATCAGACACAGGATTTTCACCCTTTCACGGGCGCAGCCGCCTACCGATTCCTTATATCATCCCAGACAGAGAGAGATCTACTGCGGGTATATAATCTTTGGTCCCGCAGGATCCTTGCCGAGTATAGTGACGGTTGCCCCATCCAGACATTCGCTTATGTGCAATGGTTGTGCGGAGACTCAGATATGGTTGGTTTGAGTCAGACCGGGGATTTTGATGACTCTGGAGTGATTTTCCCAGATGATACCACAGATCATTCCATCTCAGCTGATTCTGCCCCTAGTCGGGTTACTGAGGATACCCGACTCCGCCTGGCCTTGATTACTACTGAGGCTGAGAGGGATGCCGCTCTTGTTGAGAGAGATGATGCCATTCTGGCTAGAGACGCTGCCATTGCTGACAGAGACGCCATTATATTTCATACCAGGGTAGTTATAGATGCTCATTCTGAGACTGTCAGCCGAGCCACTGCTTTATTGGATCGCGTCGACATGATGGGACAGCAGATTGCAGGGGATGCTGATGCTTCAGATCTATCCACCACTTTATCCATCCTGCTTCAGCTAGTTTCAGATTTGTAGATTATTTTATTTCCTGCATACACTATGTCAGTTTCATCGGTTATCGAAAGAGAAATCTTGTAACAAAATGACTTATATATACAGACATGCATTTAAATTTAGTCATTTTCCCTTTTTGTCGTATCGTTGCCTTTCATTGGATCCTCATTTTATCCAGCTGACCATGATTTTGACATTTCGCTTTCTTTCTCTTCTCCAGTCTTGATGGAGATTTGACAGATATTGCCGCGCACCCTGTCGATTTCATCGGGCTGGGTCTTAGATTTTGGCTAAGTGTTTGGTTGGGGCAGGGTTATGACACTTGAGATGAAGCTGATCAGGTGGCTGGTTTCGAGGGTACAAGAAGGTTTTTCTGGCTGTTGGGAATCGGTTTTGATAGAAGAAAGTATTATTTTTAAAGAATCGAACCGTGACATGATGGCTGCCTACGTACCCCCACAAGTTGGGAGATCAGGTCCTACGTAGTTCGTTCCTCAAAGAAAAGGGGAACTGATGATTCAAGCGTAGAACCGCTTCACCGAGTCGGAATTGATGGGCTGTGGAAATACCTCACCATCCATTTCTTGCAATATGAGGGCTCCTCCGGATAGCACTTTCTTAATCACAAAAGGTCCTTCCCAATTCGGGGCAAACTTCCCCTTGGCTTCGTCTTGACAAGGCATGATTCTTTTTAGCACTAGGTTGTTTTCCTTGAACTTCCGAGGTCTTATCCTTTTGTCGTATGATCGAGAGATCCTTTGTTGATATAATTGATCGTGCCAAACAGCAGCCACCCTCCTTTCATCAATTAGGGCCAATTGGTCGTATCGGCTTTGCATCCAATCCTCCTCGCTTATCTGAGCATCGATTAATATTCTGAGGGACGCCATCTCAACCTTAACTGGCAGAACAGCCTCCATTCCATATACCAAAGCGTAAGGGGTTGCCCCCGTAGAAGTACGTGTTGACGTTCTGTATGCCAGCAGGGTGAGGGGTAGCAGATCCGGCCATCCCCGATGATTAGCAGACATTTTCGTCATGATCTTCTTGATATTCTTATTTGCAGCCTCCACTGCCCCATTCATCTTAGGACGGTAAATAACAGAATTGAGGTGTTTGATCTTAAACTGGTCGCATAATCCCTTCATGAGGGCATTGTTCAAATTCTTGGTATTGTCGGAGACTAAAACCTCAGGTTGCCTGTATCGACAAATGGCATTATTCCTGATGAAACCGACAATGATCTCCTGAGTTACTTTGGGGAAAGAAGCTGCTTCTACCCATTTAGTGAAGTAATCGATCATGACGAAAATGAATCGATGTCCGTTGCTTGCTTTGGGCTCTATCGGTCCGATTACATCCATTTCCCACATTGAAAATGGCCATGGGGAGGTCATACTGTGCAGTTCATTGGGAGGCGTATGGATCACATTGCCGTGAGCCTGGCATTGGTAACACCGTTTGACATGATCATCGCAGTCAGCTTTCAGTGTTAACCAGTAATGCCCCGTTCTCAAGATCTTTTTGGCCAGCATCGGTCCACTCATGTGTGGCCCACACACTCCACCATGTATTTCGTCCATAATCCTTTGGGCCTGTGTCTCATCTACGCATTGCAACAGTCCCAACCCAGCATCCCTCTTGTAGAGTGAATCCCCACTCAGGGAAAAATTCATTGCCATCTTTTGAATTCTCATCCTCTCAGCTCGGTTTGCTTGGTCGGGAATGGATCTATCCCTCAGATATTCCCTTATGTCGTGATACCAAGGCTGCTTCGGCATAACCACCTCCTCTGATAATACTGCCACATGTTCCTCATATGCTGGGGCATTCCGTATCGCTATTTCAATTTGTGGAACATCTTTTCTTTTGATTATATGGATTAAGGAAGCCAGAGTTGCCAATGCATCAGGAAAATCGTTCCGTCCCCGGGGGATATGTCAGAAAGCGATATCTTCGAACTCTCGCATCAATTGGATAACACAACGATAGTATGGAAGTAATCGGAGCTCCTTAGTGTTGTATACCCCGATCGCTTGTCTGATTACCAGTTCCGAATCCCCGAACACCGCTAGTCTTTTCACTCCCATATCGCGGGCAAAATGGAGTCCCAATATACATCCCTCGTACTCAGTTGTGTTGTTCGAATTACTGAACTGCAATTTAGTGGCCACAGGGTATTGCTCTCCGGTGATAGAGACCAGGACGGCTCCGGCCCCGGCCCCCTCAGCATTCATGGCACCATCAAAATACAGCTTCCAGAACTGCCCCTCGTCATCACATTTCGTGTGTAATACCCAAAATACATCTTTGCCCGGCAAAGGAGTTTCTAAAGGCTCCATCCCCCCTGCTGGCGTTTCTGCCAACTGATCTGCAATTCCCTGCCCTTTCATGGCTTTCTGAGTTACGTATACCATGTCGAACTGCTGTAAGATTAACTGCCATCTTGATAGTCGATAGTTCAGCATGGGCCTTTCAAAGATATATTTCAGGGGATCCATTCTCGATATCAGGTACGTAGTATGCCCGTGGAGGTAGTGCTGTAATCTCCCCGCAGCCCATGCCAAAGCACAATAGGTCTTTTCGATGGGAGTGTAATTCTGCTCACATCGGCTAAATCTCTTGCTGAGGTAATAGATGGCCTGCTCTTTACCTACTTCATTCTTCTGTCCCAGCATACATCTCATCGCAATGGCATTGACCGATATATACATAAACAGAGGAATCCCATCCTTCGGGGGTACCAGCACTGGTGCCTCTGTCAGCTGCTTTTTAATGGTCTGAAAGGCTTTCTGACATTGCTCATTCCACTCTTGGGAAGCATCTTTCCTTAATAGTTTGAAAATCGGCTCGCATGTAGTCGTCAAGTGGGATATGAAGCGGCTGATGAAGTTTATTCTTCCCAGGAATCCTCTTATCTCCTTCTCCGTGTGAGGTGCCGGCATATCCACAATGGCCTTAATCTTCGCCGGATCCAACTCAATGCCCCGATCACTAACCAGGAATCCCAAGAGCTTGCCCGACTGCACTCCGAAAGCACACTTTGCTGGATTAAGCTTCAAATTATATTTTCTGAGCCGATCGAATAGCTTTTTGAGATGGGTTATATGATCAGATTCTACCCTTGACTTCACGATAATGTCATCCACGTAGACCTCTATCTCCTTGTGTATCATGTCGTGGAACAGGGCCATCATGGCTCTCTGATAAGTAGCCCCCGCATTTGTGAGACCGAAAGCCAATCGTCTATAGCAGAAGGTGCCCCAAGGGGTGATGAAAGCGGTCTTTTCCCGATCTTCCTCCGCCACCATTATCTGATGATACCCCGCAAAGTAATCAACAAAAGAATACATCTCGTATTGGGTTGTGTTGTCCACCAAGATGTGTATAAAAGGCACTGGGAAGTTGTCCTTGAGACTGGCCTTGTTAAGATCTCTATAGTCGACACATACCCTCACCTTCCCTCCAGGCTTAGCCATTGGGACTACATTGGACAGCCATTCTGGGTAAGTGGACACCATAATGATTCTAGCCCTGAACTGCTTGATGATCTCCTCCTTCACCTTCAAGCTCCACTCCGGTTTCAACTTTCTCAGTTTCTGCTTGACAGGCTTGAAACCCTCCTTGATGGGCAACCGGTGAACCACAATGTCGGTGGATAATCCGATCATGTCCTCATGAGACCAGGCAAAGACATCCTCATACTGGCTTAGCAACTCAGTTATTTCTGCTTTCTGGCTAAGGGTAAGGTATGTCCCTATCTTGAGCTCTTTGGGTTTGTCAGGGGCTCCGATATCTATGGTGATGATTTGGTCTAAGTTGGGTTTGGGTTTATCCTCGACCCATCCTTTGATCTCATCAGGCGCGTCGTCGTAATCTGTCTCGTCTTGCTCAATGCCCATTAAATCGAAATCCAGCTCAATATCAAAATCATAGTCATCATTCAAATTTGAAAGACCGTTTGTTAGGCAAGGATTACTCAAATTGGTACACCTGATATGAAACAAAATATTTGTCATATATAAGTCATTTTCCACAACGATCACATTTTCAGATAACATAACGAAACGACATAATTATGCAAAATACAAAACAAAAATGAACTTCTTCATCCTCCCATCCTCTGGGGTCTACCACCCTGAGGTCGGGTTTTACCCTTGTTTGGATATCACTGGTTCCATTGTCCAGTTGTCGATGGTCATATTAGACGGAATGCGCTGGATGAAAGGTGGCTTCACATCGGAAACTTCCCTGATGACTACGGCTATATCGCCTGAGTCCCTCTTCCTACCTTCTTCAGGAATAATTAGTCCTGCCCAATCGATGATAGGCACACCTTGTTGGGCTCCCGGTGGCGTGGCAACATCCTTCCCCTCTCCATTGCTTGTTAACTGTCCGGGGATATAGCACCTGGTTTCGAACTTTTGTGCGACCTCCTATAGGAAACTTTCCCTCTTGGTCGACTCATCACTCGTGGGGGTCAACTCTTCATCCCCTGTCCCAATCACAGGCTTGCTAGTCCCTCGTTCATTGTTGACCTTGGTCATCGGATTTCCAGCCAGTCGAGTCGGGGCCGCGTCCTGACGGTGTCTCCGTGCTACGCCTTCATAATATCCCAACCCTGCTTTGCCTATTTGATGGGGTAGTTGAATGGGCTCGGTGATTCCTTGACTGCTCTTTCCTAACCCTTGTCCAGGTTGAAATTTCATTTTCATCATTTCCTTTGCGACAAAGGTGAGTTCTGGAGAGACCCTAGGTTTCATGGCTGGAGCCCCCAGGCATCTGTAGTGGGGAGTGCTGATTTCCAGCGCCTGAAAACTGGCAGGTGTCGCAGACTCGTCCACATTAATCACAGGCAGGCCATTCCTGGAAGGAGAAGGGTCATCACACTCTGCCGAGATCGTCACCAGATTCCCGTCGATGATTAGTTTGATTTGCTGGTGTAGCGTGGAAGGGACTGCCCCGGCCATGTGTATCCACGGCCTCCCCAATAACAAGTTATAACTTACCGCAATATCTAAGACTTGAAAAGAGATATCAAAAGTACAAGGTCCTATTTCCACCGGCAATTCTATCTCCCCAATTGTATCCCTCCGGGATCCGTCGAAGGCTCGTACCACTACATGACTGGCCCGTAGGCGCTTAGGATTGATGTTCATCTTCTGTAATGTACTGAGGGGACAGATATTCAACGCCGATCCCCCATCAATTAGCACCCCATTCATGATATAACCTGAGGAGATTACCGTAATATGCAACGGTTTTCGATGCCCCCTTCCTTCTTTAGGGATATCATCATCCATGAACGATATCACATTACTTTCCAACAGATGGTCCACCAGATGGCTGAAACTTTCTTTGTTAATTTCTTTGGGAATGTATGCCTCTTCCAGGACTTTGGCCAGAATTTTGCAGTGATCACTGGATGATAACACCAAATCCATGATCGACGTCAGGGTCGACTCCTCGCTTAATATCTGGATCCCCCTTGCTTCCGGATGATCCATCTTCCTCAAGAATTCCATGGCTTTCTCCTCGGAAATCTTTTCATTTTTCTTCGTTTTGCTTTCAAGGACTCGTCCAGGAAGATATAAGGGATTCCCCTTTGTTGTTACAGAAGCACAACTGGCCGCTTCCTCTGACACTCCCCCGTAATTCCATGGTACCGTTTTCAGACTGTGGACAGGGATTTGCAATCTCGCTGTAAGGGTGAGGGGTTTCGGAGCTGCTAACTTGACAGGCCCCTCTATGATATTTCTGCTTACACCCACCAACCTAATTGGCGCTCCCCGTGTACTTCTGTGATCACTTATCACGTTGATCATTTCCTCAATTTTCTTTACATAATTCAGCCTTGACGACCCCTCGGCTTCACTGGCTTCCGCCACATTGACCCCCCCTCCATCATGCCTAGGCAGGGGATTGACTTTAACATTTGGGGAGTCTGGCTGTTCCACCATAATTTCCCCACTATCAATCAAGTTCTGAATTCTGTGCTTCAGCGTCCAACATTCCTGCGTATCATGACCAGGGGAACCTGAGTGGTATACGCATCGCTTGCTTGGGTCAAATCTTCTTCCTTTTGGGTCACTTGGGGGTGCCAAGTCGACTATTTTCCTCTGGGCTATCAACACTGCCAAAACCCGCTCAAGAGGATCCCCGAGTGGGGTGAATACTCGATTTTTCGGGGTCTCGAATCTCCTTCGCCCGTCCGTCCTCTGATCAGTGAAGTTAGGCTGTCGGGATGGCCCCACTCTCTGTATCTGTGCTGGAGGATTGTTATCCGCCTTTCTAGCTGATCCCTGCAGGATGAGGGAAACATCTTCCTCCTTTTTCTTTTGGACCCTACGGGAAGTTCTGCCATAGTTCCCACTTTGGATTTGTTCCGCAGCTATTTCCAAAGCCGTGAAATCCCGAATCTTGCCAGACTTCAAACCCATATCCACCATTTCTCCGTGTTTTATCATCTCGGCAAAAGGTCTTCCAATCCCCGATATAACCCACTCATAATAAGGTGCCTCTTGAATATCCACGAAGGTCATCACCATCTCCGACTCGCTCATTGGGGGATTCACCTGTGCAGCCATACCCCTCTATCGCTGTGCATAATCCCTGAAAGATTCTTTTGGTTGCTTCTTGATTTTCGTCATTTGATATCTATCAGGGGCCATTTGTGCCTGGAAGCTATATTGTGTTAAGAAGGTATGGGCCAACTCCTCCCAATTATGGATCCGGGCATTATCAAGACGAGCATACCAAATTCTTGCCTCTCCCGTCAGGCTCTTTTGGAATAATTGCATTCTTAGACCTTCGTCTTCTGCATAAGATCCAAGCTCCCTGATGTATATTTTCAGATGTGTATAAGGATCCCCCTTCCCACTGTATTTCTCAAATTCGGGGATTTTAAACTTCTCCGGATATCTGGTTCTGGGGAAGACACATAGATCTGAATAATTAACCCTGCCTAGGGAACCTATGCCTTTTAGAGATTGGATGGTCTCTTCCATCTGCTTCATTTTCCTTCGAAGGTCATCAGTATCTCCCCCCTCTGGAATCGTGATTACTGTCCTGTCAGGTGCAGGAACGGCCTTTGGGATGATTGGCTCGCCCTTAGGTTGGGGTGGATCCTCTTTAGGTGGATCCTGTCTCGATAGCAGTTGTTCCTTCAACATCATGGCCATTTCCAACATCTGTTTCTTAAAATCATCAAATTCCTCACGAGATATGGAACCAGGATTAGTAGGTGGAAGATCAGCCATTTCAGATGTGGAAACCTGGGCCCTTTTAGATTGCGAACGTGTTTGAGGAGCAATCCTGCAGAAACAACGGTTTGGAGTTTAATCTTTGGGAAATGAAAGACGTGGATGCATGCTAAAGCGGTAATTTTTTGTGCTTTTGGGTTTTTTAATCTTTCTCTGCAAAACAACATGTTAGCGATCCCTTATTGTAATAATAAATGCTAGACTCGACTTTATTATGTTTCCCCAGCTGTTCCCTGCAAAACATAGAGGTTAGTAATTTCTTTTGACAAGAGGGGAGGCATATATGAATACTGAATGGGACCATGACATTTATACGTGCGAATGTAAAAGGGCATAAAGAGACTTTTCCTGCGCTGGGTTAATCTGAGGCTGACCTATCCTAAGGTTACTCTCGCGGGCTTTTCGGCATGAAGGTCCCCAAATCTTCGCAATCTACTCGTCTGAATCCTTTCGATTGGAGCGGATTTGGGTGGTGCGTTTCCTGAGCCATCTCCGGGGACAGCCCCTTCGAGTCCAGTAATAAGCAACCGACAGGTTCGCCTCAGGAGGAGGTACATTCTCAACATACATTCACATTCATCGTCCTCACCGTATGCAAATGATTACTTTAAAGTAAAGCAATTCCATTCAATTATTCATTTATTAGACAAAACACACATTCACACAATAACGAGTAAAAAAAGATCAAAATATCGCATGCACACACATATTCATGAATTTTTTTAAAGGATAGGATAGCATCAAGATTTGAACGTGGCTTAAGCCCTCTAATGTCCCCAGCGGAGTCGCCAGCTGTCGACGCTGGGAGGGATCGCCTCCGCTAAGATATTTATCCTTTCCAATTTTAGCCTTCTCATTAGATGATTTTTGGAAAAGGTCGGCATGAATGTCGACGGGGTTTTGAAATATCGTTTTTTATGATGAGCCAATTAATCAGAGTCGCCAGTTGGTATATTTGAAATGGATGTACCAACTCATCCAAATTACGTTTTCGTAAATCGCTGGCTCATATGTGACTCCGAATTATTTGGTCTGTGAACCGAGATTAATAGAGTTCGGGGGCTTGCTTAAGCGAGGGGAAGGTGTTAGGCACCCCCCGACTTCCGTGAAACACGGTTACCGCAATCCTGATGCTTTTTCTATCCTTTAATTCATAAAATGTGTATGTGTGTGCGCGTGTGTGTGTCTATGTGAATATTGTGGTGAGTTTGTATGAAAGAATCATTTGGGGTTTTTTATGGAAAATCGTGCTTTGAGAATGCCTTAGAATGTCTTTCGATTTATACGAGAAAGCTTTATTCTTTATTAGAAAGGTTTGATTTTGATTGTCAAAACTGTAAGGTTTTCATTTGGGTGTAGTTTTGGCAAAGCAAGAGTTTTTTAAACCTTCGTCAAAATAGGAATCGAGACCTATACGTTGCTCTCGTAAAACGAGCGGGCAATTTCTAGAATCTCTTTAACCCTATGCACAAAGATTTAATAAAACATTATTATTTTGTATAAAACCATTCTTGTGATGTCTTTGGAAAAACGACTTTCTTTAGCTTTTCGTTAAAGAGGAATCGACCTTCATTAGCACTCCCAATTTTTAGCCTCGTGATTCTAATAACCTAATTTGATTGATTTTATGGAAGTCTTATCGTTTAGCTTTGAAATCAATTTCGTGTCATAAATCAAATCAAGCATTAAAATGCGTTGGAGCTATTCATGGGCATGTAAGCCATCAAAATAACCTCGAATGCCCACAATCGCATACTTTCACTTATGACGGGGCCTTAAACACGATTCTCGCCTTGGCGTCATTTTAAGGCCCGACGATTACATACTTACAATGAAGACTACATCGCTCCTACTACTTATATCAAAATATGTCCATCATCGGATTTGGACCACGGGGTCGCGTTCCTAGGCTCACATCCAAAATTGCTAAACAACCACAAAATGGATATTACAAGAAATAACCAACACGGATAATCTAACAATGTCAAGACATCCTAAAATAGCAACCTAAGGGAACCACGCCCAATATATCACCGTAAAACAAACAAAAAAATTCAATAATTGAATATCATCGGGTTATTAGGAAGAATCTTGTTCCGATGGAACCCTCACTAATAATCCCTAATTCATTGTCCCACCATAAATTGTATGAAAACTACATTTAATTTAACCAAATGATATGATAGAAATTGCTATAACAAGGAGATTTTCACCTTGCAAATGATATCAAAGTGGATGCAAACTTGTGTATTTGAATAGAATGAGAAGTATCTATGGTACAATCAAATCAAAGAGTATAAATCCTCTCCTTTTTTGTTTCTTTCTCTCTTATTTTGTTGCCAAATTTTTGCTATTTCTCTCTCTTTTTCCGAGCTGCTGCTGCTTATTCTTTCTTCCTCTCTCCGCCTGCTCACCTCCTGGATGCTGAATGAAGGAATGAGCTAAAATAGGCTGACCAGAGCCAGCCGCAGATCAATCTGCGGCTGGCTGGCCGCCCCCATCCACTCAGCTGGTTTTCGGTTTCCGTGTTTCGAGTTCCGTGTTTTCAAAAGGCGCACTTATTGGCCGCAGATCAATCCGCGGCTGGCTGGTTTGATTTTCTCGATTTTCGTGCTACGCCTCGATTCTCGTGTCGTGACGTCGATTTTCGCTGACAGGCTTGTATTTTGCAGTCCGAGAATTACTGGGAGACGTGCCACATCATTCGGGAATGCTCATTTCGGATGGCCTTGTTGTCACATCAGTTTTGGTTGTAAATCGTCGCGGTGGCGTCGAGTCCGGTTCATTTGACGATTTTGCCCTCCTGTCAGGGTTAGCATAGGGAACGCAAAATTTGGGTGTCTACATTCTTAATAATTTGCACCTGAAACCAATTGAAGTACACATTAAAGAATGCAAGGAATTTAAACTATTAAAATTCAGGCCTATAAAATCCTAAGCTATAAAAATAAAATTCAATAACAACATGAACTAAAATTAAAAATAAATAAATAAATAAATAAAATAAATTCTGGGTTGTCTCCCAGTTAGCGCTTAGTTTAATGTCATCAGCCCGACTTTGTCTTTGCTGCTTTAATCTGGTTGGATTGCAAAAATTTGCATTTCATGTCTCCTATTTGTCTTTTCCTTGAAAGTTCTAGAATTCATGCAAAATTGAGGATCCTCATATTGATCTTCATTCATTGACAAAAAATAACTGTTCTCATCCTTTTCATCTTTTACTATGTCTACTTTAATCACTTTACTCCCATAACATTCCTCATGACCACATGGACTATTGAATGACATCTCTTGATCTCTCTTTTCCTGGCTCTCATTCTTGATCTCTCTTTTCCTGGCTCTCATTCTTGATCTTCTTCTGTACATTCTCACTATCATCTTCCATATTTGGGTATGTCCTCTTTAGTTTCTCACCAACTGTATGCAGCTTCTCATCATTCCGACATGGAATTACATTGTCATACTCCACACTTTCTCTTTTTGGATTTAACCGTATCGCTTGGCAAAGTATTAAGAGGACGATTTTTAAGTGCATTGGCAAGCTGTTCTACTTGATTCTCGAAATTTTGAAGCGCCACTTGTTGATTGTTCATCGTCATCTCATACTGCTCTATGAAATTGGTGAGGCGTTCCACCAAATTCATCATCTCTTGTTGTGGTAGAGGTGGATACGAGAATTCTGGTGGGTATGATGGACTTGGAGTATAGAATCGATCTTGATTGTCATAGCTCCATGAAAAGTCTTGGTGATCCTGCCAACCTGGATGATAGAGATTTGGGTTGGTATTGGGTTGCTGTTGATAGTAGGCATTCTTAATGGACTGACTCCCAAGAGCATCAACTGTACTTGTAAGCGTTGTTATCTAGGCTGATAATGTTGTAAATGCATCAACATCGATTATCATTATCGCCCTTGGTTGTGTCATTCTTTCATACGACCATTGATAATTAAATGCAGTCATAGTACTTGAAAAGGAAGTAAATCAGAAAAAAAACGTTTAAATTAAGATTAACTTTATCAAAATTAATAATGACAAAATATTAAAATAATTTTCCCGACAACAGTGCCAAAAATTTGTTGCCTAATTTCTTATTAGCACTTAACACGCAAGTATACACGTCTGTTTGTAATATTCAGCAAGCAAGGATATCGTTCCCACGAGGAAATGTGTTAATATTTATCAATTACTAATTTTTAATTCAATTGATCCTATTTAAACTACGAATGATTTGTGTAATTTGAAAATTAAAATTAACAAACTAACTACTAAATTATGAGATACCAAGAGTAAATGCAAAATTAAAAGCTTAAGATTACAACTTCCCTTTAGTGTTTCATTTAAACCAATACACTTCCTATTTAATTAATTAATTAAAATGAATTACTAACCAGAATTCTTTATAGTATTCACGCGCTTCTTCCGATGAACAAATGAACAAATCCTCATAAATCCGACATTTAAGCAACAGAATTATAAGGAACACCCTAATTAATTAACTCACTATATTCTTATGTGAATTAGGATTTCAAGCACAAATTCTTTCAATGGCTGCAAAAGACATAGGTATATTCCTATCATATACGTTAATCATATTAACCTTACTCAGTTGTATGAATAAATGTTATCATACCCAGATCTAAATCTATACTCCATATTCTAATTTTGTATAGATTATCACGGTAATTGTTGATTAGACAATTAATCAATAAGAACAAGATATGATAAACGATTCAAAAGTAATTAACTTAAATTAAATAGAAAGCATCAGTCTAAATTACATACAAAGTTCCGTTGCAATCTTAATTGAAAGTTTAGTTCATAATGAATAAGAAAAACATCATCCATCTAATAAATAAAAATATCCAGAGATTACAAAATTTAAAGATAAAAGAAGGGAATAGAAGAAACTATAGTGGTTGCTCCCAAACTCTCTCTTGATCTTCAAGCTCTGCAAATCTCCTTCGTGTTCTCCCTTGTAGTCTCTCTGCAATTCTCTTCTTATGTTATATCCTCTAAGTCCTCTCCAATTGGTCTTTTTTAAAAGGCTCTCATTCAGACTCCTTTTTGGCTTAAAAATCCTTTTTCCTAATTCTCAATTTTCGCGCTGGCACATTCTGCAGTTAGGCGTCATTACGCCGATCATAGAACAAATTCGGGCGTCATTACGCTGGTCAGTGGCATCATATTTACAAAAATGTCATTTTTGAATTTTTAATACTTTTCTTCTCCTAAAATGACATCCATGTCCCTCGTGCTCCATCCTACGATAAATAAACACAGAAAACAAATAAAATGACCCTAATGATACTTAAAGAAAGCAATAAATAATCTCAAAAGTACTTAATTCGTAGGTATAAAATCTACTCATCAATTACTATAGAGCTTCTGCACTGCCATCTCATACAGATTCTTTGACTCTCGAATGGCAGTGGTTTTGGCATCCCATTTGCTAGGTAGTGCCCTCATAAATTTGATGTTGAGGTCCTTATTTGGGTAGACCTTCCCATACGCTATCAGAGAGCTGAGAAACATATTGGATCTTTCATATATGGTGGTAATGTTCTTTCCAGACAAGTGAGAGAACATTTTATATTGTTGGGTGAGCTGTGACTGTTTATTCTCCCTGATATCTTCTATGCCTTCGTGCATAACCAACAAGGCTTCCCAGACCTCCTTGGTTGTTGTGCAATTGATGACGTTCTTGAATAACTCATCTTCCAGATCTATGAACAGGATGTTCTTGGCCCTCCTGTCTAGCTGAACTAGCTTTTTCTCTATGTTTGTCCATTCTGCTCTCTGCTTCACTGCCACTTTGTTCGAATCATCTACTGTTGGCGCAAGCTTTGTTGGGATGTAAGGACTGTTGATAACTGCGTCGAATAAATCTTCGTCGATAACATCTATATATGCCTGCATATGAACCTTCCAATTAACAAATTTATCTCTATTGCAAATGGGTGACTTATTTCCACCCCTAAGCTCATAACTAGGTTTATTTTGTGCCATAGATCAACTCAAGCAATTTAAGCTTTGTTCAAGAGAACCTGCTCTGATACCACTTGTTGTTTCCTAGAGGCACTAAGAGATCTAAAAGGGAGTTTGAATAGATCATTTTAAAACTTTTTTTAAAGAGGTATTACCAGATTATTAGTTAAATAAATTTAATTAAGCATAACGGAATATTAGTTTAAAAAACTCTTTAGATTTAATGAAAATTTCAGCCCTGAATTTAGTTCAATTTATGAAATTAAGTCACCGACAAATATAAAAGATAAATACAAAAATATAAATGCTGAAAAGTAAATGACACAAGAAATTTTTAAGTAGTTCAGAGCACAAATAACTCCTAGTCTATTTTTCTACTCTGCGAGTGGGAAATCCACTAAGGATGCATGAGGTGATCACTAAGATCTATTACAATGATGAATCACTAAGATTCCTTCAATTCACTCAGACTTGGCAAAGGGTCACTAAGACTAGTTCACTAAGAACTCTTCAAGTCACTTAGACTTGGTAACAAAAGGTCACTAAGACCATCGAATCATAAGAGATGTGTTGATTTCTGAGGTGTTACAAAGTGGCATTAAGCTCAACTTCTGAAGAACTTAGTAACAGAACAAGTTGTTCTTGTTTCATAGAGTAGAGCTTTCTTAAAGTTTGGGAAACAATTCAACTTGATGTTCATGATTCGTACGTTTGATTGAATCTTCATACCCTTTTATAGACGACCTCGAGATTTTTTCGTTGGAAAGTTGTTGTTATGCATTTAATGCTCTGATCCTAGAAGATCTCTGATGTTGACTTTCAAGGAGGATGTGTCAGCTTACTTTCGGTTCTAATAGGTCACTTCTGACTGTAGCAGTACCAACCACATGGGTGATCTCACATCGCCAAGCTAGCTATCAGACATAACTCGATCTAATCTTCATTTCAAACTTAGGATGATTGGCAAACATCTCGGGTTCTTCACTCTACAACGCTCCTCAATGTTAGTCTTATGTCAGACCTGACATGCTCTACGACTTTGATCGATCGTAGAGTTTCATGGAGATCATAGAGTTTTTGGCTTGATTTACTCCACGATCTGTACTCTACGATTTGTCCACTTTATGAATCGATCTGCACTCTACGATCTGCTCTACGATCTTAGAGCGAAGTCTACGATTTTTCTGTAGACTCTACGATCTTGATTTAGCTTTACGAACTTTTGGCAGACTCTGCGATCTTGCACTGAATGCTCTGCGATAACTTGGTTGACTCTACAATCTTCAATAAACTTTAAAATTTCTCAAAGTAGCTTTATTGTAATGACTGCGAATTTTAAGTGACATTATAAATAAAGTTAAGAATTTAATTTCTAATTAATTAATTTTTTTGCGATTAATTTAAATCATTACGTGATTTGGGTGACTATGTGACTATATGGTTGATTTAATTAAAGGAAGACCCAATTAATGGATATATTAAATTAATGGGCTAACATAAGAATTTTAATATCTATAAATTGATAAGATAATTGAACCAAGTAAATTTCCAATTAACTTCGGATATAGCAAGTTTAATTAGATTATATAATTTAATTAATTATGATTATGAAATGTGTGACTATATGTGAATTTATTTAATAGTCCAAGTATGTAATTAAATTTTAATGGACTAGCCTAGTAAATTATTTAAACAAGCCCAAATAACTAATTATGTATTAGACTTGTAGATAATTAATGTGAGATCATTTAATTAATTAAACTAGCTCACTACTTGAATTAATTATCAAGTATGCTAGCAGTCCAATGTTTTAATTATGGTAGCCCAAAAGAAATTATTTGGCAGCCCAAACATTAGTCCACTTGGTACATTTAGTAAAAAGTTAATTATCGGCCAATTATCCTCCAAATTAGACAATAGAAATAAATCAAAATTAGGGGATAATGGGTTGGGGACCAAGTGAGTCCCATATAATCTCCAAGTTGGCTTGATAAATAAAGTTGGGGATAAAATGTATAGATATAGAATTGTAAGTATGTGTATTGGTAGATAAGATTTCCATGTAATCTCCAAGTTAGCTTGATAGATACAGTTGGGGATAAAATGTATAGATATAGAATTTATAAGTATGTGTATTGGTAGATAAGATTCTCATGTAATCTTCATCTAAGCTCTTTAATTGGTGAAAAATCTCCAAGTTAGCTAGATAGATAAAGTTGGGGATAAAAATGTATAGATATACATATTATAAGTATAAGTTTTGGTAGCTATAAATAAGACCATTCACTAGTGCTAGTAAATGTTGGCTTCATTTTATTTTCTAAATCTTGTGAGCTTGAGAGAAAAATACACTTGAGAGCAAGAAGGAATGGTGGATGTCATCTAGCTTCATCGCCTACTTTGGAAAGAGGAGAAGAAGTGCATCCAAAACTAAAAGGTTTAAAAGTTTTCTAATCTCAAAACCCTAATTAGTTTATAGTTGATTTATGTTAATAATATTATCTAGTATGTTGATTGTGGGAGGAACTTTGTGATGAGAAACTATGGTGAGTTCCGAAGATATAAGGGTGGATGGGTAAAGGAGAGTATATGTTTATGTGAAAAAGGTGTATCTATGTAGCTGTTTTGGAAAGAAATGAGGAGTACATATTTGTAAACCCTATGGTAGTAAATATATATGTTAGATAATGTTTTATGGTTAGATGTGTTCAATATATGTGTTGATATGCTTTGAAGGTAAAGAAGAACAAGAAATGTTTTTATGAAGTTTAGTTCGAAAACCTTAGAAATTTCAGTCTAATTTGGACAGCCACCATTTTCAAACCATAACTTATTTTTGAGATCTGCCAAAACCATTGAATAGATCTATGAGTTTACTAAAGAACCTCACTGGAATCGCTAAAAAATATTGAACGAGCCGTCCGTAGCGCATTTTCTACCAAAACAGTTTTCTGCCAAAAAATTCGAAGACCATTTTGCCCTTTTTTCGTGGACTGTTTTGGCCAGTTACTGAGCTTTAAAAATTATGGTCATACGGGATATGAAAATATATAAAGTATTGAGCCGCTGTCCAAAAATGAACGTATTCTGACTCCGGATGAGTGAGTTATGGCCCGACGAAGATTTCGATTTTTAAAATAAAAACTGCAATATCTTAAAGCGTGCAACTCTAAAAATTATGAGATTTTAACTAAGATTGTCTCTGATGGAAGGAAGCTACCGTGTAAATTTCAGAATTTTCTGATGAAATCTCGATTTTTAATAAATGTTGCAATTTTGGGCAGAAATGACATATTTAAAAATAGTAAATGAGGTTGAAAAATTAAAAGAAAATTATTTTGTGTGTAAAATGAAATATACTAAATATATCCAAGAGATATAAAAATAATAAATCAAGTAAGAAATTTTAATAAATATGATTGAGTTAAGAAAAATAAAGATAATAACATAAAATAATTATTTATTATTTAATTAAAATTAAATAATACATAAAGATAATTGTTTATTATTTAAATAATATTAAATAATAAACAAGGTAATTAAAAATAATTAAATTAATTATTTATTATTTAAATACTAAATAATAATAAAGTAAAGGAATTAAGGAATTAATAAAGTGATTAAACAATTTACACTAAAATTGTTTAAGTGCTTAAATATTACTAAATAATTAAAATATTATTGAATAATAATATTAGTTAACAATTAAATTATTATTTAGTTATTAATCATAATAGTAAATGATTAAATTATTATTAAATGATTAATAATAATAGTAAGCGGTTAAATATTATTAAAGGATTAGTAATATTATTAACCAATTAAGATGTTGTTAAATACTCCCTCCGTCCCAAAATAAACGTCCTAATTACTTTTAACACGCTGATTAATAAAGTTTTCTTTTACCTAAATTACCCTTTTTGATTACTTATTAATTGAAGGATTTTTTCACTTATCTATGTCCCCAATAATTAATTATTACTAACTAGTTCCAACATATGCTCACATTCTATATTTCTCTCTCCAAACTAATTACATTCATATGTCCAACATACATATAAACCGTCCACATTTGCTGGTATTGATTTCTAGCTACTTTATCATTTTTATTGTTATTCACACATTTCAATACATCTATTTCTCTCTCCAATTCATGCATGCAAACCGGCTGTAACTATCCATGCTTGCACACCCTTTATATACTGATAAGATAATAATGAGATAGAGAGAGAGTGGTATAACAATACCACTCTTCCCAATATAAACCTTTTATTACTCCATTTCCTAAGTTTCCAATAAAAATTGACTAAAAAAATATAAGTATAAGTGAAAAAATAAGACAAAAGTAGTTACTAACATAGAAATAGGACATTTATTTTGGACCATCCTAACAAAGAACTTAGGACGTTTAATATGGGATGAAGGAAGTAATTAATAACATTAGTAAGTGAATTATGTATTATTAAGTGTATAATAATATTAATTGGTAATTAAAAAATTATCCAAGGGTGATAATATTGTCTTGTAATTTATGTGTTATTAATTAGGGAATTATGTGCTTATGTGACACCCCCAAATTCAGTTATCAATACCTCAAATTTGGTGCTCACGATAAAGTACATCCATACACCTCTAAATAACATAAATTAACTAATGTGGAATAAATAAACATATGTTATTCATTACAAAAGGTTTACTACGGTCCCAAGGTCTATAACCATAAATAAATACATCACGGAATACAATAATAATACAAAACGATTCTACGATTACATAACGGGATAGTACATATAACTATTCCTTAAGCTTTCATTTGTCTGTGTCCGCTTTAGAACTCCCTGGCTTAGCTGCAATAGGTTCATGATATAGCAAGGGTGAGCAACTACTTTGCTCAGTAAGTTTAAAAGAAAAGGAAGATATATCATGAATGAATGAGAATAATAATCGCATAGTTCAACAATTTAAGAACATTGAAGAAATAGCTGACAATATAATCAAAGTTCAAATAAAATAATGAATATTGATTATTTACTGTTGAGTGGTCCAATAGACCATGAACTTTTTGGCCAAAGGATCAGTCATTCAACTAACCCTTTTAAACACCTGGCCCGTCAGTAGTACTTGAGGGGATCAGTCTCTCGTACCCTATGTGTATGCATAACATTTAGCTCTGACAGCATTGAATAACCAACACATTATAATCCCCTAATAAGGGTTTCTCTCTCAGTCCAAGAATCCATGCCAACAATCGGTTTGGATAGCTTTTAAAATAATAACCTATACATGTCTAGTCGAAACAAGTGGCGTAGACTATTTCCTTAAACAATTCATGAATGAAGAACTTAACGTTTCACAGTCCAATAATAGATAATGAATTCAAATGCATAAGCTGCGAATATCAACAATTTATCCTTGATGTGGAGGAATTGACAGTAATCAATCCACTAATATAATTTGAAAGTAATAACTCGATTTGAGTCATGAAACTTGCAATAATATACAACATTTGTATAAGATAGGAAACTTGCTCAAATAAATAAAAAAATAGTTGAGTAAGGAACTTGCAATAATATAGAATGATTGCTCAATCAATAAATAACTCGCACAATAAATAAAAGTTATACGGTTGAGAAAACCTGCCCAATATTAAATCGAGCTAGGGTAAGGAAACTTGCCCAACACAAGAGTTAGACAAGCGTTAGGAAACTTGCCTAACATATACCTGTTTGCACGAAATAAAAATAGTGCATAAGGCTTAGAAACTTGCCTGATGCGCTGCTACAATATTATAATGCACGCTCCTTAATATCCTACACATGTAAATACATATTCGTATAACAATTAGTCACATAAAGACTAGGTTCAAAACAGACGTTGCATCATTAAAACACATTGATTGTCACTACGACTACCCAGTCGAGGGTCTCGCTCCCCGGTAAGCGAGCGACTGTCCAGCTCATCGGTGAGCTAGCGGGGGTCTAAGGAGGCAGCGCCCCCTAGAAGCTAAACGTAAGTTACAACCAGGTTACTCAATTTACGCCTTAAGACAATACCAATTTGGTTGACACTTAATATACAATTAAGCAATTAAGGTTAAGGTTTAACAAGATATAAATAACTAACTTGTTCAATCATTTAGTACAAAAATATAAGTTTGGTCTTGCTGGAAAAATTCACTGGGTCTGACCCGACCCGACCCGGCCTGGCTGAACCGACCCGATTCAGACACGAAACTGACGCTGCGGCGTCAAGCCTTATGCTAGTTCCCACGCTGCGGCGTGAGTCCCGTGTTATCCCCATGGCAAGCGTGACGCTGCAACGTCGCACTTAGAGCTTGGATCTCACGCTGCGTGAAGCCTGTCAGGGGAATAGGACGGAGCTTACGCTGCAGCGACGCTTCCTAGTGCTAAGCTTGACGCCGCAGCGTCAAGCCTATCATGGGAAAAAACACATGACTCATATCGTAGCGTGGAGTCCAGTTCTAAGCCTGACGCCGTAGTGCCAGTGCCGTGTCTGGCCTGGGTCGGGTCGGTCAGACCGGATCGAGTCGGGTCGGACCTAGTGAGTTTTTCCAACAAAGTCCAAAACTTATATTAGACAGGTTATTTATATCTTGTTAAATCCTTATGTGCTTAATTTTATATCAAGTGTCAACCAAATTGGTGAATAGGATGGAGCTTACGCTGCAGCGACGCTTCCTAGTGCTAAGTTTGACGCCGCAGTGTCAAGCCTATCATGGGAAAAAACACAGGACTCATGTCGTAGCGTGGAGTCCAGTTCTAAGCCTGACGCCGTAGTGCCAGTACCGTGTCTGGCCTGGGTCGGGCCGGTCAGACCGGATCAGGTCGGGTCGGACCCAGTGAGTTTTTCCAACAAAGTCCAAAACTTATATTAGACAGGTTATTTATATCTTGTTAAAGCCTTATGTGCTTAATTTTATATCAAGTGTCAACCAAATTGGTGTTGTCTTAAGGCGTAAATTGAATAACCTGGTTGCAACTTACGTTTGGCTTCTAGGGGGCGCTGCCCCCTTAGACCCCCGCCAGCTCACCGGCGAGCTGGACAGTCGCTCGCTTACCGGGGAGCGAGACCCCCGACTGGATAGTCGTAGTGACAATCAATGTGTTTTAATGATGCAACGTCTGTTTTGAACGTAGTCTTTATGTGACTAATTGTTATACGAATATGTATTTACATGTGTAGGATATTAAGGAGCGTGCGTTGTAATATTGTAGCAGCGCATCAGGCAAGTTTCCTAACGCTTGTCTAACCCTTGTGTTGGGCAAGTTTCCCTAACCTTACTCGAATTATACTTGAGCATGTTTAATATTATATACAAATGTTGTATATTGTTGCAAGTTTCATGACTCAAAATGAGTTATTACTTTCAAATTATATTGGTGGATTAATTATTATAAATTACTCCACATCCAAGATAATTATTGATATTCGCATCTTGTGCATTTAAATTCATTATCTGTTATTGGACTGTGAAACATTTAAGTTCTTCATTCATGAACTGTTTAAGGAAATAGTCTACGCTATTTATTTTGGCTAGACATGTACAGGTTATTATTTTAAAAGCTATCCAAACCGGTGTTGGTATGGATTCTTGGACTGAGAGAGCAACCTTTATTTAGGGGATTTTAATATGTCGGTTATTCGATGCAGTCAGAGTTAAATGTTATGCATATACATAGGGTACGAGAGGCTGATCCCCTCGAGTACTACTGACAGGCTAGGCGTTTAAAAGGGTCAGTTGAATGATTGATCCTTTGGCCAAAAGTTCATTGTCTATTGGACCACTCAGCAGTAAATAATCAATATTGATTATTTTATTTGAGCTTTGATTATATTGTCAGCTATTTCTTCAATATTCTTAAATTGTTGAACTATGCGATTATTATTCCCATTCATTCATGATATATCCTCTTTATTCATTTTAAACTTGCTGAGCAAAGTAGTTGCTCACCCTCACTATATCATGAACCTATTGCAGCTAAGCCGGAGAGTTCCAAAGCGGACAAAGGTAAAGGAAAGCTTAAGGAATAGTTATATCTACTATCCCGTTATATAATCGTGGAATCATTTTGTATTATTATTGTATTCCGTGATGTATTTATTTAAGGTTATAGACCTTGGGACCGTAGTAAACCTTTTATAATGAACAACATATGTTTATTTATTCCGCATTAGTTAATTTATGTTGTTTAGAGGTGTATGGATGTACTTTATCGTGAGCACCAAATTCGAGGTATTGGTACCTGAATTTGGGGGTGTTAGAGCTTAAGTGACAATTTATTTGAGAATTAAAAATGAATCCCTATGTGTTATACTAATTGAAAGATAAACCTATTTAATATTAAGTCTTTCAAAAGAAGTAATTTAAATTGTGTAAGTCGTAGTCAACGAATAAGGCAAGTTTTCTAACTCAAACTCGAGTTATTATTTTCCAATCATGTTAGTGGTTTAATTATTGTCGATTACTCCACATCAATGATAATTATTGATATTCGCACTTCGTGCATTTGAATTCATGTTCTATTATTGAACTATGAAATGTTTAAAGTTCTTCATTCACGAACTATTTAAGAAATAGTCTACGCCATTTGTTTCGGCTAGACGTATGCATGTTAATATTTTTGAAAGCTATCCAAACCAGTAGTTGGTGCGGATTCTTGGACTAAGAGAGCAACCCTTGATAGGGGACTATAAGTGTCGGTTATCTGATGCGGTCAGAGCTTAATGTTATGCATACATATGGTGTACAAGAGGCTGATCCCCTCAAGTACAAATTGGCAGATTAAAATATAAAAGGGTCAGTCGAATGGTTGATTCCTTGGCATTATTCATGGTCCTTCGGACCACTCAACAGTTAATAATCAATATTAATCCTTTCATTTACACATTGATTTTATTGTTCACTTATTACATTAATTATCTTAAATCGTTGAATCATTTTGATTGTCATTCTTAACCATTCATGATATATCTTTCATTATTCATTTTAAACTTGTTGAGCAAAGTAGTTGCTCACCCTTACAATATCATGAAATAATTGTAGTTAAACCGGAGAGTTCCAAAAAGGACAAGGGCAAAGGAAAGCTTAAGGAGTAGTTGGATGTTAGTTATCTATCCATTGCTATTCTGTTTTGTAATCATGGAACTCTTTTGTATTAATAGAGTATTTCATGATGTATTTGTTTAAGGTTATACACCTTGGGACCGTAGTAATCCTTTTGTAATGAATAACATATGTTTATTTATTCCGCATTAGTTGTTATATGTTGTTTAGATGTGTTGGAATCCTATCATCTATACATTTGATTAGCTCAGTAGATCAACCAAATAAATTTGATCTTTCTACTCTAAATCCTTGTACATCAACATCTCATTTAAGGACTTTGCAAAAAATACTGTTTACAAATAAATATACATTAATATGATCTCATCATCATCAATTAAACATGCAATATATATATATATACACGGTTCGGATCTTAAACTCACCCCTTATCTGACTCACCCAAGCTCACCCCCCCTTTAGCGACGGACCCGGCGACGGTTCGGTCATACAACCGTCGTCTATACTTTTAGTGACACTATATGTTCTCCGTCGCTAAAAGTATATATGACGGTTGTATGACCGAACTGTCACCGAGTCCGTCGCTAAAGGGAGGTGAGCTTGGATGAGTCGGATAATGGGTGAGCTTAAGATCCGGACTGTGTGTGTATATATATATATATATGTATTCTACCCTATAGAATTGAATAAGTTATGAAACATACCTTGTTGCATCTGGGTTGCAGTTTCTCCAACTGTAGGTTGCTTTTCACTATCAATTTTTGAGTGATTTTCTTTCGTTATGTCTCGATTGTCATTTTCATTAACAATTATAAACTTTTACTTATGTTCTTTTAATTTATAAAAATAACATGGAAATATTTAATAGATTTCTATTTATAAATAGACATTAACAATTAGTGAATTACCCTTTGTATTAAAATACATTTTCTCATAGCTTCAAGTTTTTTTTTTGTTTTTTTTCTTTCTCCTGGCATTTGTAGCTAGGCGTCATTGTTCTTTGGATTGGAGAGGATTTTCTATAGAAAAGGTATAGCATCAATTGAATATTTAGTATTTTTGAGATATATATATATATATATATATATATATATATATATTATACCTTATAGAATTGAATAAATTTTGAAACATGCCTAATAACATCTGGGTTGTAGCTTCTTCGAGTGTATGTTGTTTTTCACCATCAATTTGTGAGTGATCCTCTCGCGTTATGTCTCGATTGTCATCTTCATTATATATATTCACATGAAAATAGAACATGAAAATATTTATTGAGCTCTTTTTAAAAAAAAATATAAATAAATATCAACATTTAGTGAATTACCCTTTGTAGTAAAATACCTTTTCTTATGGCTTCATGTTTTTTTTTCTATCAATGGTAAAGTTCTTTTTTCCTCATGTTAATAGTTTCTCTATCATTAGCTTTTTTCTTCTTATTTTCATGGTACCATTTTTGTTTTGCAGCCTTACTCTATTATGACGAAGTTCTAGGCTCCATGAACAAAATAAGTTAATGGGTAAATAAAAAACTAATAAACTTTCACAAATTGGACGTCCAAGTATACCAGTTACATACGTTATACCTGGACGTATACAAACTTAAGCGTACATAAGACTCCCAACCACAGAAGCATATGGAATAAGATTTATTTGGTCACACGTTCCAACTGATTCTTAGGGCATTGATATGAGCCAAATTTGTCACCTTTAACAACATGGGCGACAATAGGGGAGCAATTTTGTATGTTGTATTTGTTAAGAACTTTGTCAATATAAGTTCTTTGGGACAATCCTAATATCCTGTGAGACCTATCTCGATGAATCTCAACACCTATAGCATAAGAGGCTTCACCAAGATCCTTCATATCAAAATTTTCATAAAGGAAACATTTGGTCTCATGCAATACATCTAAGTTATTACTTGCAAATAGTATATCATCAACATACAAAACAAGAATAACAAATTTATTCCCACTGACCTTCAAGTATATGTATTGATCCACTATATTCTTCTTAAAATCAAAATTACTCATCACCTTATGAAACTTAAGATACCATTGTCAAGAAGCCTATTTTAACCCATAGATGGACTTCTTTAGTCTATATACTATATGTTCCTTGCCTTTAACCAGAAAATGTAACAATTTAAATTTTCAGTTAGTTATTAATAAATAAAGATTTTATTAAATAAATGTTTATTTTTTTCAATAATTTACTATATTACACGGCCTAAATGAATGTGTGCGGTGTAATACGTGTATGATTGTGATGTGGTGAATGTATTAATATATATATATATATAGATATATATTTACTGCATGTAGTTAAATTGTTAGAAACAATTTATGTATACTAAATTAATGTATACATTAAGTGAGATATATTAGAATAATTTATTATATTAAATTATTTTAATATGGTAAAATTATTACATTAAATAAATTATTTTTATTTAATGTATAGCTTCCATTTTTATGGAAAAGATTTTTGAGTTAATACATTAAAATATTTAATATATGGAAGTAATATGTATATGGTATTTATAATATACATTATGTGTAATAGATATATGTATTTAATATGTATGTACGTATGTTTATGTATATATGTATAATATAGGTGTATGTGTATGTGTGTAATACATGTATGCTTATATTGAGAGTAACCACCAAGCAAAACTACTATGTTTGTTAAAAGAAAAACAGGAGATGGCAATCCTATAAGGACATAGACTGAGAACTCAGCTTCCCTATTCCGTAGCAATTAAGTCCAATTTGTGAAGCCCAAGAATGGCTCTGCCTATAAAACCAAACCCAAGCAATTCCTTCTTTCTTCTTTTGATCTCAAGCTCCCACACTTATACCTTAATTAAAGTTTAGAGTTCTGTAATTCTAAAGAGTTGTGTTGGTAAATTGAAGTACTAAATCATCTCAGGAAAAGAGGGGTCAAGGCAAGCAAGAAACTAAGCTTGAAAGGTAATCCTCTTATGAAAAACAATAAGGATTTGTGATATAAGAGTTATATGTGTAATTGGGTAATAAATTATATACTTGTAATCTGTGAAAAGGATTTCTAATGAAATTTGATTTGATTATATTCAAATAGCAGTGAATTATGAATTCTTAAGGCATGCCCTCAAACTATTTGCTTAAATGCCCAAATAGAAATTTATTTCAAAATATTGGGAATTAAAATGATTTAAATGATGTAGATAGTAATATGTGATATAGATGTATAAACTAGTTCAAGTCATTTAAATTTGTTGGATAGCAAATTTGAAGCATTGAAAACAATTTGGGTTTTGAATTGGAGGTTCTGCAGAAAACAAAGTATAAATTTGGCCTGTTTCGAAGTGGCGTGGTCGCGCCACTTCCCAAGGCAAAACTAGCGCGATCGCGCTGGTTCTCAGATTTGAAATTTGGTTTCTTTTGTCTTCTGATCTCCTGGGAATGTGTAGATAAGTCATATATGATGTATTAAATGTCTCAAATGAAGTCATATCTAGCTGTGCAGGTATTGACTGAGTAAAGCTTGTAGTTAAATAAATTTTCAAATGAAACCTATATTGTTTTTGAAAATGAACATAATGGGCCTAACTTGGTTTAAATTCCTCAAAAGATCTATGTATATGATGTGATTAATTATTGCATAACCCAACATGATACGGATGGGACAAGGTTGAGAAAAATCCAAATTTTGGCCTCAGCAGGAGTAGCGCGACCGCGCCACTCCTAGGCTAAATTGCAGCGCGGCCACGCCGCACTGCAGTACTATTATAATGTGTTATGTGTTATCTGAGTTATGATACATGTTTACTTGGACCTCCTAAGCTTCAATACATGCTAGAAGAAATATGTGAACTGACCAAACATAGATTGGCTATGACAAGCAAGAATTTTCTAACGAAACGAAATGATTTCGAATGAAAATGAGAAATGACGAATAAGAAGTTTTGAAAATAAACTCTAAGAATGAAATGTAAATTGAACGTGCATTGAACACGTGTCTAAGTATGTACGCCTAAGACCTATTATTATTTAGTGTCTATGTGCAATGTGCGTATGTGCTATAAGTTTTCGTGCAAATATATAACAGAATGTGTATTAGATATGTGAAACTAATGTATGTCTATACATGGATATATGGTATAGGATTTGTGAAGTGTAAGCTAAGCTAAGTTGTAATCATAATCTCCGAACAAGGCAAGTATCTCTACCCTATGCACTACTTTTATATTGTGCAAACATGTATACGTTGAGCAAGTTTTTTCCAACCTTGTACTAAATTTATAACTGTGCAAGTGTTGTAACCTTGTATCATGTATATGTGCAAGTATCCTAACCTACTCATTTACATTATGTAGTGGGTATATATAAGCAAGTTCCCTAACTATGTTTATATTTCGAATGAATGTGTTTGAATCTATGCACTTACATTGTGCGGTAGGTCTATGAAAGAAAGTATCTTGAACTGGATTGCTAATCATTATGTATAAGTTGTTCAGAAGCAGGATAAGCCATTTGCTTCGGCTAGACACAGATTAAATATTTCATTACTTTCACATTAAGTCTTTGAAATATTATTGAGTAAATAGAGTTGCTCAATCATATTGTTTTGATTTGAACTCCAGACTGAGTATGAGCATCCCAGAATTGAGAAATTTTTATATTGCGCCAAAAAGGCGGTGACGATGAATGCAAATGTCGTTCCTGTTAGATAGTATTCATCAATAAAGGGCATAACGGGCTGATCACCCACCGTGCCCGTAAGACCAGACAGTTCACTGATGAATTTCTGATCGAACCTTTTTAAGAAAAGAAAATGAATGTTCATGGTCTTGTGACCACTCAACATGTATAAGTCAGTATGTTATTTCGAAAATGCAAACAATACATGTTTTAATTGCTTTACAGTTTTGTTCCACTATTAAAGCATATCTCAAAGAAAATATTTATTTCCTTGCATAAGTTATTATTAACTGTTATTACTTGCTGAGCAATTAAATGCTCATTCTTGCTTTGAATATAAATGTTTTCAGCTAAGCGGGATCAAATAGAAGGGTCCGAAAAGGATAAAGGCACGGGCAAGCTTAATGGGTAGTTGGGAGTTGTTCTTGTAATAGATAGACTTTTGTTATGTAAATACAGTACTTATCATGTAATAAAGCACTTAAAGGTCACTGTACCTGGGTTAGAAAGACTCTGATGTAATAATTTCATTAAGTTTAATAATAAGTAGCTTGAATGAATGGTATCGTGTAGCACCAAGTACGGGTTTTAAGTACCCGAATTTGGGGGCGCCACAGAAAACCTTCTGGTTGTGCCATATAGACATTCTCATGCAAGTTACCATTAAGGAATGCAACTTTAAAATCTATCTGATGTAACTCCAACTCATAATGAGCTATTAGAGTCATGACTATTGTAAATGAATCTTTCCTGGATACTAGAGAGAAAGTTTCATTATAATCCACACCTTCCTTTTGAGTGAAACCCTTAACAACCAATCGAGCTTTATACCTTTCAACGTTCCCTTTCGGATATATTTTGGTCGTATAGACCCACTTGTAACCAACATGTGTTAACACCTTTTGGTAACTTTTTAAGATCCCAAACATTATTAAGCTCCATTGATTTTAACTCATCATTCATGGCTTCAAGCCATTAAGTTGATTGATCACTCGTAATGGCCTCTTTATAATAGGAGATAGGATCATTAATCTTACTTGAATCATAGTCAATCTCATTAAGATAGGTTATAAAATCATCAAAAATAACAGGCTTTTTAAGTCTTTCGGACCTACGTAAAGGCTATACAATTTTAAGAATATGATTTTCAATAATGTGGGGTTCAACATTAGGCGGTGGCTCAGCTATCTCAGGGGCATCCATTCGCCTCAATAGGAGGTTGTTGTGCCTCACCATCTTAAATTACAGGATTAGGAACATAAATCATGTTTTCTTCAAGATCAATTTTTCTAGGCTCACCACTCCTACTTAAAATCATTATTCTCTAAAAACTCTGCATGAATAGTTTCAACAATTCTAGTAGTAAGTGAGGGATAGTAAAAGAGAAAGCCCTTAAGTTTATCAAGATATCCAATGAAATGATAACTAATGGTTTTTAAAGTCAAGTTTCTTTATTTGTGGATTGAAAATCTTAGCCTAGGCTGGACGGCCCCACACCCGTAAGTATTTTAAACTAAGTTTCCCACCTGTCCAAATTTCAAGGAGTGTTAGGGCAAATTTTCTAGGAACCTGGTTTAAACTATAAACAGTTGTCTTTAATGCCTCAGTCCACAAAAATATATGTAAGTTAGAATTGCATAACATACTACGTACCATATCCATAAGGGTGCAATTTCGCCTCTCAGCTACACCATTTTGTTGTAGTATACTAGGCATTGTATACTGAGTGACGATGTCATTTTCTTGACAAAATAAGGCAAATGGACTAGAACTATGACCTGTATCGAAGTGTTTACCATAATACTCTCTACCTCTATCTGATCTCACTACTTTAATTTTTCGGTCAAGTTAATTTTTAACTTCAGCCTTGAAATTTTTTAACATATTTAGTGATTTAGATTTTTCATTAATCAGGTAGACATTAGTATAACGAGAATAGTCATCAACGAATGTAATAAAAGATTTGTGTCCACCAATTCCAGTAAAAAATGGTCCACATATATAAATGTGAATCACCACAAGAAGTGCGCCACTTCTAGTGGCTCCTTCTTACTACCTTTCACAAATTTTCCTTTTATACATTCAATACAATGGTCAAGATCAGAGAAATCTAGTGAATGAAGAATTTCATCCTTTATAAAACGTTGCATTCTGCCTTTTGAAATATGGCCTAAACGTTGATGCCACAATTTTGAAGAATTCTCATTATCTAGTTTTCTCTTATTTTCACTTTTAGAGGTACTTTCTGTCACATTCATTGTTAACAAGGATTCAACAAAGACATTATCTAAATTTAACTCATAGAGGTTTCCCTCTAACGAGCCAGAACTAATAACATGAGGGTAATGACAAATAATTATTTTATTATTCCTAAACTTAAACGAAAAACCATCAACGTCAAGTTTAGATACAAAAATTAAATTTTATGTCATATTAGGAACATAAAGAGTATCATATAAATACATGGCGAAACTACTCTCCAAAACTAAAAGGAAAATTCCTACAGCTTCAGCTTGTATAGACTCTCTATTGTCAACTTTAATGGTTCTTTTTCCCTTTTGCAATGTCTTCTTTGAAAGGAATCCCTGCAATGAATTAGTAATGTGAACCATAACACCAGTGTCAAGCCACCACGTATTAGAAAGAACATCAATTAGAAAGAATTCATAAGTCACATAATTGAAGGACATACCTTTCTTTTCAAGTCATTCTCTGAACTAAGGTAGTCTTTCTGAATATGTCATTGTTTCTTATAGAAGTGATATTTAGGGCCTGCCTCAGAGTTGTTACTTAAATAATTTGCCTTATTTATTTTTAGTAGAAACTGGCTTATCCTTATTCTTAAAACATTTGCCATTTTTATGAGCCTTCTTCTTATGGGATCCAGTGGTAGTCAAATGAGCAATATTAGTTTTTCAACCTTAAGCCTTTCTTCCTCTTGGATGCACATGACGATCAACTCGCTCATCTTAGACTTTTTTTTACATGTTATAATTGATCTTAAATGGATCAAATTGTACAGGAAGAGAAGTCATAATAAAGTGAACAAGAAAACCCTCAAAAATCTTTATATCCACACCCTTTAATTTAAAAGTCATGTCGTTCATCATCATAATGTGCTCGCGCACTCCACTAACCCCATCACACCTGCTAGTGAGCATTTTCAAAGTAAGGGTACTTGCATGAGTTTTAGAAGAACCCTTAAATTGTTTCTCAACTGAAACTAAGTACTTTTTAGCATTCTCAGAGTCAAGAATGGCTCCTCGAATGGCTATCATAATAGAGTTTTTCATAATCATAAAGAACACGCAATTGGATCGCTCCCACTTTTCGTAAATAGTCTTTTGCTCAATTGAGCTTGTAGTTGTAAGTGGAGCAGGAGGATTCACTCATAATGCATAGTCCAAATCCATAACGCCGAGAACAATTTTCACTTGCTCATTCCAAGTAGTAAAATTAGTCTCATTCAAGGGTTCAATTCCAGAGAGATACTCAAAAATACTAGGAGTCAATGCTAAAACATAATCAAGCTCATACGCATACTTACAAAAAACTAAAAGAAATCCACAATGTACAATAATAATTAATAATTAATTATAATAAAAACCAACTGTAAAGCGAGCAGTTAGTTACATAAAATCTATTTACTACACTCAAAAATAGATTTTAATGAAATGTTGGTGCATAATTATTATCAATCTTTCGTTGGTCCAATTAATAATATGCTAATAACATCCCCATAAAATAGTGCACAACACATTTATTCACGTATTACCATTGGGCAAAAACGAAATTAATAAATTTTAATTTTAATTTTTCCATTGAGTAAAAGTAAAATATTTACTTATTAAATGTAACATTATGTGACTTTTCTTAATCTTTAATTGTTTCAATTAATAACCCTCCGTTAGGCTGATTATTAATTTTAACAATAAAAGAGTCGCACATACATGTAAATTGTTATGATCAGACTTAATTTTCTTTAAATAACATATTAATCAAGTTTGAAAATTAATATTACTTATAATTTACATGTAGCAACTTAAAAGCCCTAATAATATATCATGTTCCAAAATCACATTAAGATACATAGTTATGAACATGAATTAATTACAAAATATTCACATAAAATCTAAACTTAAAATATAATGACATGATATAAAATAATATTATATAAACATAATAAAAAATACACCCATAACCATTACTAACTGATCCAACTCCCACGTAAGCATAATAATCAGGGCATAGGGCAATAGCCATGAATTGAGATCACAGTACATGAGGAAGCACTTTAATATCATGAATACAACACATGGATAAGCATAATCAAGAATAATATTTTACTTCCGAAAACTTCTTTTCCGTTGAAATAAACCGAATGACCTTATATCATAACAATAAAATTGTTCTACGTGATTAATCACTAGCATTGTGACGCCCCCAAATCCGAGTTACCTTATCCACGAATTCGGTGCATCACTGTGCCACACATATATCAATCTAACAATAACTTAATGCGAAGTAATAACATATTAACATTGATATAATATAAATATTGTCGTCCCAAGCCTCGGAACCATAACTAAAACATCATTTAATAATCATTACCAATTTAATACTACTCATGTTGTATATATAACAGTCCACATCAACACAAGCCTCAATAATTATTACCTCAAACTCTTCTCAATCTCAGGTTTCGTGACATTTAACTCAAACACTTATGATCAGGGTTGAATAAATACCATGATCATTTACAAAATCTTCTATGTGAACGCAAGGTTCAAATTCTGACTTCATTCAATCCCTGAATATTTACTATGTTTTTCAACAACTATACATTCGTTATAAAGATGTCCTTTATACATCATCGGCATCCTTGTAGTCTACTATAACAAGTAACTAACATAATCACGTCTTACATACTATAATGAATAACCTTTATTTTTAACACAAGGTTTGCATAGTCAGGTTCACGTACATCATATACCGTCATCACAGCTAAATAATTACAATAAAGGAATATTTAGCAACCTTCCTGTTTCCATGCGTCTCTAATCCTTATCATCACAATAGTAAGATAATTGCATTGCATCGCAAATCTGCAAAAGTTTTATTTTGCAAGAGTGAGCACGACGGCTCAACAAAAACTAACAGTTTTCACATTTCATGCTTCACGTAACACATAAGTTTGCATTTATCCATGCATCATGATTCTCATATTATGCATCCTACTCATGCATTATAAATCTTATGCAATTCATCTATATATAAGCATCATGTATCTCATAGCATATCTCATGCATCCCACATTGTATATTTACAATAATTCATGTCCCACATAGAACAATATAGTCACATAATTGCACATTGTGCACATTTTAATCATGTTCGCATATAATCCACATAATAACAAAAGATTTAGTAATCAAGTCATGAATATCAATATATTTAAACAAGTCAACAAGTTACTGAAAGAACTTGCCTTAAGCGCTCCTTGCAAAAATTATGATAACTTGTCCTTCAAATATCCTACACAATTTATTTAACAATAAAATACCAATTAGCCACTAAAAAGGCTTCACATAATGGTTTAAACTATAATAATTCTTATCTCATATTGTTCGCGTATTATAAATTAATAAATGTGATTAACTCTAAAACGTTACTCGGTGTCGCGTCGTTTGAAAACGTTACGACCCTTATCATCATCAATACTTATTGGTTACATTAACCCCATTTCGTACCTTATAATGTTCATTTCATTTGAATCGAAACACTATTTAAGTTCATTAACACTTTACGCGGCGTTTCGACGTTTACACGTCACATGCCTAATTCGCCTCATTTGAATATGTTTAGCATGCTCATAGATTGGGTTATAACACTCTATCATGTTTCATTATTATTAGAAACAAAATATTAAACAAGGTTATACACATTTGTTACGGTGTTATGACGTTTGCACGTCCGTACGCCACACTTGCCTATTCGAACGCCCAAGTGACACGCGATTGCGTACGCTTAGCACGCCATTCGAATTGTCTAATACCCAATGGTTAACGTTAAGTATCATTATAATTCATAACATTCATGTTATGAATATTAGAACATCACTTTACAGGGTCGGGGGCATTACGTGTGCAAATGCGCATGCCCGACGCCCTCCGATTGACCCCAATTACGCATCAGTCCTATAAATGGATAATTTAGTCCATGATACAGACCTCAAATCAAAAAACTTAAAGAACGAACGTTGTAGGTATACTCTTCATTTTTCCGAATCATCTTGAATCATCAAATTTTGAGTTCGTATGAGAAAGTTATGCCTATTTTACTATAGGAGGTCAAAACAATCCACTCGGGCATGTCTGCGTCTGACACGTGTACGGCGCAGCTGCGCCCAATTTGGCCTTATGAACAGCGCAGCTGCGCCCAATTTGGCCTTATGAACAGCGCAACTGCGCCATGCATACAGGCCAAAATCTGTAGAACTCTCCAGACGCGAATTTTCGACCTTCCTCTCCGATCTCCATAACTTCTTCCATACACGTTCAAATTGGTTCATTTTGGACTCTATGGACTCCTAACTCATGGGGCTATAACATATCAAAAATTTAGAGCTACCCATTAACATTAACATGGCCAAATCTTAGGCCAAAATACTAAGTTCATACTTTGTTTTAGGTGTTCTAAGTGTTCTTCACTAAAATCAACACCAAATCTTCGTTTTTACATCTTTTTACTCGATTCCAGCTGGGTTAGCTTCGTAACCCATGGAGCTACAATACCATAGCAACAAATAAAATTAACAAACACGAAATCATAGCTTTATAGTCCTCTAAAAAGTTCGAATGTCCAAAAGGTCCATTGTTCTTCATGTTCTTCATCCTCCTTACGCATAGGTACGAATTTCTTCTATTTTTATTCCACTTTGATGTTATTAATGGCTTACATAACCTCTTAACAACATTTACAAACATCAAAAACAAATAACAACAACAAGAATCGCAAGAAAATCGAATCACAAGCTCAAGAGCTCAAAAACCTTCAAAACTCGAAAATCTTTACAAAAATCAAATGGAAGCGATTTTGGTTGCTTATTTACCTCTGTAAATTCGTTATAGAGGGTAGAGTGGTTTGCTAGGGTTTGCTAGAGCTGCTAAAAGCTCTTCTTCTCCTCCTTCTTATTCACCCGTGCTCTTCTTTCTTCTTCTTCTCTCTTGTTTCTTCTTCTCCCCGAACTCTCCTTCTCCTTATTCTTTACTGCAGTTTTTCTTTCTCTCTCTCTCTCTCTCTCTCTCTCTCTCTACTCTCTATCTGCTGAGCTTGGCCAAGGAATGGAATGGGAGGGAATGAATCATTTGGGAGAAGTGGAGTAATTTTTGAAGAAAATGGGAGTGGCTCAAGGTGGCACCGTCAATACCCCTACTCTCTCATTTTCTAGCAATTTGATTGGTTGTTGGGTTTTGGTTGGTTCCCACTTGGAGTAAAAAGTCAAAATAAATACCTGAAAACGCCAAAAATATATCTGAAAACTCACTTTGTACCAAAACTGGTAAATAACTCTACCCAAAATTAAAATGGGTATTTCTATAAAATATTGAGATGCATAAAAATAATTATTATGGGATTTGTCCAATTATTCGGAACACCCATATAATACATTTCGGATACGGATAAAATCACGTATCAGCTCAAATAAAATTTTCGACACTTGGAAAAATTATTCTTATGCATACACGTATTTATGAAATTTATTAAAATTGAAAAAGACACAAAAATATTATGGCGTGAATAATGCCTCAGAAAACGTGCCCGTAAATAGTGATTTTGCGATTTTTCGCGAAATCACTTATTCGCTCCTACGGTTCAACAACGCATAAAACTTCATACATTGACATCATCAAGGTTATAAAATAGCCTTAAAACACGTCACATCAAAATAATATTTTAATCACTTAATAATATTAATAAACCCAAATTATAAGGGTATTCACGATTCACGATTCCTACAGTCTTCTTGATTAACTCCCCATAATCATATACATCATCACACATATATCTCGCCCATAATACGAGTTAGCGTCTTTACAACAATTAACTCGTTCAATAATATTAACCATCAACTATTTATTTAATCCAATAAATAGTACTCTAGCGATATTTCTCGAAACCACCAAATTAGCTTATACGAACACTTTTACACTTACTAATCATCGTCTACACATAGTCTAGGTTATAATATAGCCTTTAAACTCTTAACACATAATATTATTAATCAAAGTCTATTTTATTCAATAATATCCATAAGCTCGAATTACTAAGCTACCCACGACTCGCGATCATTACAATAATTAACTATTAACCCATTCATTCTGAATCTACGTATATATTTTACAATTATATATACATATTAAGCTCACTAAATAAATCACATAAATATAACACACACACACACACACACACACATATATATATATATGCAAACTCGAATCATAATAAGAATTATTCTATATTAAATTTTTATTATAATTATTCTCGAAAATCCGGGTTGTCACAAGCATAACAACACAATTAATTTATTCTATGTAAAACATAATCATAGCTTTGATACCAAATGTTAAATAAATTATATTAGAACATGTTGTTTCATAAAATAAAATCAATTAAATTAATCAATACATTAAGTACTCACATGAATTGAGAGAAGAAGACATCTTATATGTATCACGCTTCCGCTGCATTTAAAAGTAAAAATCTTCAATTATCTCTTTCAATCTTAAGATAGATGTATATGTGTTTATACAATTCTTGAGACGACAATTAAGACCAAATCCTAACTGTTTTATTTATAAAATAACTAAAAGTTAAAATCGTCCATCAAGATCATAAAACCCTAAAACCTATCAATAATATTATTTATAGGCCACATAATTACCAATCCTATAAATAAAATGATTAAATTAATGCAATATGTAAGCTCAATAATTCTATAAATAGTAAAGGCAACATGAGAAAATATATTAAAATAAAATATTCTTACAGCAAGTTCTTACAAAACACAAAAGGTCAAGTGCTCATAACACCTTACAAATTTTTACAATGCTTTAACCAAGCCATAGATTATAGATATATTCACAATGCCATTAGAGTTGGTCTTTTCCAGATCCAAAAACAGATTAAAGTACCCCCATAATATTAACATCGATCAGAAGAACCCTGTAGTTAAGATAGAGAATCTGCATATGCACACATCGAAAGGCATCCAGTTTTTGAAGTCCATTTCAACTAAGAACAACTTTTGCTGCATCAATACTTATTCCACCAAAGCTTGTTCCATGGTTTTCCATCAGAGGAAGAGCAATCTGAATCTAAAGGTATATCGAAAAATTCTTCTTCCACCAAGGAGATAGATTTAGTCTCATCCGGTAATTTGGAGTCCCCATCCCTTCATCAACAAAACAATGTTAGGATCTTAATTACTAAACAGCTAGGAAGACAGACACACACAGGACATGCGGCACGACATTTATCCAAAAAAAAAAAAAATACAATTCGTTGGGGATACATTGAATTATATATATGTTTTTAATAAATATAAATGTCTAAATAATTTTAACTGTTAAAAAAAAGTATGATAAAATTCAAGCAATATAGTGTGGAACACTTATACCAGAAACATCTCTTAAGGCTAATTAAAAATAAGATTATAACATACAGACAACTATATTAAAGAAGACATGTATGTCGTTCATGTCAATAGATCAAAAAATGAATTTTTAATAAGTTACCAACAAACACATCAAAAAATGTCACCATATGAGTAAGATGAATTTTTATGATTTTTTTTTATAATCGATATACTTATTATGTATCTAAACTAAATCAATTATATTTACATAATCATAAGCAAGTGATTAATTTCAAATTTTAAGTTCAACTAAAACACTAGAATCTGTCAGAACGTATCAGGAAGCATCCTTTAGAGTAAACTATATTAACAAAGACACGTATGTTCATGTCAATAGATCACAAAAATAAATATTTAATAAGTTACCAACGAACACATCAAAAAATGTCACCATATAAGTAAGATGAATTTTTATGATTTTTTTTATAATCGATATACTTATTATGTATCTAATAAGTACATCAATTATAATTACATATTCATAAGCAAGTGATTAATTTCAAATTTTAAGTTCAACTAAACACTAGAATCTGTCGGAACGTATCAGGAAGCATCCTTAGTATCCAAAATTAAAAAGATAAAAAATAATAATGTTGAAATAACCGATGCACACCCAATAGTGTTCATGGAGTGTCCGTGTCCGACACATATCCGACTCGGATATGTCGACCTCCAAGAAGTGTTTGTGCTTCATAGCTAAACAGATAATGACATTGACCAAATAATTTAAAATTTTATCAACAGTTGCTTATGATATTATCTCTACTACCACTGCACAAATAGTTTGGCCTGTTTATCAAGTTGTTTGTGAATGAAACAAGGCAGTCCTTCAAGAGAGGGATCGGTTCTAAAATTTTGGGTGTTGTAAAAATGAACACATAGTTCCACATAATCAAATAGGAGGTAGCCTAGAACAAGGATTAGAAGGAGATGTGAATCATGTGATCACTTTTGTTGCTGATGTTCTTGATTATGGTAAAAACAAGCTGGCGTTGGGTTTCAAGTTCAACAATATAGGGGTAAATTATTGTTAGAATGGCTTAGTCTGCTCTGGCTTCATCTTAAAGAATGGCTGAAGGTAAAGCTCTTCTTTATGCATTGTAGAGCGAACTTATTTATGAAGTTGGGTATCATATAGTGAACTTATTTATTTGAGACAGGGTTATCATAAGTAGTCTAGCTAACTTGGACAACTGAAACTATAATATCTACTCTCTTTTACTCGAAATTAAAGCCATATCGTAGTAGCTTAGATTGGTGAAAGGCCAAGTGGGGTCCTAGAAGATTATTTGATTCTATTTTGACTAAAGTCAGGCAGGCCATGAATTCCAGATGTATCCTATTACAGTATTAGTTAGGGATCCTGATTCCAAGCCGCGGGTTCATTGGTAAGTGATGTAGGGGAAAATACCAATGAAAATTAGGATTTCCATATATTTTATTATTTATGGAGTTTTAGTTTATTTGATGTATTTTTTATTTATTAATTAGAAAAATTCAGTAGTTTAATTTTTATTTGGCCCGTTTATGTTTTGAGCTTAGTTTTTATAATTTTAGTTAGTTTAGGATTTAATTATTTTCCTTTTCCAATTAGTCGTAGGAAAGTAGTTTAACATTATAAATATGTTATCTTAGGGTTTTATTGAGAATCTTTTAACAATTATTATCAATTATATTGTGTTTTCTCTTGGAGAATTCTTTATCTTCCTTGTACGCAAGACTTTATCTACCTTTGTGCTAGTAGATTAAACTAACCATTATAATTCAATGCGTCAATTGACATCAAAGCCTGGATAACTGTATCCATTGGTCATGGCTGAAGGACTAGATGGGGTAAATCTTCGTACGTTATCTCGAGGATTTTCTAGGTTTTTGTGAAAACTAAATTCTAGAGCCGAAAATTGCGTAACTCGTGATGTTTACCTAGATCAGGGTCGAGCGTAGTTTTTGATTTATCTTTCAAAGTCGGCATCTCTATTCTAAAAGGGCAAGGCAGTATTGATTCAATTTGGTAAAGTGCAATTTGGTACCTCGTAGTTATTTTCAAGTTATTTATTCAACCCTCAAGTTTTAGATCCTTGTATCTCGTACCCCAAAATCTTATACATATTGCAAATATTTTTTGGGTTGAGTTTTGAATTTTATTCTCATGGATACAAGGAAACCAAGTAAAGATTTTAGGCGTGCTCCGTTTTATGATGATATTCCTTATTTTGACGAAGGGTACGATAACACAAATTATTTTCTTCATTAGTTGTTTGATATTGAAAAATATTTTTATTTTTATAATATTCATGAAGAGAATAAAGTCAGGTTGATTATAACTAAACTTGTAGGGTATGCAACTAAAAGTTGGACTCAAATGCAATACATGAGATCACGTAATGGTATAGAGAAATTTTTTTATTGGGAAGATATGAAATATATATTGATTTTTGAATATTATTGTTAACACGTTACGTACATTCATTGTAGGTTGGATCAATGAGTTGCAAAATATTTAAGATATTATGATGAGTTCTTTGTTCAACCATACATTGATATTCAGAAGGAAGTGAAAGAAGTCAGTAATGTCACACGAAAGGTTGAAAATACAGTATCAAAGATGTCTAGCCAAATGAAAATTTGCGTGTTCAAGAAAATCATTCAAGTACCTAAAATTGTTCAAGAGTTAAATGTTAATGTGACAGATTGTGAGTTAGAGATATATGTTGATAACCCAAAAACTATCGGATGTTCAAAAGAAGAATTCAAAGCAAAGCTAATTGATGAAACGCCAATTTAAAAGGTTCATGAGAGTTGTTTTGGAGCAAAGTCAAGTTGAGATTGAAACTACTACTGTTGAAGAATCCCAAGTTCCTAACGAGTTGTCCATTATTGAGAAGAGCATAGAGAATGTCACAAAATCTAAGTATGGATATACTACAGATAGGGATTTTACAGCAGACAAAATTGGTCATAAGATTGTTCTAGTGATCGAGGACATTGAAATTATTGATTTTGTTATCCCTGAAGATTTCTTTGTCATGCAAGTTAATCGGAAGACATTGGTTATCTTTTGAGAAGAAAAATACAGATTTGATCCCATGAAGATTGAAGATTTGTTCTTGGTGTTCGATATTTATTCTTTTTAAAATTCGAGGACGAATTTTTTCTAAGGGGAGTCTGATGCAGGGGAAAATAACAATGAAAATTAAAATTTCCATATATTTTATTATTTATGGAGTTTTAATTTATTTGATGTACTTTTATATATTATTTAGGACAATTCAGTAGTTTAATTTTTATTTTGCCCGTTTATGTTCTAGGCTGTCTTTATAATTTTAGTTAGTTAGGATTTAATTATTTTTCTTTCCCAATTAGTCGTAGGAAATTAATTTAACATTATAAATATGTTATCTTAGGGTTTTATTGAGTATCTTTTGACAATTATTATCAATTATATTGTGTTTTCTCTTGGAGAATTCTTTATCTTTCTTGTGCACAAAGCTTTATCTACCTTTGTGTTAGTAAGTTAAACTAACCATTATAATCTGCAAAGCTCACCGTGTGTTCATCCGGGGACTCTAATTCTTTTGAAGAGCTGAACTCTCTTCGGCATTCGATGCCTCTGCCTTACCTTTTTCTCAACAATTGGACTGTCTTAAGAGGCCTTAATCCTTTGGATAGTGGTCAGGAAGAGACCTTTAACCCCTGAACACACTGGAAGATCAGCTGGCAATACTTGGCCTTTGATGGCTTTGAGAGTCTTGCGAGAAAGATGTACAAACAAAAGAGGAAACGAAACTGGAAGAGCAAATGATTGTAATTGGAATTTTTGGGCAACATTGGACTTGTTAAGGAAGGTGGCAAGGGCCGACGAAGGGGGGAAAACGAAAGGCGTTTTTTGGTCCCCCCTGAGTGTGTTCATCCGGGGATTCTAATTCTTTTGAAGAGCCGAACTCTCTTTGACATTTGATGCCTCTACCTTACCTTTTTCTCAACAAAAGGAAAGAGTGAGGAGCAGATTATAATGGTTAGTCTTGCGCACAAGGACGATGAAGAATTCTCCAAAAGAAAATACAATATAATTGATAATAATTGTCAAAAGATTCTCAATAAAACTCTAAGATAACATATTTATAATGTTAAACTACTTTCCTACAACTAATTGGAAAAGGAAAATAATTAAATCCTAAACCAACTAAAATTATAAAAACTTAGCCCAAAACATAAACGGGCCAAATAAAAATTATAACTACTGAATTTTCCTAAATAATAAATAAAAATACATCAAATAAATTAGAACTCCATAACTAATAAAATATATGGAAATCTTAATTTTCATTGTTATTTTCCCTTGCATCGGTTAGTCCTATAGGAATGAGTTGCCTTAGTATAGTTAGAGAGTTGCAAATTGTAAATAATACTTGCATAATAAAGGTCATCAAAATGCAAATTTCTAGCTATAACAATGTAACTAATTCCTAAAAACTGCCCAAAGCAAAGTGCCTGGAATCCAAATCTATTAGTTAGTATTAAAGATTTCTAGAGAAAAAAAAGAAGAATATTAAGGTTTGCTTGGATACTTTTAAGCATAATTTTATTGGATGATTTGTTCTCTTTTTTCAATATTAAACATCAAGTGTAAAATTTTTCTTAAGAAAAAATATGTCCAAGTGCGTCAAATGCAACCTTAATAAACAAAAAAAAAATGTAATCAACAAAAAGAAATAAGACTCTCATTTCAGAGAGAGGTAGCATGGGTCCACTTCACATCCAGCCTAGAAATTCAAAAGAAGGCTGTACTAGAATTCTATCATTGCAGCCTTTTAGGAAATTGCACCATGCTTAATTTTATGCAACTCCTCGTAAATCTCATTAGGCTTAAGCGAGAAAATCTTAAATTGTTTATAGTAGCCATCTTCGGTAGAAATATTTGCAAAAACCTAAGGTATTAAATAATACATCCGTGCAATATCCTAAAATTATGCAATTGTTACTTTTTATACCTAAATATCCTAAACTTGTGTACAGTTATTCGTTCTTCTTTTCTTTTAATTTTATATATAAAGAAAAATAATCAAGGAATTATTACAAAGAACATAATGTTATGGTTTCGACAAACTCAATATATATGTTTCCTTCATTTGCTTCCTCCAGAGATTCCTTTCCTTGAAGTTCTCAGAGTACAATTTTCTATTCAAATGCTCTCCTATACTAAACAACAATATATAGAATAATTAATAAACAGACCACATAGTTCTCTTTCTAGTAAATCAACAAGTTCAAGAGCTGGGGGAAAAATCAGATCAAGAAATGTCCGTGTGATACAATCCAAAAAATAATCAGAAAATCCAAAGGCACATCAAGTCCTTAGAAGCATATTTCTAGAAATTCTATGAAATCTTAATATTATTTTATTTACAAATATATATATATATATATATATATATAATTATTTCCATGAAGCCAGGACCACAACATTCGATGTTTAATTTGTTGACTACAATAGAATACACATTTAAACAGAGGAATGAAGCCCGTATTAAAGAACCCTGATTGAATAAAAGGTGTTACAAGCTTAGTGCTGAATGAAGAAAGGAAACACTAGAAACATAAAAAATAAAAAAAGCATCGATACAATTGCGAGATACAAATCATATTTTATTCTTATTCTCTATTCTGGCTTGACCAGATGTAAATTTGTTAAGAAAGAAAGTAAAACTTGCATGAGTCAAAAACAGTGGCTTATTTTGAGTTACTGATTAAATTATTTTGAATTAAATTTACAAACTCTGCTCGAATTTGTGTTTGGTTCATTTGTGCACAATTGTTAGAGACAACCAAGTGTTTCAGCCAGTATCAATGTTCTCATAACTAAATTTTATTACCTATATAGGACCCTCAAAAGTAATAAAAAGGCCAGATTTGTAAAGCATATATCTTTTAGTTTCATATAATGTTCATCAGTTCATGAATATCAATCTACCTCATAGGTTGTTGGCACTACCACTTCTCAGGATAGGCATTGTATGAAAAAACATATTGGAGGATAAAAATGGAACCCATAGTTTTACAAGACAATCTATTAGATAGCCATCTTAGAAATAAATAGATTGCCCCGTCCCCCTTGTTGCTACAAATTTAAAAACCTATATCGTAAGACTAAAACTAAATCATGAAAACAGATGAGATGACATACATCTAGCCCTTATATCATGTGTGCACAATCCCCACAAAGCACTATATTATACTCCCTCAGTCCACATTAATTTCAACTATCTTTTTGGAGTGTATGGCAAGAACTTTAAGACGCGGCACAAGTATATTGAAGCATTATATTTTTAAAATATTTATAATATAATTAAAATATAGCATTTGAATATATTAAAATATATAAAAATTTACAATAATATAAATCTAAATGACTTCGTAACGTCTTAAAATTTGTAGTACGTACTTTAAAAAAAAATGTTGCAAATAATGTGGGACGGAAGGAGTATACAACATGTGCATCGTCTAGATGATAGACAAGACCACAGTACTATAATAACTAAGCAAACTATTTCTTCATACACTTATTATCATGTCGTTTATATTGATCTCATAATAGATACAGTCTCTTATTCAGAACATGGATATCATAGTTCAAAGACGCTAGTGCCAAAAAAAAAACGTTTGGAAGTATTAATACTACATCCAAGTGTAAGCATCAGTAATATAAATTTAAGGTGGAAGCATGTTTGTGGAACAAGTCCAGAAATATTAGGGCTGTTTAAGAAGACAAACATATAAGCCAAAGTAACTTCCAGAAAATGATGTTTTCAAGAACACCAAATCCAAATGCGCTTTCTTTTCTTTCTTTTCATCATGCAAATGCAAATGCTGAAATACTTGGGAGAGGCAAACATAATAGCACCATCACAATAGTTAAGAACTGTTAACGCAAGTATAATTTGAAGATACCATGTTCTTACCTGGATATGATATTCTGAACAGTGGTACCATCTCCCATCACTGCATCCTTAAGAGAGATGAAGCTTGGGACATGAGCAATTGCTTCAAACTTTGATTTAATTCCATGGATCTCAAAATATTTATATTCACTTCTTTTAGGGTCGTAATAGATCAGGGAACAGCTAGGATAATGAAACATCAATAGTGCCCCATCTTTCAGGAAGCCTATGGGCTGATACATGCCTACAGGCAACCTCTCATCACATGACATATCAATAGAAATTATTTTAGTCCAAGATTTTTCAACACCATATTCCTTCATCACCCATATCTCAATGGGATTATACATCGAAGCATCACATATACAAAGACTACCTTTTAATACTGCCAAGCTCAGTCTAGACATATATCTGAAGCTAATCATGCTATGATAGCGAGGTAGTGGAAAATAATGGAATTTCTCATCGCTGAAGTTGAAGGAAACTATCAGACATGAATTATGATCTGCAACAAAAAACCAATGGATAGCTCCCTTCAAATATGTGGGGAATGCCAACTTATAAGATGACCACGGAGCATATCCGATTTTCTTCCAAGATCCAGTCCCAAGTGTGTGTATCTCAGCCATCCTGTCTAAATAATATCCCCTTTTACCAGTAATGGGATAAGAAGTCCGTTCACGTGTCCTTTGGTATGACATTCTAATCACTTTATATTGCTTAGTCTTTGGACAAAAGCCGAACCCACAATCAACAATATCTTGGACATTCTCATCCACTTTTTCAGATTCGAGCACCGGAAGGTCTATGAACTCCCCAGTAACTGGATTACACACCACAACGGGTTCATTTTTTGACGGTTCTGACAAACAAATGAAACCATTGCACGAGTTAACCATATTGAACTTGTGATCTTTGGCCTTCACTTTGATGCAACGCTTCCTTTTAATACCAACACCATTGGGAACAACTTCATTGTTGAGCAGCAATTCAGGATTGCGCAATGGGACTTTAAGTTTGGTTTCAAGCTTCATATTAATGTGGTGCTCACATTTTGAAATGTAGTCAAGATCATCACAGCTGCAGTGACTAACATTGAGTTCAGAAGCCTCAACCAAGTAAAAGGTTCTTGAGACATGAGTAGGACTAAAGGTCCGAATCAGAGGATAGGCCCTCGCCCGAGCAAAGTGAAGCTTAGCAAATTGAGGGTATGAAATTAGACGGTACCATGTTTTGCACACACACTTGGAAATGACAATTCCCTTAATGGGCAGTTTCAAAATAATTTTTGTCAAGATGGGCTCTGGAAGATCCTTTATGGAACAACCCAACATTGGATTCTGTAGATTCTCAATTTCATCTGAACTTTTCTTGCCATCCTGGTTGTGAACAACTGTTGAGATTCTTCCACTCATTGTTAATTATACACTATACAATGAAAGAACAATAGGTAAATTAAACAAGAATAAAATCAATGACCATCATATTGAATCTTTAGAAACTTATTTCAACTTGTCAAGTATAGGATCAAATCCTATTTGAAGATCATATGAAAGATAATTACTTTATGCTTTCCAAAATAAGAGAACCTTTTGAGACCATTTCCATATTAGAGATACAATTCTAATCTTATATTACAAAACGACATAAAATTCTTAAGATGTCATTATTTTAGATAGACTGAACACAATAAAATCATTCCATGACTACTATATTTCTAGAAAACAAAAGGAATATGTTTGGAAAAATAAAAATTTCTTAGAGTTTCCTTTAAGAAATATATAACTAATTTTAGAAAGGAGAATTTCATAACAACCCCCACCACACACACACTCAACAAAAGAAAAAAAAAAGGAAAAAAAGAAGAAGAGGTATTTATGTATGTAGAAGTGAAGCACAAATTAATCAAAGTATAACCCCTTTGGGACCACATCAAGCTAGTAACAATAGAAAAATCACTCTACAATTAAAGAAACCAAAGACGGTACATTTTTCCCTTTTTGGAAAAGTATTGTAAAAAAAAAAGCTCAACTATTGACTTTCCAAGCACAAAAAAGGCAGGGAAATAAAGAAACCCTCTATCAAAACCATTTTGGCTCTTAAATTACCAGTTTATAGAAAAAGCTAAACTGATTCACTGACTTTTTATGAAGTACAAAAAAGAAGGGTATTAATAAATTTAATGGTGATTTAAAATAAATACAACTACAACAACAGAACAATACTTTACGCATTTCTTGAACATCGGTGACAGAGATACCTGGACGAAGTTGGGCCACAAATACCAGACGCGGGGGGGAGAGAGGGTGAGAAAGGAGTTGGATCGCTATTTAGGGTTTATGATTATCGGCGAGAAATGGCCTGGGATTTTGTGCTTTTGGCGCGAAATGGCCTGGGAGTATGTGATTTTGGCGGGAAACAAGTGTTCTAGATGTTACTACTTCCCAGGGAAGTACAATTTATACTCGTGTTAAAAAAAAATTAATAAAAAATTTTAAATTTATTTTTAATAATTTTATAAAGTGATAAGTATTTTTATTTTTTTTATTTTAATAGACTTTATTAAATGATTAAGTTACTCTTTACTTTATATATTTTATTTCATTATTTTAAGGACAAATATTTATACTTTTAGTCATTTTTTAAAAAAAAGAATGAGTAATTTTTTATTTAAAATAAAAATATTGTGAACAAATATATATATTTAGCAACACTTTTTTAACTATTATAATGATACATAATATTTTAAACGACACTTATTATTTTGATAAATATAATTTTTATTTTAACAATATCAATCTCCTTTGTTAACCTATTCTTAAGTTTTATCAAATTTATTTCTTCCTCTTATATGACTGCTAAAATTTAATTTGCCAGTGAGTTAGGATAAGTTTGGACAACAATCTGTGGTGAAGTGAAATTGGGACTGAGTTAATTAAATCGAGAGTAAGGTTAGGTTTTAAATTTTTAATTTCAAATAGTGTGGTATTATTATATTAGTTAAATATATTTTATGTTAGTTATATTATAAAATATTATTTATTTTATTTGTTGTAGTGGTAATGTTAGTAGTCTAAATTTTTGATTTCAAATAATGTGATATCATTATTGAGTGTACGAGATACTTTACGTTTTTGTATGAGGTGTCTTTTATAATACTGTTTTTAAAAATTATAAAACATCATTTTGTATATAGATATTCAATTACACAAAACTATATCGTTGTATATGATAACTCGTACAATTATCTATAATACCCCCAGCTCTTTTTTTATTTATTAATATATTAGCTGAGTACATTTTGTATTTAATTATATCATAAAATATTATTTATTTTATTTATTATAATACTAATTGAGATAATAATAAAAAAAATTAAAACTCCTAACATTATACTCCTTCCGTCCCAAATTAATTGCTCAATTTTGACTTTTTAAAGTCAAATTGACTATTTTTAAAACTAATCTTTTTACTATTTTTGCTAACATATAGGTGAAGATATTATAACCAAAAGAAAGTATATACAATTTATTACTAATTTTAATTTTTATAATTTTAGAAATATATTTATATATGCTTAATTATTAATTTTAAAAATAGTCAATTTAATTTTAAAAAAATTTTAAAAAATAATTAATTTAAGACGGAGGAAGTACTTAAATTTATATAGTCAAGCCGCGTAAAAAGTACAAGTACAATACGCCATCATTTAATCGCACAGGCCACACCGCCACAGGCTTTAGATTGTTTGAGAATTGAGACAAGGATGCGGAAATAAAAGGTAAATGAAATAATAATTGTGTAATAGCGTCTCGACATATGTCTATTTTTTTTATAATTATTTTATAGGAAGCAATACAGACATTGAACATCCACCTAGAGGGTTTGTTGGACCCTTTAGTATTATCTATTACTCAAATTTGATATCATTAATTTCAAGTCAATGCCAACACTATTTAATAGTAATCCCTCCGTTTCAAAAAGAATAATTTAAGTGACAAAAAAAATTATTCTTAAAAATATAAATAAAGTAAACAAGTTAATTACATTATTTTTTGCATGAACTAATTTATTCTTAATTATACATCATATCGTACTTAGCTAAATAATAAATCATGTGTTATTCACATAAATTATCTCTTTTTAAACCCAAAATCTATGACTATACATCATATCTTACTTAGCTAAAATAGTGAAATGAGTAGTTCACATAAATTCTCTTCAGACCCAAAACCCAAGAATAGAATAGGGAAAAAAACTATACTCTTTCTTATTATTTGACTACCTTAATTTGAATAAAAATTATCCTTAGAATTATCCTTTTGAGGACGGAAAGCGTAAACCAACAACTTTTTTTTGGGACGTAAAGAGTGTATTTAAATTAATTATGAGTTTTTTTATATGTTGTGGCAAAAACATATTACCGTCTCCAATCCGTCATTGTTGCCTTATGGACTTACCTTTCAAGATATTTTATTGTCAATGAAATTTAAACCCTCACATTCTATATCAATAAAAATGAGTCATATCAGTTAACTAAGTTGTCATTGATAATTAATTAATGTCTACTCGCAATAAAAATTGACATATTTTGATCGCAATATAATCTTTTTTTCATATAATTATTTACATTAGAAAAATGCTAAATAGACAAGCACCAAACTGCCAAATATCCAACTCTATAAATTCTCTCAATTTCTATACATATCCAAGACCTGAAGGTTACACGGTCTCAATTTTAATCAGTTGGCTGAAACTTCATTCGTAGATTCCTCTCAACTAATAAGCCAAAAAATGCACAAATTACATAAATGCAATAAATTTTCAGTCAATATTAAGCTTTGGTGAAACATCCATGACTTCTTCAATTATATTTTATCCCAACTTTTACTTCTTTTTCTCCGGCAAATCATTCTTACATACAAAAAACATTATATAAAAATGTTCTACACTAATATATCTGGAGTCAACAAACTTACAAGGACTTCAGCAAAATTGAACAAAAGGGAAATGTGGAACATAAAGAAAAAGAAAAAAAAAACAAAGCAAAAGAATTTAAAGAAGAGGGCATGTCATAGTGGAGGTATCAACGGCTGCATTGAGCTTGATTCTCCTTCAATGAAGTTCACTGGCCGCAAGCAGGGAGGGCAATATGCATCCAATGCATTTCGGTAATTCGCTTCCATCAGGTTATTCTTCTCATCAAGTTCATCATTTCTCATGGCATCCTGACCACGGACACAATGCTAAGTTAGTGTTTTTCAAATTCTGAAATCTATTCACTTTGTAACATCATAAAAAAGAGTTCTTGACAAACACCATTATGATAAGAGCTCAAGCATTTAACTTTTTTGTAGAAGCACAAAATCATCCCTACCTAGCATGGTATTGCTTAGATATGGTACTCCAACACAAAATCAAAAGAAGAAAATTGTGAAACTTAGTTTTACGTGGTACGCGGTGCGTTATATAGAACGTGGTATGCTAGGGTAGCTATATATGAGTGCTAAGAGTTAAGAATTCCCTTAAAATCTAAATGAAATAAAACTAAGTTCCGTAGAAGATTTTTAGTTGAATCAATAAGTTGGATTGTTCTATAAATAATTTAGAACCAATGTGATGTTTGAGTAAGTTAAAATATTGATATTCGTGCAATTCTAGGTAAAACAACAAAGAAATATTTTGAGATGCTAAATCTAGAGTATTCGTACGTTTGACTACGCTGTTTGGGTACGCAATATACGTGGTACACTAAGTGAATAATAGTATCCGGTAACTCTAGTCAAAGTTAGCGTATCAATACCAGTCCACTGCAAATGATTGTTGAGAAGATGGAATAGAATAACAGACTTATTGATACTGTACTTAGAGTTGGAATAGGTTGGCTTCGACCAACGGGAAATAGGAGGAAAAAAACATGAGATGCACAAATCGAATAAATGACTATTGAAGTGACAACTTTGATGACAAAAGTTTATGTATCGTACAATATAGTGTCACATAATACATATACAATGACTCGTTAATTTACTTCCTTTTGAGGTGTCATTCATACATATGCTGAAGTTATCCTAATAATTTATAAACTATGTAAAAGGGTGTAAGAGTCCAACTTACCTGTACAGAGTAATGATCAAATGTAGGAAGGAAACGGATCTTGCAGTACTCGTTGAAAACCAAAGTGAATACCATAAGCGGTATTGTTGCGAAGGATGCTGACGGCTTTGACTTTAGTCCAAAGAGACCAATCATAGTAATATGCATGATAATAATTGCAATAACAATATAGTGATGAATGTAGGGCCAATATTGACCACATGTCTCGTATGTAGTTTCATACACCTCCTGGATCTGCAAGAAAAAAACATATCATTGTTTTTGTGTTCTTACAGTTGTTAAATATATTAAAAACTTGTAACTTCAAAGAGTTTGTATGATGAAGTGTAAACAAAGTGGATGAATCTGATGAAAGTAACTAGTCAAAAAGTGTGCAAGGAGAGGAATAAACTAATGAAGTGAATTAAATCTTGCTAACAGAAACTATTGCTTCTTTGATTATACTTCTAGAATGTCCATATGAAAACATTCCTGCTACATATGTTGGCTTCAGGATCACATTATAGATACATAAATAAATGAATGGTGACAATTGTGCAATTACATGGCCAGAATGATTTTTCCAGGCAAATGGTAGCAGTCATAATCCTTAGGTTTATCATCTTAAGCGAGGCTTCTTTAAACACAAGATGATTCCTCCATCCGCAGAGAAACAAAACGAACTGTCTTTTCACAAGCATAGACATATCATGGAGATGGGTTTTCTGTTATATACACTAAATGACAAAAATGGAAGGCTCGCCAGAAACTATCTAGCTGTTATTTTCAGGACATCTATCCTGATAACACCTTTTAGACCCACTTCCAATAGTTTATTTTCATATAGAGCTCATAGGCTTGACCTGAAAACTATCAAGTTTTTCTTTTATCAATTAAAACTATCAACACAAAGAGAACATGTTACCTTAGTCCTACAAAATAGGTTTAATTTTACATCTAAACATGTGAATTGACTGCAGAATGTTTTCCTTTAGCAGCTCCTGTCCTCCCCTCTCAATCTATAAGAGATCTGTTCTTCCTCAGGGTTTCACTTTCTCTTCAAGTGATAGATGTGTCACTATCTATATATATTGAGGAAACTACTTCAATTTAACTTCCTCATCTTCAGTTGTGCCACATGTGAACCAACATATAAATAAGTGTTGCCTGGTGGCTGCACCTACCTTGCTGGCTGATGATTAGGTTTCCTTGCTGAGGATTAGATGCCAGTGTAACATGACATTCTATAAATCTTCCGTGCAGCCAAGTTCTTAAAAGGCGGCTCCTCATATTTTAGAGAAATGAAATGTGTTTTGTTATCAATTGCTCTAAGAGCTTAAGCTATTAGAGAGAGCTATGTTACATCTCTTCTAAATGTGTTGAATACCCATGTTGGACACTAGAAACTTGGGCGACGTATGGGATGTGTGTCAGACACACAGCCCGAAATTGGATACTTCAATCCTTTCGGTATTTATATAGAAGAGACGTGAAAGCTTGTTGATGGGGAGCAAAAGAAGAAGATTAAGAGATTGGTTACTTATTATTTTATATTGTTATTTAGAGATAAACATATTATAATTAGTAATCATATTTTTATCATATTAGGTAGTTTATTCTAGAAGTTTAATTATAGAAGCATAATATAATTAGGAGTTGTTTCCTTTTTACATTAGGCTTTTTACTTGGTGTCCAAGTATTAGGTGTTCTATACAAGTATTGTAATCCTTCATTATTTTTCAGATAATGAATGAATTGATTCGAGAGCTTTGTGTGTTTTGTGGATTGAGAGCCTTGTTTATCCCTTATTTTCCCCACCCCACACTTGTTCCTACATTACTTGTAGTCGATAACAAGGAGTAGTCTTGCATCTTCAAAGATAAAAGGTGGAATTCTCTCTTCTTTGCTATAAAAAAACATGATTATCTAGAATACATTCAAATTACTTAGGTTGGTTCAAGACATGTCCGTCCATGACGTATCCGTGTACTATATCTGGAAAATTTTGCAGCTGAGTCTCCATATACTTAAATTTTAGATTCAAGGTGGTATGATACCTTGACGCATAAAACACTACCCAAAAACCACACCTAAGTCCATGTAACAGAGAGGAAAGTGCTTGACAATGTATATCATGCTCTAAAATTCCCCCTCATATGCCAAGAGACAAACCAAGGTGTATGCAGAAACCAAATAGGAACCAACTGCGTGCTGGAAGCCTTTGATGTAGGACGGAAATTGATGACCAAATAATTAATTGGAAGTGGTAAATCAATAAGGAAAATTAAAAGAACTAGGGTGATCCAACCGCAGGAGAACCACTACCCCTAGGGTTTCCCAACCGCAAGAGGGAGAAAAGAAATTGATCGCAACCAATAATTAGGATAATTTCAAAATCAAAGTGTCCAATAATCTGTCATGACTTACATATTTATAATAAAAAGAAACTCTAATAATCCTAAGCCCATTAACAATTGGGCTTCCAAATAAATAATTCAATACTGAAATAAACCAATAAATAATAAGTCCGCGAACTAAATAATAAATAGACACTGATAAATAAATAACTAAATAGCGAATCATCCACAACGACGTGGTCTCATGGATCGATCCCTAACAACTCTCCCCGACTGCAAAAATGAAGTCTCTGACGAAGTGAAAGCCTCGTATCTCTCAAAAAGGTCTGCATCAAGTCGACGGAACTCCTCAGTACTAAGCCATGTACAATCCAGAGCCCTGTTGCGCCACTCCACCAAAAACTGACGGTAACCACCCTGCCTGGTCGACACAATCCGCTCATCAAACACATCCTCAATAACCTCTCTGTTGTACGCTATGTAGGAACAATAGGAGGTGCAAGTGGAATAGGTAAAGGAGGAACAAGTATAGGCTCATCAAGGTTAACAAGTGTAGGCGAAATAGAGGAAGAAGTAGGAGAAGAAGTGGAAGAGGAGGTGGAATCATCAGAAGGCCCATGATAAGGAGTAAGGTCTTCCACATTGAATATAGGACCAATATCCATATCACTCGGAAGATCCATCTCGTATGCATTAGCACTAACCTTCTTTTGAACTCGAAATGGACCCATCCTCTTGGCATGCACTTTCTTCCATGTGGCAGGAGGTAATCTCTCAGCACGGTGTCGCAACATCACTCGATCATTCTCATTAAACTCTTGATACCTGCGAAAAACATCTACAACAGACTTATAATTTTTATTGCTCAAATTAATTTTCTTTCTTATCTCAGCATGTAAATCATGAATGTGGTGCCCAAAAGTCTCTGCATACAAACTAGCCTTATACGCAGTGGGAAGAGGAGCTAAATCAACAGGTTTCCTAGGCTGATAACCAGTGTAAGCCTGAAAAGAACTCGAGTCGAACGATAAACTGAGTTATTATATGCAAACTCAGCCATAGGTAAGACCTTATCCCATGTAAACACATGATCACCCACAAGACAACGTATCAAATCACCTAAACTCCTATTAACAACCTTAGTCTGACCATCAGTCTGTGGATGATAAGCAGTGAAAAACTTAAGCGTGGTGTAAAGTTTCTTCCAAAGAGTTTTCAAAAAATAACTCATAAATTTCACATCTCTATCAGAAACTATAGTCAACAGTAACCACACAATCTCACTACTTCACTAAAGAAAATCATGGCAATATGCGAGGCATTATCAGTTTTGCTACAAGGAATAAAATGTGCCATCTTAGTGAAACGGTCCACTACAACAAAAACTGAATCATGACCCCTCTGGATCCTCAGTAACCCCAAGACAAAATCCATGCTAAGATCCTCCCAGGGTGCACGGGGAACCAAAAGTGGACTATAAAAACCCGTGTTCTGCTTCCTACCCTTAGCAGTCTGACATGTGCGGCACTCAGAAACAACACGAGCTACATTCCTCTTGAGGCTAGGCGAAAAGAACATATCCTTAACAATGGCAATGGTCTTATCTCGACCAAAGTGTCTAGCTAAACCTCCCGCGTGTAACTCCCACAATAAATACTCACGTATCGATGTACTAAGAATACACAAAAGGGTGCCTTTAAAAAGATACTAGAGGGTGGGGAACTAGGATTCTGTAGGGCAGCATAAATATCACTAAAGTCCTGACAAATAGGGTACTCCAGGATAATGCGTTCATATCCCACAACCTTCACTCTCAAAGAGTTGACAAGGATGGACACCCTACTCAACGTATCGACAACCACATTCTCTATCCCTTTGCAATGCTTAAGGACAAAAGAATACTCCTGGATAAACTCTACCCACCTAACGTGTCGATGACTTAGCTTTTTTTAGGAACCAAGGTACTGGAGTGCTTGATAATCGAAGTAAAGGACAAACTCCTTATGCAACAAATAATGTCTCCAATACCTAAGTGCTTGGACTATAGCATAAAACTTCCTATCATAGGTAGAGTACTTTTGTTGGGCTTCATTCAATTTCTCACTAAAGAACGCTATCGGATGACCTTCCTGGCACTACTCCCCCTATCCCTACGCCTGAAGCGTCACATGCTACCTCAAACACTTTACTAAAGTCTGGTAGCACGAGAACAAGTGCCTATGTCAACCTATTCTTGATTTCCACAAAGGCTTTGGTAGTCGATTTAGACCAAACGAACTCTCCTTTTTTCAAACTATCAGTGATGAGAGCCATAATGGTACTAAATCCTCTAATGAACCTCCTATAAAACGTAGCTAGTTCATGGAAGCTTCGAGCTTCATGAATATTAGAAGGTTCAGGCCACTCATTAATAGCCTTTACTTTCTCGGGGTCGGCAGAAACCCCTTTTTAGAGATCACAAACTCGAGGAAAATGACCGACTCCTTAACAAAAGAACACTTGTTCAAATTAACATAGAGTTTCTCACGTAAAAGAACTGCTAGAATCTCTCGCAAGTGAAGTAAGTGCTCATCTCGGATTTTGCTATAAATGAGGATGTCATCAAAATAGACCACTACAAACTTGCCTATGAAAGGACGTAGCACCTGATTCATAATTCTCATAAATGTGCTGGGTGCATTAGTCAAGCCAAAAGGTAAGACTAACTACTTATAAAGTCTGTCCCCTGTCTTAAAGGCAGCCTTCCACTCAACTCTCTCTCTCGGACGCGAATTTGGTGGTATACACTCCACATGTCTATTTTGGTGAAAACACGAGCCCTAGTCATCATATCTAGCATGTCATCAAGACTACATATGGGAAACCTATACTTGATGGTGATTTTATTTATGGTCCGACTATCACAACACATCCTCAAACTCCCATCAGCCTTGGGGGTGAATAAGACTGGAATGGCACAAGGGCTAAGGATCTCTCTAACAAAGCCCTTCCTCAACAACTCACCTACCTGTCGTCTCATCTCAGTCTGCTCTGTGGGATGCATCCTATAATGTGACAGGTTAGGTAAAGAAGACCCCGAAACAAGGTCAATGACATGTTGGATGTGAAAGTAATATGCCCTCAAGCCAATTATATTTGATGTAATAAGCATTTACTTTGTAATCTTATTCAAATATTAATAATAGAATAAAAGGCATATTTTATCCATGTTAATTGGTTGAATTAATAAATGTGATGAACCCATAGTTTTCGAGCAATGCTTTTAGAATCATGATGAGATCATGCTAGTGAGATCTAAATTCAAGAAAGCTCAAAACTAAAATGTTCCTAATCGTTGGATCACTAATATTGGGATTACTGATCCGGATAGATTAGTACATACTATGCTTGATCTTTAGAAGATAATGATTGATCTCATAATCATTTGTGTGAAGACACTAAAGCAAGTATGTAGGTGCTTATTAGAGAATAAGTTCACTGAACGTGACTCGCTTAAAAAACCCTAATGGAGTTTTATTCACCTGTCAATAGGGAAGTTCTTAAGTGATAGTTGTACAAGTGATCCTTGGACTTGAGATCATCATAGTACCTTGTGTATGTTAAGTTATACTTTGTCATATTCCTTAATACCTTAGGGTATGTCATAGGGTATGTACGGGTATAATAAAGTATACACGGAGGTAGGTGAATGATCGACAAAGGATCTACCACTTCTGATAAAGGGAGAGAATGCCCTATGCGATTTGATAAATGACAGCTCAAAAATTCCCTGGCCACGGTTAAATGAAAATTAGAAAGGAGTTTCTAATTTACATTAATCGGAGTTGTGCATTTTTAAATCGAAATGCATATGATTAAATAAAATAAGACTTGTCAGTAATTCCATGTCTTATATTTAATCGGGACATTGTATGGTAGAAGGATTGAATTGTAAACTACTGCTGAATAGGTTCAATGTGATTAAACGTTGATTTCATATTATACGGATAGTCATGATACATTATCGTAAGGTGTCCCTCATGATGTAAAATAAATATTATTTATTTATATATGAATTAAAGGAGTTTAATTCATTATAAATAATATTAGAATAGTTCTAATTTATTTATTCTACGACCGGCATAATATTGAACCTAAAGGGTCACACCGCAAAAGAATAATTTTGTATTGGAAACAATTGGCTAAATAATAATAAATTAAGTATTTAATTTATTATTTGAATAAATTGAAATGCTTAATATTTATAATGATATATTTGGAGAAATATTGAATTATAAATTAATGAGAGAAATCTTATTATTATTATTATTATTATTTAATTCTTAATTAGATTGAGAATTAAATTAAATGAAAATGCAAATTAAATAAAATGATAGTATACTTGCTTAATGTTGATTAAGCAAGTAACACATGTTAATTGCTTAAATGAATAACATGTGGGTTAGGAGAAAATGTATACTTACATTTTGTGTAAGTATTATTTTTGTAAGTATCCTAATAAGATTAGGGTTTCCTAATTAACCTAGCATATTCATTAGCCTCCATCTTAAGAGTTAAGAGAGAAATAGTGTTCTTGTTATTCTTAAGAGTTAGGAATAAAATTAATGGGATTAGCCATCCAAGATTTCTAGGAAATCAAAATATTGTTTCTTGTATAATTGTTCTTGGTGGATTACCTCTAGAGTGCTACATACACTTTGTAGCTAGTGTTTAATCCAAGGAACAAAAATTGGAGGAGCTTGAAGAAATCAACAAAGGGTTGTAGATTGAAAGATCTTGAAGAAATCAAGAGAGGAGTAAATCTTGTAGCGGTTCAAGAGTTGAATCATCAAAGGTATTATCTCTTGTTAATCTTCATCAATTAATAGTTATGCATAAGGTGATTCATGGATAAGTTGCAAAAATTTTAATTTCTATTTTCCGTTGCGTATTACAATTAGATTGTGATTTTGCAAACTAACAGTGGTATCAAGAGCCATCCTTATGCGTACTATTAATTGTATCGATCATATATATGTTGATATGTGTTTAGAACAATTTTTTGGGTATAATTGTTAGTATGAAATTATGTTTTTTGGAAAAACATCAAAAGAAAAAAAAAAAAAACGGACACTGTTCATCGCCGGAACTGTTCACCGTCGGAACTGTTCACGCCGGACACTGTTCACCGGTATTGTTCATGCCGGAAACTGTTTACCGGCACTGTTCATTGGACAGCGGGCACTGTTCACCGGGCAGCGGCACTGTTCACCAGGCAGCCCGAACACTGTTCACCGGGCAGCCCGAACACTGTTCACCGGGCAGCCCGGGCACTGTTCACAAAAAAAAAATTTGATTTTCCAATTTTAAAATTTCAATGTTGAAAAATAAAAATGTTTATTTTAGACTTGAAATTGGTTTAAAATAAAGGAGTTTATTTTAATTAATATTGGATTTCAATTTTAAACAAAGATTCTAAATTTTTATAAAGGAGTTTATATTAATTTGGAATAGATTAAAATAAAGGAGTTTATTTTAATTGAATTTTGGATTTCTACTAGTCAATTGCCCATTAAATGATATCAATATATATTGAATGGTTTATTATTCATGAGATGAATGGTATTTATATATGTTGATATATATAGGGGATGATTAAGGACTATTGACCAATGTGATTGGATTTAATTTGAATGAATGCTTGAATGAATGGTTTTATTCATAATGGGGTCTGCGTACCTCGCTTATCTAAATTTCTAAATGTAATTTCTATCTCTCTCCTATGTACTTCCCCTTGATTGTTGATCAAGGTTTCTATCTTGTTAAAATGAATGTAATAGGATTTAATAGAGTTACTAGAGAAATTGGAACCGAAGAGCAAGAGTATTGAAGACCCATTTGTATGAAGCCTGGGTTGAATGTAATAGTTATATTCAAATTTATTCTTGCACCCTAGGTTTGACCTATTGATTGACTCGGTGGCTCGAGTGAATCAAATTAGATTAAGTCCATAATCATCCCATATAGAATATAGTATTCTATGAATGCATGCTTATAATATATATATTAAATATATTATTATTCATGTTGATGAATGTTTAATATGACGCGTATTTATATATATATACTTGCATGCGCGCTAAACAAGATGAGACCATTAATAACAAAACCCTCATTTTAAAATATTAAGTTGAATACGTTTAAAGGTATTTCAAAAATATCAAACGTAGCCTTCTAGCATGATAAAGCAATAGAGTATTAATTATTTAATATTAGTTTGTTGTGCACACACAAGACTCATATTAAATTTTTAAGATGTTGGCTTTATTACATTAAAAATGTTTTATAAGGAATTGAACAATACTAGTTTTGTTGTGCACACACAAGGACTATATTTTTCTATTCGCTTATATGAAAATGCTAGGTGAAACTTAACTTGGATTATTTTAGTTCGGATGTGCACACACTTGACTATTATAATCTAAGAGGCAAAATACAAGAAGTTACATAGTTGATGTAATTGACAAGAGTTGTCTACCCTTTGAATAAATATATGGTTTGTTGTGCACACACAAGGCTGCATATTTATGTCAATAGGATCCTTACTCACTAAACAGATTTTTGAAAATTTGTCGAACTATATATGGAGGGTCATATAGTTTGTACAAAATAGTGGGAGACACCCTTTTAATAAAGTCCTATATTAAATTGGTGATTAATAAAATGAATATATGCTAATGTTGTTTAAATAAAAATTCATTTACAGATTTTTACAAATGGCCCATTCACTATCACTGCGGAGCATATTGGATGCTAATAAACTAACCGGACGGAACTACACGGATTGGTTAAGGAATTTGAGAATTGTTCTCACCGCTGAAAAATTATCTTATGTCCTTAATTCGCCTGTTCCTGCAACTGTTGCAGAAACTGCCTCTGAGGAAGAGATTGCTACTTTTAAAAAGTGGCAAGATGATGCTATGGTAGCTCAATGCATCATGCTCGCATCCATGAGTAACGAGTTACAACGTCAACATGAGAAAATGGATGCACCTGCTATATTGCTTCACCTGCAAGAGTTGTATGGTGAACAAAGTAGGTCTGCAAGATATGAGATATCTAAGGAGCTCTTCCGATCTAGAATGACCGATGGCCCTACAGTACAGGCACATGTCCTCAAAATGATCAATTTGATTGAACAATTGGGACAACTGGGTTTTGTAATGGATGGAGAGTTGAGCCAAGATTTGATCTTGCAGTCACTCCCGGACTCCTACTCACAATTTGTTGTGAATTTTCACATGAACAAGCTTGATGTCAGCTTGCCTGAATTGCTTAACATGTTGAAAACTGCAGAGAGTCACTTTCCATCCAAGAAAGACCAAGTCTTACTGATAGGTGACGCTTCCAAGAAAAGGAAGTGGCCCAAAGGAGCTTCTGCTAAGAAGAAAAATTCTAAGAAGGCAAAAGGAAAGACAGTTGATAAAGGTAATAAGAATAAAACAAATGCGGATAGCAAAGGAGTTTGCTTCCACTGCAATAAGTCTGGACATTGGAAGAGAAACTGTAAGGATTACCTTGCAGAGGCAAAACAGAAAAAGCTTGTTGAAGCTTCAGCTACGGATACAGGTTTATTCATGATTGAAATAAATCTTTCTGTAAGTCAAAATTCTACTTGGGTATTAGATACCGGCTGTGGTTCTCACATATGCAATTCATTGCAGGGAATAAGCAGAAGTAGAAGGCTAAACAAGGGAGAAGTAACTCTACGAGTGGGAAATGGAGCAAAGGTTGCTGCATTAGCTGTGGGGACTTATTGTTTAGCATTGCCTACGGGAAAGTCTATCAATTTAATAAATTGTTATTATGTACCTGTTCTCATTAGAAACATTATATCTATTTCTATGTTGGACAAAGAAGGATTCGATGTTATATTTAAGAACAATAGTTGTTCTATTTATAATAATAATGTTTTGTTTGGAACTGGTAGATTAATTGATGGACTTTACTTACTTGACTTACATGAAAATATTTTCCAAATTGAACAAACTTGTAAAAGAAAAAGAGATGAAGTAAATCATACTTTCATTTGGCACAGTAGACTCGGTCACATCAATGAAACAAGATTAAACAAGTTGCATATTGATGGTCTTTTAGAACCATTCGATTTTGAATCATATCCAACTTGTGAATCATGTCTCATGGGTAAAATGACTAAATCTCCATTTAGTGGACATGGAGAGAGAGTTGCAAGGTTGTTAGAGTTGGTACACACAGATGTATGTGGACCTATGACAACAGATGCTAGAGGAGGGTATTCGTATTTCATTACATTCACTGATGATCATTCAAGATTTGGATATGTGTATTTAATGAAATATAAATCCGAATCATTTGAAAAGTTCAAAGAATTCAGAAGTGAAGTAGAGAAACAAACTGGCAAAAGTGTTAAGATTCTTCGATCAGATCGAGGAGGAGAATACTTGAGCAATGAGTTTCTTAATCATCTCAAAGAAAATGGTATTCTCTCTCAATGGACGCCTCCTGGTACGCCACAATTAAATGGTGTATCTGAAAGGAGGAATCGTACCTTGTTAGACATGGTGCGGTCCATGATGAGTTTCACCGACCTTCCAATATCATTCTGGGGTCATGCCCTAAAAACGGCTGCATATCTACTTAACAAGATTCCCTCAAAATCCGTCCCTAAGACTCCATATGAGATGTGGACAGGGAGGAAACCCAGTCTTAAGCATGTTAAGATTTGGGGTTGTAACGCTTATGTAAAGAAGTTACAAAGTGACAAACTTGAGGCTAGATCTGACAAGTGCAAATTTGTGGGGTATCCTAAAGAAAGTTTAGGATATTATTTTTATAATCCTACCGAGCAAAAGGTGTTTGTTGCCAAACACGCTACCTTCTTGGAAAAGGAATTTATCCTTGAAAGGGCTAGTGGGAGGAAAATAGATCTTGAAGAAATTCAAGAACCACAAATCACTACAGATCAAGTGGATGAACATGTTCAAGTAGATATAACTTTTGTACCACAACCGAGTCGTAAATCTGGAAGAGTGCCGAAAATACCTAAAAGGTATACACTCATCATAGAAGATGATGATGAGGTACGCATCATAACTGATGATGATCCAGTAACATACGATGAGGCTATGAGTAGTAAACACTCTGAGAAATGGCAAATAGCCATGAAATCCGAAATGGACTCCATGTATGAAAACCAAGTATGGACTTTGGTTACTCCACCTGAAGGCATTGTGCCTATAGGGTGTAAATGGGTCTTTAAGAAAAAGACTGGAGCAGATGGCAAGGTGGAGACCTATAAGGCCAGACTAGTTGCAAAAGGTTTCAAACAAAGACAAGGAGTTGACTATGATGAAACCTTCTCACCAGTAGCCATGCTCAAGTCCATCCGGATTTTACTTGCGATTGCAGCTTATTATGACTACGAAATCTAGCAAATGGACGTGAAAACGGCCTTCCTCAATGGGAAACTAGATGAGGATGTATATATGATACAGCCAGAGGGTTTTGTTTCAAAGGTTGGAACAAATCAAGTGTGTAAGTTACAAAGATCCATTTATGGATTGAAGCAAGCTTCTCGAAGTTGGAACATCCGTTTTGATGAGACAATCAAAGAGTTTGATTTTATCAAAAATGAGGATGAACCATGTGTGTACAAGAAAGTTAGTGGGAGTGCTGTGACATTCCTGGTATTATATGTTGATGATATATTACTTATAGGGAATGACATACCGATGCTACAATCAGTTAAAATTTGGTTATCTAAACACTTCTCCATGAAGGACTTGGGAGAAGCATCCTACATATTGGGGATAAAGATCTATAGAGATAGATCAAAGAGGATGCTCGGCTTGACCCAAGGTGCATACATTGATTCGATGCTAAAGAGGTTTAGCATGCAAGACTCCAAGAGAGGACTCATACCGATGAGTCATGGAGTAAATCTCTCTAAGAAATTGTCCCCAAAGACACCTGAAGAGAGAGAACGCATGAATCAAATACCTTATGCTTCGGCAATAGGATCCATAATGTATGGAATGATATGTACCAGACCAGATGTTGCTTATGCACTTAGTGTAACAAGTAAATATCAGTCTAATCCTGGAGAAGAACACTGGAAAGCTGTGAAAAACATCTTGAAGTACTTGAGAAGAACTAAAGATGTGTTTCTAGTATATGGTGGGTCTGATTTGAAACTAGAGGGCTTTACAGACTCAAGTTTTCAAACTGACCAAGATGACAGTAAATCCATGTCAGGGTATGTATTTACCTTGAACGGTGGAGCAGTGAGTTGGAAGAGTTCCAAACAGCAAACAGTTGCTGACTCAGTGACAGAGGCAGAGTATATACCTGCAAGTGAAGCTGCAAAGGAAGCTGTTTGGATGAAAAAGTTCATTTCTGAACTCAGGGTAGTTCCTAGCATTACTGGACCCGTTCCGGTTCATTGTGACAACACTGGAGCTGTTGCACAGGCTAAGGAACCCAGGTCTCATCAGAGATCCAAACACGTGTTGCGGCGATTTCATTTAATTAGAGAAATAATTGAAAGAGGAGATGTCACCTTAGAAAGAGTGGACTCCCAGAACAACATTGCAGATCCATTTACTAAAGCATTATCGCAAGATCAATTCAATCGCCATTTCGATAAAATGGGTATTAGATACCAAGGTGATTGGCTTTAGTGCAAGTGGGAGATTGAAAGTAATATGCCCTCAAGCCAATTATATTTGATGTAATAAGCATTTACTTTGTAATCTTATTCAAATATTAATAATAGAATAAAAGGCATATTTTATCCATGTAATTGGTTGAATTAATAAATGTGATGAACCCATAGTTTTCGAGCAATGCTTTTAGAATCATGATGAGATCATGCTAGTGAGATCTAAATTCAAGAAAGCTCAAAACTAAAATGTTCTTAATCGTTGGATCACTAATATTGGGATTACTGATCCGGATAGATTAGTACATACTATGCTTGATCTTTAGAAGATAATGATTGATCTCATAATCATTTGTGTGAAGACACTAAAGCAAGTATGTAGGTGCTTATTAGAGAATAAGTTCACTGAACGTGACTCGCTTAAAGAACCCTAATGGAGTTTTATTCACCTGTCAATAGGGAAGTTCTTAAGTGATAGTTGTACAAGTGATCCTTGGACTTGAGATCATCATAGTACCTTGTGTATGTTAAGTTATACTTTGTCATATTCTTTAATACCTTAGGGTATGTCATAGGGTATGTACGGATATAATAAAGTATACACGGAGGTAGGTGAATGATCGACAAAGGATCTACCACTTCTGATAAAGGGAGAGAATGTCCTATGCGATTTGATAAATGACAGCTCAAAAATTCCCTGGCTAGGGTTAAATGAAAATTAGAAAGGAGTTTCTAATTTACATTAATCGGAGTTGTGCATTTTTAAATCGAAATGCATATGATTAAATAAAATAAGACTTGTCAGTAATTCCATGTCTTATATTTAATCGGGACATTGTATGGTAGAAGGATTGAATTGTAAACTACTGCTGAATAGGTTCAATGTGATTAAACGTTGATTTCATATTATACGGATAGTCATGATACATTATCGTAAGGTGTCCCTCATGATGTAAAATAAATATTATTTATTTATATATGAATTAAAGGAGTTTAATTCATTATAAATAATATTAGAATAGTTCTAATTTATTTATTCTACGACCGGCATAATATTGAACCTAAAGGGTCACACCGCAAAAGAATAATTTTGTATTGGAAACAATTGGCTAAATAATAATAAATTAAGTATTTAATTTATTATTTGAATAAATTGAAATGCTTAATATTTATAATGATATATTTGGAGAAATATTGAATTATAAATTAATGAGAGAAATCTTATTATTATTATTATTATTTAATTCTTAATTAGATTGAGAATTAAATTAAATGAAAATGCAAATTAAATAAAATGGTAGTATACTTGCTTAATGTTGATTAAGCAAGTAACACATGTTAATTGCTTAAATGAATAACATGTGGGTTAGGAGAAAATGTATACTTACATTTTGTGTAAGTATTATTTTTGTAAGTATCCTAATAAGATTAGGGTTTCCTAATTAACCTAGCATATTCATTAGCCTCCATCTTAAGAGTTAAGAGAGAAATAGTGTTCTTGTTATTCTTAAGAGTTAGGAATAAAATTAATGGGATTAGCCATCCAAGATTTCTAGGAAATCAAAATATTGTTTCTTGTATAATTGTTCTTGGTGGATTACCTCTAGAGTGCTACATACACTTTGTAGCTAGTGTTTAATCCAAGGAACAAAAATTGGAGGAGCTTGAAGAAATCAACAAAGGGTTGTAGATTGGAAGATCTTGAAGAAATCAAGAGAGGAGTAAATCTTGTAGCGGTTCAAGAGTTGAATCATCAAAGGTATTATCTCTTGTTAATCTTCATCAATTAATAGTTATGCATAAGGTGATTCATGGATAAGTTGCAAAAATTTTAATTTCCATTTCCGTTGCGTATTACAATTAGATTGTGATTTTGCAAACTAACAGGATGTCCCTAAGAGGTGGTAGCCCATCGAGCAACTCACTAGGCATAACATCGGCAAACTCATGTAGAATTTGCTTAACATCACTACGAATCTCTCTAGTACTCTCCTCAGGAATATCTCTCACCTTTCCTACTACCACCGCATACACAACCTTCTCCTCTAACACACTCCGCTTAAACCCCTTTCTATTAAGAATATATGGAGTGATTTGGTTTGTTGGGTAGGTAAGCTAGTCTCCTTTGGTTGACTCTTGGATGACACTCGGGTCTCACATGTGCTAATGATATTTTCTTCCCCTTGTGTGTAAACACGTGTTCATCCTCCCATAATGAGTCACATCATGGTCATATAGCCAAGGTCACCCTAGTAGCATGTGCAACATCCATGGGAAGGACATTACACCAAATACTCTCCTCATAGCCCTGAAGGTGGATCGACACTAGACATCTCTTTGACACGGGAATGGATGTCTTGTTGACCCAGGTGACGCTAAAAGGCTGGGGATGTGGTTCTGCCTTTAGCTTCATCCGTGGTAAGGCGGACTCAACAACCACATTTAAGCAACTACCCCCATCGATGATCAACTTAGAAGAGACACCACCTACTTTGTGTAGGTCTGAAATATAGTAGTTCTCCACCAATCATCCTCCCTCCTATGACTTGTGAAAAACGCACCTCATGACACCTACCTGATTACCTATCTCCTCTAGGTGCTCATCAGCCTCCTCATCCTGCGAGTCATACTCACCCTCAACTTCAGCCCCAACAATATCCCCCTCCTCTTTTGAAGTTTCCCCTACTATTGTTACCCACTGGCGATTGCAATTAGGGCACTCAAAGATTTGTGTCCTAACCCCTAGCACGTAAAGCACCTCTCCTGGGTAGTAGACTGAAAGTTGGGTGCAGCTACGCCATTTCCTTTATCACGAGATGACCCAGCTACGGTGTTACTAGCCCTAGAGGACGACTGAGAAGTGGGGAAAGGTCTATTCTGCGAGAAATTTCGACCACTGGGCTGACCTGAGTAAGAAGGGACTCTGTTAGCAATACCTTGTAACCTATACTCATTATCTAGAGCTGATTGGAAAAGGTCATCTAGGGTAATGATACCACTAGTCAGGATGTGTGATTGAAGTTTAAGTCGTAACCCATTCTGGAACTTCATAATAATCAATTTATCACTCACTGATTCGACATCTTTGAGTCAACTCCCTAAATCTGCAGATGTAATCAACAACAAACATATTATTACCCTGACAAAAGTTGTCATACTGCTCCATTAACCTATCGGTATGTCCTACAGGTAAATAATATTGCTTTATGCGAGTTTACATTTCCTCCCAATACCTGATAAATGGCTCACCTAGACGCTCTAAGTCTCTCTCAACCCCTGACCAGAATAAACTGGCCAATTTCACCAATTTCATTTTGGCAAATCGCACCTTCCTATCCTCAAACATCTCATACCAGTCAAAATACTTCTCCATACTAGACTACCAATCAAGGAATGCATTGAGATCAAATCTACTGTCAAACTCGAGCGCATATACCTTGATTTTCCTATAGTCATCATCATAAAGATCATGCATAGGATGTTCATAGTGCCTAACATGTGGGTTTTCGACATGCCCATTCCCATTATTCCCCCGAGGTTCCACTACAGGCTGTCGTTTTTTAATGTGTGTGATCCTATCATTCATTTGACCCAGTTGTGCAACTATGGCCACTAATTGGTCCTAAATTTCTTCTAAAGTAGCTTGAATACGTGTGGTCATGACGCAAATGCAAGTGCAAAGCTGAGACAGTACAAAAATTTAATTGAAGCAAATTAAAATTATAAATCGAAGCCTATGTAATCGCAATCTCAATAGCTAATAATAACAATCGAATAATACGCAACAAAATGGAATAATATGCAATTTAAAAGAATAGATCCAAAACAAGCTTTCAAAAATTTTAGTACTAATGAACGAAGGGAATTCAAGTGATTAAGTATTTAAAATCCTAATATTCAAAAATGAAATTTTTACTCTTTTATTATTTTAATTTTTTTTGGACCTAACTGATCAGAAAGTATGAGACTGGGGTGAAAAGTGCTAAGGTTAAAAGTTTAGAGCTCTTTATGCAAGAAACAGGGGTGAAATGAGTGGAAGTTTAGGGTATTAAAATGTAATTGGGCAAGGATTTATTACTTTAGGAGAGTAAGGGTTACGAGTTACCTCCCTTATTCTCCAAAACACGCATACGCAGCGGTGTGAGAGGATGAAGAGATGTAGCGAGCAGCGACAGCGGCGGAAGGATCAACGAGTAGCGACGGCGGCAGAAGGATCAACGAGCAGCGACGGCGGCGGAAGGATCAACGAGCAGCGACGATGGCTGCGGCAAGGTTTTCCGACGACGGCAGCAACACAATCTCTCTCTTCCCTTTCTTTTTTTTCTGTTTCCTTTCCCAGCCGCGATTTGGGATTCGACTGCAATGATTGTTGTGTTGGTGGTTGGGCTTTACAGGAATGTTTGGGTCGCGATGTTTGCGTCGCGATGTCGGTCGCGATGTTGGGGTCGACGATCTGATGGGTTGGCTTCAACAATGGATGGTATGGGTAGTTTTGGGGGTGAGCGAACTGCTCTGGTAGAAGCAGCGGCGGCTGTGCTTAATGGTTCTGATAAATTTTTGACAATGAACAGTGGTACTTTTCCCAGGTACAAGGTTACGCTCTGATACCAATATGGTGTAGGACAGAAATTGATGAACAAATAATTAATTGGAAGTGGTAAATCAATAAGAAAAATTAAAAGAACTTGGGTGATCCAACTGCAGGAGAACCACTACCCCTAGAGTTTCCCAACCGTAGGAGGGAGAAAAGGAATTGATCACAACCAATAATTAGGATAATTTCCATATCAAAGTGTTCAATAATTTGTCATGACTTACATATTTATAATAAAAAGAAACTCCAATAATCCTAAACCCATTAACAATTGGGCCTCCAAATAAATAACCCAATACTAAAATAAGCCAATAAATAACAAGTGCACGAACTAAATAAATAAATAGACACTGATAAATAAATAACTAAACAATGAATCATCCACGACGATGACGTCTCATGGATCGATCCATATCAGTCTTGAACCCAGGAACTTGAAAATCTAGATCTCTTGCATACCCAGAGCTCTAATAGTTACCAACTGCTCTAAAAGCCTAAACTATTGTGGGGAGGGCCCAAAAACACATATCATGCGTTTACAGAAATGCTCAAATCAAGCTAATATCAAACTCCATGGGATTATTTAGTTCCGTCTTACTTCAAAAGAAAGTCTACACTGAAATTGAAAATTTCATCTTCCTTTCTGCTTTCCCTTCAATACCATCATCTCACATTTCAAAGTCAATTGTACCGATATGATCTATATTGATTACACACCCCTTAAAAATCAAAATCTAACACACTTTGAAAGAATAATCCATGATAAGCTTGCTCAATCTTCGTACCTCATGGCATTAAATCTAAAAGAGATGACCTTTACTCCGCTAATTTATTGCAGCAAAGTGGTAGGCTAGCTACATAGTATGTTACCCTCCTTTCACATCTGGTTCTAAATCAACTAATACTTCATATTCTTCTTTCTTCTATCAGAGTAAGCACCTACAATTTCCTGAAGCTCTTTCCACTTTAGTATAGACTCGACTAACTCTGTAAATCAAGTTTATCATTTTGTATGCCCCCACTTTTTAACATCTTACAACTGTTAAGGGAATGCTTTCTTTGACTAAAAGAGTCCCACCATTATGAAATTCCCATCACACTAATCAATCATTTCTTCTAACTGGGCATGCTGGTTTGATTCATTTCTTCGTCTCTCATTCTAACATTTCTTAATATAAAGCTTTAGGGTCAGTATAATCAGAAATGTCATGGCCGTCACATTTATTTCAAGACCTTAGTCTTCCTATTATCCACTTGCATAGTCATCACTGAGACAATCTTGCAGCAACACACACTGCATACATTCTTTTGTTAATGATGGCATCAAACTAATGCGTTAGCTCAAAGAGCAATCAATTCAGCTCCTTTTTGCTTTACTTATTGATGGAAGCTAACAAGAACCATTAATGACGATTAAATCGAAACTCGAAGATAAAATACCAAATGCAAACGTATATACTTACATTCCTCCTTAAATTTCACTCCAAACCCATATTCTGGCTTAATTAATACTGCATTAATGGATTCTTATCATTGTTTCAAAGTGCCATACGTAGGATATAAAAAATAAAAAAAGAATCAAGAGAAGCAGAATTTACATGGTTATAATAAGATACAGAGACTTTAAGAAAAATCAAAATTATAGGATTCTCACCTGGTTAATAAACACAACATAGCCTAAAAGGAAATAACCAATTAGAAATGGGAGCAGCAATGGTGCGACGACTGCATATACCATGCCAATCAGTATAAAGAGACAAATAAAAGGAATAATTCTGTAATAAGGCAGCGAGTAGAGATAAGGATTTTTCTTTTTTCCACGGCCAAATGTATGCAACTTTATATAATTCCAGATAAGTAACCCAGGCTGAAGAATTTCCAGAGAAAATCCTGACAGTCCACTTGTCAGAATATATGTCATAAAGAAGTCTGCCTGGAAAAGATAACACAGATGCATAAGTCATTAACTAAATTATAATGTTACAATGTAAAATTATCAGGAAGGTTATCGTATATTTAGTTTTATTTTTTTAAGGTAACTGAAGAAATTTTATTTTATTGATTGAAAAGGAGAGGAACAAGAGAAGTAAGGGGACAAGAAGTCCACCCGCACAGGAACTAACAGAAGGGGAAATTTCGAGATTAAACCCTGGTATAGAATAAACTAGAGATTCTGATGTACTGTAGAGGACATGCTAGCTACTTGTATTAATGACCATTTAGATGAAATCTTCTAGAAACCAGAGGTGCAATACAAGCAATAACACGTGAAAGGACTGATCAAGAGCTGGATCAAACTTACTTGAGCAGAAACCGCGCCTGCAAGATGACCAGGAATATTTTTGGGATGGCTGAACGACTGTCCAATTTGATCAAGTAAAGAACCTGATAACAAACTCAAGAAGAATACATTTCCCACTAAAAAATAGAAGACCATGTTGCAAGCCTTTATATCCTTTCTACTCCTCGATACATAACCTGCTAGTCTGGCCATTGCAATCATGGCAAACGGAACAACGTATATACATCCACTGAGAATGACACTTGGAAGAAAGCCTGTTATAGTAGACCTTAATCCTGGTCTGTAGAAAAATTAATATGTCAGAGATAGAGAAATAGAAGTCCACCAATAAAATCTTGAAACTAACTTATAATAAAAAAAAATCTTGAAACTAACAACTGAGTAATGTAATCTCAGAGTGTGGGAAAATCAAAACCAAGCAATTGCAAGAAATTTATGCACAACCAATTGCAGACTTCTTCTGAAACTATTTCGATGGATTAAGGAATTATACAATATAATAGAAAACTCGTTCCCTATATGGGATGAACATGTGATTTTTGAAAGATAATATATGTGATTATTTAAATACACACAAAAATCAATGAACTAAATATTTTCAGAAGCAAAAGAAGGTCTGAATTGAATGATTGACAAAATACATTGAGACAGAATATACTCTCTTTAGCTGGCCAGCCCAACATCTAAGTCCAATATACTAGATAAACAAATAGATTTTACAATAAAGAAATAGATAATCCTTAATCATTTAACCAATTGCAATTAAAAGTAGGCTTAAAATTTCATTCTTCATGGATCATTATGCCCTTTTTTCTTTGTATAGCTGATGAAAGGTATTTTACAAACAACAGTTTAAATTTTCTGTGGCAAGATAGGTGATTTACTGAAACTAAAAATGCAGGAACTTGTGGATAAATGTCAATATACTTGAGAATTTATCAAGAAAAAAAAATAACAATAAGAACAGATAAATTACTTTAAGTACTGCTCATTACAGCACATATGTTAGTTCTTTCTCTTCTCTGACAAAGGCCTGATCAGTACATTTTAGTTATTTTATTTTATTTTTTTTTTTAAAAAGAAAAGAAAATGACAAGTCATTTAACAGAAGAACATCAGCACACATTTTTTAATAGAATTTATAAAATCAATCAAGTTATTTGGCCTGGGATAATATATATATATATATATATATATATATATATATTAAATAGCACAAAATCGTCTCTCAACTCTAAGTGTAAATAAAATTCTATTTAACCCTAAAAAAATTACCTCAAATCTCTTGGTCACGAAATTCCATCCTTGCAATCAACAACCCCTCAAATTTAAATCTTTTTGTCGCCAAACAATCCGTAGCCGCAGGTACCATGATTACTCCTCTCTTTCAAGTTTCAATTGCTATAGTATATATTTTATATAGCTAAATTTATTTCGTGTTGTTTGTTGTCTCTTCCTCTCTTGCTCTATATTGTAAAGCTTTTGTTTTGTGTTGATTGTGTTTCTTTGTTTTTATCAAGCACTATACTGCACAATCCTTTCATCCATCTTTCTACACATAATTATTGTTATTAAACAAGTTTTATTTATGATTCGTAAATCAATACTCGATCATATACCGGTGATATTCACAAGCTTAGATGGAGAATACTTATATTAAAAGATGAAATTAAATAAGGACCAAATGGAGCTAATTATAAACACATATAAAAATACCGTAGATAGGTTAAGACACAAAGTATAAATACATGTGTGCCTGCATTTATAAATTTACATAATAATAATTTTTTTTTAAAAATCCAATTTTTTGGCCCTTCAAAATTAATTTTTTTACATGTAAACATTAGTTTTAGCTTGAAAACACAAATTATTTTTATAAAAATCTATATCTATACATTTGTGTCTGTGTGTGTCTATATATATATATATATTATATCTCAACCCTAAAATTTAGGAATGGTCCTTCAACTAGGAATGGCAATGGGGCAGGGCGGGACGGGGCAGGGGCGAGGGCAGGGATAACACATCCCACCCCCACCCCCATCCCCATCCCCATGGTCTTATAAAAATTCCGCATACTCGCCCCACTCCCCACAGGAATTGAAACTTAATAACCATCCTCATCCCCACGGGGAATGGGCCCATGGGAAATTGATATCACTGCGGGGATTAATATTTTGTGATTTTTTAAATTTAATAAATAAATTTAATTTTAGTTATATTTACAATAATACATACATTAAAATTAATCATATTTTAGCACATACATGATAAAATTAAGAAAAATCAAATAATAATAATATATACACACACACAAGGACATATATTTTAATTATGTAATATATTATAGTATAAATATTAATATTAATTTAATTAATATTCGGGGGCGGGGGGAAACAAATACCATCCCCTCCCCATCCCCATAAATAACATTTGATGATTTCCCATCCCTGGCCCAATCCCCGATCTGAGTCAAAATCACTGCCCCCATTCGGGGAGGGGCGTACGGGACAAATTGTCATCCCTACCTTCAACCCTAAAATATAGAAATAAAAACCTAAAATTTAAGGGGGAAAAACTATTTTTTTTCAACTTTTATTTGATTTCAAAATCTTTATATAATTACTTTTTATTATTAAAGTATATAAGTATAACTATTTGAGTTGAAATAAGATTTTACTATTACATAAATAAATGAGTATATGAATATATAAACAAATAATCATTAATTTTAAGTTGAATACTATCATTTATATAATATAAATTTATATAATATAAATAGATAGATGAATTATTATTATAGTTTTTAAAATTTAATAATTTTTCATCAATAATTAGTTATACATTATTAGTTAAATAATATATTTGTGAAGGAAATAATTTTTTTTATAAAAATGATCGTACACAATATTAATCTATTATTATTATAATTAATATTATAGTATAATATAATACCAAAAAATAAACAATACATAATTTTATAACAAAACACATGCTTTGCAAAGGATTATGAGTTGGTTTATATTAATTCTAGAAAGTTAAATAAAAAAAGTAGTTAGACTCATCCAACGAAACTAGTTTCTACACAGGATTGTATGAATTCAATCGATAAGGGAATTCGACTCAACTATTATTAATTTTGGGGAAGTTATAAACAAGTGGATTGTGTTCAAGTTCCAAGGTTCTTGACCTTCAAGTTTAAAGGGTGTTATTTTTAATAAGTGAATTTATTATATCAAAAGAGGCGTATAAAAAAAAAGGGCCAAGGAGGTGCCACCCAAGTACATTGGAGCCAAACAAAGAAGGAAAACAACCCTTCACCAACAAGACACATTTTATTGGGGTTTAAGGGAATTTTATGTTATATAAAACCATTTTTCAACTTCTTGATCTTATAAGAAGGTTTACCTAAATGAAGACCAGTGTGAGTTGTATGCATCGTTTTGAGTGCAGGAGTGGTAGGATTGCTCCTTTCGATGGTAAACAAAGTACAACTAAGTAGTAGGACTCTAAATCACCTCTTTGTTTGCAAATTTGATGGAAATTAAAAATAAAAAAATAAAAAAAAGGTTTACCTAAATGAGGATTTGTGTGAGTTCCACGCATCATTTCGAGTGCGAGGCTGATAGGATTGCTCCTTTCGATGATAAACAAAGTAGAACTAAGTACTAGGACTCTAAATCACCTCATTGTTTGCAAATTTGACGAAAAAAAAGAAAAAAATAATAAGGTTTAACTAACAAAGAGTTATGTGAGTTGTAGATTGCTCCCTTCAATGGTAACCAAAGTAGAACAAAGTAGTAGGACTCTAAGTCACCTCTTTGTTTGTAAATTTGATGGAAATAAAGAAAAAATAATAAAATTTACCTCAATGAAGACTTGTGTGAGATCTATGCATCATTTTGAGTGAGAGAGATTGCTCCTTTTGAGGCCAAACAAAGTAGAACGAAGTTATAGGTGTCTAAATCACCTCATCACCTCTTTGTTTGCAAATTTGATAGAAATAAAGAAAAAATAAGAAGGTTTAGCTAAATAAAGACTTGTGTGAGTTCTTCGCATCATTTCGAGTGATAGGATTGCTCCTTTTGATACTAAATAATGTAGAACGAAATAATAGGAGTCTAAATCACCTCTATCTTTGCAATCTTTGCAAATTTGATGAAAATAAAAAAAATAAAAAGGTTTACCTAACAAAGACATGTGAGTTATACGCATCGTTTTAAGTGCGAGAGTGATAGGATAGCCCTTTTCGATGATAACCAAAATAGAAAGAAGTAGTAGGACTCTAAATTACCTCTTTGTTTGTAAATTTGATGGAAATAAAGAAAAAAAATAAGAAGGTTTACCTAAATGAAGACTTGTGTCGTATCTACTTATTGTTTTGGGTGCGAGAGTGATAGGATTGCTCCTCTCGATGGTAAACAAAGTAAAACGAAGTAGTAGGACTATAAATTACCTCTTTGTCTACAAATTTGATGGAAATAAAGAAAAAATAAGAAGGTTTACCTAAATGAAGACTTGTGTGAGATCTATGCATCATTATGACTGCGAGAGTGGTAGGATTGCTCCTTTTGGGGCTAAAAAAAGTAGAACGAAGTTATAGGGGTCTAAATCACCTATTTGTTTGCAAATTTGAAAGAAATAATGAAACGATAAGAAACTTTACCTCTGTGAATACTAGAAGACATTATTCCATATCATAATGTGTACAATAGCGAGCCTTTATATAAGCTAAGTGCCAAAGCTAAATATGGAAAGTAAATCATAGTGATCAATGATTATCACTAATCATGCTTCTAGAATAATTCTACCACTAATCACTCCTAATCAAATCAATCATAGAATCTTAGAATCCTCTAGATTAATCTAACACTCTCTCTCAAGCTGGAGTATGTATATCAATCATGCCCAACTTGTTACAAATATAACGGATTCTAGTAGTCCCTAAAGCTTTAGTAAACACATCCGCAAGTTGATCACCAGTCTTCACATGACTTGTAGAAATAATCCCTTCTTGTATTTTCTCTTGAACAAAATGGCAGTCAACCTCGATGTGCTTAGTTCTCTCGTGGAACACCAAATTAGAAGTGTTAGAAATGAAGACTCTCAACTTACATTTCATATATTTTGATTACTTAGAAAGCTTACAAGGTTACCTACTTATACAATTGGAAGAAATAATTAAGACAAAACATGTTCCTTAATATAAGGAAACATGCTAGCTAATACAAGGAAGAAAACATGGAGTGGGAAACATGGAATAAAACATAAGGAAGAATATAGGGAAAAAGTGGAGGAATAATAGAATAAAGTGAAGAAAAATATCTCCACTATTATTTCCAACACTCCCCCTCAAGCTGATAAATAGAAATCTCCTATTTCTCAGCTTGGAAAACGATCGGCAATTGGACAAAACTCCGTTTGTGAATAGCAATTCCGGCAGTTAACAGTACTCCGTCTATGAATAGCAATTCCGGCAGTGAACAGTACTCCGTCTATGAATAGCAATTCTGGTAGTGACCAGTAACTCCGTCTATGAATAGCAATTCCGGCAGTTTTGGACAATACTTGTAAAGATTTCCATCTCCTTACCAGCACCAATCGTCATCTTCGCGAGACGATTCTTTACTGTAATAAACTTGGGATGGTTGTGGTGTGTTTGAGTTTACCCCAATTGCAAAAGGGATTTCTTGTTGAAAAATCATCACTGGAGTAGAATCTGAAGTTTCTAATTTTTCGCCCATTTTTTTTTTTTTTTTTTTTTTAAAGAACTGTGGGTAAGTTTCAGAAAAAACAGGTTGTGGGGTACAAACTGTAATAGGCAGTTTCAGAAAACTGCATAGATGGTGCCGGAAAAGTTGCCGGAAAAGTCGTCGGAAAAGTCGCCGGAAATATGCAATTTTAAAAACTGCACAGGTGACTGTTGAAAAAATTCGCCGGAAAAAGTTGCCGGAAAAAGTCGCCGGAAAAGGTCGCCGGAAAAGGTCAGGCTTTGATACCATGTTAGAAAGAGACACTTGAACTTACATTTCATATATTTTGATTACTTAGAAAGCTTACAAGGTTACCTACTTATACAATTGGAAGAAATAATTAAGACAAAACATGTTCCTTAATATAAGGAAACATGCTAGCTAATACAAGGAAGAAAACATGGAGTGGGAAACATGGAATAAAACATAAGGAAGAATATAGGGAAAAAGTGGAGGAATAATAGAATAAAGTGAAGAAAAATATCTCCACTATTATTTCCAACAAGAAGCAATGTAGAGAGCAGCTGCATTATCACACCAAAGTTGCATAGGAACTATCTTGTTAAAACCCAACTCAGTTAACAAATGCTTCGACCATATTAATTCACAAGAGACATGAGTCATTGCTCAATTTTCTAATTCTGCACTAGACCGAGACACAACATTCTGCTTCTTACTTTTCCACGATATAAGATTACCTCCAACAAATACACAATATCCTGTAGTAGATCTCTTATCAGTTGGACTCCCTCCCCAGTCAGCATCACAAAATCATTCTACTCTCATGAGATTATGATCTCTAAATACTAATCCATGTCCTAAAGCACTTTTAAGGTACTTTAGTATCCTCACAACTACATCCCAATGTGACTACATCCCAATGTGAGGACCTAGGGGAAGATAACAACTGGCTGACCACACTAACAAGGAAGCAATGTCTGGTCGAGTAATTGTAAGATAATTGAGTTTGCCCACAAATCGTCGGTACCTTTCTGGATTTTCCAGAAGATCTCCCCCTTCTGGCTTGTGTCCATGGGTGTGTCAACTAGCTTTGATCCAAGCAAACCTGTTTCTTCCGGCAAGTCTAGAACATATATATTTACGTTGTGCAAGGAAAATATATTTACTAGATTGCGCCACCTCAATCCCCAAGAAGTATTTCAATTTTCCCAAATCCTTAGTCTCGAATTTCTGCATAGTGATCAATGAAATCATGCTTCTAGAATAATCCTACCACTAATCACTCCTAATCAAATCAATCATAAAATCCTAGAATCCTATAGATTAATTTAACAACCTCAATGAAGATTTGTGTGAGTTGTACGCATCGTTTTGAGTGCTAGAGTGATATGATTGCTCCTTTCGATGGTATCCAAAGTAGAACTAACTAGTAGAACTCTAAATCACCTCTTTGTTTGCAAATTTGATGAAAATAAAGAAAAAATAAGAAGGTTTACCTAAATAAAGACTTGTGTGAGTTCTACGCATTATTTTGAGTGCGAGAGTGATAAGATTGCTCCTTTTGATGCTAAACAAAGTATAAATAAGTAATAGGACTCTAAACCACCTCTTTGTTTGCAAATTTGATAGAAATAAAGAAAAAAAATAACAAGGTTTCCCTAATGAAGACTTGTGTGAGTTGTACGCGTCGTTTTAGGTGCGAGAGTGATAGGATTGCTCCTTTTAATGTTTAGTAATGTAGAACAAAGTAATAGGAGTCTAAATCACCTCTTTGTTTCCCCTCTATCTTGATTAATTTATTTTAATAAACTTGCTAGGGTCCAACCAAACCCCCGACCCAAAACAAAAGAAAAGCAAACTAAGAGCAATATTCCACAAATAAGTAGAATATTCAAAAGATTAAGAGCAGTATATCTTACATCAACTGCACAGCCATGGCAGGAGGGAACCATTTCCTTAATTTTTCAAATTTTGCTATTCCTTGAACTCCTGTAACTGGAATAGCAAAGAAAATTGTAAGCAGCGATGCAGCAACAAAGACTCCAACTTTATAAAGTGGCAAACGTTTATACGGTATTGCCAAACTCCTCCACAGAACATCCCTTGGTTCTGGAGCCATTTCAGTGATCCAGAATAGTGGGTTCGAGTGCTGCTGTGATTGGGCAGCTAAGGTAGCACCCCACCGGGACCTAAATGTAACAAAAGCAACTGGCAACTCCTAAAAAATAAAGGAAAAGAGAAAATACAATAATAATCTGATTTAGGTCCAAACAGTTGACGAAAACTGAATATCAAGGCACATAGAACCTAACACAAATGCTTAATCACATCAGAACATCTACATAAATAAACAATGAGGCATGCTTATGAATTAAATTTCTATTACACTACAAGAACTAAAAAATTAAGCCCTATAGTCCTCCTGCCACCTGGCACAACAATTGATAAACTACTGGATGGTGAGCCCTTGTAAAAAATAAAAAGAAAGATGGAAGTATAAAACACCCATATAGAGCATGCCACACATCTAAGTACACTTCATGCTACTGTAAACCTAGCAGGGCATACATTTAAGTTATCAAACACTATAAGTGGAAAAAATGAAAATTACAAGGACTGATGTTATGCACTTCAAATTTTGCTCAATATACAAAATGTCAGTAAGTTGCACAAAACCTCCTCTAGCTCTAAAATGACCGTTTGAACTCGTAATCCTTATAGAAGTGCAATAACAAACCAGTTGAAAGTCATCAAAAGTTTTTAGTTTATTAGCTGGAGCATTTTACCATCGTCAGAAGAAGAAAAAGAACATTGTACGCATGGAAGCGGGGGAGAGAGAGAGAGAGAAAACTAGGGTAAATATTTCATAAAATATTTCACTCATAACAATTTTTGGCTTTCAGTATGACATGCACAAACTTGTGTTTTATTGAAAACATAAATGTTTCACATTAGTCAAAATCACAAAATTTACTTGAAACTTGCTTAATCAAATTTTTTTATAAAAAAAAATACTCCCTCTTTCCCATTTTATTTGGCAAAAGTTGACTTTTATGGTCAAATTGACCTTTTTAAAATCAATAAATTATAAATCGTACTCTTTTTTCCTTTGTTATTTTAAGAATATTGGCAAAATACTCTAAACAGAATTTCCTACTAAACCAAAGGTTTGTGATTTCGAAATTGTATATAAATGTGCTTAATCATTAATTTTAAAAATGGTCTATTTGACCATGAAATTCAACTTTTCTTAAATAAAATGGGACTTAGGGAATAATACTTTGATTACTAATTCTTTTATTATATAACAACTTGAAGCAGAAAAATCAGCATTGCGTTCATGTATCCTTATCAAAAAAGTGGACCTAATTATTGCGTTCATGTATCCTTATCAAATAAATAATAATTTCCTTCATGCATAAACAAGAATCAACATCCACAACGTATGTCAGAACAAACTCAAACCCCAGGTCCCACCCCGAAAACCAAACACAATCAAAACTATAGGTGAAATTTGAAAGAAAATACAAAAAGAACTCTATATTGGTCTATGCAATAAAATGGCGGGCTAGAGGACAAAGGTAAACATTAGCCAATAAAGAGACCCACATATGAAAAGGAAGTATATCTGGCCACATAATACACATTAGCCAAATGCACGCTCTCTCAGCAGTCAAATTTCTAGTAAACATGTAACAGTGGATTCTACAAAAATTCTTACCTTTTCTTCGAGCATCTTTTTGCACCGGGTTTGTCGTATCCTAATACAAAGTTCTTGAAGCCTTTCCTCAAGCCGTTCTATTTTTACATCATCTCTGTATGCTTTTGGTAGAGAGGATCCACCAACATGCTTCCTAGTCAAAGAACGCTGTTTCAAGCTCTCAATCTTTTCTGATATAGTTTTCGCCTGATTCTACATTTAACACTGTAGGTAAGTGATATGCATGGAGTAAAGAAAATGTCATAATAAAAATTAATAGAAAGATAGAGAAATTATAGTTGTCATCTCTATATCCCCCCAACTCCACCCTAAACACGAAAACAAATTGGTTTTTTGCATGTAAAGGCATTCTAACAAACTAAATATAAGATCAACTAATGCAATATAGAAACAACCAATGTTGCATGACAACCATGTTGGAGAATAACAACGCAGCGAAAACAATAGCAAAGAGAAATCGGGAAAAAAAAAAAAACAATCACACAAGACACAAAATTTACGTGGTTCACACAAAGGTTGGGCTACTCCACTGTTGGCGGCAAATTAGTCTCACCATCTCAAAATTTTCATATATAATACAATGCAGCATCACCTCAGGTAGCTTTACAATCACCTCCAAATCAAAGTCGGATTAGACATCATCAATAGCTAACCATTGTACTAGTTGCCATTAATGTTTCTAACTTAAGCTTCTCCTTTCTATTTTATTGAATAAATAGTTTTTTTTTCCTCTATAAAAATTACCTTTTTATTCTTCAAACTAAAGTTATTTGAAAGGAGTATGTCTAAACATCCTAATCATAAAATCATAAAATATATGTATATCAGAGGGCATATATTCATCAACCCAGTCCTACCAACATAGAGTGATTAATAATATTGAAAACTAGACACCAGAGATCGATGACAGAATCATAATACTCTAAGTTGAGATATGAGTGAAACTGTGTGGATTGCAAATAAATAGTTTGTTAAGCATTACTATTGGCTCATAGGAGGACCAAACACAGAATGACCTTTTAGATCATATTAAGTCCAGAACAGTGTAGCCATGGAGGTCAAAAATTGGAGAAAAATTGACATTGTAGTATCAAGGGAAAGCTCAATATTCCATATGTTTCAGCCACTCTAAGGTTTCAAATGTCCAGGCATCGTAGTCTTACTAACAAAAAGTTAGCCACCTTATCCACTTTATATTAACAGCACAATATAGAGAAAGAAAAAGGTATGAAAAATATCCAAGAATGATATAATTACCAACAGTTATCAAAACGTTCCCAAGTATTTAGTGGCCTAAAAGACCATTAAACATAGTGTGTGTGTGTGTGTGTGTGAGAGAGAGAGAGAGAGAGAGAGAGAGATCCACAGCCAAGGTTGGCTATAGGGTGTTAAATGGCGAAGCCATCTTACACCATCCATCCCAAAATCCAACCGACGCGATTTTAAAAAATTTAAGTATCTCTGCATGATAATGGTGCAGGCACACACCATAATGGTGTGGGTGGAGGGGGCCGTACTAGTGATTTTGAGCATTTTGGACCTCAATTTTAATATTTCAAAGTCTCCCTCGATCTGTACCATGTGGTACACTTTTTATTTGGGTTTCTCATTGAAATTATCTATTTCCCACTGCTTTCCTCCATTAAAACTGCATCTATTAAAGGCTTTGGAGTGTAAGTGCGTGAGACAGAGATTATAAGATTTGGATATACACCTCTTTAACGTGCAGTCTTTCACTTGAGTCCTTTCTTTAACTGTAATTCAAAGTCCACTAATTTGCAGGTATAACAGTATACATACAATTGGCGATATACATATAAGCTTCAGTTACTGTACTCATGGCATATTTATCCACCCACCTACCTAAGTATGACTCGGCACCCAAGAAAAACAGACTGCAACTTATCATCTTCGCATGCAAAACAAGTGCTTGATGAAAATCACAATATAATACCACTTCATCCTGTAATATTATACTGGTACGGAGCTAATTCAAACTTTCTGATATCATGTAAGCTACAATATTGTACTGTACGCAACATAATGGTTTGGATGGAGTGTGTGAATTTTAAATTAAGGGTATAATAGTGATTTCAGCCCTCCGCACCATAATGGTGCATGCTTCACACCATTATGGTGAGGGCGACCTATTTTTTTCTTTTAAATCACATCCACTGAATTTCCAAATAGACAGTGTAAGATGGGTACACTACCACAGTCCATAACCAACTTTGGTTATGGATCACTCTCCTATATATATTTATATATATATATTTATATATATATTATTTTCATCACATACTTGCGATAGTTGAAATAGTAAATCTAAGTGTTGAAAGGAGAAGAAGAAGAAGAAACAAAGAGGGACGAATGGCTGAAGGTCTTGTACAATTCACATCACATGGTACTAGAGTAACATATTAAAATTTATTAACATAAAGTATCACTATTATTATTACTAAATCTAGCACACTTCTTTTTGATGACATATCTTATAATACTGATAGCCATGGACACTTTATATTTATAATTTTTTTTAAAATTTGCTTTAACTTTAAAAAAAAAATGTGAACTGGCACTAAAAGATTGATCAATTTGCAAGTAACCAGAAGGAGGTGTCTTCTGGTATAAAAGGAATACACACTAGTTTTAACATAAAGCTTGTCAGGGAAAAGCTGCGATGCTAAAACAACTGCATGCGTGCATAAAATGTCTATTATTATCATCTTAGGTCCTTACCAACAAATCTTCAAGATCCTTGCCGTCATATAGAATTTGATAAGATCGGTAAGCATATGGATGATATTTGGAGAAAAAGTGATCTACACAACACCCGTGAGACTTGTGTTCATCACAGAAGGGAATTTCTCGAACTAGAACAGTAAACTGGTTTGGTTGATGCCTTAAATTACGTAGTTGTTGAAGCCTTTTCATCAATATGTGATCATATTCCTGAGTATGACATGGGGCAGGAAGGCACCTGTTATAATCACTTATCTCAATATCAAACTTCATTAAAAAACTACAGGAAGTAGAAATTATTTCAATTAAGTCATGCAAATTAATATATATATATATATACACACACACACACAAATATATGTATGAAAATATAGGAATCAAGTCAAAAAAGTTGTATACAACTCTATTTAGATTTCTATAGTATTCTCTAACCTATTAATGTTTGTTGCTCATTCACATATAAAAGAACTTAATATGTAGAACACCAGGAAGTAAAACAAAACAAAAAAAAAAACAAGAAGGAAGAAAACCAGATATACTTGTGATTCTATGAATCCCTTCCAAAAAGTGACAAGGTTCTTAACAAGATTTATCAATCAAGGGATCAGGGAATAGTCCCAGCATCAATTCTCACCATTATTGTAATACTGTAGTTATAATGTTTCTTTTTGTTCTCTGCAGCAGTCTCCTTTGGTATCCCATTTACTATGTCACCCCCTTATACCAGGTAACGTGATTAGGTGCATAGTTATCAGAATCTTACGATACGCGATATGTATCATACAATACGATGCGATACAGAGACAATTCAATACGCATCGCAGGGGGAATCGAAAACGATACCGTATCATACGATTCAGATACGATATGATACAATGCATTATACATTTTAAAGCTAGCAATCGACTTAAAAAAGTTTTTATGTAGATCTAAAAGAGTAAAAGCAAAACTTTTAGCCTTCTATTTCAAATGAAGAGGTTTTTTAGCGTTAACATATTCTATATCGCTTGATGAGCCTTTAATCGCTTTTTAGAGTTTCATATCTTCTTCCACAGAATGTTGATTTATTTTTCTCACACCACTTTTCACAAGTAGAAACATAAATCTCCACTGGTTAATTTGAATTATTTTCTTTGCTTTATATTTTAAAGGTGGATCTGCATTTTTGTTTTCTCTTGTTACTCAATAAAAATTACTAAAATAATATCTAACAAATCAAATTAGAATATTTTGGCTACTATTTAACTTTAAAATTAATTTTAGTCTATAATAATATTTACTTGACTACTTTAATACATAGTCAAGCTAATATGCTTGATTGTCCAATAAATTATGTGTTTTATATGTTTAAATATATATTACCACACATTTTCCTTTTGTTTTCGTATCGTACAATACGATTCACAATACGATACATGAAACACGATACAGGTGTTTTCGATACACAATACGATTCACAATTTGACAACTATGATTAGGTGAACAAATTCGTAATCTTGCCTGTTCAATACTTCCAACATATCAGTTACTTGTCATTCAATTTGTTGAGGGATAGAATTTTCCAACTTCGATGGGCTTCTCCTATTGAGCATTTGAGCTTTTAGGGGAACCTTCATATCTGACGTGTAAGTACTGAAGGGCTGCACTTTTTACAGTGTTCTTTTTATTAAGAGGAAGATTTAAGAAGGGTAGGCTATAATTTCTTTTGGGAGGAAGTAGTACAAGGAGCGGAATACAATCAAGGACATGGCCTTTGATAGGAGTAGGTAGAGACTAAATAGGATGTTCCAACTTTTAGTTTTATTTTTTGTTCTCTCTTCTACCTTCCAACTTTTTCCATTTGTTTTATTTTTAGCTTTTCCCATATATGTGTGCATATTTCTATATGTTAGCATTTATTTTAATTATTTCTATTTATTTATATTCTTTTATTTTATTCTTTTCTAATCGTTGTCGATTTTATCTTTTTTATTTTCTCCTTGCCTTTCTACTTTACACTTAAATATAAGATTCATTTTCAACCTATCCCATCTAGTTTGTGATAAAAGGCGTTGTTCAGTTATTTGAATTTTTTGCTTTGTTTAAACTATTTATTCCCTATTATTTTTGCTATTTAATTAATAAATCTTCTCTCTCTATTAAACCAAAAAAAAAAGTATAAAATCTGCCATTTCTGTGAATTCAAGAAAAGGACTGAACACTTGATTTTCTTTTACAATATTCTGTTTGTTGATAAACACTGTTTTCTCCCGCATTTTTATTTTATTTAATTAATGAGTTTTTATTTTATTTTGTAAGAATTAAGGATTTTGACCATAAGTCAAAATCTTGGTGAGAACATCAATTAATGTTCTAAATTCAAATAGGAAAAGGAACCCTAGAAGACTCGAAAGAGATGAAGTTGAAATTTACAAAGAAAAGAATTTAAGCTCATCTTGATGCTTATTAATAGAGGACACCAAAACAAGAGGAGGAGTTAACTTTTAGTGATTAGTTTTAGAGTTAATTTAGTAGAGTAGTGTCGCTTTTCATTGTATCCTCGTTTAAGGATCTTAATTGAAGGAAGTTTTTACTTTAATTAGTATGTTCAATCAAGTCCTTCTAAAATTTATTTATTTGTTTAATTCTTATTTATTTAAATTCATACAAATAATAGTAGTAATATTTTATTTTTTTTAATTCTATGGCTAGTTAAATAATCAGAAGAGCTAACCTTCTATCGAATCAAAGCAACATCCTGCTTCACCATCCCCTAACAATGTTTGAAGAAGGCTAAAGTAAACCTATCAAGGCCCGGCATCCGCTATGTACATTTTTTTCGTTTGCTATTACTTTTCAGTCAAAAAACTGTTTAATCTATGATGTTGCTTTATATTTCTTTCCAACGTGTCTAACGTGTACTCTTGCATGTTCATGTGTTTTTTTATCATTTTTGAAGAGCAAAGATTAACCACCCACATAAACACATAGGATGATAGATGTATATATATGTAAACATATTTTTAGGTGTAAAATATTTTACATCAAAAGAAAGAAAACAAGGCAGGATATTCATATGTTATGGGCATTCGCCTTGGGTTTGAGCTTTCCAAAGTTTCCAACCGACCAGGAACATGACTATTCTAGAATCCACCATTTTCTAATCTCTGTATTTTAGACAATGGTACGCCATAAACAATGCTTGAAAGTGAACAAATCATGTTTACAAATATCTACACGTGAAGCTTACCATGTACATCAGGTAGACTCCATAAAAAGTGATAAAGCTTAGGCATGAAAAATGCACCCAAAGCCTGTAAATAAGAAAAAAAATAACCAACAAACAATTAGATGAGTTTCAGCCAAATGAAAACACACAACATACAAAGAATTATTTGATGAAAATGTTACATAAAATGAATTATTTATGCAGTTTAGATAGAGGAGGAAGGATAAAGAAACGGTCTTACTAAAGGGAAAAGTATTAGCCCTCTCAGTATTGACTCTTATCACAGGAGTTATGAACCTTCAATGCTAGTGAAATCTAAGAGTTATAAACCGCCAATGCCAGTCAAATCTAAGAGTTATAAACCGTCAATGCCAATCAAAACTAAAGTGAGCGTACTTTTGTTGAGCCTATTAAATGCAGGCCAATTGAGAAGTCGCTTGCAAACCCCCTAGTTGCTAGCCGAGCTAATCGCACTCCAGTTTCTTCTCAAGCTAATAACAATCCTTCTGTTAGGTGTTACAACTACTTTTTGGACATATATCCTTTGATTGTCCGTCTCCACGGATGAAGTTCCCACTTTGACGTAGGACAAGATGGGAAAAAGGAATAAGAGTACCTATCTCCGCAGAGAATCAGTAAAGAAACACACACAAAAAGCACGCAGCTTTAATCTCAAATCAATTCATTCAAAAATCTCCTAATAATGAAGTATTACAATACTTAAATAGAAAACCCAATATTTGGGGCTTAAGTAAAAACCCTAATTTAAAAAGGAAACAATCTCCTAATTAAAATCTACTACTATAATTAAAACTTCTAATTAAAATCTACTACCATAATTAAAACTCTCCAAGAATATCCTACTAAAATAATTACATTAATAATCCAATATTTATCTCTAAATAACAATACAAAATTAATAATAAACTTCTTGAATTTCTTCTTCCGTACCGCATCACACTTCCCCAAGAAGGTTGCTATAGTTGAAAATGAACTTGGGAGTGGGGAATACAAATTTGCACGAGGAAGTTTGTAAGCCTGATGACGAATATGAGTTTGATGAACAGGATTTAGCTGCTGATGTTCACTTAGAAAGATGTTTAGGTATTCTTACATGTTGCTCAAAAATGGAAAAATGATCCTAAAATACATCATGGAAGAACTTTTCAAACAAGGGTCAAATGTGCATGACAGGTGTGCTCTCTTGTGATTGATACTGGAAACTACATTGATGTTATTTAGTCTTTAACTTGGATTAAAGGTTCAGTCTCACCCAGGCCATATGATGTCGCATGAATTACCAATACAAAGTTGTTGGTTATCCAGATATGTTGTTGGATGAGCCTCACCTGGAGCCATATGATGTTGCATGGATTACCAATACAAAGATACGGGTTACTCAGATATGTTTGGTGATATTTTCTATTGGCAAGCTTGGAGATATTATTTTTTGTTATGTTTTGCCCCTTGAGATTTGTCACATCGTCTTAGGGTGTACATGGTTATGGGATCGTCACACACCACATGACACCCTTGCTAATACCTACTCGATTATCAACGACAACACCATATACTCTCTTATGCTATTGACATGTCACCTTTGAAGCTCACAAAGAATTCCTAGGTGATGCAATATGTGTCCTCTTGTGTGGATGTTCTTAACTCGAAGGAGTCGAGTTCTTCTAAGCGGAGGAGAATTAATGCAAAACAAGCCTGCGAGACTTGGTTTGAGTAATATAAGAGACTTTCTGATGGGGACTCCAAGTCAAGAACAAAGAAGAGATTTTTTATATTTATTATTTGGAGTTTTTATTATGTTTGATATAAAAGTAGTTGATGTGATTTATGTATTTTATTTATTAGTGGGAATTTAGGAGGTTAATTAATGATTAAGAATTATTAATAAGGGTATTTTAGTCGTTTAGTACTTTTATTATTCCCCAAGTAATATTAGGGTTTTGTGTCTCTTTAAATAGTGATGTAATCCCCACAAGTCATTTAGACTACATACGATTGATATTGAAGTTGATTATTTTATTCATACCGTAGAGTTATCCTATCGTAGAGGTATTTTATCCATCTTGGTGTTAATACGTGGAGTGGATACACTTGAGAAATACTAGTGGTTTAAACGTGGAGTTTAAATCCTAGTTTATTTTCCATTAATTCTTCATCCTAAATCTGTTCTACACCATTTTATGGTATCAGAGCTTAATGTTTCTCCATTAATTTTTCAGTTTTTGGGAGATCTTGGGTTCACACACCAAAAAAAAAATTAAAAAATTACTGTTCATCGCCCAGAAACACTATTCAATCGTCGCAGTTAATGTTCCTCCTGTGTCACTATTTCGGAATTACTGTTCATCGGAAGAGAAAAGACTGCAGCTTAAAAAAAAGAAAAAAAAAAGAAATCAGAAAAAAAGAAGAAAGCTAGAAGAGAGGAATTGTTGTTGTGCTTTGCCGCCGTTATTGTCGGGCCAGCCTCCTCCTTGCCATCATCGTCTTCATCTATTTCTGCTCCCTTTGGCCCTCCCCTTTTCTTTTCTCTTGGCTGTTGATATGATTGAATGGTAACCCTAAGCTCTAACTTATAAATATCTTACCAAAATTACAGTTTGCTCCCCCATAGTTTCATCTAATATTTCAGTTTTAGCCTATAGTTTATATACTTTTCACTTATATCCTTTTATCATTTCAAATCAACCCCTACACTTTTTGCATTCGTACTTTAGCCCCTGTTTTCTATTTTCTTTTCAGGTAAGTTATCAAAAAAAGGGTTTTATTTTATTTATTTATTTTATAACCTATTGTCCCAAACACCCAATGTCTCAAGCCACTAAAGAATTAATTGCCGAAGCAAAAGAGTATATTTGGTTTCTTGAGGATGAAAGTGACCGAATATACAACCTTATTAATACATGTGGTCATAGATATTTGAAACACAAGCACGAAGAGCTTAGATGGGATATGGTTGATGCACAAGATTATCTTGGAAAATTGCAACGTCGATATCAAGATGAACAAAGAAAAGTTGAAGCAAAGAAACGTCAACAAGTTAAAGCAAAAGAACTCGAAAGGTTACACGTGATATGGTTTCTATATGTTTTCCCATAAAAGATAACATCTTTTTATTAAAAGATGACATATCTTCTATAAAAGAAGGCCTTATTGACTTGTGGGCACATCTTCAAGCAGAGCAAGAGAAAGAAAAAGAGAATGTTCCAAATTTTGGGGCTACAGACAGTTGTGACGTGTCTATAGAAATTTTTGAAGTTCCAAAAGTTGAACCAGAGATTTTTATGAGCAATAAACTGAGAAAAACTCTAAAGTTGCTTTTGAGTTGTTCGTTACCAAAGAAAGGACAATTTGAGAAGTTGATCCAATCCAAGTTGACATTGTTGATTTCGTTGTTCCAGAAAAGTTATTTTCAGCACCTTTGAATACAAAATCGATGCTCTCATCAACTCTCTTTCCAAAAAATTTTGAGCAGTGATAACATTGTCAAAGGAGTTCCAAAATGTTCTTCCGTTGCAGAGGAGTTCGTGGCTTATTCTATCATACTATAAAACTCGAGGTCGAGTTTTCTCCAACAAGAGGAGAATGATGGGGACTCCAAGTCAAGAACAAAGAAGAGATTTTTTATATTTATTATTTGGAGTTTCTAGTATGTTTAATATAAAAGTAGTTGATGTGATTTATATATTTTATTTATTAGTGGGGATTAAGGGTATTTTTGTCGTTTAGTACTTTTATTATTCTCTAAGTAATATTAGGGTTTTGAGTCTATATAAATAGTGATGTAATAATCCCCACAAGTTATTTAGATTACATACGATTGATATTGAAGTTGATTATTTTATTCATACCGTAGAGTTATCTTACCGTAGAGGTATTTTATCCATCTTCGTATTAATACGTGGAGTTGATACACTTGAGAGATCCTGGTGGTTTAAACGTGGAGTTTAAATTCTAGTTTATTTTCCATTAATTCTTCATCCTAAATCTGTCCTGCATCACTTTCGAAGCGCATGGAAATAAAAGAAAAATCTGAAACTTGTATTTAATAATTTTATTAAATGTATAATTTTGGTAGTTATCTTATTAGAATCCAATTTAGGTTAAGAAAGTTTGTAAAGAGTATTATAGATAGGTATGTACTCTATTATTTTATGGAGAGTTGAGATTTTTATGTGAAAATTGTTTGTGACGATAATTTATCCCTTTGTCACAATTCTCCAATCCCCGCCACTATATCTTGAGGAACTCCTTTCTTCTTTTTAGACAAAGATGGTTCTCTCTTTCTTCCTCCTCTATTTTCATCATCTTATCTCTACTTTTAAATATCAATAGCAAACTTATGTTCAATTTTGAAAAACCAAATCTTTTTTACTCTAAAACTTTCACTTAGTTCCCGATCATGTTCGTTAGATGTTGCAACCGGGACATGTCCGTAACAATCTGAAGTGCAACCTGCATGTCCAAAATATTTCCCAAAAATATCCAAAATATATCGAGTATCCAAAACAGTGAGTTTAGTGCCAAATATTGAAAACAAAGTGAAGAAAGAGATGGAAGGTAATCATTGAACATTACCAGATAGTCTTTACTAAAAATGAAGTTGTACTAAACCTCACCTGTTAGAGCCTCCACTTATATTAGATATGGAAAAAGTATCCATCGATCGGGAGTCCCTAGGTTTCCCATCATTGCCAGCATAGTTAATTGGAAGAAGAACCAATAATCCAACAACAGAGCAAACCACAAAGAAATTTATCCTGTCAAATGAATTCACATAGATTAAATGGAGGTCTGTCAAATCGATCATTATTCAGGTAAAGAAGCATCTAAGTAAGGAAAAATTCATAAGCTTCCCAGAATGTTTGGTATGCTTGAGAATTTGTTATGCCTAACAATTGCATAAATCATCATAAAATTATCATTACATGCTAAACAGTTGCATAAATCATCATAAAAGTATCATTACAGCCTACAGTGATATGTAACACACAAAATCAACTCTATAATGAAAAGTGGTAAGAAGGTTAAATCCTAATAGGAAGGGGATTGATGGCCCTGCTCCATACCATTGTCAAACTTAAAACTAAGCAAACAAAGGAGAGTATAAAAGCTCACTGCAAATAAGTATGCTTGATAAATGTTTAAGCTAAGTGATTGCACAAATCAAATAAAATAATCAATACAGCCTATAGATATATTATACAAAAGATGGTACACAAAATCAGCTTTCTAGTAATACGGTTATAGTCTTATAGAAATTAAAATCCTAAAAAGGGGGAAGAAATTATGGCCCCACCCCCACTCTCAATTTCTGTTGAACTTAAAATTAAAGAAACAGTGGAGACTATAAAAGCTTACTCTCATAACTACGAGACTAAAATGCAAAACTCTCTCTTGTGTTTATGTCCGTGTGACGTTTTCATCCTTGAGTTGACTAATTAGTAAATCCCTCCCTCAAAAAACAATATTAGTGCAAAATTGTACCTTTTAAGGTATAATTAGCAGTTCAAAACTGACCCCAAAAGTATAGTTTTGCACTACTAATTCTATCACAAGGTAGCATTTTGCTATATTATAAAGTCAAGTGTCTTATTTTATAAACTCAGGGTACATTTTTACATTTTAGTCTAACTACAATATATCAAATCAGAAAGGAAAAAAAAGGGTCAAAACCATTACCAAAATGCAATCAATTACAATATGCAGAATAAGAATTTCTGACCCGAATTTGAAGAGTCTAATGAGGGCAAGGGCATCAAGGCCATTTTCCTCGAGAATTTGGTCGTCAGTAACGCGAAGAGCGCGGGGAATCCACCCAACAGAAGGGAGAAACCGGTGAAAAACGGTGGCAGAGCAATCATGGAAGGGGATATGGTGTTTGAGGGAGAGAGAACGGGCGTAGTAAATGGTGGCATTTGAGGGTTGATTTTTGAAAATTGAGAACAGGGAAAGAAGAACTACGGCCAAAGCGACATTAATGGCTGCAGCAGCCAAGAGGGATTCGGTTTTCAATAGATGGACGTAGGAATACACGGTACCGCCATTGCTCAGAATGCTCATTTCTGGTTGGATATAGATATAAATATATATACATTTATATGTTTAGGTTTAGAGAGAGAATTAGGACAAATAATTAAGAGAGAAATGAATGTAAATATGGAAATTTGGGAGAGAGAGAGGGGGAGGAGTTGCAGCGATTGAGAAGATGTGGAAAAAGAAATCATAACTGGCAACTGCCAAGGCGTTGTAAATTTTGTTTGGAATTTGAATGTGATTTTAAGAAGAAATAAAAAAATTAAAGAAAAAAAAGTAATCAATGGTCAAGATTAAACCTCACATGAATACTTAAATATAGTACACCCTCCTTCACTTAAAGACCGACTTAATTTGACTTTGAAAGTTAAATTAATTAATTTTAGAACAAAAAATTACATAATTTTCTTTAAAATATAGATAAAAAGATTATAATCATAAGAAATTACATTTAATTTATTACAATATTCAATTTTTGGAAGTTCAAAAATATAAATAAATTTATTTAATTATCAATTATAAAATTGGTCAATTTGATTAGAAAAATTAAACTAAATTAATGTTTACGGGACGAAGAGAGTACTATTTTGAAAGTACTCAATCATCCAATACTTCACTTTATTTTTCTTCTCTCTTTTGATTTTTGAATCATAGCCTTCTAAACTTTCAATTTAGATTGGGGGGAGGGGGGGGGGGGGGGTTTCTCCTTTACAGAGTTTGAATTCTCTCTATCTAGGTGATGGGTGATTCTAATTGACACGGGATGCAGCATTTTTCGGGCAATTGTTCCTTAATTATTTTATTTTTGTTGCTTAGATTATGAATGTTTGTAATTCGAATTTTATTTTTAAATAGAGTAGGTATTCTTTCAATTCTATCATACATGTAATTCGTATCTTTCATTGAATAAATTAATCTTCACTAATCATGTGTTTGTCAAAAAAAAAAGAAAAAGAAATTTCTCATTCCGCAAGGGCTCACATGGGATATAAAAATAAAATAAAATTTGGAAGCTTCAAAAAAGAAATATTAAAACTCTCATTTTGAGATATAATATCATGATCAAAAGCGTTTTGAGACTAAATGAATGTTACTTAAATACATACAAAATGATGCGTATACTTTTAATTGGTTAGAATTACTAGTTCTCTTTGCACACACTACGTAAATGTGGTTTTAGAAAAGTAAAAATATAAGATTATATATGAAAAAAATATTAGAGTAAGTGAGGGGGAGAGAAAAAAAAGTACAATTCCTCCTTCAAGTGAGGAGAGAGAAAAAAGATTGAGAAGTTATTATCAATAATAAAAGGAGAGATAAATATTGAAATAAAAATAAAATTAAAATTAAAGAATTGTTTTTGTGACACAAACTCGCCAATGGCTTAAGCGGCTCAAGAGAGTCACTTTATTAATAAAGATGACTAGGTGTGTATCCATGTATAGTAAATCATCAATTAATTATTCCCTTCGTCCAAATTAATTGCTCAGTTTTGACTTTTTAAAGTCAAATTGACCATTTTTAAAATTAATCTTTTTACTATTTTTGTTAAAATATAGGTGAAGAGATTATAACCAAAAGAAAGTATATATAATTTATTACTAACCCCAATTTTTATAATTTTAGAAATATATTTATATATGCTTAATTATTAATTCTAAAAATAATCAATTTGACTTAAAAAAGTCAAAATTGAGCAATTAATTTGAGACGAAAGGAATATATTTTAATACGCTACTTCGTATCAATTGTTTAATAGAATGAAAATTTAATAGACGACAATAGCGACAGACCAAGAATGTTTAGCAAGTGGGGTCATAATCATCGTAAAAACAAAATACAATAAAAGATAAATAACTTAAACTTAAACTTAATATTGCCAGCGCTCCACAACTTGATTGACTGGCCCAACTATGAGAAGAGATGTTATATATATATATATGTAAATAATAACATTAAGCATGGATAGTCTCTAGTTAACTAGGAGATTAAATCTAAGATTTTAGTATCTCTCCTCAAATTAGTAAAAGGTAAAAATTTCATTAATCAAGAGTATGTTTGATTTTAAGTTCTACCATGGGATTAGATTATGAATTTTACGATGAATCTTATTTTATACTACTCTTTCTAAATTTAGAAAATTATTTTTAAAACGAAGACATTTAAGAATTTTTTTTGTTTTTTCAAACATATAATTAACATTAATTAGAAATGTAGTAGTTGTAGTAATTATAAATATTTAATTTATAATTTACCTCAAATAATGTAGCAGTTGTAGACTAATTCTAATAATTTTATTTTGTAACAAATTTTCATATTTAATTTTTAAGGAAGAACAATTCAAAATTCATATTCAATTATTCTATTCAGATAATTAAAAATTCATATTCAATTTTTGATAAAAGAATGGAGATATTCAATTTTGTGCAATATGTATACATATGTATACATATGTATAGAATGAATTGGTCCATAATTTGGGGAAGGTTTTGCTTTAGAGGTGAGAGGCTTGAGAGCAGTATTAAAAAAATAAAATGAAAACAAGTGACTGCACTTGAAGTCACAGGACCCACGGATCCGCCGCTGCATGACAGTATATATATATATATATATATATATATATATATATATGAGTAAAAGGTATTTTAGATCTACATAAGATAAGTTATCTCAAGTCACTTTCAACACATCATCTTTTAATCGTCAGCTTAATAATTTAACTATATGCATGTAATGAGCATGTAAAAATATAATATTATATAAAATTTTATTTAGTTTGAGTTTATGCATCAACAATTTTGTAACAATAGAACTTAGATATTGAAATATATATACTTATACACAAATTATTTACACTATTATAAAAATAATATTTTAATGTCTCAAATCAAACAAAATTTTACATAATTTTATATTTTTGCATGCTCGTTACTATACGATTATATTATTAAGTTGACGATCAAATTAAATTATGTTGTATTCGAAGTGTTATTTCGATGCCCTTTTACTCCTCTCTCTCTCTATATATATGTATGTATGTATATTATTACCCGAATTTGAAGAGTCTGATGAGGATGAGCGCATCAAGGCCACAACTCTCGAGGATTTGATCTTCAGTGACCTCAAGAACATCGCGAATCCACTGAACGGACGGCACGAATCGCCGGAAAGTGAGACGTCGTTCAACCACCGGAATATTATTAATATTATTATTATCATTATTCACGAGAGAAATGCGACGAGCGTAATATACATCGGCGTTGGAAGGCTGTCGCTTGAAGATGGAGAAGAGTGAGAGAATCACGAAGGCCAAGCCAATATTGATGGCTGCTGCTGCTAATAGGCTCTCAGCTTCCATCTCTTAATTAATTAATTAGTTAATGATAGCTGCTAGTGAAAGAATTATGAGAGAGAGTAAGAGATATGTGTCAGTACAATGATCTGTATATATGGAATATATGTATATATCAGTATGTATGGGATATATGGTATAGATGTAGAGAGAGGAGAGAGATTTGCCAGCTTTGGTAAAACGTGGCAGATTTTGAGGGAGGAGACTGACGAAGCAAGTCTAACTAACCTTTTCATTTTTGTCTTTAAATATAACAAACTTAATAATTCGTTACGTAAAAATGATTAATCAAATAAATTATATATATAATATTTTTAAATGATATTTTAATTAATTTCAAATCAACTCAGTAATTTAAATTTGATGGCTTGATAGTTCAAAAAAAAAAATTTATTTTATTTTTTTATCTTTACTCAATTCTTAATGACAAATGATACATTGTATCTTTAATACTAAATATATACTAAAAATTTATGAAAAAACATAACTTTTGAACTTTTGAGTTGACTTTTGGGAATATCAAAATTTTTGACTAATTAAAAGACATGAAAATCAAAAAAAAAAAATTTTTTTGAGCTATCGAGTCACCAAAGTTAGACTACTGAATTAACTCAGGACCAACTAAAGTGACTCGATACTTGTCTTGTTATATATTGTTATAGATAACATTCTCTCCTATCATATGCAGTGAAAATAACAGTAGAAATTGTGCCGCATTTAAATTCTAACTTCCTTTCTTATTCACACATTTAAATTTTATGATCTCTTTTATATTTTCTTACTTGTATTTTACATTTTTTATTTAAATTTTATTTATTTATTTAATTACACACAATGCATATTTTATAATTTTTATTTAAAATTTATTTATTTATTTGAATTGCACACACATAGCGCGTGACACAAATACTAGTTTAAAGAATTCCACGATTTTATTCAATGAAACAGGATGTAGTTGGATAAAAAAAAATCTCTTTTTATTCTTACAAGTTTAGTGATATTATTATTTTATCTTTTCTAAATTAATGCTTGTCGACGTTGGGAAAAAAATATTCTATATTAGTGTTCTAAACGAACTCTTATTTTCCTTTAACTTAGTGTGATTAGGTCAGATCTTTGAAAAACGACTCTTTTATCTGTGGGGTTTTAGAAAAGTTTGATTTTAAGTTTGGGCCAATATGATAGAGTCTTCAATTGGTATAAGTTTAAAGGGATGTACCAACCCATTCGACTTTTAAGGTTTTGAAAGATAAATGGCTCAAGATGTGACTCCATTACATTGGCATGCAACTGAGATTCACAGAGTTCAGGAGCTTGCTTAAGCGGGGGTAAGGTGTTAGGCACCCCCGACTTCTGTGAAAATACGGTTACCGCATTCCTAATCTTTTCTCAAGTTTTCAAATAGTTATCGTAGTGTGTGTTCTAAATATATCGTGTGTAGGTGTGTTGTGTTATTTCATAGTACATGTGTGCATGTTGGGACCATGCATGGTGGGTGAGTCCATTTTAATCCTAGTGGGGTGAAATTCGACTAGGATGGGACTTTTTATTTACTTATAATTTCTGTGAGTTTGACACTACAAGAAAAAGGGATAAGCTCGACGGAATTATCCTCGACGGACTAGAGTCCGTCGATATTAACTTATTTCCGACGGAATAATCCATCGACGATAAATCCCTCGAAAATAATCTAATTCCGACGGAATTTCGTCGGAAGTAGAATACCCTCTTTGGCGCCAAGTTTTCCGCTAGCGCGAAACCTAATTTCGACGGAACTATAGTTATTTCTGAGGGAATTTTCGTCAAGGTTAATTTAATTCTGAGGGAATTATTTCCGACGGAAATTCCGTCGGAAATAACTTATAAAACCTAGCTTCGTCTTCTCTTCAACCGCCTCATATCATTTCATTTCTCTCTCTCCTCACATCTCTAATCTCTGCACTCTCTCATTCTCATCTATCACCGCCTCCTCACGTCGCAATAGCCACCTCCTCACGTCGCCGGTGCAACCTCGTCTCTCCGTTGGCGCCACCTCATCTCGCTGCCGGTCCACCTCCTCACGCCGCCCTACCTACCTCATCTATCTCTCTCTCTCTCTGTCAATACATAAGGTAACTTGAAATTTGTCATTCAATAGTTAGGGTTAAATTTGATCAAATTAAAATTTGTTATTGATGTTGTAGAATCTGATATTGGGAATGTATATATAGTGTTTCAATTTGGGAATGGAGTTTTACTATCTGAAATTGGGAATATTAATGGAGAAATTGAAATTGGTGCATATTATTGTTGAATCTGAAATTAAGAATATTATTTTGTATAATATGAAATTGTTCTTGATTTGAAAAATCTGCATATTGAATCTGAAATTGGAAATATTATTTTGTAGAATCTAAAATCTACATATTTTGTAGAATCTAAAATCTGCATATTGAAATTAGGAATATTGTAGTACTCTTGCTGAACTTGCTGAAATTGGGTTTAATTTGTGCAATTGCAACTTCTGTTAGTTAGTGTATTAAATCTATTAATTGCTCAAATTTGTATTTATTTTCCTCAATTGTTGTATGTAGACTTATTTCCGACGAAAATTTCGTGGAAGTTATAGAATGTAATAAATAAATCAATACTTAACTATAAAAGTAATTAGGATTTAGTTTGTCATATAAAATAAACTAAACTACACAACTAAGTAGCAATTACTTAGTTGACTACCACTAAAATAAAACAAAAAATTATAACTAACTATAACATACATAAATATTATAATAAATATAAATAATGTAAGAAAAAATGATAAAAATAATATAATAGAAATACTAAGTAGCATTTACTTAGTTTGGTACTCCTAAAACGAAATAAAATAAAATGGCTCTGAATATATACATGAAAAAATAGTTATAATAAATATAAATAATGTAAGAAAAAATGATAAAAATAATATAATATAAATACTAAGTAGCATTTACTTAGTTTGGTACTCCTAAAACGAAATAAAATAAAATGGCTCTGAATATATACATGAAAAAATAGTCTAGACTTAAAATATACTATAATATAATACAAAATAAATTAAAGAAAATAAAACAAAACAAAATAAAATAACTAAAATAAATTAATTATTTTAAATTAAATTAAATTAATATAATTTAAATTAAATTAAAAATAATGTAATATAAAATAACTAAATAATATAATATAATAACATAATAATAATATAATATAATATAATAACAAAAATAACAAAAAAATTAATTTAAATTAAATTAAAATAATATATTATAAAATCAATAATTAATATAAGGCAATAAAATAAAATGAAATAAATAAAATAAAATAAATAAATAAATTTAAATTAACTTATAATAATATACTTTAAATTAAATTAAAATAATGTAATTTAATAATAATTAAAATAATATCTTATAAAATAAATAATTAATATAATATAATATAATAAATTGAATTAAATTAAATTAAATACGTAGCTTTTACTTAGTTCCACTGCTACATAAAGTAAAGTTAAAATAGTATAATATATTTATATATATAATAGTTATCATAAACTGAGTAGTATTTACTTAGTTTATCATTGAAAAAATAAACTAAGTATCATTTGTTTAGTTTTTCACAATTACAATAAATCGCATATATACTTGTGCATGTAGTATATTAATTAGGAGCTTATAAACCCGTTCAACATTCACTCAATAGGAGTGAATGCCGAATAGTCCCCAGTCTGGGACTGTTGCTGGATGTTATGTCTCTCACTTAGGCCGATGTTAAATTAATGTCTTGGGTACGTTTTCTTCTGAGAAGAGGATTTTTCGCTTAGAGTCTCTACATGTTCTCCGAGTGCATACTTAGACTAAATTATCTTGGTCTATTTTGTGTACTTGGAGACCATGGGGAGGTGCTGCCAAAATTTTCTAAAAACATAAGAAATGTGCTCGTGGTGTTGGCACTAGTGAGGAGACACATCCAGGAACGGGATAGAAGCCTAACCCCTGTAGAGTGGTCATATTGTCGAATAGAAAATCATGTATAGATCACATACATGAATATTCTCTTTCTAATTGGTATTTTTTCAATTAAAGATGTCAGCCGACCGGAGTTGGATGTACCGTAGGATACGGGTTGATGGGAGGGGATTAGTTGATGCGTACCGTGATGGGGTCTGCAATTTTATGAACAAAGCAATAGAACATGCTGATGATCCGAACGAAAAGATGAGATGCCCGTGTCTCAAGTGTAAAAACATGATCTGGAAGAAAGCCGACGAAATTAAATTTGATTTGTTTTCACGTGGGTTTGTGGATGGGTATTCGGTATGGATTCATCACGGGGAATCAACTGAGTTGAGAGAAGTGACTGACAGTACTGTAGACCAACCAATTCAGCGGGATTCGTACGCCAATAACTATAATATCGTGGAGATATTGGTTGATGCTTATGGCCCTACCAATATTGACTGGGCTGAAAATGAGCATTCGTCAAGTAGTGCTCAGCATGTGCCAAATGATACAGCTGCTGCCTTTTACAAGATGCTATCTGAATCGGGGGTCCCATTGTATCTTGGAAATGATAAGCATACTAGGTTATCTGCAGTGATGAAACTTTTATACTTCAAGAATGAGCATGACTGTAGTGAGCGAAGTTTTTATTTGCTTGCTATTATTAGCGAGTTCTTACCTACGGATCATACTCTGCCCGCGAATTACTATGAGGTGAAGAAGATGATAAAATGGTTGAATATGGGGTATGAGAAGATTGATGCTTGTGAGAAAGATTGCATGTTATATTATGGGGAGGACAGAACTAAGGTGTAGTGTGATATCTGTAACTTGCCTCGGTACAAGATGACAAAACGTGGGGGGAAGAAGAAACGGGTGTCTAAGAAGATCTTACGGTACTTTCCTCTTACACCCAGATTGTAGCGTCTATTCATGTCGCCGCACACTGCTGAGCATATGAGTTGGCACAAAAGAAGGGACGTCGTGCCTGGTCAATTGACTCACCCTGTAGATGGAGATAAATGGAAGAAGTTTGATAAAAAAATTTCCAGAATTTGCTGAAGAAGTTAGGAATGTCAGGCTTGGCATGGCTACAGATGACTTTTGCCCATTTAATAATTTTAGCCAGCCTTACTCTGTTTGGCCAGTGATCATGGTAGCTTACAATTTTCCACCGTCAATGTGTATGAGAGATCCGTATATGTTCTTGACTTTACTCATACCGGGGGATAAGAGTCCTACAAAAGACATAAATGTGTACCTCAGACCGTTAGTTGATGAACTTAAGATGTTGTGGGAGACGAGGGTTCAGATTTATGATAAATCGGTTAAGCAAAATTTTGTGATGAATGCAGCTCTGTTGTGGAGTATAACTGACTATCCGGCACTTGGGATGATCAGTGGTTGGTCGAATCACGGGAAGCTATCATGTCCAGTCTGTATGGGGGATGTGCAAGACACACAACTACTTCATGGGCGAAAAACTAGTTTCTTTGGAACTGCTCGTAGATTCTTGCCTACTGATCACAGTTACAGAAAGATGTCTGCAGAGTTCAACAGAAAGACAGAGAAGAAGGGGGTTGTTGGTTGATTGTCGGACAACGAGGTCTTGGACTGGCTGAATGATATGAAATTTCCACCGCCAGGGAAGGAGCATGGTAAGTTGAGAGCAATAGGGTATGGGAAAACTCATAACTAGACACACTCGCCTATTTGGTTTGAGTTGCCATACTCACACTATCAGTCCGTCATTATATAGATGTCATACATACAGAAAAGAATGTATTCGAGAACGTGTTTTACACCATGTTAGATGCGAGTGGTAAAACAAAAGACAATGATAAAGCACGTAAAGATTTGGAGGCAATGAACATCAGGCGGGAATTGTGGCTCCATCCTAACAACTCAAAACCAAAAGCTCCATTTTGTCTTACCAAGCAATAGGTTGAAGACATTTGCAAGTGGGTAAGTACATTGTAGCTGCCGAATGCTTCTAACATATCTCTTTGCAGTAAGGTTCAACAGTTGAAAATTACTGGGTTCAAGAGTTACGATTGCTATGTATTCATGCAGAAGTTGATGCCAATTGCATTTCATGAGATGCTACCCAGAAAAGTTGTTGACGCCTTGACCGAACTTTCAAATTTCTTTCGGGATCTTTGCTCAACGGTTATAAGGGATAGTGATGTGGATTAGATGGAGAAAAATATAGTGGTGATAATGTGCAAGCTCGAAATGATCTTGCCTCCAGGGTTCTTTGACTCAATAGAGCATGTGCCTATTCATCTACTATATGAACTTAAGCTTGGAGGACCGGTGCAATATCGGTGGATGTATCCTTTTAAGAGGTAATATCATCTCCATTGTGCAACTTTGATGATATTTATACTTAATAGTCTGAATTAATGCCTTTCAATCATTGTACCCACAAGTACATGCGTCGATTAAAGTAGAAATTGAAAAACAAAGCTCGTGTAGAGGGTTCTATTGCTGAAAGTTATACGGAGGAAGAGCTTGTCAATTTCTGATCCTTGTAGTTTGACGATGTAGTCTCAACAAAACACAACCGTTTAAGTCGGAATGAGGTCGTCGGACCCAATCTCGTGCTGATGAGTTAGCTGTATTCACTTGTCCAAATAAACCATTTGGCCTAGAGACGATGACTTACCTAACCGATAGAGATTTGAATATTGTATCTACATATGTGCTTCTAAATATGCCCGAAGTATCGGCATACATCAAGTATATATTATTTTTTGTCAAATCTTTAATATTTCGAAGCGTAATATCGTAAATTAAACCCTGTTATTATTATTTCATTTCATTCGAAGATGAAACGTATGCTTCTAACCCGGGACTAACTACAACACAGTTGGAAGCATTCACCACTGAAAATTTTTAACAGAGGTTTAAGAGAAGGGTTGAAGAAGATAACGCTTTTGAGCGTTTTAGAGATGTTATTTTAGATTCGTACAAACTTATCAGTTAATATCCTGATTGCATCGTTAATGGGTACAGATTCAAGGTTGATGACTTGAATACACTGACATCAGTCAATTCTGGCATTGTCGTATTGGGAAGCTGTTACCAAAATTCTGAGTCCAATTACTATGGACAATTAGAGGACATGGTTGTGATCAATTATCCCGGGGGTAAAAAGGTTGTTACATTTAAGTGTCGCTGGTTTGATAATGAAAAGGGTGTTAAAGTTGATCATAATAGAATCGTCAAAGTAAATATAAAGTCAAAGCTACAGTGTGATGACGTATTCGTATTAGTCAGCCAAGCGACTTAAGTGTACTACGCCCCTAATGTAGTAAATTCTAGAAGCCTATGGTATACAGTTGTCACAACAAAAACTAGGGCATTTGATGGTACTGATTTGTCTAGAACGGATGACCCGTTGCAAGAACAAGTTAGCAATCCCAGCCACGTATTGCTAGATGATGACGATGTGCTGGCAGAAGATGTCGTTAACGTACCCGATGATGAAGAAGCCGAGGATGACGTGGTTGTCAGTGATTATGTCATTGTACAAGATGATAACGACGAAGAAATTGATACGGAAAAGGAACAGACTGAATCTGAGGATAAAACTGGTTTTGATTCTGATGGGTTTAACTGGAAATTAATTATTTAATGTTTCTAAACTTATAAATAATTTACTAATAAAAACGGTATTTATGGCTAATAAATTTATTAGAAATTAATTATTTTGTTGTTTCTAATTACAGTAGTACAGTTATGGCTAGACATAGTGGTGGAGGTCGCCGCGGTGGTGGCCATACAGGATTTGGCGACGGCTCCCAAGGCGGGACGTCATCATCAGCAAATAAGTTTCCATCGTTTTGGAGATTAACTTTTTTCTACTTAATTGTTTAACGCATATGAAAATATTACATTTAAATAATTTCATCACTTAAACTTACAGATACTGGTCGTCGACGTCAGCAAGGGACTAACCTCGGATTATTTGGGTGTCTGCTGGCAGTTCCACGCATTGTCAGTGTAGACTCGGCGCAGTAAGTGTCTAATATAATATAACTCACGCAATTAAATTACTTTATATGATTGCATGATTAAAGTAACACATATACTGTCTACCTATCTCGTATTATAGTATTCTAGACCCTGTCGCTAAGCATACGATACACGACATTTGCTTGACACACCTACCTACTGGTTGTATGCGATTCACTAAGTACACGCAGTATGATGCCTCCTTTATGGACACTATGCTGCGAGAGTTTCACGTAAGTTGAATTACATAACTTAAATTAAATACGATCCTAGGTACTTACACATTTATCATTGATTTCTGATATGTTAACATTCTTTGTATATATTTATTTTATATATGATGAGGGTATCTCACAGACAGTCGGTGACAATGTTATTATTACACATGTCGCAAAGAACTATGTTGGCTGGCTGTACGAGATGAGACAGCGAGGCACCCGAGCAGTTGTCGAGCAGCCCGGGACTAGTATACGCGATCATTTGCCCCATATAGTCTCCGATGCAGCATGAGAGGCTATATGTACGCACTGGGATGCTAATGACTTCAAGAAAAAGTCCGAGTAGGCAAAAAAGAATCATGGCCAGCTCCGAGTCATACACAGTACCAGCTCACAGTCATTTGAGGAGGTGAAGTCAGTAAGTATTTCAATTTTGTTCTTTAGTTACTCGATTGTCATTACCATACTTAATAAATATTATTTGAATATATTTATTAGGCCATGCAAGAGAATTTGGGCCGACCTCCTACCATGCTAGAGTTCTGGGATAGAGCCCACACGCCTAAGGAGTCTAGCATGTCCCCCGTAGCATTAGTTATACGGGTAAGACTAATATCGATTAATTTTTTAGTAATTATTAATATTAGGTAGTTAATAAAATGATTTAATTAACTCACATATACAAATTAAATTACAGGACCGATTTCAGAATCTTCGGGACCAGCGTGTAACTAAGTTGCAGGATGTGATGTGATAAAAATATATAACTGCAAGTGCACAGTGTCAAATTGAAGAAATGATAAATACAGATCGAACCCACAGAGACTAGATTAATTTTAATGTATCCTTAATATTTATTTCAGCCGAATTAGAAATAAAGATTGAGAATCAATTAACTATAATTAAACTAATTAAAATATGAAAATTAATAATGAGGAAGCAATCTAGGAATCCGAATCTATTAAACAATAAATATAATAAATAATCCAATCTCTACTATTTTTATAACTTAATTATGGTTTTGATCTCTCTTCCCTTTAATTTAGTAAATTTACAATTAACGTGGGCACGCATAGATTATGAAAATTTAAGGATTAACTATAACCCATCAAAACTTTTTCGAGCAAGCATGAATTATGAAAAACTCATATCTTAATAATAATCTATCAAAACCTCTTAATTAATTTAAAATCACATAATTAAAAACTATAAAACGAAGGTATTTCAATAACGAAACATGAAGACGAAATCAGTTAAACATAAAAACATAAATAATAGAAGAGATAGATAATTTTGTCATGAATAATTATTTAATTTCATCTTCATCCTAAATTAAAGAAATTAACTAGACATTAAAAATAAATAAATTAACTAAGATAAAGAAGAAGAAGTAGAAGATTAAAAATAAATAAAAAAACTCCCTTTAATTAACGATCATCCAACGAACGTACGATTAAGAAATAATTTAATTTGCTCCTACTTTTAACCTAAACTAATCTAATACATAATATCTTTCCTATTTATAGGCATAAGGTATTAATTCTTTTCCATGTAGGTTTCAACTTCCTAGTAGCAATCAACTTCTTAAAGATATCTTCTAGATTGACTTTCCTTTCTCTCGTTGGATTTGACTTGCACACTAAGATTTACCACCTCCTTCATTCTCCTTGTAGGATTCTTCTTGGATATTTCCTTACATGAATAAGAGCATTAAATATTACTTGATCACTAAGATTTTGACTTTATTGCAATAAATATTAAATCCTACAAAATAAAATAAAACATATTAATTTAATAAACTAATATAATAAAAGGAACAAAATTAGGGATAATAAAATGTATCAATTATGTGTCTCTCAAATACCCAATACCTAGCTTTTGCTCGTCCTCGAGTAAAATAAAAAGAAAATAAAATAAAAACTAAAACTAAAACTACCCCATTTTCGCAGGAAACACGATTGCACTTAGCATGTGCAACAAACAAGCCTTTAAACCCCAAGGTTACCCCAAGGTTACCCCAAGTGGACGAGTTGTGTCTTGTGAGGGTTTGCAGTGAATATATCTACCAAATTCAAAATTCAAAATAAAATCTTTTTAAGTTTAACCAATTATGAAATCGAAAGAAAACTTCTAAATATCCATGGGCATTATACATAAACAAAATTAAATTCAAAATCACACTTTCAGCTTATCAAACATACTCTATCTTCATTCTAGACACCATCCTTCATAAAATTAATTTCATGTAATGCATGTATTGTGTATATGATGTAGCTCTTAGTAGTGACTTTTACAATGAAAATCAAGCAAACTTATTTTTTTTTCTTTTTATCCCTCATTTTTTTCATTTTTTTTTCCATTCTTGACTCGTGCAATATTTCTTTTTCTTAGGCTTTTCAGAGTTCCCATGTAGCGAGCGTTGGACCAATGACTCCCAAACCAGTTGGCTTTAGGACACTAGGTGTAGAGACACCTCTAAGGGCTTACTAACTCGAGTAACAATGGCCACAAAATTAGACTAATCAAGCTGCTTTTATCCATCCCACTTTTCAGTGTGAATATCGATGTTTCTTGAGGCTTGGATACCCAGTTATTTCGTTTAATGGACATTGAAGCAGTTATTTTTTTTTCTTTTTTCAACTTTTTTCATTTCTTTTCTTTTTTTTCTTTTTTCTTTTCTCTTTTTTCTTTTTTTTTTGAAATTGCTTGAATCATTATTTTTACCCCACAACAAAGAATTAGTGCAAATGTGAAGTACAAAAATGCATATAAACTTTATTTTACTCAAAATGGTGTTTCGAAATAAGATTTCGTATCTAATCAAAAGTTAAAGAGTTCTAAATCTTTCAATCTTACTCAAGAGTTTTGCTCCACAGATACTTATTAGAATTAATCCAATTCATAAAAAGTAAACAAATTATTTATTTTTTTAAAAAAAAATTAAAATCTTTTTGTGTTTTTTTTGCTTTGAATTTCCTAAAAAATAAAATAAAATAAAAACTAATACAACAATACAAACAAACTCCCCCATACCAAAATCATGTATTGTCCTCGATGTATGCAAATAAAAAATAGAGAACTAAGAAATGAAAGAATTGTGCCTCGTATGTGGGGCATTTATTTTGCAAGAAAATGTGGTGAGAAGAAAAACAAATGTACATACCTACGAATTTCATAAATCCTAAAACATATGTAATGAGAAAAGAGTGATGCATATGGAAAAATGAGTGTGGTCTCTTCATGATTTTTCGAAGGCCTAGGAAATTGAAAATAGTCACAATTTTCATCGGGATAATGCTTAAAGTCTACCTCGGGAAAATATTCACTAATATGCTTAAAGTGTGGACAAATTGGTTTAAATGTATGTTCCAATTTGGGCGACTTATATGTAGTGGATCTCAATAGCACATTGACTTTATCTAAATATTCAGATTCATTACAATTTTGGTCTTGGATCATCTTCAATCATGAGTCTATTTTCAATTATTTCTTGGGTCATGGACAACTCTTGGATCATATTTATTTTTATGGGTTGGTCCAAAAAATCACTAAGTGATTTTTTGAGAATAAGTCTTTCAGGGTATGGAGCTTTAGGCTTATAGACTTTTTCAACTGACTCATTAAAAGTGACATGATTAATTTTAGGCATAGACTCATAATTTTTAGACTCCTCAAATTCACTTGAATCAAAGTGTGTAGAATTAAATCTAAAATTTTTATTTTCCTCATCATTTCCACAACCATCATAATTTTCAAAATTAACCTCCGAGTCACTAGAAAATTCACCCACCTCTTGTTCATTTATTATGGTGGTCAACCGACTCATTTGAATTTCTAGACGAGATATAGCTTGATTCGTGTTAAATTGAGTTTTTGATAGACACATTTTTTATACATTTTATTATTCCCATATTTATTATTTTATATGTTTATTTTATTTAATTAATGAATTTTATTTTATTTTGTAGGATTTATCTTATTTATCTTGGTGAACAAGTAAAAGATAATTGTTGCAGCTTTTAAAGATGGAAAAGGACTCTTGGGAGATTACTATGTAGAGATTGAAGTTCAGAAGGGAAGAGGAGAATAAAAAGGAAACAAAAGTGGTCAAGTTCAATGAATCTAAATTAGGGCACAAATTTATTTTCCCTATAAATAGGTCTTTTGTTTTAGAGAGAAAAAACGACTTTTGATATTTTTATTTTTCCTTCATCCGGCTGGAACAAGGAGGTGTATTGCTTGAGTTTTTTTTTTTTGTTTTCCTTGTATTTCCGAAGGCCCTTGATTCAGCCACTTTAATTGGATACAGTTTCAAGATATAGGTTTTAGTTATTTAATACATGCATCAATTCTTTTGGTTTTAATATATGATGTTTTTACTATGCTGCTTTAGGTGTAGTAGTAGTTTTTGCTTTATGTTATTTTCCTTCCTCCTTAATTAATCAGTATCTTCCCGTTAGTAGTACAAGTTAATTTTATTTTATTTATTTATTTATTTACTTATTTTTATTTTTACTTTTAGTTGGGTGTCACATTCTGTTTACTTATTATTTATAAATTTTATGCGATTAATAGAAAATCTTATTTGTTAGTTATTAATTGTATGGCTAACTAAATTTTTAATACCTAGGATGATGATGAAACTAGATATTACATATTAATTAATTTCTTTTCGTTCCGAAATTAGTGCCTAATTATTTTCGCCTTCATATTTTCCTTCGCATTAATTGTATATGATTCTTATATTGATTGCGAGGTTTTGATAAGTTATAGTTAATCTGTGAATTTTTCATAACTTATGCTTGCCCATATTAATTATATGAATTATTATTTTTTAAAGGGAAGGGAAAATAACTTGGGAATTAATTTGAAAAGTAAGAAATTATTATTTATGTTAGTACTTAGTGGATTCGGATTCCTAGGTAGCTTTTCTCATTACTAGTTTTCATTAATTTTTAATTTGCATTATTTAGTTAATTAATCATCTCCACCATATTTATTTCTAATTCGCCTAAAATATTAATTAAGGATACATTGAAATTAATCTAGTCTCTGTGGGTTCGACCTGTACTTGCCAGTTCTTCAATTTGACAATGTGCACTTGCAGTTACATAATTTTATCACATCAAGTTTTTGGCGCCGTTGCCGGGGACTAGAATTAATTTTTTTTTTATTCCTTAATTTTTATTTATTCGAATTAGTTTTTAATTCATTTTTTTATTTTTCAGGATTATCGAAGCGGAACGAAGGAGCGGAAAGATAAAAATTGTGTTGCTGCGCTTTTTCGGGTACTTCGTATCTCCATATTTTATTTTATTTTTTTTAAAAAAAATAAATAAATAAATAGTAGCTTAGTTTGATTTTTATTTATTTATTTATTATTATTTTTTTTTAGTTTTTATTGTTAGTTAGAAAACTAATTGCCGCATTCATGCATTCACTCACGTAGAGCACATCCTATTTAGGTTTTTATTTTATTTATTTTTGTCAAATATAAACTGTGGTGATTGCTGGAGGATTGAGGTACGTCAAATTTCTCTTCACTTCGTAATCCACATAGTTTTAGGACATTTTATTTGTTTACCGTTTTTTTTTATTTGTGCATTTTCATCTTTAATCTAACATTAAGGGCAAAAACCTGTAACAAGATAAGGTGGGGATTTCATCACCCTTCCTTGGCCCACAAACAACTCAACTTGCATTGTGCATAACCTTGACCTAATAAAATCAAGTAGACGTTAGCCCATAGGACTCTCGAGCTCAATTAGGACAAGAAACTCCAAGAGGAGGCTGCATTTTTAATTAATCAAACTACTGGTGTCTAGGCAAGTGGTTCAAAAGGCAAACGCCTAAAGAACGTGTGGTTATTTAATTAGTCACCGTACCCACGGAGAGACTCCCACCGTTTTTACACTTACCTGGCTAGTGGCGTGATTAATTTTAAATTTGGTGGACCTTGAGGTGTAACTTGGAACAGTTAGGAGCTGTCTAGATTTTATTTAGGTTAACCTTAGAAAAAGTAATTTTTTTTCTTATTTATTATTATTTTCTTTTATTTGTTTTGTGTGCTTATTTGCTGAGTAGTGTATGCAAAAAGTGTGGATTAGGGACAAAACATCCCGATTAGTGAGAAAACTTGATTTCTTGGAGCCCACTTTAAAAGATCTTACTTTAAGAAAAATGGAGGTCGCACAAACCCTTTCTTTAAGGGATCGATGTTATCCTTCCCGTTCTGCCCAACCTTCATGCATCAGTCTACCACCAGTAACTGGTAATAATTTTGAACTTAAACCACATTTTATAAATATGTTACCAAAGTTCACTGGTATAGAAGATCCATACTTATTCATTCAAGAATTTGAGGAAGTTTGTGCTTTAATGAAAATTCAACAATTGTCTGATGACTCAATCAGGCTAAGATTTATCACTTTCGCTTTAAAAGATAATGCTAAAAAGTGGTTATATAGCCTGCCAAATAATTCCATATCAACTTGGGAGGGATTTATTGTTACATTTCTAAAAAAATATTTTCCAAATCATAAAACTGCTAAAATTAGGACTGCAATTCATCAATTTTGCCAACTTGAAAAAGAGTCCTTTTGGAAATATTTTGATAGATTTAAAAATTTGTTATCCCAGTGCCCACACCATGGAATTGAGAAATGGCGATTATGCCAAATTGCCTACGAAGGTTTAGATTATCCCACTAAAATAATGTTAGAGTCAATGTGTCAAGGGGATTTTCTGAATAATGATGAAGAAAAAGCTTGGGGGTTTTTAGAGGACTTAGCAGAAAAAACCATGCAATGGGAAACCACCCGAGAGACCGATAAGCCTTATCTCGTCTAGAGATCCAAATGAGTCAATTGGCCACTACAGTTAGTGAAAGAGAGAAGGGTAAACTTCCTAGTCAACCCGAGACCAATCCGAAATTTTCAGCCCCTAATCAAAAACCTTATCATGCTAATTCACTTGAAAGCAACCAAGTCAATCATGTGAATTCTGTAATCTCTTTAAGGTCTGGAAATTATTTTAACAATCATGCTAGCATTGATAATGAAGAAGAAAAAAATTTAGCTGTTGAATCTAACAATTCATCTTCAACGTCAGCCCAGCTTGAAAAGCCCACAAACTCCACAAACTCTGAGTCAGTAAACCCATCCACTAAGCAGGTGTCCAAAAATGATCAAACCACATCTTCTGAGTCAGCTGAAAAAGTCTTTAAACCAAAAGCCCCATTCCCTCAAAGACTTATTTCAAACAAGCAGTCAGTCCAGTTAGACAAAATTCTAGAAGTGTTCAAACAAGTGAAAATTAATATTCCCCTTCTAGATGCCATCCAACAAGTTCCCTCATATGCTAAATGTCTAAAAGATTTGTGCACACACAAAAGAACCACTCATGTTCCTAAGAAAGCTTTTCTAACAGCCCATGTTAGTTCTATCTTGTCATGCCAAGTCCCTGTGAAATATAAGGAACCCGGTTGTCCTACTATTTCATGCATCATAGGTGACACCTTAATTGAAAAAGCTTTTCTTGATTTAGGAGCTAGTGTGAACCTTTTACCATTTTCTGTGTACCAAACCTTGGGTTTAGGGGACTTGAAAAAGACAAGTGTCACACTCCAACTAGCTGACCGTTCCGTTAAAGTGCCAAAGGGAATAGTTGAGGATGTACTCATTAAGGTTGGCGATTTTGTCTTCCCTGTTGACTTTGTTGTCCTTGAAACTCAGCCTGTTGTCAATCCCAAGGGTCAGATTCCTGTCATTTTAGGTAGACCATTTCTAGCAACCTCTAATGCATTAATCAATTGTAGAAATGGACTAATGAAATTGACATTTGGGAACATGACAATTGATTTAAATGTGTTTAATGTGGGAAAGCAACCTAGTGATTTTTCTGACCAGCCCGTTGAAGTGAACATGATTAATGAAATGTCTGAAAATGAACTTATGGAAGAAGATGAAATTCTAAATTTTTGTCTAAATCATTTTGGTCAAAATTGGGATGAAACAGAATATGTAAATGAGGTGAATGAAATGTTAGAGTCATCCACGTCAATGTCTCACTTTGAATGGGAATCCGTGACTGAGCCAATCTTACACTCCTTAAAACCTCTTGAAAAGAGTCCACCAGAGTTAGAACTCAAACCTCTTCCGGATAATCTTAAATATGCCTATCTAGGTCCTTCCAAAACTCTTCCTGTAATCATTGCTTCTGATTTAATGAACACACAGGAGGAAGAATTATTGACCATCCTTAGAGAAAATAAGGAAGCCATAGGATGGAGCATAACAGATATTAAGGGGATTAGTCCAACCATTGTCCAACATAGGATCCACTTAATAGACGATGTTAAACCAGTGAGAGACCCACAGAGGCGGTTGAACCCAGTTCTAAAAGAGGTTGTTAAGAAGGAAATTTTTAAGTGTCTAGATAATGGGATCATCTATCCCATTTCTGATAGCCCTTGGGTAAGTCCTGTTCAGGTGGTGCCTAAAAAGTCTGGCTTAACTGTGGTTCAAAATAAAGCTAATGAGTTAGTTCCCACTCGTGTCCAATCTGGTTGGAGGGTTTGCATAGACTATAGAAAACTCAATGCTGCCACAAGAAAGGATCATTTTCCTTTACCCTTCATAGACCAAATTCTAGAAAGGTTAGCTGGTCATGCTTACTATTGTTTCCTTGATGGATACTCGGGTTATTTTCAAATTCCCATAGCCCTAGAAGACCAAGAAAAGACCACATTCACTTGTCCTTATGGAACCTTTGCATATCGTCGCCTACCCTTTGGGCTTTGTAGTGGCCCTGCCACCTTTTAAAGATGTATGATGAGCATTTTTTCTGGCATGGTGGAAATATTCCTAGAAATTTTCATAGATGATTTTTCCATATTTGGGTCTACATTTCATGAGTGCCTTCACCACCTTGACTTAGTTCTAAGGAGATGTAAGGAAACAAACTTAATTTTAAATTGGGAAAAATGTCATTTCATGGTAAAACAAGGAATTGTTCTTGGTCATATCATATTTGAAAAGGGAATTGAAGTAGACAAAGCCAAAATCGACCTAATTGCCAATCTTCCACCACCTAGGACAATCAAAGAAATTCGTTCGTTCCTAGGACATGCAGGCTTTTATAGGCGATTCATTAAAGATTTCACTAAGAAAGCAAGACCCATGACCAATCTTCTAGGTAAAGATGAAAATTTTGAATTTAATGAAAAATGTCTCCAATCCTTTGAACAACTCAAAAAGGAGTTAACTTCAGCTCCTATCATCAAATCACCCGATTGGAGTCAACCATTTGAGTTAATGTGTGATGCATCTGACTATGCAGTTGGTGCTGTTCTAGGGCAAAGAATTAACAAGATTCCCCATGTCATATACTATGCTAATAGGACTTTGAATGATGCACAATTGAATTATTCCACTACTGAAAAAGAACTTCTAGCTGTAGTTTTTGCCCTAGAAAAGTTTTGCTCTTATCTTATTGGGTCTAAAATCATTGTTTACACTGACCACGCTGCCCTCAGACATCTTCTTTCCAAGAAAGATTCAAAAGCCCGTTTAATTCGTTGGGTCTTATTGCTCCAAGAATTTGACCTAGAGATAAGGGACAAAAAAGGGTCCGAAAATGTGGTAGCTGATCATTTGTCCCGTTTAGTTGTGGAGTCTAACTCTGACCTGCCCTTAAATGAATCTTTCCCAGATGAGCAACTTTTCTCCACATCTGCTACACCTTGGTTTGCTGATATTGTGAACTACCTAGTTACTAGTGAGATTCCTTCCCATTGGTCCAAACAAGACCGGTCCAAATTTCTTTCACAAGTCAAACACTTTTATTGGGACGACCCCTATTTGTTTAAATATTTCCCTGATCAAATCATTAGGAAGTGTGTACCCGACCATGAGTTTAGGAGTGTTCTGTCATTTTGTCATGACCAAGCTTGTGGAGGACATTTTGGAGGCAAAAAGACGGCCGCCAAGGTCCTCCAGTGTGGTTTCTATTGGCCTAGTCTATTCAAGGATGCCAACGAATTTTGTGCCAGTTGCAATAGGTGTCAACATTTAGGGAGGATCACTAGGAGGAATATGATGCCAATGCAACCCATTCTAGTCATTGAATTATTTGATGTGTGGGGAATAGATTTCATGGGCCCATTTCCAAATTCTTTTGGAAATTTGTACATTTTACTTGCGGTGGATTACGTGTCTAAGTGGGTAGAAGCTAGTCCAAGCAAGACCAATGACAACAAGGTTGTTGTCAAATTTCTGAAAGAGAACATTTTCTCTCGCTTTGGTACCCCTAGGGCCATAATCAGTGATCAAGGAAAACATTTTCGCAATCAGCCTTTTGAATCCTTGCTGAAAAAGTATTCCATCACCCACAAGCTTGCAACACCATATCACCCTCAAACAAGTGGTCAAGTAGAAGTCTCAAATAGGCAAATAAAACAAATCCTGGAAAAAACGGTGAGTTCCAATAGAAAAGACTGGTCTCTTAAATTGTCCGATGCATTGTGGGCTTACCGTACTGCCTTTAAGACTAATTTAGGAATGTTACCGTATAGGCTTGTGTTTGGAAAAGCTTGTCACTTACCTGTTGAACTTGAACATCGCGCTTTATGGGCAATAAAACAGTTGAATTTTGATATGTCCACTGGTGGGAGTAATAGACAATTGCAATTAGCTGAGTTAGATGAGATTAGGAATGATGCTTATGAAAATGCTAAAATTTACAAGGAAAGAACAAAAGTGTTTCATGATAAATCAATTTTGAGAAAATCATTTTCACCTGGTCAAAAAGTTCTCTTGTATAATTCTAGGCTACATCTATTTCCTGGCAAATTGTGTTCTAGATGGGATGGACCTTTTGTAGTCAAGGTAGTTTACTCTCATGGGGCAGTCGATGTTGAAAATCCACAGAGTGGTGAAATTTTCAAAGTGAATGGTCAACGACTTAAACCCTTTTTAGAAATGTCAAACGAACCAGAGGAGGTGGTGTATCTTGTTGACCCACATTAGTCCAAATGACTGGCATTGTACTTGTATTTGTAAGTTGTTTGTATATTTTTTATTTTTGTACAGTATTGTCATCCGATTTCTGCTCCACCGTACAAGGTACAATTCTTTCATTTCTTTGTTCTCTTTCTTCATTTGCATACATTGAGGACAATGCATGATTTAGGTATGGGGGGAGTTTTACATTAGATTTTTTTTTTTCGGTATTTATTTTTTCTTCTTTTTAGGAAATTAATTCTTTTTGTAAAAAAAACAAAAAAATAAAAAAAATGGAAAAATTGAAAAAAAATAAAAATTTTGTTTGACTTTTTATGGATTGAATTAATTCTAATAAGTTTCTGTGGAGCAAAACTCATGAGTAAGATTTAAAGATTAAGAACTCTTGAACCTTTGATGAGATACAAAATCTTAGTTCGATGCACCATCTGAAATAAAATTGAGTTCCTAAACATTTTTGCACTTCACGTTCACACTAACTCTTAGTTGTGGGGTATATAAACTATGATTTGAGCAATTTTAAAAAAAAAGGAAAAAATTGAGAAAAGGAAAGTTGAAAAAGTTGAAAAAAAATAACTGCTTCAATGTCCATTGAACGAAATAACTGGGTATCCAAGCCTCAGGAAGCATCGATATTCACGCTGAAAAGTATGATGGATAAAAGCAGCTTGACTAGTCTAATTTTGTGGCCTTTGTTACTCGAGTTAGTAAGCCCTTAGGGGTGTCTCTACACCTAGTGCCCTAAAGCCAACTGGTTTGGGAGTCATTGGTCCAAAGCTCGCTACATGGGTAACTTTGAAAAGCCTAAGAAAATGAGATATTGCACAAGTCAAGGAAAAAGTTCAGAAAAAGGAAAAAAAAAGAATGGGAAAATGGAAAAAAGAAGAAGAAAAGAAAAAGAAAAATGAATTTGCTTGATTTTCATGGTAATAATCCCTACTAAGAGTTACATCACTTACACAATGCATGCATCACATGGAATAAATTTTATGAAGGATGGTGTCTAGAATGAAGATTGAGTATTTTTGATAAGGTGAAAGTGTGATTTTGAATTTGATCTTGCTTATGTATAATGCCCATGTATACTTAGAAGTTTTCTTTCAATTTCATAATTTGTTAAACCCAAAAATATTTTGTTTTGAATTTTGAATTTTGTGGGTATATTGACTACAAACCCTCACGAGACACAACTCGTCCACTTGGGGTAACCTTGGAGTTTAAAGGCTTGTTGCACATGCTAAGTGCAATCGTGCTTCCTACGAAAATGGAGTAGTATAGTTTTTGTTTTATTTTTATTTTATTTTACTCGAGGACGAGCAAAAGATAGGTATGAGGGTATTTGATAGACACATTTTTTATACATTTTATTATTCCCATATTTATTATTTTATATGTTTATTTTATTTAATTAATGCATTTTATTTTATTTTGTAGGATTTATCTTATTTATCTTGGTGAACAAGTAAAAGATAATTGTTGCAGCTTTTAAAGATGGAAAAGGACTCTTGGGAGATTACTATGTAGAGATTGAAGTTCAGAAGGGAAGAGGAGAATAAAAAGGAAACAAAAGTGGTCAAGTTCAATGAATCTAAATTAGGGCACAAATTTATTTTCCCTATAAATAGGTCTTTTGTTTTAGAGAGAAAAAATGACTTTTGATATTTTTATTTTTCCTTCATCCGGCTGGAACAAGGAGGTGTATTGCTTGAGTTTTTTTTTGTTTTCCTTGTATTTCCGAAGGCCCTTGATTCAGCCACTTTAATTGGATACAGTTTCAAGATATTGGTTTTAGTTATTTAATACATGCATCAATTTTTTTGGTTTTAATATATGATGTTTTTACTATGCTGCTTTAGGTGTAGTAGTAGTTTTTGCTTTATGTTATTTTCCTTCCTCCTTAATTAATCAGTGTCTTCCCGTTAGTAGTAGAAGTTAATTTTATTTTATTTATTTATTTATTTACTTATTTTTATTTTTACTTTTAGTTGGGTGTCACATTCTGTTTACTTATTATTTATAAATTTTATGCGATTAATAGAAAATCTTATTTGTTAGTTATTAATTGTATGGCTAACTAAATTTTTAATACCTAGGATGATGATGAAACTAGATATTACATATTAATTAATTTCTTTTCGTTCCGAAATTAGTGCCTAATTATTTTCGCCTTCATATTTTCCTTCGCATTAATTGTATATGATTCTTATATTGATTGCGAGGTTTTGATAAGTTATAGTTAATCTGTGAATTTTTCATAACTTATGCTTGCCCATATTAATTATATGAATTATTATTTTTTAAAGGGAAGGGAAAATAACTTGGGAATTAATTTGAAAAGTAAGAAATTATTATTTATGTTAGTACTTAGTGGATTCGGATTCCTAGGTAGCTTTTCTCATTACTAGTTTTCATTAATTTTTAATTTGCATTATTTAGTTAATTAATCATCTCCACCATATTTATTTCTAATTCGCCTAAAATATTAATTAAGGATACATTGAAATTAATCTAGTCTCTGTGGGTTCGACCTGTACTTGTCAGTTCTTCAATTTGACACTGTGCAGTTGCAGTTACATAATTTTATCACATCAGTTTCCATTAAAGCTTCCATAATTTTCTCTAAGGTACTTAATCTTTCAACTTCTTCTTTTGAAAATTCTTCTGGATATTGAAGCTCTGGATCCGGATATGGATATGAACTTAGATAAGGATTTTCATAAGTTGGAAAAAATTGATTTACTTGGTGTTCATTAAAATTTTCATAGGGTTCTTGATTACAAGCAAAATTATTATTCCAACTATAATAGGAGTCCATCTTTCCACAAATCACAGAACAAATAAACAACTAATTACGAAAGTCACAAAAAAAAATTCTAATTCTACGGTTAACCTAAATAAAATCTAGACAGTTCCTAACTGTTCCAAGTTACACCTTAAGGTCCACAAAATTCGAAATTAATTATACCACTAGCCAGGGTAAGCGTAAGAACCGTGGGAGTCTCTCCGTAGATACAGTGATTAATTGAATAACCACACGTTATTTAAGCGTTTGTTTTTTGAACCACTTCTCCAGACACCAATAGTTTGATTAATTTAAAATTTAGCCTCCTCTTAGAGTCACTTATCCTAATTGAGCTCGAGAGTCCTAGGGCCAACGTCTACTTGATTTTATTAGGTCAAGGTTATGCAAAATGAATAGGTGATTTATGGGCCAAGGAAGGGTGACGAAATTCCCACCTTATCTTGTTATGGGTTGAGCCCTTAAGTTAAATTACAAATGAGAATGCACAAATAAAATAAAAAAAAATTATAAACAGATAAAGTGTCCTAAAACTATGTGAATTACGAAAGAAAGTGAAACTTGACGTGTAACGATCAGGAATTTTAATTTCCTTATAACCCAAGTTTATGTGTGAATAAAATGAATTTTTATTTTTATTTTTATTATTATGTGTTATGTGCTTAAAGGTTGTGTTATAACCTAGAATATGTGTATGTGTTGAATTTTATGTGTTGTTATGCCGTTAGGGTGAATATATTGATTTCACAAAAAATGACAAAATCACTATTGACGGGGCACGTTTACCGAGGCATTATTCACGCCATAATATTTTTGCGTCTTTTTCGACCTCAATAAATTTCAGTAATACACGTGTGTGAAGAGATAATTTTTTTAAGTGTCGGATTTTCATTTTAAGCCCAATCGTGTTTTATTCGGTATCTGAAATGTATTATTTGGCTGTTCTGAATAAATAGACAAACCCCGTAGTTATTATTTTTACGCATCCCAATATTTTATGGGAGTACCCATTTTAATTTTTGGTAGAGTTATTTACCAAATTGGGTACAAAAGTGGGAGTATTCGGGTATATTTTTGTATATTTGGATATTTATTTTTGCTTGTTACTCTAAGAGGGAACCAACCTAAACCTCTGGACCAATCAAATGCAAGGAAGGAGAGCATGGTCGGCAGCATGCTGCTCTTTGCAAGGCTCAATGCCTCAATTTTCCAAAATGCTGAACATTTTTGGGTTACTCCCTTCATCCTCCCGAAGCCCTCCAAGTTGCCATTCAATTCAAACTTCTTCTCTCCCATTCCTTCCCTAAACCAACTGCAGATAGAGAGAGATTGAGAGTGAGAGAGCTGCAGATAGAGAGAGAGCAGTGAAGAAGAAGCGGAAGAACAAGAAGAAGAACACGGAAGAAAAGAAACAGAGTGAACGGGAGAAGGGAGAAGGAACTCAATCCAATCGAGCCTAGCAATTTTCTTAGCACCTAGAAGGGATTTACAAGGTAAACAATCAACCAAAAATCCATTCCATTTGGTTTTTGATAGAATTTTCGAGTTCTATGTGTTCTTGAGCTCAAACCGTTAGGTTTGAGCATTTCTTGCAATTGTTGTTGTAATTTTTGGTTGTGGCTGGTTTTTATTGTTACCAAGACATCTTGTAAGCTATTAATAACCTCAAAGTGGAACAAAATCAATGAATGATCCGAACCTTGGCATAAAAGATGAAATTTTAGAATTTTTGGACAAAATAACTTTTGGACGATTTAGAGGACTGTAAAGCCTTGATTGAGTAATTGTTTGATTTAATTGTGGTTGTAATATTATAGTTCCATGGGTTATCTTCATAACCCAGTTGGAATGGAGTTAAAAGGAGTTAAAACAAAGATTTGGTATTGATTTTGGTGAAGAACACCAAGAACACAAAAACAGAGTTTTGGTTCTGTACTTTGGCTACAAAATTAGTCGTGTTAATGTTTATACGTAGCTTTAAATTTTTGGTATGTTGTAGCCCTATGAATTAGGAGTCCATAAAGTCCGAAATGGACCAATTTTCTTGTGTATAGAAGGAGTTATGAAGGTTAGAGTCGAAGGAGGTCGTGGTCGCGAACTGGGCACAAGCCCAGAGTCCGGCCACTGGATGGTTGACGCTGTCGCGCCAACACTCCACGCCGCAGCGTCAAGCCTATCCAGGGAAATGAACGGGGCTCACGCCACAGCGTGACCTCCAAGCATTGAGCTTGGCGCCGCAGCGACGCCACGTGGCAGGCGACGGTAAGGGAGCGACGCCGTAGCACCGACTCTAGTATTGAGCTTGGCGTCGCAGCGCCAACGCCGGGTCAGGAACAGTGCGGAGTTGACGCTGCAGCGTCGCTTCTAGTACTGAGCCTGACGCCGCAGCATCAGTGTCAAGTCAAGGCTGGGTCGGGCTGGCCAGACTGGGTCGGGTCGGACCCAATAAATTTTTCCCGTGAGTCCAAAACTTATATTTTTGTACAAATGATTAGACAAGTTAGTTATTTAAATCTTGTTAAAGCCTTATGTGCTCAATTTTATACCAGTGTCAACCAAAGTGGTAGTCGTAGTGGCAATCAATGTGTTTTAATGATGCAACATCTGTTTAAACCTAATCCTTATGTGACTGATTGTTATGTGATTATGTATTTACATGTGTAGGATATTAAGGAGCGTGTGTTGTAATATTGTAGCAGACGCATCAGGCAAGTTTCTAAACCTTATGCACTACTTTTATTTCGTACAAACAAGTATATGTTATGCAAGTTTCCTAACGCTTGTCTAACCCTTGTGTCGGGCAAGTTTCCTTACCCTAACTCAATTTAATATTGGGCAGGTTTTCTCAACCGTATAACTTTTATTTATTGTGCGAGTTATTTATTGATTAAACAATCATTCTATATTATTGCAAGTTCCTTACTCAACTATTTTTATTTGAGCAAGTTTCCTATCTTATACGAATGTTGTATATTGTTGCAAGTATTACTCCATTAAACGAGTCTCCTATCTTATTCAAGATATTCTGGACAGGTTCTTTTACTTCAATCATTGTCGAATTTACAAGTACTCTGGGAATGAACTGATAATCGTTCACGTTATCTAGCTATGCTTCAACGCATGTTATTAAAGCTTTCAAGTTCTATATTCCATGAGCTACATAAGATAGATGTCAAAGCCAATTGTTTTGGCTAGACATATGTTTAATCATCATTGTTGTTAAGTAAAGCTATCCGATCAAATTGTTTGGTTTGGATTCCTATGTAAAGCTGACCTGAACAACCCTCATAGCAGGGGAAATAGTATGTATGTCGGGGAACCGACACGCGCGCAAACAGTATGTAAAAGGGGTTATGCATAACACCGGGTACATTAGGCTAATCACCTATTGTATTAGTATATTGGGTTATCAGATGAATTTCTGGTGATTCTAGTAAGAGTTCAGTGTCATGATGACTACTCAGTATAGAATATTTCCTCCATTTGGGAACATTAAAATTATTCGGTCCATAGAGGGCCTACAATTGTGTTAAAGAGGTCATTCGTAGAAATTGAGTAAGTTCTTGAGCTATATTTTATTCTCTTTATTCTTGTAAGCTATAAAGTACTCATGTGATGATTCACGATTATTGTTATTATACTTGCGGAGCAAATTTGTTACTCACCCTTGCTTTCCTTAAAATATTTCAGTTAGTGGAGCTCGTGGTGAAAGCTCAAGGAAGGATAAAGGCAAAGGCAAAGCTACTGATTAGCTTTGTACCGCTGAGATTACCATTTTGATTATGTACTAAGACTCGTTGACTCTTGTGATGTATTAAGACTTAATTACCCTTATGTATTAAGTTATGTTTTGTAGTAGTCTTGGTTTCGAGACTTGGGACATGATTATTTATGTTATATCAATGTAAATATTTCTTTGTTTCCGCTATAAATTATTGATAGTATGATGTATGTATTAGATAGTGACGAACCAGGTCTGCGGTTCAGGTGACCCGGATTTGGGGGCGTCACATGACGTACCTCAATCCTCCAGCAATCACCACAGTTTATATTTAACAAAAAAAATAAATAAAATAAAAACCTAAATAGGATGTGCTCTACGTGAGTGATTGCATGAATGCGGCAATTAAAAACTAAAAAATAATAAAAACTAAACAACTATTTTTTTTTATAAAAAATATGGAGATACGAAGTACCAGAGAAAGTGCAACAACAAAATCGTTATCTTTTCGCTTCTTCGATCTGCTTCGATAATCCTGAAAAAAAAATATTAGAATTAAAAACTAATTCGAATAAATAAAAATTAAGGAATAAAAAATTAATTCTAGTCTCCGGCAACGGCGCCAAAAACTTGATGTGATAAAAATATGTAACTACAAGTGCACAGTGTCAAATTGAAAAACTTGCAAGTACAGGTCGAACCCTTAGAGACTAGATTAATTTTAATGCATCCTTAATATTTATTTGAGGCGAATTAGAAACAAAGATTGAGAATCAATTAACTATAATTAAAGTAATTAAAATAAGAAAAATAATAATGAGGAAGCAATCTAGTAATCCAAATGCATTAAACAATAAACATAATAAATAATCAAATCTCTTCTATTTTTATAACTTAATTATGGTTTTGATCTCCTTTCCCTTTAATTTAGTAATTTTACAATTAACGTGGGCAAGTATAGACTATGAAAATTTAAGGATTAACTATAACCCATCAAAACTTCTTCGAGCAAGCATGGATTATGAAAAACTCATATCTTAACAATAATCTATCAAAACTTCTTAATTAATTTAAAATCACATAATTAAAAACTATAAAACGAAGGTATTTCAATAACGAAACATGAAGACAAAATCAGTTAAACATAAAAACATAAATAATAGAAGAGATATATAATTTTGTCATGAATAATTATTTAATTTCATCTTCATCCTAAATTAAAGTTATTAACTAGACATTAAAAATAAATAAATTAACTAAGATAAAGAAGATGAAGTAGAAGATTAAAAATAAATAAGAAAACTCCCTTTAATTAAAGATCATCCAACGAACGTACAATGAAGAAATAATTTAATTTACTCATACTTTTAACCTAAACTAATCTAATACCTAATATCTTCCCTATTTATAGGCACAAGGTATTGATTTTTTTCTATGTAAGTTTCAACTTCCTAGTGTCAATCAATTTCTCAAAGATATATTCTAGATTGACTTTCTTTTCTCTCGTTGGATTTGGCGTGCACACTAAGATTTTTCCACCTCATTCCTTCTCCTCATAGGATTTTTTTGGATATTTTCTTACATAAATAAAAGCATTAAATATTACTTGATCACCAAGATTTTGACTTTATTGCAATAAAATATTAAATCCTACAAAATAAAATAAAACATATTAATTTAATAAACAAATATAATAAAAGGAACAAAATTAGGGAGTAAAATGTATGAATTATGTGTCTATCAGGATGCTAGGGGGGTTTCTGAGCCGTTAGATTCCACTATCCCTCCGCCCGAGATTGACTTATCTCGTGATGAGGAGTTGAGACTATGGGTCGCATCTTAGGATCCCCCTACTAGCAGTACCAACAGGTATTGAGTGTTGGGCCTGCCGAGGATACCCGCATATACATTACCTGAAGGTAATATTATTTTTTATAAGTTAAGATAAATTAACTACAAATATTATTAGTAATGTTATATTTATTTTCGCAGGCTCTAGCCAGCGCCAACGTCCGAGAACACCTGTTAGACCATCTTATACAGGCACTGGCTTGGACGACGAGATTTTCCAGAGGGTCATGGCTGCGGTGTCGGAGACGTTTCATACAGATCCGGTTATCCGTCGTCAGGAGTTGCCTAACCGAGCTCGCCTTCACCAGCTAGCTCAGAGTATTGCAGCAGGGGCCACCGTCGAGAGCACGGGTATCCCGTAGGAGTAGTTCGTCGCGATACGTGACGAGGTGCTCCGGTTGGTGGTTACCTTACTCTCGGAGGCTTTTGGCCCGATAGGGAGTCAACCCCCGCCTACTCACGTTGTCGACGCCGGTTTTTCTCGCCTCTTCCGATTTCTCTTTTTGCCTTTTGATTGATGATTTTTTGGGGAAAAGGTCGGCATTAATGTCGACGGGGTTTTGAAAGATCGCCTTTTTATGATGAGCCAATTAACCAGAGTCGCCAGTTGGTATATTTGAAATGGATGTACCAACTCATCCGAGTTTTCGTTTTTTATAAATCGCTGGCTCATATGTGACTCCGAATTAATTGGTCTGCGTATCGAGATTCATAGAGTTCGGGGGCTTGCTTAAGTGAGGGGAAGGTGTTAGGCACCCCTCGACTTCCGTGAAACACGGTTACCACAATCTTGATGCTGTCCTATCCTTTAACTCATGAAATGTGTGTGTATGCGCGCGCGCGTGTGTGTGTACCTATATGAATGTTGTGGTGAGTTTGTATGAAAGAATCATTTGGATTTTTAGGGAAAGTCGTGCTTTAATTTGTGAACGCTTCGGAATGTCATTTCGGCATACACGAGAAAGCTTTATGAAAAAAGGTTTGATTTTAATTGTCAAAACTAGGAGATTTTCATTAGGCGTCGTTTTGGCAAAAATAGGAGTTTATTAAACCTTTAGCCAAAATAGGAATCGAGATTTGTACGTTGCTTTCATAAACGATAGGCAATTTCTAGGATCTCTTTCGCCCTATATATCAAGGTTTAATAAAACGTTTAGTTATTTTTATAAAAACCATTTTTCGTGACATTTGAAAACAACTTCTCTTTAGCTTTCTCGTAGGATAGGAATCGACTTTCGTTAGCATTTCCAATTTTTAGCCTCGTGATGCTAATATCCTACTTTGATTGATTTTAGAAAAAATCTTTATTGTTTTGGCCTTGAAATCCTTTATTTGGTGTTGCAAATCAAATTAAATATCAAAACGCGTAGGGGCTACTTACGGGCATGTAAGCCATCAAAATACCCTGAACGCCAACAATCACATATTTTCACTACTACGGGGCCTTAAACCCGATTCTCGCCTTGGCGTCGTTTTAAGGCCCGACGGTTACATGATACAAAAAACGAGCACCTTGAATATATTACATACATCAAAACGTCCATCATCAGATTTGGACCACGGGGTCGCGTTCCTAGGCTCACTCCCGATATTGCTACATACCCACAAAATGAATACTACAAAACTAATCAACACGGATTTGCCTAATACACCGTGATATCCGAAAATGACAATCTAAATAAATTACACCCAATGAATCATCATAAACAAGCTAGAAATTTCACTAACTGGATATCCTCGGGTTATTAGGAAGAATTTTGTTCCGATGAAACCCTCACTAATACTCCCTAATCCCTGATTGTCCAACAAGATACATGAAGATTACATTTAATTTAACCAACCAATATGATATAAATTGCTAGAACAAAGAGAAATTTTACCTTGCAAATGATCTCAAATGGATGTAAACTTGTATATTTGAAATAGGATTAGAAGGATATTTGATACAAAAAAAATCAAAAGAGTATAAATCTTCTTTTTTTTCTCTCTTTTCTTCCTATTTTGTTGCAAAAACTTGCTCCTTTTCCTCTCTATTTTCGTGTTCTTGCTGCTGCAGAATTCTTCTTCTTTTCCCAAATTTCTGAACTCTTCCCCCCGTATGCTGCAACGAAACTGAGCTAAAATAGGCTGGCCAAAGCCAGCCGCAGATTTATCTGCGGCTGGCTGGCCGCCTGCCTTCCACTCACCTGATTTTGAGTTCCGTGTTTCGAGTTCCGTGTTTTCAAAAGGCGCACTATTTGACCGCAGATCAATCCGCGGCTGGACAGTTTGACTTTCTCGATTTTCGTGTCGTAACGTCGGTTTCCGCTGACAGGCTTATATTTTGCAGTCCGAGAATTACCGGGAGACGTGCCACCTCATTCAAGAATGCCCGTTTCGGATGGCCTTATTGTCACGTCAGCTTTGGTCGACAATCATCGCGGTGGCGTTGAACGTTCGCGCTTGTGTCCATTCCTTCGCTCCCGCAAGCCGGTCCAATTGCCGATTTTGCCCTCCTGTCACGGTTAATATATGGAACGCAAAATTTGGGTGTCTACACACGTATTATATTTACTTTAAGTTAAGTAATCTGCATGTAATTTAATTTTCATACTGTCTTTTTAATTCTCTCATACGGGCTAATGCGTTATATTTTTAATTGTATCAACAAGGTGGCGAAGCAGATCGCGAGCGAGGGGATGATGATTAGGATTTGCAGACACCAGAGCAGCTTCGTCGACCCCCGCCAGATGATTCTCCTACTGGTGGTGGTATTACTAGATTAGGAAGTGTATAACATCTACTTAGATGTTTTATAAAACATTGTATACTTTAATGATTTTATGTAAATACATGTAGTTTAGTTTGATTATTTGTAAATCAATACAATTTACTTTAGTTTTGTAAATATTTCGGCGCCATATCATTATTCTTTGTAGTTTATAAGTTATACCATTGTTATTTAACGTTATATGTTCGAAAAAAAGTATATACGTTATATTATGGGTTGATTATGATATATGTTGTTATTGGATGTAGTTATTGGTATATTATTGTATGTATTGTTGGGATAAATCAGGTTACATGTACAAAATGGGGTTTAAAAACCTGGAAATTGTAAAAACAAAAAATTATTTTTTTTAAAAAACATGTTATTTCCGACGAAATAAGGTAAAACCAACGGAATTTCCGTCGGAAATAAGGTTTATAATTTATTTTTTGAAATCAAAAAATCAAAATTTCCGACGGAACATCCCTAATTTCTGATGGCAATTCCGTCAAACATAAGCCTTACACGACTAGCTGGAGAGTGACACATGTCCCCACTTATTGCCGACAGAATAAGTCCGTCAGAAATAATCTGTCGAACATAGGTATTTCCGACGGACACTCCGTCAACCATAATTCCGTCGAAAATAAGTATTTTCGACGAAATTACCGACGGACTAAAGGTTGACGGTCTTATTTCCGACCAAATGGCCGACGGAATATTCCGTCAGAAATATGGTTATTCCGACGGAATAAGCTCATTTTCGACAGAATATTCCGTCGGAATTAGAGTTTTTTCTTGTAGTGTGATTTCTAATTAAACTCATGTGTGGGAACTTTTTTTTAAAGGGTTCATGTGTTTTCAAAAGACGTGAGTTTGGTTTATAAACTCGTGTGTGTTTATCCACAAACGTTCGTGAGTTTGTTTTTAAAAGACGTGATTTTGGTCTCTAAACTCGTAAGTGTGTGTCCACAAAGGTTCACAAGTTTAAAAATGTATTTTCAAAAGAGTTTTTCGATAGTGAATTTTAAAAGTGATTTTCAAACGCGATTTTTAAAAGTAAGTTTTCAAAAGTGATTTTCAGAAGTGAGTTTTCAAAAGTGTATTTTTCAAAAGTGATTTTCAAAGTGATTTTTATAAGTGAGTTTTCAAGGTGATTTTTAAAAGTGAGTTTTCAAAAGTGATTTTTTAGTTTGTCAAAAGTCTCTTTCAAGTATTTAGTTTTTACTCTTGGAATTGCTTCATTTTAGAAAGTCTTTAATTTTTGAAAATTATTTTTTAGTTACTCAAAGCAAAGTAAATTAATGGGCTAGGGTCTAACTTAGGGTATGTGAACCATCACATTGGACACATCACCAAGCTATTCTAATTTTTACTATTTTGGGCCTTAAACTCCACCTTAAGAGACAAAAGCAACACAAATAGTTTTAAGGCTCATAGATGATTTACAAGCACCAATAACCAATAACAATTTCAAACTCAATTTCCATTATGGGTGAAAAATTCTAATTTCTCCAAATATGGATTTGGAGGTCTTAGGTTTCCTTCTAGGCTCACAATTTCACTAAATTCACAATCAATTCAAATGATACAATTTAATTTCAAAATTCATAATTAGAAGAGGGCCCCAATTCTCCTAAATATAAATTTAGGAGCCTTGTGCCTCTTTTTAGGCTCATAGACAAAAAATTAATTCAAAATTAAACAATTACATGAATATAATTTCTAGACCCATCATGGGTTAAGTCTAATTTTTATGGGTACCCACAAATCTTAGATTCTCCTAGGATTTCAACAATTCATAATTCATAAGCAATTCCATGAATTTTCACATAATTCAAAATAATACTCTATTTACATACTAATTGAGAAGTAGAGATGATATAAAGATAGAAATTAACAACTCTATATGATTCAAATGAAGTTTAAAAGAGCTAGAGTTGGACCTTGCTAGCTTGATGATGGAGATTGAATTTCAAGGCTTGAAGTGGCTTTCTCACTCCCTTTTGTTGATTAGATGTTGAAGAAGAGATGAATTAATGGAGACTTGGTTGGGTTTTCTCTTTTATCTCTCACTTTCAGGTGTATTTTCAGAGTTTCTCTCACTAGGGTTGCCTAAATCTCTCTTTTCTTGTGCAAGAAATGAATAAACAAGGGATAAATATTGCTGAAAAAAATATCAGAGTCTGAGGCGCGGCTTCGCTCATTTTTCTAGTTTTGCCCTCTTACTTTCAAACGACCCTAACTTTTAATCCAGGATTAGTTAGGAGATCTATCACCCTTATCCAAAAAACTCTTTTCTAAACCTTCACAACGATATCTTATTTGACCCTGTTTGGATCTTGATATGTCAAAAAGTGTTGTTTTCGCATTCTTCACACTTTGATACCTCGAGGCCAATGAGCGCCTTACAAGTGATTCCTCTTACCTTCGTGACTCATGGTTTAACACTCCCAATTTACCATGATTTTATAATTTCACCCTCTTCTTGCAAATAATCAATAATTATCAAATATAGTCGCAAAATTTGGATGTCTACAATGCTTTTATATCTTTTTATTTAATCTTTATAAAATTCTTATTTTAGCTTTATACTATCTATTAGTTATTGGAACCAACCCGGAGTGCCCAAGGAGCGGTCGACCCGGTGGGAATAACCATATGTTCATTGTCTAGATACAATGAACATGTGTTGATTGTCAAGCTCTTAATTCTCTCTCTCTATATATATATATATATATACACACGAGTTACAACAAGTGTAATTATGTGTTTTAATTTGGGAGTTAGAAATCCCATAATTACCTTCTAAATCTATATAATATATGGGACTTTCCCTTTGGAATAACACAATAAGGAAGCTGATAATTTCTCTAGAAAAGTTAGAGAGCAAAAAGGAGAGTTTTATATAGCATTAACAATCATTCGTGAAGCTTGAAAAAATTGACGCTTCTTGCACCGTGAAACTTGTATCCGGTACTCGTGATAACGTAGTCCGGATCATTGCTGGGAGTTGGTGGATTAATAGTTTAGAGAGCACATGATTCTAGTCGATCGTGTTTGTGGGCATACGCTTCAAGAGGTAATCAAAAATATAATTTTTTCGATTCATATCTGCTGTGAGTATGCTCTATCTTGTTACATTGGTATCAGAGCTAAATTAGAATTGCTAGAATTCATGCTTTACATGACATGCTACTTTGTTTTTATCTTTATAAAAGCTTTAAGTGGTCATTAATGGCATAACAAGTTTTGCTATGCATTTGAGCATGAAATTTGTGTGTTGTAGCTTATGACTTGAACGGATAGCCTGCAAAATTTTATGAATTTTGTTTTGTGTTTTGGATAAAAATCAAACCCTAGAAGGGTTTTCATGGATTATAAAACCAAAAATTATTTTTGTACAATTTTCATTTGATGTTTTAATTATATGGTTGGATAGCACTCATCGATACGATTCCGTGCATATATCGTTTGCATTTTTGGACTTAAATTGAAGAAGTTATGGCCATTTTAATAAAAGGTACTAAACTGTAATTTATTACTGGTGTAACCCTAATTCTAAGGTTGAAGATGTTGACGTGGCACCATAGTGGCAGACACGTGGACCAACCGGGCACTGACATGTGGTGCGTGCAGATGTCGACACGTGGCAGCAGCAGAAACAGGGACGACGTCAGCAGCCAACAAGGAGGTTAGGCGCGTGGACAGTGGGCATCACACTCGCGACTTGTGGCGCGTGGGGACCACGTGCTGCCTTCCCATACTCTGTTGCTTATGAAATTTTTACTATATTTTTTATTTTTATTTTTTAATTTTTTTGTATAGTAAAAATAATTTTTTTTATATATTGAAAATTTTCAGAATTTATTTTGTGCTTAAAAATGCTTTAAAAATTCCATAAAAAATATTTCTGGAATTATTTTTTCTGTAATTTTTTTCCAGAAGATGCCAGCGGTCTGTTTTAGTTTATCGAGCTATGGGTGTTGATGTTTTTCTTAATTAAGTGGCCTAAACTTATTTTTAGTTTGAATATGCATAAACAATTTATCGTTTAAAATAATCAGAAGATGTCAGAAAAATCACAGAATATTATTGGCATATAAGAGTGATGTTTAAAGTTTTCTAATTGTATTCAGGAGTGTTTGGCATGTTTTTGTTATTATTTGGTATAATAACATGTTTTATTTAATTCCTATTTTGAATATTTAGAATATTTAAATGTTACATTCTATGATATGCATGCTAGGAATTGAATAGTATGCCATATACACTTCTTAAACTTACTAGGAGGAATTTAGGTAGAAAAACTTGTAGTTTAATTCCTAAATTCTATGAATATCTTTGCGCTAAATAAATTATAATAAAATATATACGTGAACTATGATTCCCAAGCTTAGCAAAGTTTCCTATTTGCAAACATACTTGATTATTTTAAGTAATTTGATTTATGCGGCGATGATAAGATAATATTGTGGTGAACTCTTAAAATATCTCTAATTAGGTTCTCTCGATTGTTTAGATGGCTTCAAAGCAAATAATTGCATATCTTAATAAGGGTAACAAGTTCGATGAGGATAATTACGATGTTTGGCGTCGTAAGGTCCGCATGGTACTTGAGGAGTTAGAAGTGGAAAAAACTTTAATTGCTAAAGAAACTAAGTCGATTGGTAATGATGCTGAAAATGTTAAAAAGCTTATTACCTTTGACAATTGGCGCAAGAAAGACAGGATAGCTCGCATTACTCTCTTAAGCAGTATGAACAATGAGTTCTTGTTTGAGTACGAAGAGTATTCAACTACTTACGAGATGTGAAAAACTCTCAAAACCAAGTTTGGAGGCACCTCACTGACTAGGTTGCATGTCTTAACCATCAGGTTTGACAGTTATAAGAAAGAGATTGATCATTCCATGAAAAAACACCTTCGAATAATGTCAAGCATAATTTGTGAGTTAAAAACTGCTGGTAATGACCTATCGGATGAGCAACAGATTTCAGTTGTGGTACGCTCACTCCTAGACCCCCAATGCGAATATCAAAAACTTTAAAGAAATTTGTCATCACTTGGAGGTTGAGGCTAAGCGCTTATATATGCGGCCAAGCCCTTAAGGCATATGTAGTTGATTCTGGTTCTTGAAAGGGTCACAAACCCAAGCAAGGATTCTCTGGAAAGAAAGATGATGTTGCTCCTGTTGCTGCGCCTTCGAAGGCTACAAATGTTGGTGCTAAGAGAAAGAGAGGGAAAAGAGTTGGCAAGAAGGATAAGACTAAGATGACATGTTACAACTGTGGCAAGGTAGGGCACTTCGCTCGTGAATGCACTAAGTCGAGTTCTAATCAAACTATGTGTAATATTACTTCTAGTACTTTTTGTTGCTCAGTCTCTCTATTTATGGATTATAGATTCTGGAGCAACGGACCTCATAGCCAAAGATCGAGCTGGGTTCGAGGAGTATCGTCGCATTCTGGTAGGCTAAAAAGTATACATGGGAAATGATTCTAGTATGGAAGTGCTATGAATTGGCACTTACAAACTAGAGATGCGAGGATGCTCTGCATTTATTCTGCATGATATACTTTATGCGTCGGATGTTCGGTAAAATTTATTTTCTGTTATTGCTAGCTTAAGACATGATTTTTCTATGGTTTTTGAGAGGACAAGTTGTAATTTCGTATGGGACGAAAATTTATGATTTTATGGTTTTATAAATAATGGTTTTATGGTTTTAAATACTGCTCATTCTAGTATTAATAACTGTGATTCTTATACTATATTTACTTCTACCGAGAGTGATCACAGTGATTCAATCCAATGGCATGATAAGCTTGTTCATATTGGACAAGATAGATTGGTCCAATTAGCTTGAGTAAGTTTGTTAAAACCACTCGCTAAGGTTAATCTGCCAACATATGAACACTGCTTAGCTGGCAAGTCTACCAAAAAACCATTTGGTAAAGCCATAAGAGCAGATGTGATGTTAGCAAGGAGAAAGAACTTTATGAGTTGGAGAAAGAAAATGGCACACCCATTCAGATGGTTGAGACTGAGGAATCTATTCCTTTGGCTCCTATGACATACCTTCAAGTAATATTTTTTCAACAAAAATGAAGAGTCTCATATTCCTCAGATGCAAAGAATTCAAAGCGGCAATATTCCACATCGTCTCTTTGAGATTGGGGGGGAATGTTTTTATGGCTGATACGCAAGATCACGATGAGTCTAGATCTTATCGAGATGCTATATCGTCTGCATCAAGTGAAACGTGGAAAGTTACAATGGATGTTGAAATGGGGTCCATAAGGAATCAAATCTGGGACTTATTGATCTTCCAGACGGTTCCATTGAGAGATATAAGGCTCGCCTAGTACTTAAGGGCTACACCTAGTAAGAAGGCATGGATTTTGAGAAACTTTTTCTCTAGTAGTAAGGTTTGCCACGATCTGTCTTTTGTAAACTATTGTCAGATATATAGATTTGGAACTCCACCAAATGTAGAGACCACTTTCTTCAATGGAAAGTTAACCGAGGAAATATATATGGATCAACCAGAAGGTTTTGTTATAGAAGAACAAGAGCGCAAAGTATGCAAGCTCAAACATTCTATTTATAGTTTGAGACAGGTATCCGACAGTGGTATCTTTGATTTCATCGAGTAATCGTTGATGATAGGTTTACGATGATTGAAGAGGACTATTGTGTATATATATTAAATGGTTTAAAGAGAAGTTCCTTATTCCTTCGATGCATGTTGATGATAGTATGAGTAATTGCAAACCTATTAACACTCTTATCACTAAAGGCAGTGTATTGGTCCCAAACACTGTCTTACTTCTCCTGAAGAGCTTGAGAAGAATGTTGTTTTCCAAAGGCACGATAAGATCTAGAAAGGGAGGGTTTGAATATATCTTTAAACCTTTTCTTTTTAAGGATGTATTACCAGATAATTAATTAAGCAAAATTGATTTACTTATGCACAGTGAAATATTAGTTTAAAAGCCCCTTTAAAGATTAGAGGAAAATCTTAGTTTTGAATTTAGTTCTTGTAGAAATAAGTCACAAACAAATATGAAATATAAATACAGAAATGTAAATGTAGAAAAGTAAATGACACAACAAATTTTTAAGTGGTTCGAAGTATAAATGACTCATAGTCCACTCTTCTACTCAGCAAATAGGAAATCCACTAAGGATGCAGGGGGTTCACTTAGACCAGATCACTAAGATCTATTACAATAGTGAATCACTAAAATTCTTTTGAGTCACTTAGTCTCGGCAGCTGTCACTAAGATAGGAGTGCCATTTAGACCAGTTCACTTAGAACTCTTCAAGTCACTTAGACTTGGAAATAAGAGGTCACTAAGACTAGTGAATCACAATAGAAAGGTGATTTTTTAGGTGCTACTAAGTTGCGTTGAGCTCGGCTTCTTAAGGAGTTAGTGGCAGAATAAGTTGTTCTTTTCGTAGAGTAAAGCGTTCTTGGAGATTAGGTAGCAATTCAGCTTGATGTTTGTGCATGTAGTTCGATTGAATCTTCATGCCCTTTATAAACTACCTCGAGAGCTTCCCGTTAGAAAGTTGCCATTATGCATTTAATGCTCTGATCCTAGAAAATCTTTGATGTCGACTTTCAGAGAGGTTGTGTCAGCTTACTTTTAGCTCTAATAGGTCACATCGGACTGCTGCAACACCTACCACGTGGGTGATATCACATCATCAAACTAGCTTTTAGACACAACTCGATCTGATCTTCAATTTGAATTTAGGATGATTGGCAAACATCTCGGGTTCTTCACTCTACAAGGCTTGATGAGTGAATTTTATATCCATTAATTGTGTACTTTTAACTTAATTATTTTGTTAGTTCTTAAGTATTTTTAGTTCAGTTTAATGCATTTTAATGTTTTATTGCAAGAATTGTAGACATGTTCATGAATTGAGAAAGAACAATAACTAGTGAATATTTAGCCTTATGTTGAAGCCAAGAATGTTAGGCATGGTTTTGGAGTAAAGAATGGGCTAAAGAAAAGGATTGAATATTCATTTGGGCGAGCAAGGCAAGGAAAACCAAGGGAGTTACAAGACTTATGGGTCGCGGCGCTCGGTATTGTGGGCCGCGGCGCGCGATCAGTTTCCCGGGCGCGTGAAAGGCGCGTGGTGCGGCAGATTTGAAAGGGTTTGGCTAGCTAATTTCATTCCGTTCGTCAGATAATTACCAAGAGAGACCTAAGGGACGAGAGAGTATATATAGAAAGTCTAGAGATTAATAAAAACATATAACATCTAGGGTTAGGAAGAGAAAAGGAGGAAGAACATTATTTTTAGCATATCTTTCTGGAGAAGAGGAAGAAGACGGAAGATCAAGATCTGGAATATTCAAGTGAAAGCCGTGCTACAGATTCTTTCTCTCACACTTCTTTTAGACTCTTGTACTTTCAATTGATGATGAATAATGCGATGTTACCCTTTTCCTTATTCATGAACTAAATTCTTGTTCAAGATTGTAATGGAACCCGATGATTGGATTTAATTAATTTATTCTCTATTTGATTATGATCAATTGTATGCAAGATTGTTTATCATATTTTGTATTTCATTCAATAATTGTGTGGCCAACAATTAATCTCTCGATCTAGATGATATAGGAATATTGATTCCAGATTGGGTGTGGAATATGATACATGTGTTGGATTTATTCTTCTAAGGAGTGAATATCCAATTTGCAAGAAGGATAGGAATATACCCAATTATCGCATAAACTTGTATAAGAATTGATGTCATTTGCTTCATTGTTGATTATTCACATAAGAATATAGTGAATTAATTAGTAATGAGGACACTTATCTAATCTTGGAAAAGTTAGATAAATATTTACGAATTCTTGGTTAGCAATTTGAAACAATTGACTAATTAAATAGGGAGTGAACATTGGGAACATCATCGGGGGGAAATTGTAATCTTGATATTTTAATTTCATAGTTATATTTGTAGTTACTTCGTTAATTAATTTTGATAATCTTGGTGAATTCATTTGTTTAAATAGAATTGGATTAATCAATGGTTGGTAATTGGAATGATTAATTAATTTATTAGATTATTCCTTGTGGGATCGACAACTCTACTTTCACTTTATTACTTGATTGACCGTGTATACTTGCACGTAAATTGCTAGTATAGATTTAGCTCAACAAGGCTCCTCAATGTCAGTCCCATGTCAGACTTGACATGCTCTACGACTTTGACTGATCGTAGAGTTTCGTGGAGGTCGTAAAGTTTTTGTCTTGATTCACTCAACGTTTTGTACCCTACGATCTGCTCTACAATCGGCTTGCTCTACGAATTGGGAGACTTTCACTACGAATGACTCCTGTCGTTGCTAAAGGTAATATTTGAAAGCCGCTTAAGTAATTTCTTAAAAAAAATATTCAAACCAGCCGGAACATAGAGGAAGGCTTTCTCCTCTCCACTGCTATGATCCCACTACACTTAAATGAAGGGCAATGACGGACTTGACCCGAAGCGCGTTGGTCAAGTCCAGCTCGTTACAGGCGCTGGAAAGAGGCATGTATCTGAATGCCAAAAGCGGAGCGGAAGGAGAACCGACTTTCTTCTTTTTCGCACTTGGACACTATATAATCTGCTTTACGATCTCTGAGCAAACTCTATGATCTTTACTTCACCTTACGATCTTAGAGTGAACTCTACGATTTTACTGCAAACTCTGCGATCTTGATTTAACTTTACGAACTCCGGATAGACTCTACGATCTTGCTCTGAATGCTCTACGATAGCATGACTAACTCTGCGATCTTCAATAGACTTTATAATTTCTCAGAGCAGCTTTATGATGGTTCAATCTGACTATACGATCGATTCAGTCCTATGATCTATACATTTGATCAGCTCAATAGATTAACCTAACAAGTTTGATCTTCTATTCTAAGTCCTTATACTTTATATTCTCATTAAAGACTTTACAAAAGCTACTGGTACAAATATACATTAATATTATCTTATCATCATCAAATTAAACATGCAGTTCTAATAAAGAAGTCTCACATCCCATATGCTACAGCTATTGGGAAACTAATGTATGCAATTTTGTGCACACATAGTTCTTGCAGTTCATGTTCTTGGTCGGTACTAGTTTAACTATGGACTTGCTCAAATAGAGAGCAACTAAGAGCATCTTAAGATATTTGAGATAACATAGCAAATAATGAAGTGATACTGAAGTATTTGTCTACCAATCAGATGGTAGCAAATCCCCTAACGAAGTCGATTCGTAGAGATGTTTTTCAACGTCATGTTTGTTCTTTAGGACTTCGTAGGGTTTAATTTATCGAAGATCATGTATCACTTATTATTTGGTTGTCTTTAGAGATTTTTTAACAAATTAATGTTGGTTAATTATTTTTTGAGTTATTTATCATAAATGCAGACACTTTTTTCCCATTTAGTCTATGATGGTGCATTTAATAAATCGAGTTCACATAATTATTATCATTGTTTACATATTGAATATGTATAGTATAATATATGTTAACAAGCTGATTGGCTCACTCATACGAGAAATCGCCTTTTGGCGCTTTGGATAGCGATCAATTAATAATTAAGATAACAATCAATTAGTGTTGAAAAGCGAGCAAAGATGAGACATTTCATTTATTGTTGCTTTAGATAACGAGTTGTTGACGCTTCGGATAGTGATCAACTGGCACTTAGTAACGAGTAATGATATATTTAATGTGTCACCTTAGTTAGGACCAAGATGAGGTCAAATATGTTTGACCGAATATGGTAAGTCCCACTATCCATATTAGCATGTTTCTGTAGCCGCCAGATGCGAAATCTCTGAGTTGGCGCTTTGAAAAGCGAGCATTTTGAAAATTCGAGCCAGACACTCGGGAATGACTGGACTAAGATCTGCACGACATGATCGATAGTGAGATAGTCTGTCGTGACACGTTAACCTAACGTGAAGTTTCAAAGTTGGCGCTTCGGAGAGCGAGCAATTTAAAATGTTCAAGTTAGACACTCAAGGAGCGGCTAAACTAAGGTCTTCATCGCAAAATTATGGAATAAGTATGCTATGAAAATGGTTACATGAGCTTTGCGACTATTTTAAGAAATGAGTGAATGGATCCCAACTTCCTTACTGTGTGAGTCTTATAAAGGACAATTATTTATGCCCTTGATTATAGTACTTTTTGTGATCTTTGACTATGTTATAAAGATGTGGCTTGATGTTATTACTTTGGTTTCATTTCCCAAAGTTAAGATTGATAAGACTCTAAAGGGCGATTCTGGAAAAACAGTTAATCTATATCTGAATAACATCAGCGCAAAGGGAAGACAACTTATTTTCACTATGCTCTGCACTTATTGTCAACAACTATAGCGCTTCGAAAGCGACATAGTAATAAATGAGATGTGAAATATATGTAGGTCTATTGGGGTTAAGCATGGCTCTCTGAGGGATCAGAGATAATTAACCAAGTGAAAAATGAAGTTTATTTGGGGTACTCTGAATGTATTAAGTGGTAGTCTCTATGCAAACCTTAACCAGTTTGACATGAGAGCTCCTATTATGTTTTTCTTAAAAGGGTAGATGTCTCTATTTTGGCCCTAACGGTTTGATTTAGAGTTCCCACATTGCAGGTAAACTCAGTAGTCGCACAATTCAGTGGCTAAACATTTTTTCAGCCTATAAGTTTGAACATGATTGACTTGTGTGATAACAACGTCTCCCTCGCCATGAGCGAGTGAGAGATGTTGGTTATTGGACCCGACCCGGAGCGCCCATGAAGCGGTCGACCTGGTGGGAATAACCACATGTTCATTATCTAGATACAATGAACATGTGTTGATTGTCACTCTTAATTCTCTCTAATAATATTATGGGAGTTGTAAGACCCCTGACTTTTATGAAATAAAATTTTACTTTTCTTAAAATACTTATTCTAAACAGTAAGGTATTAAATTGATAAAATGATTAAGTTAAGGGTGATATGTATAAATTATCAGATAAATTGTTCTGTTGGGGAATATTCGTTCTGTCGAAAAGTATGATAGCACCGAAATAACCAATCATTGGTGGCCCCATAATGACTAATTGTCGGATACTGAAAACAACAGAAATAACATTTTTATAAAAATTGTCAACGGTACTATCATTTATAACTGTTGAAATACCCGATAATAAAAGAATAGTAGCACGCGATATTCCACAGTAGCATACGGTATTGCACATTATTTCATATTATTGATTCAATAATTGTAACAGTAGCAATTTTATAGTATTTTAACTCAATAATTGTTACAGTAACATATGCACAGTATTTCATATTATTAAATCAATAATTGACACGACATAGTAACTCATATTATTTGATATGATATTATTAGACCAGTTAGCATTATTGGCAATGTCTAGAAATTCTATCAAGAAAAAAGGTTATTTAATTGCGTGTCGTTTCTACGGAAGACCCCTTCTTTCTTGGGAACGATCTGGTTGTCAGTATTATGAGCCTAATGGAAGCAGTCAGGTTACATTTAACGTTAGTCTAAACACTAGTATTATAATGATGTATTTATAATCTTTACCCTTGGTCCAATCACAGTATGCATACTTTATTTTATACTATTATTTTTGACGCTTAAGTAACAAAAATTGGAATATACATTGGTTTGCTGATTAAAGATGTTTTATGTGCACATGTTCAAAGAATAATATTTTTCTACTACATCTTTGATTAATCATCTTGCCATTTTGTAAAATAAAAGGACCTCGAGAGCATCTTAGAACAGTAGTTTGATTTTTTTATGGGACTCACAACAAGAAAATTTTTCCAGAAAGGTGTATGAGTGGTTTATTTCTAAAGGACACGCAATAAAAAAAAATTTCAGAATGGTGTGCAAGTGGCTTATTTTCATGGGACCCACAACAAGAAAAAAATTTCAAAACCATGTGCTCTGGCTTGTTTTCTCCCGTATGAAGGTAACTTGTTTTTCTCCCATGGGCCACAACTTTACTTAAACAAGCAAAGATTGTGTAAGTTGAGGCGCTAAAGGAATTGAAATCATTGGCTCAAGTTCCTTAATTTAAGGAAACTTGTCTCTCAACTTCGCCTATAAAAGGATGCAGCTTTAGAAGATGAAAAACACATCATTACAACACAAAAATATAGCAAAAGGAGTAGAGAGAGAATTAGTAAGGTAGAAAGATCGAGAGAAAATAAAATAAGAGTGCAAGAATTTTTCAAGTTGATCAACCTCATAAAAAGCAGTATCTAGTTTCATACTAAGGTAAGAGATATCATTTTCTTTCATACTCCTCCATTTATGATAAGAAATTATTATTCGTTTCCACAACCTTATCATTAAATGGTGAGAATTCCTGAAATTGGTAGAATATCCCTAATAGTTTGTACTTCATCTAATATTTTTACTTAAATCTTACTAATTTTAATTGTGATATTTAAAATGTGAATCTTATGTTTTCTTGAATTTTATATTCAATCAAGAACTCTAATCTACTTTCTAGATATCGTGTTGACAATTTGGATTCTGGATGAATTAAATTGAAAATCGCTAATGTTTATTCTTTATCTTATTATTCTGATTATTTATGTCCATTCATCATACTATTGATTTGTATTAATTATCAAAACTAAGTTGTTGAGAAAGTCTTTGGCCTGGGTGCAAAGACAAAATAATTGTTGAGTGTCTTTAGCCCGTGTGGCTAAGATACGTGGTGAAAATTCTCTTTGGCCTGGGTGCAAAGAATAATTATTGATTGGTATGATCATGATCATTGGTGTTACAGTTAAATATCTTTGACCTGGGTGCAAAGATGAATTGTTGATTGACATGATCAGAACCATTAGTGTTACAATTGAATATCTTTGGTCTGAGTGTAAAGATGAGTTAATCGACATGATTATGACCAGAATTTGTGGATTAACATGATTATGAACAAAAACTGTAAATTGGTATAATCATGATCTTTGGTGTTACAGGCAAAGACATGTGGTGAAAGTTCTCTTTGGCCTAGGTACAAAGAGGAACTGTTAATTGGTGTTATAAGAATAAAATATTAATGGTGAATTTTTCAAATGGGAGAAGATAGTAAACATGATGTTCTACTTGACTATTTTAATGGATTGTTTGTTCCGCTGCAGTTATTGTTGAAAATTTATTATCTTTAAATCTGTTGAAAGATAAAGATAAATTATTTTTTGTCATGATATTCTTTACTGGGTTATTTGTGCTCACCCTTTTGCTTCACAATTCCTTTCAGGTAATAAGAGTGTAGTTGGGTCTAGCGAAAAAAATAGGAGAATGGAATGATGGTCCGAGTTGGTAGCTGTCGTAATCCTCATCATATTGTAAAATAGTGTAATAATAATTGTATTGAGGATTTAATTTGGGTGTAAATACTGTCGTACCATATACGACACGATAATTGTACGGTTAACTTAAAATATGTGTGTTGTCGTATTTTGCACAACATTATAATAGTTGTAGAAAAATTTGTGTTTGTAGTATGTATTTTGGCGACTCAAATTGGATGGTATAAATCCGAATTTGGAGGCATCACAGGAGTTACATATTATATATAGGAGTTACAAAGAGTGTAACTATGTGTTTTAATTTGAGAGTTACAAATCTCATAATTACCTTCTTAATCTATATAATATGTGGGACTTTTATTTTGGAGTAACACAAGGAAGCTAATAATTTCTCCAGAAAAGTTAAGAGAGCAAAAAGGAGAGTTTTACATAGTCATTAACGATTCGTAAAACTTGAAAAGATTGACGCTTCTCGACCCGTGAAACTTGTATCCGGTACTCGTGATAACTTAGTCCGAATCATCGCCGGGAGTTGGTGGATTGCTGGCTTGGAGAGCACGTGATTCTAGCCAATCGTGTTTGTGGACATACGCTTCGAGAGATATAGGAATTATAATTTTTTTTTGATTCATATCCGCTGCGAGTATGCTCTATTTTGTTACACTGTCTATACACAAAGCGCCACCGAGTGCGATGCTGTAACTTACAGTTGTCCTCTTTTCACGCTATGCTTGAACTCTATTGTTTTTCATTGTACATTTCATGTTATTAACATGCTTCAACTCTATTGATGTTCTCTCCAGTTGGCTCATCTATAGACTATATCTTCTATACGTTATATATAAAAGTCCCTAAAGATAAATTAATTTGATTTGGTTGATTCTTTAATGATTTAAACCTTTCAAATGATAGTTCTGATTTGAATGGTTCTTTGATGACTTTAGAGCTTCCAAATTCATTCATGCAATCTAAGTTTGGATCATAGATAGCTTTGCACTTAAGTACATGCATTCATTTAAAATCAAAATGCCGAGTCTTTAAATGTTTGAATACATTATATCTCCATACACATGTAGACAGAAGAATATCATCAGGCTGATTATATTTATATAAATACCTCTATTTTGCTCCTTCCTTGACCACATCGTTCCTTAATTAATTTAGAGCAAAAAACAAACAAAAAAGAGAGGAAAAACTACCGTTCAAAAAGAAATTATGCCTCTACCCAAACGGTGATTACGCCACAGTAAGAGACAGTGGTGAGTATGAAGAAAGAAGAAAACGTGAAGACGGAAACAACAACAACAACAATAAAAATACATAAATAAATAAATAACTAATGAAGTGAAGGCTGTTGAGCTTGAGAAGAAAACTGTTTCTAGAACTAACCCCTGCCTTGCATAGTGTTTATCAATCATGTTCTACTAAAAACTCAACTGCTTGAATTGAAGTTTGCTATGTTGGTTAGCTCTTCTATATCATTCTTAAGGTCCATTCTTTCGTTGGCTAAACTTCTTCACTCAAGAATTTACTTACCTAACGGAGTTAAGCTACATATTGACAAAATTTTCAGCCGAATTACGATTGCGACACATACCAATACATGAAATTGAATAGAATTATAAAAGTGACCCATCACACGACATATCTCATTAACAAAGTTACCACTAATTCTTATCGATAAATTAGTAACAAAACAATTGATACATAGTCACAATATCTCATTTTCCTAGCTAATGAGCATAAGAACTACTAACAATATCTCATTTTCCTAGCTAATAAGCATAAGAACTACCAAGTCACAATATCTCATTTTCCTAGCTAATGAGCATAAGAACTACTAAACATCATAAGAACTACTAACAATATCTCATTTTCCTAGCTAATAAGCATAAGAACTACCAAGTCACAATATCTCATTTTCCTAGCTAATGAGCATAAGAACTACTAACATCACTCTGTCGTTTACTCTGCGATCTCTCTACGGATTAATTAATTTAAAAACTGGAGCTTTTCTCTCGAGGAACTACTTTTTTTTTTACTCCATGGCTTGTTAACTTGTTTATCCAACTCTTCTTTCCACTAGGATGTTTGAACTGATCAACTCTCTTGTATTTTTGCTCACTCTTTAATAGGCTCTGTTTGTACGCTAGTTCATCAAAGTTGAATGAAAGAGCAGTGAGACCAAAAAAATGATAAATATTCCACAATTAATATTTTGTTGCCATAAAGATAACAGCCTCAACTACTAAAAGAAACTACAGATATTCTACACCAAGTAATTTGAATCTCAATACACTATCCATACATGACCCAACCTGCAGTTTTTGCTCAATGTTGCAGTGGCAATTTCTCACCTGCCCAATGGATACAGTAGACAAAAATGTCATCAAGTTTTTTCTTCATTATGTTTCTACATTAGCAATTCTTATAACATTTTGCACTCCCACAAGCAACCACGATCTTTTATCTCTTACATAATTAAATCTTGGTTTCTACCGAGATATGCCTACAAAGGCGGCTGAGAGATGCTTTAAGATTTGGACATTAATTAAGCTTCAAGTCCATAGACGTGGCTTTTCATGCTTCTTCACATAGAAACCCATCGTGTAAAAGCGAGCAGTTCTATGCATAATTTGGACTAATGCTCGAGCAGCATTAGTAGATGTTGATGCACCTATACAACACCAGTGGCCACTTACGGTTCAACGCCCCAACAAAGTCCAGACAAGCACCCTTGGTGAAATTACTCGTCCATCTTGCTTTCCTCGTTTAAATTGCTAACAGGTGCTATGCTATTTCCGTCATCTTCTAGTACTACTGTTTCTGTGTTCCCATTTGGATGGCTTTCAAGTGGCACATCTCCATCTTCCACTGAATGGTGTTCCACATTTGTAGGTTCGTCGGATTTTCTTTCAGCTGGCACATCCTCATCTACCCCATTTCCCAAGCCAGGTGTATCGGCATCCATCATATCATCAGAGGACAAGGAATTCTGCAGACCGTTTTCCTTGGATATATCCATTCTTGGTGCAAATTGTTCTGAACGAGATGGAACCTGATGGCTCATAATTCGTGCCTGACAAAAAGAAAAGGTTAATTTGTGTCAACTGAAATATTCACAAAAACATAACTTCATAGTGAATTCAAATATGAGAATTGATAAATGGTGAATGGTAGTGCTATGAAAAATGTTTTGGACTTGCAAATATGGCTAAACCAGTCGAGTACAACTTCTGAAAAAGCTAATGGCCTGTGCTAACACCTTTACCTTAAAAATATATTGCACTAGACCCCTAACAAACATATATCAAGAATAAAATGAAAAAGGGCGATTGAATTAGTGTTTGCTTTGGCATTTGCTTTGGCATTTGTAAAGTTTTGGTGCAGACACTTGGGACAAATTGTTGTAACCCGCTTCGTAGTTTGATGTAAAACAACAATATTACCGTCTGAATTGAATGATTGACTACTCTTTCCTTAAGACTATATTCGCCTCTTACTTTTGCTACACAGCGTTACTGCGAATTAGTCTCCCAAGATAAGACAGACCCAAACTATAAATGAGAGAAGAAAATTATAGCAAGAAAAAATATTAGAATGATATTTTTTTCTAAGAACTTGAGAAGGATTTAGAATGATTTGAAGTGATTAACTTGGGTGGATTTGCAACCTATCTAGAGATTTACAAACACCCCTTTGAGCAGGTATTAAACCCTTTGAAACCATTGCAATGATTCATTTGTTTCTGTTTGAATCATTGTCTTGGTTCAATTTTTCTCAGCCTGAATCATTGTATTGATTCAATTTGTAATACTAACATCGATTGAATTCAAGTGTTTCAACGATAACTTCCTATAGGATTAATACTTCAGCGAAAAGTGGCGCATTATTATTTTAAAAAAATTGTTAATTGCTGCTGCCAAGATTTGAACACAGGATCTTAACATTACAACCCTTCAACTCATGCCAACTCAACCAACACATCTGTTGGTTTCAATTGCAATATATAATATATTTATTATATACTTTAAAGATTTGAAAATATCCAACACAAAATTCTACTCCATTTTAATATAAGATTTTTAAAGTCAAAGTCAATTTGACAATTTTAAATTTTAAATTTTAAATTAATGTGATTCATTTAACTTTTGGAAATAATAAATCTTGTAACGAGTAGTTCACAATTCCAAAATTCTATTGTCTAAAATTAAATGCATTTATATCAATTTCGAATTTGAAAATATCTCAAAGACTCCAAAAGGTCAAAATGATCTTATATTTTAGAATGGAGCAAGTATAAATAGACTCCAAAAGGTCAAAATGATCGTATATTTTAGAATGGAGTAAGTATAAATGTCTAAAGAACTGCCAGGTGTGTGCTTAAACAGACGCAAAAATGGGGATAAGGGAGAGCGGAATACTAACAACTCATGAAATCAATTCATAAAAACAATAAAACGGCTTCCCAGTGGTTAGAAAATAACACATCTCAAAGAAATTAAGATCCCTTTAAAGCAAAACTAGTACCCATTGACAAACTTCTATAGTATGACCAGGCAGAGGTAATTACACTTTATAGGATGGATAAATAACCTCTAATCACTATTATTTGCATAAAAAGTTGTGTTAAGTGATACCACATGGGAAAACAGTCTAACAGACTCTCCCAGGATTCATGGCAGCACTGTATCTATATATAAAAATGAATTTGGTCTTCTTACAGGTGGATAAGAATAACATGCAAAACAAAAAACTTGTCAAAAGAACTTTTACATATTTCATACTTCTGGTTTATTGAGAGTATGGCAATGGATAAGCCAAAACTTCAAAGTCAGCGGCAGAAAATGTATTTTTATTCGGCCGAATGATACTTTAGTCCCTTCAAGTTGCCACCCACTTTTAAAGTCGTCCCTAAAGTTTATTTTACGTCAGTTGAGTCCTTAAAGTGACAATTTTGACCCGACTTGACCCATTTTGACCCAACCCATTTTATTAAGGGCAGTTATGACTTTACCATTATTATATGTATTCTTAATATTAGAAATTTTAAAAACAAAAACTAAAAATAGAAATTAAAATACAAAAAACAGTAAAAGATAAATAAAAAAACTAATTCAATTTTTTTAAAAAAGAAATTAAAAAGTTTTAAAAATAATTATTATTTTCAGGTAAAAAAAGTAGAAATTTTTATTTTTTAAAAAAATGAGTATAGTTTCATAAAATATAGATTCAAACAAATTAAAGTTTAAAGTTTTTAATTCTTAATTATTTTTATGAAAATTTACTCATTTTAAAAAATAAAAAATTTACAATTTTGTTTTATGAAAATAAAGTTTTTTTTATTCTTTTTTTGAATCTATATTTTATGAAAATTTATTCATTTTTTAAAAAAATAAAAAAATTCTATTTTTTCCTGAAAATAAAATTTTATTTTTTTGTTTTATTTTTTGAATATATATTTTATAAAACTTTACTCTCTTTTTTTTTAAAAAAATGAAACAATTTCTAATTTTTTTCCCTGAAAATAATAATTAGTTTTTAAACCTTTTAATTTCTTTTTTTAAAAACATTGAATTAGTTTTTTTTATTTATCGTTTACTGTTTTTTTGTATTTTAATTTATATTTTTAGTTTTTGTTTTTAAAATTTCTAATATTAAGAATACATATAATAATGGTAAAGACATAAAAAAAATTCTGAAAATAAAGTTTTACATAAAAAATGAAAAAATTCTACTTTTTTCCGAAAATAAAGTTCTGTTTTTTTATTTAATTTTTTGAATCTATATTTTATGAAACTTTACTCATTTTACGAAACTTTACGCACAATTAGTGAAATTAGTGAGATTGAATTAGAAATAATAATTAATTTTAAAACTATTTTGTTTTTTAAAAAAAAATTGAATTAGTGAAATTGGGATCGGGTCAAAAATGGGTAAGATCGAGTCAAAATATTGGCGGATTTAAATGAAACTAGAAAAAAAGAACGGAATTGACACAAAATGCCACTTAAAGAACTCAACTGACGAAAAATAAATTTTAGGGACGATTTTAAAAGTGGGTGGCAACTTGGAAGGATAGAAGAGTCGGACAAAGGACAAAACCATGGACACGAGGACTTTTGTGCTAAATATAAAAACAGGTCTTACTTGTGTAGGATCAAGCACTTTTAACAACGAAATGTTTTAGGAAAATAATTTATGCAAGCTAAAGTTTCTTATTATTAAATCAAAACTTCAATGTAACTGGGAAGGAAATATGTAAAGGCCTTTCAGCACTCCTTGGACTACTAAGAATAAATATTAAGAAATTAAAGCAAAAAAAAGCTGGGGATGAGAGAGAGAGAATTAAGTAAATCATGATTTTAAATGCAATTACTGTAAAAGTGTATAGCCTAAAATACTTGCAGATTATAGCACATTCATTGAAATTTCTTACTCGTGAATTGGAGGAAGACAACTTACTAAAGTTCACACAAAAGTTAAAGAAATTAAGAGAATAAAAAAACTATGCCTTAGTAATAATGTATATGATGGATAAACAGAAAGTCTATTAATTTTCTAATACTGACGAGCTTTTATAGATTACAGAATGAAATCTTTTTGGTTAAAAATTAAAATTTATAAATTTATTTAGAAAGAAAAAAAATATACTCAAGCAGGTGGATCAGACATCCTCCAAAAGGCAAAGGAAAGAATATTAATTTGAGTGTTTCCCCCGAATGAAAGCTTTTCAGAGCCAACTCCTAACTACCAAGAAACTTCATACTTCCATGATCAACTAAGAACCAAGTATTTAAAAGGATATCAAAATTAGAAGGAACCTGATACACGTGATGCATTTCATAATTGACAATGTTAGCCATCTCTTCAACTCCACTGACAAGTCGGGATGGTCCAGTGTCCTCCACGTGACGGTCAGTAAATGGTGTAACCTCATTCAGATTAAGAGCAAGCAGATCAGGTCTCTGTAGAAGAAGCTGAAATGTAGGTTGCAATTCGTAGCATTGTTCATACAGAGAACGTCGACAGAAAATATAAAGCCCCAGACGTGCACGAGACATTGCAACAATCAATCTTCGAACATCACGAAGGTGTCCCACAAAGCGGGTACGCACAAGAGACAGTAAAATAAAATCATTTTGTTGACCTTGAAACTTGTCAACTGTTGTAACCTACAAAAAACAACAAAAGAAGCTTATTACATTCATACGGAAAGAAAACACATATATCAGAAATTAAAAGCCTGCATATTTCAGCACCCCGCATTGTTGACAGGCCAAATCACACTGGTCAAACCAGACTTCATTCTGAAACCTTTCACACTGATCAAATATCCAGGGTTTAACCTAAATAATTATCCATTAATGACATCCTAAAAGCATTTGAGCTCATAGGTTGTTAGATAAGCAGCAGAAACTACTTGGGATGCTCATTTGGCAGACCAACATAATGTTTCCACATTCCACAAAATTGTAAAAAATAAAAATAAAAAACAAACAAACAAGTACAACCATTCTAGTTATTGCAAGGTTACAGTCAAATGTTGGTAATGGTTTTACCGTTACCTTGTTTGGTGGACCAATGAAGTCGTACGGTACACACCGTCTGCTTATGACATCACGAATCAGAAGTTTCTGGCCATTGTAAGTTGTCAAGATTGATATCTTGTTTGCAGGGTACCCTAATAAACGCATGTATATATACACACTGACAAGGTATTCAGCCTCTCCCTCATTTTGATAAAACCAAGGAGAAGGGGCACTCTCACCTCTCCCATGGTAATCAGGTACATCTATTAACTGATAATCATAGGAGAATCCAGAATTTGCTCTATAGAAAATGGCATTCTCCTTTACATAAGGAAGATCACCCAGATCCCTATACCTCCAATTGTAAAGTCTGGCCAAACTTGGCCTGGCTCTACCCTGCGCATTGAGCTCAATATAAGGGATTCCTAATCGAACAAACCTTGTGAATAGACTCTGATCCATGTGACTGTACTTCTGGAAAGCCATATTCTTCACAACCGGAGGCAATTGGTGATGATCACCAATCAAAATGCAACGCTTAAGCCGAGCATATCCGTCTTCCTGTCTCTGTAGCAACATCGGAATAAAGGTTTCAATCTCCAAAATTTGTGCACTTTCTTCCATCAGTAAATTATCGTACTTGAAGCCCAGCTGAAGGAAATCCTTCCGTTTTAGAGCTGCATGGGTGCAAGTCATTGCCACAATCTTTGCCTGTTTGGTCATCAGGTAATTTGCTCGATCAACTGTTGACTTGAGAAGTTCAAATGCCCTACACTCTTCAAGCTCTTGGAACATGGTTTTAAGATGACGGAAGCACCCTTTAGCTGCACGCATGTCTTTCTCAAAGGACTGGCCAGTAAAAACTGGCTTAGGACTATTAGTGAAGAAGTCCTTAAAGGGAAAGCGATCCTGGACAAAAGTTGGTTTATCTTGATTCCCAGTACATGCAGCTAGAAATTGTTCCCAGCGAGAGTAAACATGAAGCAACCAAAAGTATCCAGCTGTTTCACAAGTATAACCAACATCCTCAGGCAGTTGGAGAGATCTTGCAAGCCTCTCTACTTCACCAAGTAATTCTAAACGGCGAACGAGCATTGCATTTACCCGGCCTTGACGACTAAAGTCAAGATCTGTTGCTAATTCTTGTTCTCCTTGACCTAGCCGAAGAAGATAGCGAGCAGGCACATCCCTCTGTCATGTAAACAATGACATGCTTTATCAAATGAAACTACATGCTGACGAAGATAAAAAGACTACTAGAGGAAGTTTGAACAGTTTCTTATGCATGGAAAGAGACGAGGGAACAATTTATTTTATTTTTTGGGGGGGTTGGGGTGGGGGAGCAATCTCACTTGTACACTATAAAATTGCAAATGGATGGAAAATGACTCATACCTGCATTATCTTCTCAAAAAGATCATTCAAAGCCTGATTTGAATGAGTAATTATTAATGTTCTCTGAGAAGGACAATTGTGATAAAGTACATTCAAGATTTGCACAGCCGTATCAGTCTTTCCTGTACCAGGTGGACCCACTACCATAGTTAACCCAGGCTGAATACCAGAGATGATAGCTCCAACCTACATAACCAGAAAAAGAAATGCAAGGACACTAGGAATAAATTCACTGGCCAAAAGAAACTACACTTTATGAGCGTCTCAAAGTAAATCAAATCTAAATAATCATGCAAAAATGTGAGGTAATGTAGTCAAACAGAAGCTAAAATTACCAGGAGTGCTGACCAACCACCTAACTTGAGAAATTGAAAATAAGGAAATTTACAATAGGTCCACGATAAATAGAATTAGAATTTGGTTCAGGTATCTTAAGGAGGAAATTTCAGTCAAAAACTAGCACCGCTATCAGAATGATTTTATAGAACTTTTCCATTGAACAATGGAATAAAGCGACAATACCAGACTACCAGTTCAATGTCAATCAAGATGCATACAACAAAACTCAAAACAATATATATGCATGACATGTTTTTTTCTTTTAGTAATTTTTTTTCTGTCTTCTCTTTTTATTTTTTCCTTTTCCTTTTTATGAAACGGGAACCCGCAACCAACATCCTTTGGATGTGCACTAGGTAAACCACCGATGCACGGCACAAACCACGCACACCAGGAACGCTCATTGTAAACAATGTTTGGGTGGCTCTAATAGAGATAGTTGTCTTGCGGAGTATTGAACTCGTGACCTATACCTTGACAGACACATCATTATGCTCACTATTACTTGAGCTAATCCCTTGGGGTTATGTCTGACCTTATTACAAGCGTAATCAATTGTTTTACTTCTTAACTTCATTGTTACTGTGCAATATCACAATTCATGCATGATACAGAATGTATACAAGCCAATTGTTCTTTTTCTTTAGATTTGGTCTTCAAGGAAGAAAAACCACCTGATAAAAGGTAAGAATAGTAGTTTCTTGATATGATAATATATGACTAACTATTAACTTTAAACAATTTGTAATTTTTGTGTTCCTTGCCGACCAACAAGTAAGACACCAGTTTTAACAGGTCTACAACACCTGAATTACACACACGCCAATCAAAACCTTTACGTGATGTGCTGATGTGCACTCACTTCAAGAATTTAAGATGGCATTCCAACAGCAATGCCCATTCCATGAATAGGCAATGATATACCTAAGCCAATGGCAATATTGTTATTTCTAGTTTTTTTGTGTGGTGGTGGGGTTGCTAGAATCTTCTTTTCCTTTCTTCATAAGATATTAAATAACCCAAAAAACATATTAATCCCATCTTCCTCAACTATGGTTCTCAGGCCCACCCCAAACCAAGGCTAATTTGACTCCAGTGTTGACAACTACTTCAACTTTTGCAACTGAACATAACTACTTGGGAACACAGGTAAAGAGTAACCATCAATATTATGCCTTCCCTTCCAACACATCATAAAAAGTACAATGTGCTGCTTAAATGCTCATAGACCTGACAAATTCATTCACACATCAACCCTAGCAAAAAGATCACTTATACAGCACTACATCATGAAACTGAATCGACCAACACAAAAACTCGTACACGAAGGACCTATTTAGTTATCATCTCATTCTCAATTATCAGGTCTTGTTTATTAAATTTTCTGAAAATGAGTATTTGCTGTTTTTTTTCTTAAAAAACATTCTCACAAAAATTTGATAATCTTGTTAATTAAAACTTTCTGAAACTGAGTATTTGCTGTTTTTTTCTTAAAAACATTCTCACAAAAATTTGATAATGAAATTGAGAAAATTAGGAGGGGAAATTTGTCATATGTAGAGTATAGGATCAGCAGCAGCAATAGACAATAGTAAACTTTAGTATATTTCCTAATCATTTCCTTTTGATAAAATTTAGTATATTTTCTGATGATTGTAAAAAACAAAAAAAAAAACATTTATGGTGTTTTCTGAAAAATGTGGGTGTTTCTGAAACATTTACAGAGAACAGAAAACTAAAATGCTGGGAAAACAACATTTTCTAAAACAATTGTTTGACAATGGTATTCAAACAGGCCCTGAATGTCTCTAGCCAGTTGTTATAGCTGATGAAGTGATAAAAATAGTCCCCCTTGAGTATTCCAGATGTGAAGAATTTAAATTTAGGGAAGCATTGATTATGGCATGCAACAGTGGAGGAATTTTTTTAAAAACAAAGTGCAAGTATCAAATAGCACACCCCTCCTTGATAACATTAAGACAGTGGTCATTTGTGGAGATTGGTGGAATCGAGGCACACAATGAACACACACACACGTGATCAATATATGGTATGTGCACATGTAGATTATGTCTCCAGTAAGATGCAGGGCCATAGTTAATTCATGAAACAAACATATACATACATACGGCGTGTGTGAAAGAAAAACGCAAAACTTTTGCATGATACCATGTTATCTTATATGCTTAAAATCAGGCATTAGTAATTGAAAATTGAAAAAAATAAATATATATACTTCATGAATATATGGAGGAAATATTGCTGGAGGAAAAGAGTATATATAGTCCTTTGTGAGGATCAGGAGTTGCAAAAACCTGTGTGGGAGTAAATCTAACTGAGTTCTGCTTTGGCTGATCTTGGGGATATGGGCCTGGGTCAGGAGGGATATAGGCCTCAACGATTAGTGCATCTTTTTCAGAACCATTATCTGCTTTGTTAACGTCAACTGAAGCAACAGTAGACTTTTCATTTCCTGGAAGAGCATGAGTGTTGCCTTTCAGATTCCTAGGAAGTCTGATTCGGAAAGGGGGCCTTGGCAACAAGTTCTCTGTGCCGTCTGTATTCTTAAAACAAACCTAAAAACAAAGAAACTTGATTAAAGATAGCACCTCATAGATTCTTCATAATGCACTAAACTGCAAGCAAGTAGCCTAAACACCAAATGTCTCATCACAGGTCGAAAAGAAAAACAAACCTGATAATCTGGAAAACACTGTACAACATGATCGGCATCAAGGAAAGTATCTTTGAAATCTACTGTATCCAGAAGATCAGGCATATTAGTCCACTGTGCTGCAGAGGGGTTCCCATAGCCCAAAAATATGTCATGCAACCAGTCAGGAACAATACAAGTTTCATTCATTAGATCTCTTATGGATTCTAAAATTGCTTTGAAGTTGTTTTCCTTGGGTTTTCTCCTCATCAATATATTAAATGTACCATAAACGTCTTCTGAACCTTTCTCTGCAATATCACTGACATCCATATGATATTGTGCTGTATCAAGAGCAACTGTCACAGTTCTCAGTTCTCCTTTTGGAGGCTTCCATTCATCTCGCTTGATTCTCCCAGTGAAATCATTCATGAGAGTACCCTCCTCGTCACGCATCTCAATAACTTCACATCCACGTACAAATTGAAGACCAAGCTTTTGTGGTACAGTTGCAGTCTCCGCCTCTTCTGCACTTAAAGGCTCAAATAAAGGACGTATGGAAAGTAAAAACAGAACATCATGTTCTTTTAGGGAATTCCACTCTGATCTTATTTGTGCTTTATAACTGGAAATACTGAAAGTAACTTCTGCAGTCACAGATGATGGTTTGACTTCTCCAATATTTGGTTGCTTAACTGAGGTGATCTTGAATTCTTTAATTGGCACACCCATTCTCGACCAACCACGAAAAGCAGTTTCTCCTTCATTATTAATATAAGCAAGTAGATGTGGCACAGCCTCTTGAATGTCCTCACGAATTTCATATGTTGATTCAAGCCGGAAGAGGTTGAAATTTCTAAGCAGATAATCATGAAGGGTTAAAAATTGTAGATTAAGTTTTGGAAGTGCCAAACAACCTTCCCCAGAATAATTGATGCTTGGTACAAGGCTTTCATCCCACATTATCTGCTCGTTTGGATATAGAGGTAGAGCATTTATGGCTTCTTTTTGAGATTGTTGTTTCTCAAAAAAGGAAACCATGACTTCAATAAGAAAGTCAACTCTTTCTGACCATGGATCATTCTTTGAAACCAGTTTGAGCTGGCAGAAGGAAAGACAAAAGTTAGCCAGGAAAATATATTCAATATTCAGTGAAAAAACAAAAAGATCACAAACCATAACTTCACAGTGAAAAGCACATGCATATGTAGATATATACAAAACTACACCATGTTGAGAGCAGAAACAACCAAAAAAAAGGCATACAGAAAACAATCTACTGTAAGTGTCAGCTTTAAGAGAGAGATTGTAAGGGCCAGCTCTATTAAATTTCTCCTAGAAAACTATGTCACTGAAGTACCCCCAAAAGAAAAAATGAGGACCTCATGATAAAAACCCCATAATCTAAACTTAAACCCTGCTACATGGATACAGTGGATGTATCTTCTCCAGCTACCTCTTTCTAGAGAAAGACCTTCAATATAATCCAAGGCAATCATGCCCACACCCAAGGCTCATCGCATAGTCTCTTTTTCCAGTCCTGTCTTGGCTTGCTGACTTAAACTTTGATATAACTAGTGCGTGCATAGCAAATTAATAGCTAAGGTGGTCTACATTACATTGTCAATAACGGTCAAACACTTGATACATACAGTTGTACTAAACCATACAAGAATCATAGTTGTTAAGGCGCTAAAAGTCGAAGCGAGTCGGTGGCCGACCGCTTAAGCGACTAGTCGACTAGGGCGCCCACTAGTCGTCCATAAAGCGATAGATTATTTACAACGTGGAATTTATACATGAAATATATGTGTGTGTGTATACATTTAGATATTTCAAATTCACATATACACTAAACATAAAAAAATTAATCAAGTATATTATATATATATATATATACACACCAAGCATATACAATTAATATTACAAAACAAGTTATAAACTCAAACATATACTAAAACAAAAATACGCAGTAGATCAATAGGCAAATTTAACATCAATAGTAAAATAAAATATTAAATAACTTATTAAAATATTAAAATTATAAGTTAAAATTATTATTGATTATATTAAATAATATTTAATTTCATGAATAATAAATTGAATATATTATAATATGAGTAAGATGTTATATTAATATTATACTAATATAGTAAAACATAAAACATACGTCCCATAATAAACTTCCTAGTTTGACTTTGATGGTCAAATTGACCATTTTTAAAATTAATAATTAAAAATATTTATTAAGAAATTTTAAATCACGAAAATTGACACCAGTAGTAAATTCTTCGGAGTTTATTATGATCATAATCACTCGGTGTATATCTTAAAGATATTTAAGATTTATTAATTTTAAAAATGATCAATTTGACCATGAAAGTCAAACTATGACATTTATTATGGGACAGAGGGAGTACTAATTTGTTGTGCTACTAAACTGAAGTACTGATATAATATTAATATTTATTTATCATGTATATAATATACTATTAATATAAACTATGTGATGTAATTTACTGTATACATAATTTATTATACTTACTACCATTTAGTACTATACAGCTAGTTTGGTTGAGTGGAATCTGCCGAGTTACTACGTGTCTCATTTACATGAATGGAATAATACTATGGGCAACATGTTTAATGTTTCAACTGCTAGGAATAATAACATAGGCCACATGTTTTAACTTTTGGGTCTTGGTAGTGGGTTACAACAAATAAACCCATTCAGCTTTATCTCTCTTCCTCTTAAACTACTAGCGTCGGCGTCGCAACGAATATCTTCTCGGAAGATGACGAAACAAAGTCCAACAGTCGCAGCGAATCTCTCCCCTAAAGTTTCACATGAGCAGCAAAGTCTCTCTCTTGGTTTAATTCGAAGCTCGTTAGCTAGGTAACAGACAGCTCGTTCTCTCTCTCTCTTAGGGTTCAAAACAAAACCCATTCAATGCAGATGCTTAAGTGTACGCCTTCCTTGGTAGACGTCCAAGGCGTCGCCTAGGCGACGACTACCTAGCCAAGGCACTAGCTTTTGTAGCATTCTCCAAGTCGTGACAACGTCTTGCAACTTCTGAACTGATTGGACGCCTAAGCATCGCCTAGGCAACGACTTGACAAGTATGACAAGAATAAGCAATAAATTCCCTAAATTAATGGATTACAAAGTGTATAAGCTTTAAGTTGATAAAGATTGTACTCAGCCACCTGAATATTAGATAACAAACTCTTCGTGATCACTAAACTAATATTATTAAGATCTAACTCGGCATAACCAAAAAAAAATTAAAAAAACACATGGTAATGGCACATACAACCCAAATATGGTTCCAAGAAAGAGCTCCCGGTAATCTAGCAACAAACAACTTCTGCACCCCAAAGCAAATTCTTACTTCCTAATCCCTGATAATCAGCTTCACTGCACCAGTATCAACTTTATACATATGAACTTACTATGAACTATGAAGGAGTATAAATCTTCCATATACACAATATCTTATCATGTTCATTGCTTTTCTACAAATTTTTAAAGTTCAACTACTGAAAATTGCATTCAAAACAAATAAAAAGAGGATCTGCGATGTATGAGAAGAAGCACAAGGCAAACATGACCAGGGAAAACGCCGCATCTATTTACCACATGGACATGTACCCAATTTGAGATTCGAGCATGGCATCCACCAAATTATTGGGAGCAAGCCATTATCTCTACATAGTCGTTATCTACTTAATAGTAGGACCTTACAATGAGAATATACTTCTTTAGGTTGAAAATAATGGAATTCACATTCATCTTTATTTAAATTGCTAAATGGTAAAAGTTCGCACAGTCCATCATTTGACTAACCTTGCTACAGACTAAATCCCTAAGTTCTTGCGAAGTAAGTACAGACAGCTTCTTTGACAGATCAGCACGCCTATGAATCGCACCAACATTCGCCAACGCAAGTTCTCGCAGCTACAAGGACCAAGAAAATATTATTGAAATAAGATTGCATAAAATATCCCTAAAGAATCATAAACTTCGCATTGAATAGATCAAACCCTGGAAAAAGACAATGGACCTTGGGAATCTTCTTAAATGCAAGAAGCTGGAAAGACTGGACACGGTCATAATGTGTTTGAAGCACCTCATCATCAGTCATTTGTCTCCCTAGACGATCATCAATCTCAAAACTTTCATAATACTGTAGCAAGTCAACCAATTGTGCAAATAGCCTCCCCTTTTCATGTCTATAAAGAGCACTTAAATGACATTTGGCAACAACGGCTACATCAGCAACTAAAGGCCTGAAGAATCTGTGACAGCACAATCGCAAGAACATAAAACAGCATCAGATACCAGTTTTAAGCATAATCCTCAAGACTTACAGTATTACCTAGAGTTTAATTCAGATTTGGCAACAATACCAACAACCACAGGCATAGATATTATCATTTAGACTCTTACAAGAAGAGGAAGGGGGAGATTATTAATGAGTAAAACGTGAAATAATCAGGTCTTACTTGCAAGAAAGCACAAGTTTAACTTATTTTTATCCACTGCACCTTCTTTCACAGTTTTCAGAGAGAAGAAAAAGATAGGATACCATGGATTTTACCCCTCAAACTGGCTAGAACCCACAATGGGGAACACCACTGAGGCACTCAAAGCTCTATTACAAAATTCTTCACATACATGTTTTAGCAAAAAGAATATCAATAAGCAAATAAGGGGCTTGAAAAACTCTTACCGGTTTCATAACCAAACAAAATACATTGCATAAAATATAGCCTTCAAGATATATTTTGTTTGCTTGGGAGTTTACTCTGTTTTTAATATGTTTGCTTGAGAGTTTAGGAGAGAATAAAAAGTTGATTTCTTTGTTGTTGCTTGTAAGTTGAAAAGAAATCAAAGAAAGTGTGTTATTCTTTTTTAAATGGTTATAAAATTACACAAAGAAAAGAGAAGGAAGTGGGAGGGTATAGTAGGAACTAAATAAATGTAAGATGGAAATGGGAGCCGAAGCCTATTAAAATCGCAGGCCTTACAAAGTTCTATCTCTGGACATTGGTTTTATATGTAGACAGAGTAATGACACTCATGCTCATTTATTTTTGAATTGTCCTATTACTTGGGGCTTGTGGAGCTCTCTCTTTGAGTGTTATGAGAGGAGTGGGCGAGTCCTTCTTCAGTGAAAAATATGTTGCTAATTCATTTTCGAGGATTTGGAAAAAAGAAGGATGCCAAAATTATATGGAAGTGTGCCTTTTTTTTCTATTTTATGGGGAATTTGGAATGATCGAAATGCTAGACTGTTTAGGGAAAGTTGCTCTTCTTTTGAGCTGTTGAGTGATAGGATTATTTTTCTTACTTCTCTTTAGGCTTCTTCTATGAGGACTTTTAGAGGTATCTCTGTGACAATTTATGTAGAGATTGGAGGGTTGTACTTTTTTAAGTGCTCTTTTTTATTTTTGTTTTTTACTCCATTGAGGGTGGACTTCTTGTTCCCCTTCTTTTCTATTAATAAAATTTCCTCTTTTATCTTTTAAAAAATATTTAAAAAAAAGGGGGAGCCGAAGCTATTTGAACTTGGCTTGCAAAGAAGTAGTGGAGAGAAAGTAAGGAACTATCTTCCCATTTCTCTTCATTTCTTTCCAAAGTCAAACTCCCAAGCACGCATAGTGGAAGATGAAAATGGGAGCCGAAGCTAATTGAACTAATTTGAACTTGGTTTGCAAAGAAGTACAAGTCTAACTTGCTTTTGATACCCGCACTTCCACTTCAAGAGTGAAGCTCTATATCCAATTCGGCCTATGCATTAGCATCAAATTATGTAAAAGCAGTTAAGGAGACTCCAAAATCTACCAGTTTTATAACCCAAAAAATACATAGCAAAAGTTTATAACCAAAAAAATACATAGCAAAAAATGAAACGTTAAAAATAATACATATATACACCCTCCGTCCTAAACGACGAGTACTACTTTTTTCAGAGTATTACTATTTTTGGTGACTTATTTTTAATTTTAAGGTTTCAGGACACACTTTGGTATAAATACTCGTTAATTTATTTCCCTAGCAAACCTTTTTTTAGATAAAGAAGATTTTATTGATTATAAGAGGAGATTACAATGCATGAAAGGACATATCTAACTTTCACCCATCACACTAAACAAACAACACCACAACCGCCAAGCCATCAAACATTGAAGAAATAAATGAGAATGAGACTTGCTATCCTGCAAACACATAACAAACACACATTGAATAAAAATTTATAAGGCATACTCCTCTGAAGCATATCGTTAGTTTTAAGCCGATCAAGGGTTAAGGAACACATAAAAGCCTTAATTTTAAAGGGAAAAAATTAAGAAGATGAGATAACTTTACTCTGTAAATCTTACTATTAAATAAAAAAGGAATAACACTCTTTCTAGGATGGAGGGAGTAGCTTTCAAATTCACAAATACCAAAATTCTAAAATTTTAATCAGCCAGACCAATTTATTGACAAAATGAGTATGCATAATTGCAGCAAACCATGCACTAAAAAATGCATTGCAATTAGTAGTCTGTTGTTAGCAAACCGACTTATATCATGGAATGAATATGGATAAATGTGTAGTCTACATAGGTCACAAGAGGTTGAGGCATCTCTCAAGAGACTCTAACTGGGATGAAGCGAAAAGTTAGAAAAAATGGTTACACTAAACATATACGCCTGACTGACTAAGAGTGACTGTACCCCCCCCCCATGAATAACCAGTGTGACCATGGAACTCTTATTCTCCTGTGTTCCGTGAACTAGGTACCATCATTCTGAATCTGTGGTACAAGAACTACATGCCTTGCGTGTTCCACCATAAGTAGCATTCCATATACTCATTTTTCTTTCACGTACCCAACCGAGTTTCTGGTAACCACTCAACACGAACAACCAAATCTTAGCAATAATAGGGTAGGCACGTAATTTCTAACTTGACTATCTACGTTTCTTATTTATTTTTCTATTCTTCTATTTTTTTCAAAAACAAAAAAATTGTTTTTTTTTGGCTGGTAGGAGGCATCTGCCATATTAAGCTCTATGAGTTGATATCCGCAAGCAAGATATATCTCAAGTAGAAATACTTACCCCCTCCCAACAAGAAAACAATAAACTCGAGAAACAAAAGCGAATAAATGGGTCCATGATGTTGTAAAAGGAATGCCTAAAATTCAATTATGTCAACCTAAATAAAGAATAAAAATTTAATGCAAATGTACCTCCTCGTTGGCAGCTGGCTCAAGAGATCAATAAGAAATTCCATAAACCTCTCACAATACAAGACACAAGCATCATCAACTTGCCCAAAACCATCAACATCAAGTCCGTCATCCACTTCACCACCATGTTTACATGGAAAAACCTCAGAATCAAGTACCTGATAGGAAATTGAAAAAATAAAGTGTCTCATATCTTGACCACGTGAGTTATATATATCAAATTGCACACTATATAGCTTACTGTATGGCCACCTCTAGAAACTCTTCAACGAGATTTCTCAAGAACCTCACTTCCAGCACAGTTGAGAAATCAAATAACTCTCCCCGTTTTGATGCCTCCTTCATTCTTTTTGATATCTTTTTCCATTTCTTAATCAGATCTGGATTGAGGCAAAGCTCGATCTACAATTACGAGAAGCAATCAAGAAACCAATGGCTAGGAGGAAAAATATTTAAAAGATAACAAAAAATGGCATCAAAGGTTACCTGAAAACGACCATATGATAGACTATGCCAGCACTGCAGACTTGCTAACCTCAAAAACTTTTTACTCACTATCTCATCTTCCAAGCTCTACGGCCCAAAAAATAAAAATTGTAAGAAAGAGAATATCTCATTACCCTCATTTCAAATAAAGTATAATGAAAAGGAACTAGTTAGTCCACTGCAATTCGAATGTAGTGCAAGAATTATGACAAGGACTTCATCTTCATCTTCATTCTAACTCTTTTTTTAAGAAAAAATTGGTATAAAAGAAAAGATAAATTTCTTGCAAACAGTCCTCTAATCAGTCAGTTCATTCACAGCGCCATCATTGTTGGCTGCACCTCTTAAATCAAATATTACGTGCGAAAGGCAAAAGAAAAGAAGAAAAATAACAAAATTAACTTCCAGAAATGAGAGGGGGAGGGGGGGACTGACCCAACTTTTGTAGCTACTATATATGCAACTAATAAAATTTAGCAATGTTAGAACATAATATGCACAAGATAACTTATTCAGAACTGGCACTTGCTGCAGTGGAAACTCTTTTACCAGAATTCTCATATTTTAATCTCTACGATAAGAATAGAGAGAATGACTAATCAAAATAACAGATAACCAGCAGTGCCAGAACAATTTCACAAAACAAAGAAAATAACAAATGAAATAAGGTTTATATACAAGCAAGGAAAGAAATTCCACGTTTCCTGACTTCTTTTCCTTTACGAATCCTGTTCTAGACATCAAATCTTATTTCTTTTTTTGGGAGAGGTAACTGTAGCCCCATACTAAGCTAGAGTCTGGAGTATTAACAAGGCTCTAGACATCAAATCTTAGTTACTGTTTTTGGAATTTTCTGAAATGAGCACTTTCTAAGATACCAACTTCAAAAAAATCATTTCAAAAGTAGCATAATTGGTTTACATACATCGTTTTCTTTCTATTTTCCTTGTTCTCTTTCTGGAAAAGTAGAAAAACCCACTTACATGCTTTCGGAGGGGGATTTCTTTAAAATATCTCCTATATATCTAATATCCAGATATGCGTACTATGTTTTTATATAAAATAAAACAGAAAACATATTAAAGTAGTCAAACATTAAGGTATCCAATCTGTTGTATCTAAGACCAGAGGTGTAAGTCAAATGTGCTACTGTTTGGATTTTCTGGAAAACAATGCCTTCAGCATATTTTGAGTTTATAGCTCCTTGATGTGATTGACTCTGTTTTGGTCTATCTTCTACTCTCCCTCAATTTATTCTTCTCAGACTTTCGTTTTCCAACATATTCATCAGCTCTTTCTATAAAATCAGGAAATTTTACATTCCTAATATCACCAACAGGTATATAACGCTTGATATACAAATCTCGCAAGTCATATCTAAAAGGATTACTAAAATAATTAATTACAAATATATTGAATACATTAGACAAATCTTGGATAAGAAAAAGCAGCAATCAACACATCACCGACCAACTGCTGACCACAAGCAATGCTAAAATGCTATTTAATACCTGGAAGGAATTAATCATGAAAAGGAGGTAATTAGTCTTCTCAGCAATGCTTAAGCTTCTTCCCTACAACCAAATTCAAAATGTCAGACATTTGAAATATATATGTGAAAACTCATAATGTATTAACAAGCACTATGAAAAAAGATCTTTTAATGCATTCCACTTTCTAAATAAGTGATTAAGATTAAATTGCTTGCTAGTGTGAGTGTGGTTTATGTGAGTGTGTCTCACAAAACCTGGCACAGAGGTTAACTATCTTCACAGGAATTAATCCATAATATCAAGTATAAATCAATAATAACAGCTATTCAAACCCTCAGGCAAAGTTAAAATGATAAAACAGAAACTTATAAAACACAGTATATGGAGACAATTACTCCCTCTATCCCAAATTCCAAATTTGGCTGTCCTGGTTAAAAAGACACGTTCAAGGAAATTTCATAGCTCATTACTAAACTGCACTTGTACCTTTGTTCCCTTCTTACAAATTGCTTCTTTCAGTATAATATTTTATGGCGGGTAACACAGGGAAATATCTGGTTTAAAGTGGGTTTAAAATTCCATTACCATGGACGAACGCTTTGGGACTTCTGAAATGGTAAGATGGACAGACAATATATGACAAGGAGTACCATTAAATATGCTGAAAAAAATAGGATATGTGATAATATTACTGCACAAACTTTGTGTCTGGATTGGCCTAGGTCATCATCCAGCTAAGAAGCATGGAAACAGACAAGCTACGGAAAATGGTTACCTGGATCATAGGTCAATTTGATACGCGGAATGAAAATGGGTATGTAGTAAGGCTCATCCAAATCACCCCGAAACACAAAATATTGTTTTTAGCTTTAATATAAAATAAATTGTGTGTAAAATATTGTGAACTGGATACAAATTCAAATATAAAAAAACTCAGAATTATGTGTAAATCTAAAATCTAAAATATAAATAAAATTAAAATCAGATTATTACAAAATCCAATAAATTCTTCGTCTTTGTTTTTTAACATCCAAGCAAAATAAAATATGTATTTGGACTAAATTATTAAACTTCCTTCTTTATGGTTTAAAGTTATAGTTATATTATTCAGCTCAAAGTCATACGTCAAAATATATGCATATTTTTTTTTAAGTAGACCCAATTTTTTCGCTGTATGAATGTAAACAGGCACAAAAGTAACAGTCAGCCATTTGGAATCCACCATAAAGCAGCCTATGTCACAAGTCAATATTTATGATGATGCAAGCACGAGTAACGCCTAAGTTCTTGACATAATCTTCTCACTCCACAATTTTCAGGAAATTATAGTCAAGCGGGGGAAGAGAGACAGAGACATGGACAGAGACAGAGAGTGAGTTTTCATGAATAGAGTGAAGCCCTAACTTGGATAGGTAATCGAAGAAGGACAAGCAAAGATCATAAGCACCAACCTAACATGGATAGACCATCGAAAAAGGAGATAGAGAGCCAGAAACAGAGCGAATTTGATCCGGAAAGAGGGAAAGACACAAGCAAATACCATAAGCACCAAAGCAAAAAAGACAAATAGAGATGCTAACGACAAGCACCAAAAGCACCAAAGCAAAAAAGACAAATAGAGATGCTGACGACAAGCATAACCTCCCTTCATAAACGATAAGCATCATGAGATCGATGGTCAGTATAGATCGAGAAATGGGAGAAATCCATGTATGTACACTACCATGCTTACCTTACACTTTCTTCAGATTTTCTTTTTCTTCTGTAGTACCATCAAACCCTACCGTTCCATGTCCTCGATTCGGTATAAACTTACCTGTATGTGGAACCAGGGGCTTGAGTGAACCATGGTAACCCTCATACTGATGCATTAAAATTGTCCTATTAACACCTTGACATTAAAAATCTTCTCTAGTGGAAAATCACTTGGTCTATTCACAGCTAAAAGCCCTTTTATAAATTTAACATTAATTTAGACAAACACGTCTATTACATTAAATAGGATAGGAACCCACGTTTTTCATTCATAGAAACCAACTATCAAAAATTATAGGTACACACGGTAAAATGTATATTGTGATTCATTTTAATAGACACAAGGTAGATTTGTGCACTGTACATTCAACAGTCCCCTAAATATCAACATGTCCGCACTAGAATAATAAGATTGATTGTATTTGTCTATAAGGAATTTTAACGTTAATTGGTGATATATCAGTGATTTGACAGATTAGTAAGAATATATAACTTCGTTCCTAAATTTGAGACTCGTATATAATGTGATATTCAAACTTAATAAAGTAAAAAGATAATCCACAAGAGATAGGAATGCAGATGGACACACTAGCACTATACAATTATGTACTCAAATCTTCAGAGCAAGAGGGCAAAATTGACAAAAATATGTCCAAACAAGTTTGAAATACTCATGTGATTACTAGAACCAAGAATACAATAACGGTGGATTAACAGCTCCACATGCAATCACAATAACCATAAAATCACCAACAATAAAGGAAGAGACTAAAAATGTCTCTGAATTAGAAGTAAATCCTTGAAACTTACCTCCTTCAAGCGAAGAACCCTCTCAAGAAATGACTTGAATAAATCCTTCTTATCATAAAAGCACATCCAGGCAGCTACATTCTCCCGGAACTGCAAGTTTAAAATCATAATTCATAAGTTTCAAGGCTTAGTTAATCAATCTTCAAAGTAATTGGTGTACCTAATATATTTCCAAAAGGCAAGCCATTACACGATAAAAACACAATGTTCCATTTGATTTCCATAACATTGTACATAATACAGTTTCCCTAAATATTGAAATTTGAGCAATTATTCTTGAAACTATGGGAAAATCAACACAGGACAGGACCCATTTCTCCTAACACACTCGAAGATGTTTGATTTCTAGATCCCCGCAACTTCTAAGAAACTAAACTGGCACCATAAAAGATTTAGGTGTTTACCTATCTCCAGTTTCTACCATTATTTCAGCTAAACCCCTCTTTCGAAGTATAAGTGTAATTAGTATGAATGCATTCGGCATATACCACACAAAACCAACAGCAATCATTAACAAAACAAAGCAAAATCCAGCATTTACCTTCTCATTAATCATGAGTATCATAGACATAACATGCTCGAATGATGCCGTTTCCGGATCAAAATTCGGCCACAGGTAATTCTCCAAATACTGGCTCACCTCCAAAATCATCACTCTTTGCAACGGCACAGTTTTCCTCCCACTCTTCACCAACAACTCTGTCTCATATATTTCCTTCACCAAATCTGCACTAAAATCCTTCTTCGGCTTCTTCAAATCATCGGTTTTCGCCCAATTCGCCTCCGCGATCTTAGTGAGTCGGTCTCTCTGGATCTCTACTAGGGTTATTGAGCTCCCTATATTGGAACCGGGCTTGGACTCCGGCGGCTTGTCAGGGAGTGAGTTGAGTGGGTACTCTGCGACGCGGTGGCGCCGGAAGTCGTAGACTCCGGTTCCGTACACCTTCGTCATATCTTTACTGCTTCTAAATCTAGAATTGTAGCTAAGAAATGAACTACGCTAGTGTTTTGTAATATCAAATTCTCAACGTGTTTGTTATAGTAACATCATTGAGACTTCTGTAAGATGTAGTTAGGGTTTTAGATTTGAATTGGGAAGGGTTTGAAACTATGAGTAGATTAGATTTTTTAAGGGAGTTTGGGCTTTTTACTCTTCACTCCTATTTTGTAGACAAGGCAGGCTCCACGCGTTCAGCTCGTCGGTTTCTTTATAATTTTGACTAAAATTTATTTTACGATCAAAAATGATATATATCGTAAATATTTAGGTCAATTTTTATTTGTCAATTACGTAAATAAATATTAGTGATAATTATTTTTAAAAAAATATATAATAAATAGGACTCTCTTATAATTTTTACCAATTTTATATATATTAATAAATTTCACAATTATAATTCAGTGTAAATTTATCGCAATACATTGCAAGACTCTTTTATGATATACCTTATCTATCTATATATTTATCTATCTATCTATCTATATTATTTATCTATCTATCTTCTTCTATATCTATATTATAAAATCTTCATGAAATTTTCTCCATGCGTTTGGTGTATTTGTGTTGCACTTTTTCTTCCCTTTTTTAACTCTTTTGCCCTTACAATTTTATATATATTAATATTTTGTCTTTTTTAATATTAATTTTTTATATATAAAGCTTCCGACGTTTGATAATCGTTTGTGATGATTTTGAGTCAGAAACTAACATAAATAAAATTTTAAGTATTTTATATCTATTTATTATTTTGTCCATTACTCTCATATCCTATTTTCATTTACCCATTTATTAGTCTATTATGCTCACATTCTACTTCTACATACCCACTTATCTCTCTTTATATATTTTTCTTTTCATTGTTTCAAAATTTTCTTATTATTTACTTTTAATTATTAATATTTTAAAAAAAGTACACACGCTAATGTGTACACAGAAAATTAGTTTTATTATAAAGCTTGAGGATTTAACAATGTTTTCAGAACCGGACCGTTTATCGAATCGAAAAAACTACCGGATAGATGGGTCACTGGTCCAACTAGTGGTCGGACCGTTATTGACTAAGTGACGTCATTAATATGTAATAAATAATTAAATATATTAATTATTATTATATATTATATATAAATATTTAGTAAATATGTAAAATTAATTAATTTATCTACAGGAAAAAAAAATTAAACTTACTTATATAATGTTTATTTTATGCAATTCAAATAAATACTAAACATCTCTAAATACATGCTCTCCTTCTTTTGTTATATTATTTTATCATATTATAGTCAAAAGACTCAAAACTCAAAGAGAATATGCTTTTGGCATATTCTAATTAAAATATCCCCTTCTTTTATCATTCTATCTTACCGAGTTTTGAGAAGTCATTCTTAAATAAAGGTCTAGTGCATCTTCTCCCTATAATCTCTTATATCAATCAAGTCACCAAGGCAACCGACCCAAATCGGCAATACAAAGATACATGAGTCCGATCTAAAACTTTGGGATTTCTTTGGCGATCTGAATACTTTTTCTTTCTTTTCTTTTTGATTTTTTTTTTGTTTTAGCTCAAATCTAGATATTATTTAATTTTGTCATTCTTCTGTGATTAATGGGTTTGGAAAGTGAGTAGTTTTGTGTTATTTATTAGAGTAAGCCATACGTTAATGATTAATTTGGGCGCAACGGAGAACAGAGAAGAAAAAGAAGTGCAGAGTGAACGCCGAACTCTGAAGAGCTTTCAGCCTTGATTTTTTTTTTTATTTAAGGAAATAGGGAACCGATTTAACTCGCGAACCAGTCACCGGTTCGCTAGGCCAGGCGGTTCAACCGTCGGGTTTAAACAGTTTTTGGACAAAAATGGGTTATTGGTTCAAACCGGACCGGAGGGCAGAGCAGTTCCGGTTCAACCGTCAGTCCAATCCGGGTCTGAAAACCATAGGCTTTAAAAGTATTAGTTGATAATTTATCCCTTACTGTATTTATGATTTATTTTAAGATTTGATAATGTTGTAATACGATTAATTGTTAATGTGTATTTGTATTAAATCCTATTGTAAAGTCGTTAATAAACTTCAATTATAAAAGGAATTACTTAGTTTTAGGTTTAACTATTTGATGTATTAACAAAGCTCAATATTTCGTTAGTAATGTAGATGTTAGCAAACTTCATTGTGTTTGGTAAAGTGTCATAGAAGATGAGCATAGCTACCTATGCCTCAGTAGATCCTAGTTGTCTTAGCAAAGTAGAGATACTTTAGCTGAGCTCTAATAGCAAAAGTTGCTAAGATTCAAGAAAACTCACTTCGTAGAGCTAAAGATATTGTAAAATAGTCGGCAGAGCTGACCTAGAGCTCAACAAAGTAGGCCTATGAGACAAAATGAATTTATACTTTACGGATAGAGTTCGGTCAAACGATATGACAAACATTTAATGCACATGTCCTAGTGTTGCCACGTGTATATTGAGAGCCAATTGGGGGGAAAGGAATAAACACGCACAGTACACCATACATGGGGTTGTTAACTACATCAACACTTGGCTCGGGTAACACATTTTTTTTTGTATACCCATACATTCCATCACCTCCCGAAGCACTCCTCTTATTCTCCCCTCACCTCATTCTCCTCCTCCATTCAAGCCATACTCAACTGTTAGCAGCTTCACACAGAGAGAGAGTTATTTTTCTTTTTTTTGCTAAGCAAAAAGCTTACTGCAGCTGGAAGGAGAGTAAGTGAGTGTGTGCGGTAAGGACGTAAGAAGGCAAGCAAGGAGAAGAGGAAAGGAAGTACCAGCAGAAACGAGCAAGGAGAAGAGCAACCTAGCAAGTCATCTCAACCTACCCAAAGCCAACAAGAAGAGGTATACAAGCCTCATCCCTTCCCTTTTTCTATTGTTAGTTATAGTTGTGGTTCTTGAGCTCAAACCGATGGGTTTGAGCCCTCCTTGAGATATTTGTTGCACTGTTGGTTATGGTTCCTTATGAACGTTGTTAAGAAGCTTTATAAACTATTAATACCTTCAAAGTGAAACAAAAACAAAGAATGATTCAGACCCAAGCTTAAGGAGGAAGATAATGGACTGTTTGGACCTTTGGACGATTAGAGGACAGTAAAGCCTTGATGTTATGATTATTTTGATTGTTTGTTGTTGGAATATTGTACTTCTATCAGTTGTGAAGATATCCCAATTTGAATGAATCAAAATGATGCTAAAATGAAGTCATAGTTGCCATTTGTGTGATATATTTCATGGTTGCGAAAAACAGAGCATGCAGTTTATGTTTTAGCTCAGGATTTGGTCATGTTAGTGATTATGGGTCGTCCTGAATTTGTGATATGTTGTAGCCTCGTGTCTTGGGAATCCATAGAATCCGTAAGGGATCAAATTGATCGAGTATAGGAAGAGTTATAGCAGCTGGAGCGAGGCGAGGTGGCTGTGTCGCGGTTCTGCAGGAACTGCAGTTTGCTACTGCAACTGCTACTGCATAGCACCTGGACCGGGTCGGGCCGGATCGGGTCGGACCCAGTAAATTTTTTCCGCGAGTCTAAAACTTATATTTTTGTACAAAATGATTAGAAATACTTATATCTTGTTAAAGCCTTATGTGCTTAATTTATACCCATGTCAACCAAAGTGATGTTGTCTTAAGGCGTAAATTGAATAAACTGATTGCAAATTACGCTTGGTTTTCAGGGGGCGCTGCCCCCCGACCCCCGCCAGCTCACCGGTAAGCTGGGCAGCCGCTCGCTCACCGGGGAAAGAGACCCCCGATTGGGTAGTCGTAGCGGCGATTAATGTATTTTGATGATGTGATGACTATATTGAACCTAGTCCTCACATGACTAATATTTATGATGATTTTAATGAATTGTAGGGTATTTTATTTTTGAAGGACGATTAACGTTAAGATTTTAACGCACACGCAAGGCAAGTTCCTTACTCAACCCTTATTTAATTGTGCGAGTTTTCCTTACTCGATTTATTTATTGGGCAAGTTTCGAATTCATTTATCTATCGAGCAAGTCTCCCATCTTATTCAAGTTATTATTGTGCAAGTTTACTTACCCTACTCAAAATTATATTCGAGCAAATATTATTTATTGAGCAAGCTTATTGAGCTTTTTGACTCCGTTCAAATTACTTATCAATTTAGCAATTAGTATGCTAGTATTCATACTTTTATTCAAGTATTGCGATGAAAGCCCATTTCATGCAATGTTATATATTGTGTGATTCCAAAGATTATGAATTGTTATTCTTTCAAGATATTATTGATGCTATTAGGCATGTTGTTGAACCTTAAAGTTCTTTATTCCATAAACTGTTTGAAAGCTATGTCAAGGCTAATTGTTCTAGCTAGACACTTATTGATTTGTTTATTGAAGTGAGGTTAAGTCCTCCAACTATTATCGTTGTTAAGTAAAACTGTCCGATCAAATTGTTTTGGTCTGGACTCCCATGTAAAGCTGAGAAGAACAACCTTCACAGCAGGGAAAATTGTATAAACGTCGGGGAACCGACATGCACGTAAATGGAAAATGTAAGGCTTATGCATAACGCCAGGTATTTTAGGCTGATCACCTATTGTACTAGTTTGTGGATTATCGGATGAATTTCCAGTAATTCTAGAATAGAGTTCTGTGCCTTGGTGCACCCTCAGTATTGAATAGTTCCCTTCTTCGGGAAACTTTGAAATCCTTGGATACTTCAGAAATCATTCGGTCCATAGCGACCACTATAAGGTGATAAAAAGAAGTTGTTTATTTCCTTGACTTAGATAAATTTTTATTCTTGTGAGCTATAAAGTTATTCATGTGATTATTCATTGCTATTATACTTGCGGGGCAAATTTATTGCTCACCCCTTGCTTTCCTTAAAAACATTTCAGTTAGTACGACACGTGGCGAGAGCTCAGGAAAAGATAAGGGAAAGGGGAAAGTTACGGAGTAGTTGTAATTTGTTGTTCTAGAATTACCGTTTGTATTAAGACATATTTACCATTATATATTATGTTATGTTTTGTTGTAGCCTTGGTTTCGAGACTTGGGACAGGGTTATTTATGTTATATCAATGTAAATATTCCTTTATTCTGCTATAAGTTATCTATTGTATAATTCTTGTGTTAGATAGTGACGAACCAGGTCCGTGGCTCAGGTGACCCGGATTTGGGGGCGTCACAGAACTGAATTGTAACTGATCTTTGTAATCACTTTTCCTACTTAGTGGAGGATCCCCTCTTGTGGAGAAGAAGAGTGGACTAGAGGTTGTTTATACCTTAAACCATTTAAAAACCAGTTGCATTCTTTATTTGTGTTCCTTATCTGTTTTTGGTTATTGGTTGTTTGCCTTTACCATAATTGTTTAGAACGTGAATTTTTCTAAAACTCACATTATGTTGCGACCATAATTAATAGTGATTAATTAATTGATAAACTCTTAAGAAGAAAATTTAAAAGATCTATTCAACCCCCTTCTAAATTTACTTTGCCATTGAGGCCTAACAAGTGGTATCAGAGCAGGTTCTCTCAAACATTTACTTTACAGCTTAAGAGATCTAAATAGTAATGTTTAAGAACAGTAGTGACAAGCCTCTCTTATCTAACAAAGAAAACTTCTTTAACTGGAAAGTTCGTATGTGTGACTTTATAGATACAATCGATGATCAAATACTGTTCCGAATAGGCCCTATGTACCCACTAAGCTAGCTGGAACTATTGAACATCCAAACAAGACAATTCTCAAAGCTAGAATAGAATGGTCTAACAACAAGAAGAAATTGGTTTCTCTGGATAAAAGAGCCAAGAACATTTTATTGCAGTCACTAAACAAAGAACTCTTTCTAACAGTTATGAACTATACTACTGCCAAAGAAATGTGGGACACTTTGCTCATCATGAACAAAGGACCTGAAGATGTTCGAGAAAAATAAACAATCCTTGTAGACACAACAATATGAGATGTTAGCTAGTGTCGTTAGTGAAGATGTTACAGTCACGTTCGAGAGGTCTAATATACTGAAGAATTCCCTTATATCTTATGACAAGACTTACTCAAACAAAGATGTGGTGATTAAGTTTATGAGAGCCCTTCTAAGCAAATGGAATGTAAAACCACCGCAATTAGGGAATCCAATAGCCTTATTGATATGAGAATTCAGAAACTCGACAGAAACCGTTTGACCTATGAACTTGAGCTCAATTAGCGAGCGAGGACATCAGTACTAGAGCCCAAGAAGAAAGAGAAAAGTATAGCTCTCAAAGCAACCGAGAGCTTTGCCAAGTCAAAGAACTCTATTAATGGGCATGGATGAAGATATAGCCTTTATAGCTAAGAGGTTGTACAAGTTTATGCGGAAAAGACAAAAGAAACTATAGAAGAAATGATTCAAACAAGAGAGACACGTCAAAGGATCTGTGCTCAATTGCAAAAGTCTTAGATATTTCATCACCAATTATCCAAAGCGTCATTCAAATAACCACAAGAAAGATGATAAGAAGTACATGGAGAAGGATAAAACTTATATAGCCGCACAGACAAACCAAATAAACTGGAGTGAGAGCAACGATGACTCAAACCAATGAGTCAACTAACAGTGAGTTAACTGAAGTAACTCATCTCAATTTGATGACTATTCAATAGTCTACTACAAATGACTTTACCACTGTAGATCAAGCATTTAATCTCAGTGATGTATTTGATTTTAACTTTATTGACATAACTGAGAATGATCTATGAACGCATTAATGATGTCAACATTAAACTGCATAAGTTTATGAGATGGTTTAGAATTTTGTCAAAAAATCTCTAAAAAGATTACTCTTAGCTTTAAGAGGAGAAATTAAAAGTTGATCTTGAGCTGAAAATAGCTAATAAGGTTGCCTTTGATTTTTTCAAACTTAAAAAGGAAAATGATAAGTTGAGAAAAGGAATGGAATCATCTCACGAGAGAGAGACTTGTTTATCTTCAAAGATTGAAGAATTGTGCAAAACAATCTCTACATAGAACAAGTTTTCTATTTTGGTTCACTCTATTATAACCAATTAGAGATGTGCTTCTGATAGAAATGGATTTGATTTTGACTCATCTGCAGAGTCACCTATGGGAACATATACGGATATTAAGAGAACAATTCTTTTAATTCTAATAAAAAAATTGTCTTTGTGAAATCCACACATATAGATGCACCAAGTACTTCAGTAACCTACAACCCTGATGATCAAGAAATGAGTTACACTTATAATCGATCACACATTGATCTTGGTTATAAGAGACAACAGAATGAAACTAACTCTACGAAGGTGTTAAAGACCATCGTAGAGTGTAGCTCTACGAAAGCCATAAATGAAAATCGTAGACTTATCAAAACAAAAGTTTAGAAAATTTGTTGGAAAAGGAAATCTTTATCGGCTACACAGAGCATGGAAGAAGGGCCATCACACACACACTAACATGCATTATCTAAAATGTTATAACTGTTATAGATATGGTTATTTTGCTGCAAAATTGTTAAGTCTCTCCACTTTTTGTGTGATTTTGATGATAACAGACACTAGTACAAAACAGTAAAAAGATAACACTTAAACAACAAGGTTTTTATAAAAAACGTTGTGGTGTTTTTTTGCCCAACGTTTTTTAACAAAACGTTATAGATACATATGCAAACACGTTGTGTATTTATAAGGGGCAATTTTTGGTTTTAAATTTATAACATTTTCTTAAAGAAAACGTTATATATGTAAAAAACACGGAGCTTGAAAAAACCGCGCGAAAGTGAAAACTTGAAATTAAAACACGGAGCATAGTTCTCTGATTATTAAATGAAAAAATTTCATAATAATTAAAGGAAAAGTTCCCCGATCCAAATTAAAGAAATTCCTGGCATCCCCACAACTGAAGCAACTCTCTCGTCCCCGATCGAACTCATCTACCTCACTCATTTACCTCACTCATCCTTAACTTAGCTCTCTCCCCTTCTCGCTCAATCTAGACTGGAAATCACGAAACTATTTGCAAGGGAATGCTAGCTGTTGCATCTACCCCAGATTTCTCGCTCATGTATGGAAATAAAAGTTAGGGTTTTAATTTTTCCATGACCCATTTCAATCATATTCTTATAATCTTCTTCTTTTTCTTCCTCAGCCACTAATTTTGGCCATATATATCTGCTGCATGCGTGGTTGGAAGGGAAAGACAAATCGTGAATTTGCTTCAGGGATCTGCAAAGATTTGATTTTCGCTTTCCCTAAATGGCACAACTCGTGAAGAAAGACGATGATCGAGATGAGGAAGGTACGTATCACGAATTTGATATTTTAGTATATTTTGTTTTTCATTTCAATTGTTTTCCTCTATTATCATAACAATTTGGTCGGTTTCGTCTTTGGAGGAACTAAATCTCAGTGGACCAGATATATCATCGTTGCAATTATTACTTGACTCAATTCTTGATTCAATTAAAGATATCATTCAGTGTTCTATATCAGATGAGGTATGTTGTTCTCTTTGCATTTTGGTCAGATGTTAATGTCATGCTTCTTTCGCCCCATTTTTTGGTGCTTTTACTAAAATTATTTATGTATTATTGTTATTATTTTTTGCGCAGTCCTATTGAAATGTTTTAGTAATATGTTGCACACTCAATCTGAGCTCTCAAAATTTGATATAATCTCTGTTAAAATCCTTTACTTTCCAAGGATCAATCCATATTAGTTCAACTTATAAAACATTGGTACAACTAGACATCTTTCATTGCTCTAATAAAAAAGAAAAGAAAAGAAAATTAATATATCTGTATAATTTTGATAGCCAATTACATGTTGTTGCCTGTAATTGTTATGATATTTATAGTTTGTTAGATATCCCCAACATCACAATATTTTGTTTTCAATTTTGTTCTTGTTTTTGGTGAAAAAATAGGAGAAATAAACAACCAATCCAATAGCCTAGCCAAAGGACAGCCTATAAGAGCAAATGGTATGATTATAGAGGAATGCAAAATTTGTTGTATTCTACCTAATGTTATAAACAGTTTCTTTACTTTTTCTTTGAAAATACATGATATTTGAATTGAAACAGAATTTAGTTGCTGATACAATAACTTTTCTCTTGTATGAATAAAAGCTAGTTGCATTATTGTTTTCATGGATTTATGACACATGGGCTATTATGTGGATGTAGCAGTGTGAAAAATTCAACATTTAATTACTGTTTTAGTTTAAGATCATCAAAGTGGTAGTCATTTTGCTTTGTTGTTGTTCAAATGTTTAGCCAAGGGTAAAAGTTATTTTGCTTTGTTGTTGTTCAAATGTTTAGTGGTCCTCATCTCAATTCAAAATTTTGCCCAAATTTTTTTACTTGTCCAACCTAAAATTAGCTCAATTTTTATGAAATACTAGATTTTTTTAATAGTAGTGCCATTTTTCTTACTTTCTTGTCATTGCAGTACAGGAAGCAGCTCAATGACTTTTTGGATACTCCATTAGGAAGAACTTTTGCAGTGAGTATCACTTAATTATAACTCACTTTTGTTGTACATTAACCATGGGAACCGTAATATGCGAAGTTATGCTTGATAGACACATTTACTGTAATATATGTTCTGTAAATAACTAAATATGATATGAAGCTTAATTCAATTACTTCAGTACACATTGAGTGTAGACAGTAGATTTTGAACAAAAAAAACTTCCCATGAAGAGTTTCTAGACACGATTATCAAGAGGCAATGGCCAAATCATCAGATATTTGTGAGGTTGGTGACTTTTCACTCTCTTGGTCCTTGAAAATGTTGTATGAATATTTTTCTGTTATTATGTCTCGTATCTATCCTGGTGTATAGTTAAGCCAATGAACCAAATGAGCTATATGCCTAAAAGTCTAAAACTTTTGTCACGGCCTCAAAGATTATAACTTAGCCTCATGTAGATCAGTGCAATGTCTTAGTTCATGAATGCACTTGCATTTAATTTTGGACTAGCTATCAAGTGGTAAATTGTACTCCACTTGTTAGTTGGCTCAAAACATCTAATGTTTGATACAAACTGATACTCTTACTTATTTAAAAACAGAGAAAAACAATAGGTTGACATTGATCATTTGTATTGCTTAAAATTAATTATTTATGTTCTACTTATCCGAGATCTTTGTTTCAAAAAAAAAATTTATATTCTAATCCTGATAATCTAGAATTACTTAAGCATCCTTTTTCCACATTTTGGTCTATGACCATGCAAACTTTTGTAGTTTCTTCACTCTTAAGTATGTTGGTATGTGCAGACGGTCTTCTTCCTGTGGTTTGCACTATCTGGTTGGTTATTTCGAATTTTAATATTTGCAACATGGGTACTGCCATTTGCTGGTCCACTTCTTATTGGGGCTGTTGCTAATAATCTTGTCATAAAGGTAAAACTGGTTGTTGTTGCTTTCAGTCATTTTACATTTTACTTTGGCTAGTTGCGTGCTTTGGCTTTTTTTATCAGAGCCATATACTACTAAGATTATTACATGATCTTCGAAACTATGGGTAAATTATATAACCAATATTGACTCAGTTTTCATATGTATTGCACTGTTTGTGCACTGCATTAACACGTGCCCTGTAAAACCATTCATGTTCTCAATGACATGTGTTTCTAGAATTTTCTTTGCTGATTATTGATCTGTATCATCACTATTATAGAATGATAGGTTAATTATTACAGCAGACATCAAATGACATAGTCAATCTATAATTTTAATGCTTGTTGAGCAAAACTCTGAATAAATCGTAGGCACTTGTGAAAAAAATAAATCCAAATTAATCTTAGGACCTGGATTCTGGAATCACCTTCAATTTTTTTGATTTTCTTTTATTTTTGTAGAAACCTGTAATAATGAAACAATTTGAAACTGATGGACATTGCTTTCACTTGACATCTTCTCATTTTTTTCGGAGAAAATAATGGTCCTATGTGACTTGTCAGAAAAGTAAAGATGATTCTGTGTTTTTTCCTTGTATGTTGTAGTTTGACACGGGGATGGTCCTTCTAAAAGTTAATGAGACCTGTTCTTCCATGTCTATCTTAGTCATTAACATTATTATAATCATTGCTACGTTTCACAAAGATTGTCACTTCAGTTTCAAAACTATTCTTACTCCCTCCAAGTTAAGACTCATGAGAATCTTAATATAATGACCATACTACCTTTCTAGTATAAAATTGAAATGTGTTATACAATCACATGTCTATGTTGGATTAAGCGTAATATTGGAGTTTTTTGCATGAACTAAAATTTCAGTTAAAAAATATTTTACTTCATGATCATATAGTCCACATGGCTGTTATCATCTTAACTTGTGCAACTTTTTGTTTGTTTGAAGGCTTTTGACCAAGTTGAAGTGGAATACATCCCTGAAAAGGCAGAACTAGATGGAGTCTTGGATGAGGAATTCAGAAAGGTCTTTGAGAAATTCAATTTAAGTGAACTTGCTGGTTCTGAGGTAAACAGATTATATGATGTATTGAGAAATTACTGTTTCTCATGAACTTGCCTTTATTATATTGATTTATTGGTGAAATAACGTATTTTTTTCATTTATTTGGTTCAGGAGAATGAAAAGAAGGATGAGACTACCACTGATACATCTACAAAGAAGAAGGCTGATTCGGATGGGAAGATGAAGAGCAAGATGCCACACAAAAGGAGAAAGGTGGCATCTCTAATAAAAAGTAAAAGGTTCAAATTTCTAGCATCCCTCTTATTATTAATTAACTGCTACTATTTCATGGTTAGTCTGGTTGTTCTCTTTATTCCTATCAAACTTGAGATAGTAACGCTTGCGAATTGCATTCTTTTTCAGCTTCAGCGTCAGATGAAAATTGCGGGACTAAAACAAATCTTCACGAGGCCTGATGTAGTAGAGGTAATATTGGATGGTGAATGGTATTATTGGATGGTGAATGGTACTTATCAAAGAAAATCATATTTTTGGGCCTCATCTTTTGTTAAATTATTTTGCAGGGGAAGCGTGGTATTGAGAAACAACTATTTCAACTTCTTGACTTCATTGCTGCCATAGGCATTGAGAAAATTAGGCTGTGTTTAACTTATACTTCTTGTTGCCATACAGGTAAAACTAAGGGAGATGAAGCCGAGAATGCTATCACAGGAACTAAAAGAAGCTCTTGGTATGCCTGAAGGTGCTCCTCCTCTATGGCTCATCAATATGCAGGTAGCTAAGATAGTAGTATGTACTTGATATTTGGTCAATATCTTCTTTTGACAACCTTTTGTAATTTGTTAGATGTTATGTATTTAGAATGTTGTATTGTCATATGAATGATATTAAATGATATATATAATTACAATGTTATGTATTCTTTTAAATTTTTTGATAGGTATTGCGTATACTAGTAATAGTTGAACCAGTTTATAGTCTTTTACTCCCTTCGTCCTGTAAGGAGTACCAATTAGTAGCCTAATGGAATAAAAGTTCTTTTCATTCCGTTGTAATTGTTACTCTCTTGTTGTTTTTTATTTTTTTAGTTATTGATATTGTAGTTGCTACTCTCATAATTTCTTTTATCTCCCTCTTTGGGTTTGACTTTAATGTTTAAAGTCTGGGAAGGAACTTCTTCCACCATTCCAGTTTGTCTCTAAAGTCATTTAGTATTTAGCAGTAGACCACTCTGTAGGTTCTGGTAATCTCAATACCATATTACAAGGAATTTTAATCATTCTGAAAGAGATGTATCCTAAGTCCATCAACTATGTTTATCCTAATTGTGATTGAATCTTGCTGTTCAAATATCAATCTTAAATATCTATAATATTACTAAGGAGGCTGGTAATAATTTTCACTTTTAGGGTAAGCTGTAGTGGGGGACCAACTGATGGACTTCAGATTTTATCTTTTGGCTTTTGCTGTTCAATTTTGAATTGCTGGCAACAATTGCTGGAACTTTTGTCTTCTAGGTATACACCTTTCAATAAAGGATGTTTTTTTGTTCCAAAAAGAATAAAAGTAGCCAGAATTTATAGAATGGAATGTCTTAGTAATTTATAGAATGTAATGTCTTAGCAATGGAAATAGGCAGCACTTTGAAACCCTTTTATACTTGATTGTGTCTTTTTCGCTCTCTCATTGATTTCTAGGCTTAATATATGAAATCATGAATTGGAAACTAGAATATATGCCTTATGCTTTGATTGTACTTGTAGTTAATTAAGATTTTTTTTTTGGTTGCACCATCCTATTATAAATCATTTCTTTTCCAAACTATAATAACTGTAGAAACATATGGGCTTAATTTCTAAGATTAAAATTGGGTTGTTCATTATGCATGTGCAAATCATGTTTTAATCATGTTTTAAGCTTTTCCTTGCTTCCTTTTGTTGTTGATTGTTGAAAGTTGTTTGTTGACCAATTAGTCTATAGTAGGAGACTAAACCTTTTGTTATTTTATTTCAGTGGGATAAGGCAAATGGATTAACGTACACATAAGGACAAATTGACGAAGTACGAGGTGAGTGGGCAGCTTATGTGAGCAGCTACATGTAGAGCCTCGAGTTAACGGTAGATGTACAGGGTTAGATGGATGTATTTTGGGAGAAGGCTTTTTTGCACATGATTAGGTAGTAGCTTAATTTTATGGATAGTTTGGTATATTTTGTGGATGTAGTCAACTTCACAATTCAATATAGTAGTAATTATATTGAAAAGTGAATTTGAGATGTATGGATAGTTTGGTATATTTTGTGGATGTAGTAATTTGAAACTGTAAACATATGGTATTATTGGGATGAATTTTGAATGGTTGATACATTTTGGCTTTAAATGAGAATTTAGAGCTTTTTTAGCTATATATCATGGCATTAGCAGTCCAAAAACAATTGTTATAGCAGTCTAAATAGATGACACCTTCTAAACGTTGTATAAATGTGTCTAAACGTTGTATGATGTATCAAACTACAACATTTTAAGCCAGAAAACGTTGTGGAATCATACCATCTACAACGTTTTCAAGCATCTAAGAATTTATAGAAATACAACATTTTTTTAAGAAAAAAACGTTGTGTGATGTGTCAAACTACAACGTTTTAAAAACGTTGTATAAATGTGTCTAATAGATGACACCGTTAACCTCGACGTTTCTGGGGGACCAATTACAACGTTTTTAGGCGTTATATATTTACCATTTTGTACTAGTGAGATAAATCTAGAAAAATAAGAAAGAGAATTGAAAACATTAAAATCCTCTCCATAAGTTTTAAATATTATTTTTTTTCTCAATAATGGTCCAAAAATTTCTTTTCCAAACTTATTGAGTACATTTCAATTAATCTTGACAATTTATGTTAAGTGTTATGAAATAAACTCATAGAGCAATATTTCCAAAGGTAAGAGAGTTTACTTAAAATGATTTTTCACAAATCATTATTCTTTTTATAAAGTACTAAAAGAACTTGAATAAATTTTCAAACACTTGGGTCACTTTTATAATACTCACTTTTTGAGCCACTCAAGTCACTTTAGACCTTTGGCTCACATGGGGCAGAAAAATGAAAAGAAGAAGGAAGAAATTCTTCCTTACTTACCTGACAAAAAAGAAGAGAAAATAGAGCAACAAATTGGCATGTACAAAATTCAAAAGCCAAACTTATTTTCTCTCTCATAGTTTAGGTCAAAGAGTCTTGGAATTGGTCAAAATTCTTATCAAACATCTTGACAATTGATTTTTAAATGCTTCAGTCAAAGTCATTCAAAAACATCTTGGACCAAATTGTCCCAACTCTTGCAAATTTTATAAAAGGAAGTTTACTTCCTTCATTTTTCTTTACCAATTCACAATCAAAATTTCAAGTTAGAAACTCTCTCTTACCTACATCTCCAAAAGCTTGCTAAGTTCTTTTCAAATTCTCTAGTTCATATCTGTGAAGAGAAAATTGGTCCAGTTATTGAGATAAGTTTTTCATTTAAATTATTTATCATAAACTTATCTCTTAACTGTTTCTATATTTATATATATTATATATAAATATTGTTATACAAGAATATATACAAATATATTCATTCTATTTATATATCACATAAAAGACATATCGCCATACAAAGACCCTTTGATACATTGTTCCGTTTTTTTTAAAGAATCCCCTCGAAGATCAGTCTTAAAAGGTGTTTGGTGGTTGAGTAACGGATATATTGTGATAAATTAAGTTAACTAACTTGAACAACCTTTTCCTATGTCATTAAGACTTAGACTCTGCAAAAACAAGAAGTTGATTAAATATATAAATATATATATTTCAAGTATTCAATATTTAATCTGTAATTAAATATTTGTGATAAAACTAAAATTAAATATACTTGTTAAATATATATTTTGCAAGTGTTTGATCATAATCAAATTAATTCATATACTTAATATATCTCATCTTATAAAAGTTAGTAAACTTTTACAATTGATTTTCATATAGTTATCTGCTTTAAAAAGAAAGCATTCTTCTCTCTCATCTAAAAGTAAATTAACTTTTATATAAATTAAGCCGAACTTCATATTTGCTTAATAATATGCATATTTCTCAAAAATAAAAGTTTTAGAAAACTTTTATACACTTGAGTTTGAAATTCATATCTGCTTAACATAGAAGCATAAAGACTATTTATAAAAGTTATTGAACTTTTATAAAGACTACATTAAATTATATATATTTGCTTATGTAAAGAAATATATTTCAAAAACTCTTTTTTATAAAAAAAGTATTTGGTGTGAGTTAGTTTATTTTATATATATCTGTGAGAAAAAAGAGTGATCTTAAGACCAAGACCAGAGTCTTAGTCAGGTCAACGGGTAGTTAGGTCTTTAGTACATTTGTGAGATTAGGGACAAACTTCTTGTTTCAAGACCAGATTGTAAAGTAAAATTGAACTCGAGAAACGGGTACAACTAAATTTGAGGAAGCAGTAGTGAGCTACTGTCTAAGAAAACTTAGTTGTATGATAAATTGAAAGTTTGTCTTTGAAAAATTTTGTAAAGGTTTCTCCGTCTGTAGAAGGACTAAAAGTTTATTATTAATAGTAATAGGATCCCAAGTTCTGCAGATGAGCTTGAGACTGGACGTAACAACATACCCGAGGTATATGGCGTGAACCAACTAAATATATGTTTCCTGTGTGAATGATTATTGTCTCTTTACTTTTCCGCATTTTAATTAATCACATAATTGTTAATTGAATTTAAATAATTCAAAAAGGCCTAAGAAAATTTTAATTGCTAATAATCTATTCAATTCTCCCTTCTAGATTATTATTGATATTTCAAAAATGTTACGATATATCTTACTTTGAGACCAGAAGAGTGAAAACTCCAAAAGTCAAAAAGGTATGCCTACCCAAAGAATCTAACCTTGGTGGACCCAAGCTAATATGGGTACCAAAGTTACACCCGCCAATTTATTACCCAAATCCACAGGTCACCTAATCTACTGGCTAAATTTAAGGGATTGGGCGTGAATAAATGCCACCCGTTAAAAATTGGGTTCTTTTGACCTAGTCTATTTAAACCAACTCTAACCCGATCTGTTAGTTAATGTTTAATATTATTTTTATTTAAATTTTTTCTATTAATATCCACTAATAAGGCAACTCTAATTATTTAATTTATCATCTTGTCTTTATAACTATGTGTTACTCTTGCTAATCTTGTTGTAGTATTTATTTTCTAACAGGTTGGTACTCGGCTAGTGGCTACCACTACAGCAGTAGTATTTATTTTCTAACAGGTTGGTAGTCGGCTAGTGCCTACCACTACGGCAGTAGTATTTATTTTCTAACAGGTTGGTAGTCTAATTAACTTCTTCTCCATTAAGTTTTTAACTTTTGATATTAACAATCAATATGCATGTGCATGTGCATGTGCTTATAGCCCCTACATGTATATAAGATACAAAATTGTTAATTTATAAATCTTCTAAATACTATAAACATTATAACGTGAAAAGATTTTTTTGGTCAATGTTATTAATTTATTTACTAAATTTATTTTTTATTTATATCTTCTGGTCTATGATATTTATGATGTAGACAACTTATATCAATTTTGTGAGCTTATTCGGTATTCCCTAAGAATACATTTATATAGGGCATTAGTACTATTTTCTTACTAACCATATAGTTTTGTTGAAATTATGGTTGAACTTTTTGAAAATATAAAAGTAAATCAAATAATATCAATATAAAACAATAATATGTAGATTAACTTGCTTTGTATTTTATGAACAGTCAAATTTTTTACTATTAGTGAATACACACGCACACACACGCCCCTATCTATAATTGGTTAGAGCTATATTTATTCATGTCTTACATAAATAACATTCATTTTGTTTCATAAAAATAGTAGTATTTTGCACTATTTATAATATATTTGTATTATAGTAATATTATGTGGATAAAAATCATAATAATTCAGCAAAAAAAAATACAATATAATAATAAACATTCATTTATCAAAGGCTTAGTTAAATTAGCTTATAATTTAGTTGTTCAATTATTTTTTCTTAGCAACATAACCTGAAAGGAAAAGATTAATTTATATTTACTAATTTATTGAATTTGTTGAGTGAATATTTTTATAGGTGTATCTTTTTTATGTTCATCAAATATTTGTTTGTTGTATTGTAGGTTAGAGCTTGCTGATAGAGTAATCCAAGATTTTACCTTGTTTCTGCGCTTATTGTATTTAATATGAAACAACATACAAATAAATTGGATGTAGATTGTATCCCGGGTATAAATCAAAGGGTTAATTATCTTAATTAAGTCATAATTAGTGATAATTAACTCCCGGATTTGTTCATATCAAAAAATTCAAGCTCAGTCAGAAAATAGCTCTCGGTAGGCCCCACACGAGAGGCCACTTGGGCACCCTATGGCACATCGACTATTAAGGGGCTTAACATCCTCATTCATATCCCTCAAGATCTATCATAAGTGCTTAAGAGAGAGCCAAGGCAAAACATTAGCCATTTCCACCCAAGAAGGCCAAAATTGGCTAAGTATAGAAAACCGGCAAGAAAATGGCTAAGTATGGAATTCTCACTATGTGAGCCAATATGAAGAGAGGTCCTATGCCACCACAAGACACGTACTTCATACTCCCACAAACAAGCAAGAAAGAATGGAGAAAGAGGAGGTCAGGCAAGCAAGACATGTAATCAAGTGGCCAAAAAGGTAGTAATTGAGGAAGTAACTGAAAGTAATATGCCCTCAAGCCAATTATATTTGATGTAATAATCATTTACTTTGTAATATTATTCAAATATTAATAATAGAATAAAAGGCATATTTTATCCATGTTAATTGGTTGAATTAATAAATGTGATAAACCCATAGTTTTCGAGTAATGCTTTTAGAATCATGATGAGATCATGCTAGTGAGATCTAAATTCAAGAAAGCTCAAAAACTAAAATGTTCCTAATCGTTGGATCACTAATATTGGGATTACTGATCCGGATAGATTAGTACATACTATGCTTGATCTTTAGAAGATGATGATTGATCTCATAATCATTTGTGTGAAGACACTAAAGCAAGTATGTAGGTGCTTATTAGAGAATAAGTTCACTGAACGTGACTCGCTTAAAGAACCCTAATGGAGTTTTATTCACCTGTCAATAGGGAAGTTCTTAAGTGATAGTTGTACAAGTGATCCTTGGACTTGAGATCATCATAGTACCTTGTGTATGTTAAGTTATACTTTGTCATATTCCTTAATACCTTAGGGTATGTCATAGGGTATGTACGGGTAGAATAAAGTATACATGGAGGTAGGTGAATGATCGACAAAGGATCTACCACTTCTGATAAAGGGAGAGAATGTCCTATGCGATTTGATAAATGACAGCTCAAAAATCCTTGGCCAGGGTTGAATGAAAATTAGAAAGGAGTTTCTAATTTACATTAATCGGAGTTGTGCATTCTTAAATCGAAATGCATATGATTAAATAAAATAAGACTTGTCAGTAAATCCATGTCTTATATTTAATTGGGACATTGTATGGTAGAAGGATTGAATTGTACGGTAACTACTACTGAATAGGTTCTATGTGATTAAACATTGATTTCATATTATTCGGATAGTCATGATACATTATCGTAAGGTGTCCCTCATGATGTAGAATAAATATTATTTATTTATGTTTGAATTAAAGGAGTTTAATTCATTATAAATAATATTAGAATTGTTCTAATTTATTTATTCTACTACCGGCATAATACTGAACCTAAAGGGTCACTCCGCAAAAAGAATAATATTATATTAGAAGAAATTGGCTTAATGATAATAAATTAAGTATTTAATTTATTAGTTGAATAAATTGAAATGCTTAATATTTATAATGATATATTTGGAGAAATATTGAATTATAAATTAACAAGAGAAATCTTATTATTATTATTATTATCATTATCATTTAATTCTTAATTAGATTAAGAATTAATTTAAATGAAATGTAAATATCTTTTAAATTAAATGCAAAAGGTGGGCTAAGCTAATAACATGTGTTAGTTGCTTAAATGCAAAATATGTGGGTTAGGAGAATAATGTTATTTACATATTATGTAAGTATTATTCTTGGTAGTATACTAATTGAATTAGGGTTTTCCTAATTCATCTAACCTAGCATTTATTGCACTTAGAGAAGTGCTAGCCTCCATCTAATGAAAGAGTTCTTGATGAAGAGTTCTTATTATTCTTAAGAGTTAGGAATAAAAGATTTAATTGGATTAGCCATCCAAGATTTCTAAGAAATCAAATATTGTTTCTTGTATAATCATTCTTGGTGGATTACCTCTAGAGTGCTACATACACTTTGTAGCTAGTGTTTAATTCAAGGAACAAAGATTGGAGGAGCTTAAAGAAATCAACAAACAATTGTAGATTGGAGAAGCTTGAAGAAATCAAGAGAGGAGTAGATCTTGTAGCGGTTCAAGAGTTGAGTTATCAAAGGTATTTTCTCTTGCTATTCTTCTTCAATTAATAGCTATGCATAAGGTGATTCATGGTTAAGTTGCAAAAATTTTAATTTCCATTTTCCGTTGCGCATCTCAATTAGATTGTGATTTTGCATACTTACAGTGGTATCAAGAGCCATCCTTATGCGTACTATTAATTGTGTCAATCATATATATGTTGATATGTGTTTAGAACAATTTTTGGGTATAATTGTTAGTATGAAATTATGTTTTTTGGAAAAACATCAAAATAAAAAAAAACAAAAAAAAAAAACTGTTCACCGGGAACTGTTCATTAAATGATATCAATTATATATATTGAATGTTTATTTATTCATGAGATGAATGGTTTTATATATGTTGATATATATAGGGGATGATTAAGGACTATTGACCAATGTGATTGGATTTAATTTGAATGGATGCTTGAATGAATGGTTTTATTCATAATGGGGTCTGCGTACCTCGCCTATCTAAATTTCTAAATGTAATTTCTATCTCTCTCCTATGTACTTCCCCTTGACTGTTGATCAAGGTTTCTATTTTGTTAAAATAGAGTGTAATAGGATTTAATAGAGTTACTAGAGAAATTGAAACCGAAGAGCAGGAGCATTGAAGACCCATTTGTAATGAAGCCTGGGTTGAATGTAATAGTTATATTTAAATTTATTCTTGCACCCTAGGTTTGACCTATTGATTTACTCGGTGGCTCGAGTGAATCAAATTAGATTAAGTCCATAATCATCCCATATAGAATATAGTATTATATGAATGCATGCTTATAATATATATATTAAATATATTATTATTCATGTTGATGAATGTTTAATATGACGTGTATTTATATATATACTTGCATGCGCGCTAAACAAGATGAGACCATTAATAACAAAACCCTCATTTCAAAATATTAAGTTGAATACGTTCAAAGGTATTTCAAAAATATCAAACGTAGCCTTCTAGCATGATAAAGCAATAGAGTATTAATTATTTAATATTAGTTTGTTGTGCACACACAAGACTTATATTAAAATTTTAAGATGTTGGCTTTATTACATTAAAAATGTTTTACAAGGAATTGAACAATACTAGTTTTGTTGTGCACACACAAGGACTATATTTTTCTATTCGCTTATATAGAAATGCTAGGTGAAACTTAACTTGGATTATTTTAGTTCGGATGTGCACACACTTGACTATTATAATCTAAGAGGCAAAATACAAGAAGTTACATAGTTGATGTAATTGACAAGAGTTGTCTACCCTTTGAATAAATATATGGTTTGTTGTGCACACACAAGGCTGTATATTTATGTCAATAGGATCCTTACTCACTAAACAGATTTTTCGAAAATTTGGCGAACTATATATGGAGGGTCATATAGTTTGAATAAAATAGTGGGAGACACCTTTTAATAAAGACCTATATTAAATTGGTGTTTAATAAAATTGAATGCATGCTAATGTTGTTTAAATCACAAATTCATTTTCAGAATTTTACAATGGCCCATTCACTATCACTGCGGAGCATATTGGATGCTAATAAACTAACCAGACCGAACTACACGAATTGGTTAAGGAATTTGAGAATTGTTCTCACTGCTGAAAAATTATCTTATGTCCTTAATACACCTGTCCCTGCAACTGTTGCAGAAAATGCCTCTGAGGAAGAGATTGCTACTTTTAAAAAATGGCAAGATGATGCTATGATAGCTCAATGCATCATGCTCGCATCCATGATTAACGAGTTATAACGTCAACATGAGAAAATGGATGCACCTACTATATTGCTTCACCTTCATGAGTTGTATGGTGAACAAAGTAGGTCTGCTAGATATGAGATATCTAAGGAGCTCTTCCGATCTAGAATGACCGATGGCACTACAGTACAGACACATGTCCTTAAAATGATCAATTTGATTGAAAAATTAGGACAATTAGGTTTTGTAATGGATGGAGAGTTGAGCCAAGATTTGATCTTGCAGTCACTCCCGAACTCCTATTCACAATTTGTTGTGAATTTTTACATGAACAAGCTTGATGTCAGCTTGCCTGAATTGCTTAACATGCTGAAAACTGCAGAGAGTCACTTTCCATCCAAGAAAGACCAAGTCTTACTGATAGGCGACGCTTCCAAGAAAAGGAAGTGGCCCAAAGGAGCTTCTGCTAAGAAGAAAAATTTTAAGAAGGCAAAAGGAAAGACAGTTGATAAAGGTAATAAGAATAAAACAAATGCGGATAACAAAGGAGTTTGCTTCCACTGCAATAAGCCTGGACATTGGAAGAGAAACTGCAAGGATTACCTTGAAGAGGCAAAGCAGAAGAAGCTTGGTGAAGCTGCAGCTACGGATACAGGTTTATTCATGATTGAAATAAATCTTTCTGTTAGTCAAAATTCTACTTGGGTATTAGATACCGGCTGTGGTTCTCACATATGCAATTCATTGCAGGGAATAAGCAGAAGTAGAAGGCTAAACAAAGGAGAAGTAACTCTACGAGTGGAAAATGGAGCAAAAGTTGCTGCACTAGCTGTGGGGACTTATTGTTTAGCACTGCCTATGGGAAAATCTATCAATTTAATAAATTGTTATTATGCACATGTTCTCATTAGAAACATTATATCTATTTCTATGTTGGACAAAGAAGGATTCGATGTTATATTTAAGAACAATGGTTGTTCTATTTATAATAATAATGTTTTGTTTGGAACTGGTAGCTTAATTGATGGACTTTACTTACTTGACTTACATGAAAATATTTTTCAAATTGAACAAACTTGTAAAAGAAAAAGAGATGAAGTAAATCATACTTTCATTTGGCACTGTAGACTCGGTCACATCAATGAAACAAGATTAAACAAGTTGCATATTGATGGTCTTTTAGAACCTTTCGATTTTGAATCATATCCAACTTGTGAATCATGTCTCATGGGTAAAATGACTAAATCTCCATTTAGTGGACATGGAGAAAGAGTTGCAGGGTTGTTAGAGTTGGTACACACAGATGTATGTGGACCTATGACAACAGATGCTAGAGGAGGGTATTCGTATTTCATTACATTCATTGATAATCATTCAAGATTTGGATATATGTATTTAATGAAATACAAATCCGAATCATTTGAAAAGTTCAAAGAATTCAGAAGTGAAGTGGAGAAACAAACTGGCAAAAGTGTTAAGATTCTTCGATCAGATCGAGCAGGAGAATACTTGAGCAATGAGTTTCTTAATCATCTCAAAGAAAATGGTATTCTCTCTCAATGGACGCCTCCTGGTACGCCACAATTAAATGGTGTTTCTGAAAGGAGGAATCGTACCTTGTTAGACATGGTGCGGTCCATGATGAGTTTCACCGACCTTCCAAGATCATTCTGGGGTTATGCCCTAGAAACGACTGCATATCTACTAAACAAGATTCCCTCAAAATCCGTCCCCAAGACTCCATATGAGATGTGGACAGGGAGGAAACCGAGTCTTAAGCATGTTAAAATTTGGGGTTGTAACGCTTATGTCAAGAAGTTACAAAGCGACAAACTTGAGGCTAGATCTGACAAGTGCAAATTTGTGGGGTATCCTAAAGAAAGTTTAGGATATTATTTCTATAATCCTACCGAGCAAAAAGTGTTTGTTGCCAAACACGCTACCTTCCTGGAAAAGGAGTTTATCCTTGAAGGGGCTAGTGGGAGGAAAATAGATCTTGAAGAAATTCAAGAACCACAAATCACTACAGATCAAGTGGATTAACATGTTCAAGTAGATATAACTTCTGTACCACAACCAAGTCGTAAATCTGGAAGAGTGCCAAAAATACCTAAAAGGTATACACTCATCATAGAAGATGATGATGAGGTACGCATCATAACTGATGATGATCCAGTAACATACGATGAGGCTATGAGTAGTAAACACTCTGAGAAATGGCAAATAGCCATGAAATCCGAAATAGACTCCATGTATGAAAACCAAGTATGGACTTTGGTTACTCCACCTGAAGGCATTGTGCCTATAGGGTGTAAATGGGTCTTTAAGAAAAAGACTGGAGCAGATGGCAAGGTGGAGACCTATAAGGCCAGATTGGTTGCAAAAGGTTTCAAACAAAGACAAGGAGTTGACTATGATGAAACCTTCTCACCAGTAGTCATGCTCAAGTCCATCCGGATTTTACTTGCGATTGCAGCTTACTATGACTACGAAATCTGGCAAATGGACGTGAAAACGGCCTTCCTTAATGGGAAACTAGATGAGGATGTATATATGATACAGCCAGAGGGTTTTGTTTCAAAGATTGGAACAAATCAAGTGTGTAAGTTACAAAGATCCATTTATGGATTGAAGCAAGCTTCTCGAAGTTGGAACATCCGTTTTGATGAGACAATCAAAGAGTTTGATTTATCAAAAATGAGGATGAACCATGTGTGTACAAGAAAGTTAGTGGGAGTGCTGTGACATTCCTGGTATTATATGTTGATGATATATTACTTATAGGGAATGACATACCGATGCTACAATCAGTTAAAATTTGGTTATCTAAACACTTCTCCATGAAGGACTTGGGAGAAACATCCTACATATTGGGGATAAAGATCTATAGAGATAGATCAAAGAGGATGCTCGGCTTGACCCAAGGTGCATACATTGATTCGATGCTAAAGAGGTTTAGCATGCAAGACTCCAAGAGAGGGCTCATACCGATGAGTCATGGAGTAAATCTCTCTAAGAAATTGTCTCCAAAGACACCTGAAGAGAGAGAACACATGAATCAAATACCTTATGCTTCGGCAATAGGATCCATAATGTATGGAATGATATGTACCAGACCAGATGTTGCTTATGCACTTAGTGTAACAAGTAGATATCAGTCTAATCCTGGAGAAGAACACTGGAAAGCTGTGAAAAACATCTTGAAGTACTTGAGAAGAACTAAAGATGTGTTTCTAGTATATGGTGGGTCTGATTTGAATATAGAGGGCTTTACAGACTCAAGTTTTCAAACTGACCAAGATGACAGTAAATCCATGTCAGGGTATGTATTTACCTTAAACGGTAGAGTAGTGAGTTGGAAGAGTTCCAAACAACAAATAGTTGCTGACTTAGTGACAGAGGCAGAGTATATAGCTGCAAGTGAAGCTGCAAAGGAAGCTGTTTGGATGAAGAAATTCATTTCTAAACTCGGGGTAGTTCCTAGCATTACTGGACCTGTTCCGGTTCATTGTGACAACACTGGAGCTGTTTCACAGGCTAAGGAACCCAGGTCTCATCAGAGATCCAAACACGTATTGCGGAGATTTCATTTAATTAAAGAAATTATTGAAAGGGGAGATGTCACCTTAGAAAGAGGGGACTCTCAGAACAACATTGCAGATCCATTTACTAAAGCATTATCGCAAGATCAATTCAATCGCCATTTCGATAAAATGGGTATTAGATACCAAGGTGATTGACTTTAGTGCAAGTGGGAGATTGAAAGTAATATGCCCTCAAGCCAATTATATTTGATGTAATAATCATTTACTTTGTAATCTTATTCAAATATTAATAATAGAATAAAAGGCATATTTTATCCATGTTAATTAGTTGAATTAATAAATGTGATAAACCCATAGTTTTCGAGCAATGCTTTTAGAATCATGATGAGATCATGCTAGTGAGATCTAAATTCAAGAAAGCTCAAAAACTAAAATGTTCCTAATCGTTGGATCACTAATATTGGGATTACTGATCTGGATAGATTAGTACATACTATGCTTGATCTTTAGAAGATGATGATTGATCTCATAATCATTTGTGTGAAGACACTAAAGCAAGTATGTAGGTGCTTATTAGAGAATAAGTTCACTGAACGTGACTCGCTTAAAGAACTCTAATGGAGTTTTATTCACCTGTCAATAGGGAAGTTCTTAAGTGATAGTTGTACAAGTGATCCTTGGACTTGAGATCATCATAGTACCTTGTGTATGTTAAGTTATACTTTGTCATATTCTTTAATACCTTAGGGTATGTCATAGGGTATGTACGGGTAGAATAAAGTATACACGGAGGTAGGTGAATGATCGACAAAGGATCTACCACTTCTGATAAAGGGAGAGAATGTCCTATGCGATTTGATAAATGACAGCTCAAAAATCCTTGGCCAGGGTTGAATGAAAATTAGAAAGGAGTTTCTAATTTACATTAATCGGAGTTGTGCATTCTTAAATCGAAATGCATATGATTAAATAAAATAAGACTTGTCAGTAAATCCATGTCTTATATTTAATCGGGACATTGTATGGTAGAAGGATTGAATTGTACGGTAACTACTACTGAATAGGTTCTATGTGATTAAACATTGATTTCATATTATTCGGATAGTCATGATACATTATCGTAAGGTGTCCCTCATGATGTAGAATAAATATTATTTATTTATGTTTGAATTAAAGGAGTTTAATTCATTATAAATAATATTAGAATTGTTCTAATTTATTTATTCTACTACCGGCATAATATTGAACCTAAATGGTCACACCGCAAAAAGAATAATATTATATTAGAAGAAATTGGCTTAATGATAATAAATTAAGTATTTAATTTATTAGTTGAATAAATTGAAATGCTTAATATTTATAATGATATATTTGGAGAAATATTGAATTATAAATTAACAAGAGAAATCTTATTATTATTATTATTATCATTATCATTTAATTCTTAATTAGATTAAGAATTAATTTAAATGAAATGTAAATATCTTTTAAATTAAATGCAAAAGGTGGGCTAAGCTAATAACATGTGTTAGTTGCTTAAATGCAAAATATGTGGGTTAGGAGAATAATGTTACTTACATATTATGTAAGTATTATTCTTGGTAGTATACTAATTGAATTAGGGTTTTCCTAATTCATCTAACCTAGCATTTATTGCACTTAGAGAAGTGCTAGCCTCCATCTAATGAAAGAGTTCTTGATGAAGAGTTCTTATTATTCTTAAGAGTTAGGAATAAAAGATTTAATTGGATTAGCCATCCAAGATTTCTAAGAAATCAAATATTGTTTCTTGTATAATCATTCTTGGTGGATTACCTCTAGAGTGCTACATACACTTTGTAGCTAGTGTTTAATTCAAGGAACAAAGATTGGAGGAGCTTGAAGAAATCAACAAACAATTGTAGATTGGAGAAGCTTGAAGAAATCAAGAGAGGAGTAGATCTTGTAGCGGTTCAAGAGTTGAGTTATCAAAGGTATTTTCTCTTGTTATTCTTCTTCAATTAATAGCTATGCATAAGGTGATTCATGGTTAAGTTGCAAAAATTTTAATTTTCATTTTCCGTTGCGCATCTCAATTAGATTGTGATTTTGCATACTTACAGTAACCTCCATAAGGCTAAGACACCTTATAGGGTTGGCCCCAACCTTATATGGGTCGACCCCAACCTCACATGGGTCGGCCCCAACATGGTGGAGGTGCCCCCATGACTTCCAACACACTTCAAGTTCAATACATAACCAAATTCAAGAAGGAATGCAATAAAGGGCCAAAATGAGAGAAAAGTGAGGGGGGACCACCATGAGGCAAGGGAAACCCCCCTAGGGTCGGCCCCAACCTACCTAGGTTCGACCCCAACCTCCCTAGGTTTGGCCCCAACTTGGTTGGCCTCATGGTAGGGCTGCCCTAAAGGTCTTTCACCACATCTTATGCTCAAAATCTAAGAAAGTTGCATAAAGAAGCATCCAAGCAAGAAGGAACCAAGGAAACACCACCATAAGGTGGGGAGCCAACCCAAGGTCGGCCCCAACTTTCCCAAGGTCAATCCCAATATATCCTCCTTCATGGTGGAGGTCGTCACATGCTCTACCATCTCCAACACTTGGACAAATTGAAGGAATCTATAGAAAAAGAGACCAAAACATGGAAGAGCAAAGAGAAGGCCACCATGAGGTAGGAAGCTACCCTAGGGTCGGCCCCAAGGGGCTTCTCCTTTATGGAGGTCCTTGCACTCACCTCGTGATGTTAACAGTTAAAAAATTTGGAGATGTTTCCAACTAAGGAGATTCTAAAGATGAAAAAGACTTTACATAGAGGCAAAAAAAGACGAATGTGCCCCTAAGTTCGCACAATGTGCTCGAAGTGTGGAAATCAAGCTTACAAGCTATCAATTGACATCACAAGCATAAAGAGCATGTCAAAGCTTCAAACAATGAGGTTACTTGTTAGAATGATGATGTCATGGTGATCACATGCCAAGGAGACTATTCTTTCCCAATTGTTCCCGACCGAACTAAAATGAAGAATTACTATCAGAAATGGCTACTTCGGGCAAGACAGATTACCTCTCTAGCCTCTGGCAGAGGGTTGGGAGGTTGTCCAAAAGTGGGATTTGGCGAGGGTCTTGGATTGGCGAATGGAGACATAGGGCGAAACGGACTCCGAAAAATAGTATTTATACCTAGACTGATATTGTAGTCACAGTTTATACGTGACAGATAGGTTATATGTATGGCACATGGGGGCACCCCCTATGGAGCCTATAAATACTCCTTCTTCCTCATTCAAGAGGAGGTTGAAAACCTTGAAAACTTTAAAAGAGTTGAGAGTTTCTCTATCTAAAATCCACTTTCTTTCTCTAGAATACATAAGCACCAAGTTGCTCCCACTAAGAAGACCTATCTTGTTGACTTGGTTAGCTAAGTTCTATACTTCGTCTCCACAATCCTCAAGTTCACCTTCAAGGACTTAGTCTCCACGGAGCTAAGTCCCCAAGCACACCCAAGCTCACACACACATATACACTGCCCTAACACCAAGGGTTCTGCCCATATTGCCTCAAGGAGTTCGCCAGTGATTTCTCCCCTCATCCACCATTATGTCAAGTCTCACGTGCCTTCGTGGAATTCTCACCTCACCCGATCAATCAACGAACTCGACCGCAAGGGAAATGTAATAGCATAAAACATTCTTATATTGTGTTCTAAGCTTGTATTGATCATAATCAATGAAAAGCATCACTTGTTAGTAAATCTTGTTCACTTTGTTATTTAATTTGTAGTTTACATTTCCCGGTCCTACAGAGATGAATCAGACCATGAAGTTGCAAAACAAAAATGTGAACTAGTGTCTGAATCAAATAAAATCACTAATTCTGGAAAGGGAAAGAAAATGTTACAAGGAAAATGGTATTTAGAATTTTTATTCAAAAGTTTAAGATCAAGAGACTAAACTATAGAGAGCATATCGTAAAACATGTTTAGCAAACTATATTCTTGGTGATGGTAGTAGCAGTCATGGAACTAAAAATTTGAACAATCACAAAGTTAAATATCGTAATCTACTAAACAAAGATGCATTTTAAAAGCTTCTAGATAATGAGTGGAAAGTGTGTGCTAAAAAGATATGTCAATAAACATATAGGCAATTATGAAACATAATTATCATTTCTAGATTGTTGAACATGATGGGACTAGGGCAATTCACTCTTATCTGAATTTTGAAGTTAAACCGTATACAAGAAATACTGCTAAAGTTGATTATCTCAAGATTTATAAGAAACATAAAGATAAATTGAATTTTGAAATTGAGAATGCCCCTGGGAGGATATACCTTACTTTTGATATCTGGAACTAGTGAGGGTTATATTTGTTTGACATCTCATTTTGTTGATCATAATTCGATATTGTAGAGTAGAAACATTTATTTTTGTCCTTTCCCTCCCATGCATAATGGTATGCTTTTATCAAAAAATGTATTAAAAATTGTTAGGACGTGATTTATTAGGCCCAAATGATAGGGTGATTTATTGGGCCCAATTGATAGGGTGGGCTATTTGCCCAGATAATGTGATGAGTCATGGTCCACGTGAAGGAGGTCTCCGGAGGTCAATTTTAGCGGCTGGAACATTTTAAGGAATCTGCGGATTCCTGGCAAACATTCTAATCCCTGATCCTAAGGTAAGTGGCAGGATATAATTCGACGCCACCTAATTTTAAGGAGATTCAGTCTAATCCCATTAAGACATCTAACCCAATGAGGAGTCCTATTTACTATTCGGGGGTAGGCGTGACGTCGGCCGGGTGTTCACTATAAATACAAGGTTAAAACCTCATTTTACAAGTAATCAACTTTTCACAGCACTAGAGCTTAAAACCTCCATTGTTAAAACATTATTCAGCCTGTACTTATTCTCACACCAGAGCTATTCCCCGACGGATAAACCCGCTAGGCTCTCTGAGTGTGGTCTCGTTTCTGTGCAGGATTGATGCGCTTTTGGTGATTGGGGCGCGTGGACGAATCTTGGCATTAACATTGGCGTTAGAAGGAGGGCATTTAGTGCTTTGTAGTTTTTAATCACTTGAGATTTTTTAATTGGTAATAATGGTGTCGAATAAGTCAAAAACGGTCTCAGCACATGGGGAATCCATCACTAGTCTTTCTCAACCCATAGGTTTGGTTAGGGATAGGCTGGGATCGTCAAATAGCATATCAGATCGGCTGGGCCCATAAAGCCATTCAGTAGGCCCAACCGAACCACAGACAACGATCGTAAGGAGAAAATTATTTCAGACCACCCAGAAGAGACCACAACGTGACAACCATGCCGAAGACTGAAATTCTAGGTCGGGTCAGAGTCGAGACGAAAGGGAGACAATCATTGCTAGAAGGACGCAACGTCATAAAGACACTGTAGATGCCATACCCCTTCAACAAATAGAGTTGGAGAAACAGTTGGCGTCTCTACTGGATGAAGAGGAAGCTTCCTCCAGTCGTCATCGACGTCGAGAAGTATCGTCAGGGGGTCAGTCCAGGACACATCATTTGGACGACTCTTGGCATGATAGGAGCAGGCGTCAAAGCCGCTCGCAAGATAGGAGCAGGCGTCAAAGCCGCTCGCAGGATAGGAACAAGAGTCAAAGCCGCTCGCAAGAGAGGGTCAAGCGTCGAAGTCGATCCCAGGACAAAAGTAGACTTCGAAGCCGCTCTTAGGAAGCAAGCAGTGAAGGTAGAGGATAATCCGAACGGAGAAAGCGAATGGCCTCTCCAGTTCAGGATCAGGACATGCATGAGCCGTCCCCCTAAACAGGAGACCCTGAGGCACTTGTTCGGAGAGTTACGAAGCTGGAAAGGATGCTCGCAACGGTCAATCAGCAGGAGATTCCGATTGACCAAACATCACCATATTATCTGGAGATTTATCGGGTTCGGGCCGATCCGAAAAAGGAGGCCCCTCATATGGAGAGTTTTGATGGATCATGAGATCCCTATGATCACAACTAGGCTTATGACCGGTTGATGACATACTATGATTACTCTGATGCGGCCAAATGTCAAATATTTATCTCTACTATTAGGAAGGAGGCTCGACAGTGGATGACATCTTTGATCCCGAACTCAATATCGTCCTGAAAGGAGCTCTGTGACAAGTTCCATAGTCGGTTCGGAAGCAACAAAAGGAGGGGAAAGCCAACGGCCTCCTTGATGCAGATAAGGCAGTATTGGGGCAGTATGTGAAACGATTTCGGGAGGCAGTTGGCATAGTGACAGATCTGAACGATCCTCAGGCCCTCGGTTACTTCAGTACGGGGTTGGACGTAGCAACGTCAAAGAAACTGGTGAAGGACATGATGTTCAATGCCCCGAAGAGTCTGGCGGAGGCATACGACAGAGCCGAAGGATTTATTGCAGTAGAGGAGGCTATGGGGAGTCTGAAACTGAATAAGTCATCAACGGAGAAATTCGTGTTTGACTTTTTACCGAAAAAGTCAACCAGTTGACTTTGACCATGTGACACCCCCAAATCCTGGTACCAATACCTCGAATTTGGTGCTCACGATAAAGAACATCCAATCACCTTATACAACATATGATAACTAATGCGGAATGAATAAACATATATTGTTCATTATCAAAGGTTTACTAGGGTCCTAAGGTCTATAACCTTAAATAAACACACATTGAAACTCAAAAACAACTAATAGGGTTCTTGTTACAATAACTGATATCTAAACAAAACATTAACGCAGATAAATTGCCTAGACAAAGTCTAGGACTTCATCTTCCCCTTGCCTTTATCTCTGTTCGAGCACTCGGGCTTAACTACAATTGATTCATGATATAGCAAGGGTGATCAACGAGTTTGTTCAGCAAGTTTAAAACGAATAAGGAAGATTTATCATGAATGAATAGGAATAGCAATAATATAGATCAACAATTTAAATTAATTGATGAAATAACTGAATAACACAATCAAAGTTCAATTGAAGAAATGAATATTGATTATATACTGCTGAGTGGTCCAACCGACCCTGAACATAGTCCAAGCGTCAATCATTCAACTGACCCTTTTAAACCGGGCCCCGCCAGTAGTACTTGAGGGGATCAGCCACTTGTACCCTATGTATATGCATAACATTTAACTCTGACGTATCGGATAACCGACACTCATACTCCCCTATCTAGGGTTGCTCTCTCAGTCCAAGAATCCGCACCAACTACTAGTTTGGATAGCTTTTATAAATTTTAACATACAACGGCCTAGCCAAAACAAATGGCGTAGACTATAGCTTAAATAGTTCAAGAATTACAAACTTTAAACAATGCACCGATCAATGATAGATCATAATTCCAAATACACTTCGTGCGAATGTCAACAATTATTAATGATGTGGAATAATTATCTATAATTAAACCACTAATATGAATAAAGAATAGTAATTCAAGTTTGAATTAAGAAACTGACAACCGATATATATCCAATGGTATAATAATTTAGTTAGCTCAAAGTGAGGAAAATCTTGCACAATAAACAGGGTTATGTAAGTTCGGGAACTTTCATAATGTAACGTTGGGTATGATAGAACTTGCAATATGTAAGAAGTTCAAGATTAGGAACTTGCATAAGATAGGATCGACAACTTGTCTGATTTGTTGCTTACCAATTACTCTATGCTTCGGCTCTGCAAGTATCCTACAGTAATCATAATGCACTCTCTGATCAGCCATAGTTAAGTATCAACAATGGATTAAGTAAACTTACTCAAAAGACTCATGTGGTCTATCTTACGACCCCTATATTCTACATATGGTCTGTCATGACAGTTCTACGATTAGTAGGGCTTTAATGTTGTCGATGGAGTCATTCTACAGTCAGTAGGGTGACTCTACGATCACTGATGAAGCTCTACGATTAGGTTATATTACTCTATAATTGACAGAGTGGTTCGACTAACTTACTCTATGATTGCCAAGTAGTTCGGCTGACTTCGTCACTCAATACTTGTGTGCTTACTCCATGACTAGTTCAGTCAGTCTACTTTAGAAACATGGTTCGAGTCTGACCGACCCGCTGTTTATAAGCTATTGGACTTCGGCTCCACTTCGGAACCTTTCCGTAGTTCGGGGACCTCTCGTAGCTCGGGGGTCCTCTTTGGGATCGAATGATACTTTGATGTTTGGCTTCGGGAAGCCAAAGGTTTAGGTCTCAACAACATTATAGGACTTTGGCTTCGGAGTTGTGACTTCGGAAGTCAGGTCCGAGCCTTACTGACATTAAAGATTCTCGGCTTCGGGTTTGGAACTGAACTAGACCCATAGTAGCTACCAAAACCTTCAGGTTCATCTACAGATTTTGCTTCGAAAACCTCTTTATGGTTTGGGGTCGGGTAACAACTATGTCTAATCCCGTTGCTTAGGTTTATGGGTTTGGATAAGGTGGCAAACCTCATCGGGACGACTTCGGCATTCCCACCATTACTTATTTGTCTCTTTTAATAAGACAGACTATTATGTCTTTTTCGGACATAGTCCACACCTTACACTGGTTTAAGTAGGACTCGGTAATAAGTCATATAGACAACATTCAAGGTCTTATAACACATGAATACAGAGCACCTAGCTCATGAACTATCCTGACCTTTACGCTAGTCTGGGTATGCAAGAATATAACATATATATAGACTGTAACTACTGAGATGGAAAAACTTCTCACCTCTTCGTTTTGGTTGCGCGTCTTCTTTTCTTTCCGAAGTACGTGATGAAGCCAGAGGACATCTACCTGATAGCTTCCCCTTTGGCCACCCTCCTTGATCTCAATCTCATAATGACTCTATCTATCTCAGGCTCAACAGGCTTCATTAGATGTAATAGGAGTTCTATTTATAGGAAAGCCCTTACTCATCCACTGGTCTCTACTCAGTACATGATGGCTATACCGGTCTGAGGGGATTAGGTAGAAAGTACTACCAACTCCTTCACCCCGCCATACCCACGGTAATCATTCAGCAGAGTAGAGGAATGGAACAATGGCTTCTAGGCAGGTTGTGGGCAAGACACGGAAGAAATCCTATTTGGCCAATTTAAGATATGATCCGCTATAACTAAGGGTAAAACCCTCAATTGGGCTTACTGACATACTCCATTGGACCCCTTTATATGGCTGACCGCATATATCAAGGCTGGTCCAATTAAGTAACTGATGTCCAAACCACAAGTCCATACCTACTTCGGATGGGGCTTGCTTAAACAATTTAATAAACTAGCCCACTAATATTTTAATGGACTATCAATTCACATATAACCACACATAGTCACCCAAATCATTTAAAGGTTTAAAATAATGCGCAAAAGAATTTAATAATATAAATTAAATTCTTAACCTTAATAATATTGCTTGAAATTTACGGTCATTACAGACCAAAAAGTTAACCCCCGACACATTTTGTGTTTATAATCTATTCTTACTAATTTGGATGTCCCAAATTCAAATCCGCAATCCGTTTCTCCAAATTCCACTCCGAACTCAAATTCGAGTTTTAACTACTTAACTTGATTTTTATACAAGTGCTAGCTCCCTTAGTTAGTTCAAACAATTAGTTTAAACCAACTATTAATATCCATCTTATCACTTTCTCGCGAATAACTATATATATTATTCCATTACAAATTAGTCCACATAATCCTTATTCTTCAATATTAAACATTAAGCCACATGCTCATCGAGTTTATTACATAACTTCTTTAGAGACTTTTTGTACCAAAAATCTCTCTTTACATCTTTACACATATTAAACTATATAGGTTTTTCCTTAACACATATATTAAAATATTTAATCATTCTCTACAAATCTTTCATTTTCAACATCTAGGTTTTGTTACAAATTAACCCTTAATCATATTTAATCACATATCACACCTTATGCTTACATAAAAAGTTATCCTTATCTAAGGATTATCATACAATACCATCACATTAATCATTAAAGACTATATTTCTAGCCGTACAAATATTCGGGGTATCACAAGTATTTACTTTGTAATCTTGTTCATTTATTAATAAAAGAATTCATTTAATTAAAGGCATTCTTTATCCATGTTAATTGGTTGAATTAATAAATATGATAAATCTATAGTTTTGGAGCAATGCTTTTAGAATCACGAAGAGTTCATGCTAATGAGATCTAAATTCTAGATAGCTCAAAACTAAAATGTTCTTAATAATTGGATTACTAATGTGGGGTTACTGATTCCGGATAGATTAGTACATACTATGTTTGCTCTGTTGAAGAGGATAATTGATCTCATAATCATTTGTATGGAGACATTAAAGTAAGTATGTAGGTGTTTATTGGAGAATAAGTTCACTGAACGTGACTCGCTTAAGAAACACCTAATAGAGTTTTACTTGCCTGACAATAGGAGTTCCTATAGTGATAGTAATACAAGTGAACCTTGGCCTTGAGATCATTATAGTACCTTGTGTATTCTGAGTTATACTTTGTCATATTCCTTAAGACTCTTTGGGTATATCAAAGGGTATGTTTGGGTATAATAAAGTGTACATGGAGGTAGGTGAATGATCAACAAAAGATTTACCACTTCCAGTAAAGGGAGAGAATGTCCTATGTGATTCGATAAATGACAACTCAAAAATCCTTGGCCAAGGTGAATATAAATTAAAAATGAGTTTCTAATTTACATTAACTGGAGTTGTGCATTTTAGAATCGAAATGCATATGATTAAATAAATAAGACTTGTAGTAATTTCATGCCTTATGTTTAATCGGAATATTGTATGGTAGAAGGATTGAATTGTACGGTAACTATTTACTGAATAAATTCTTTGTGATTAAACATTGATTTCATATTGTCCGGATAATCATAATATGCTGAGATGTGTCTCTCATGATGTAGAATAAATATTATTTATTTATATTTGAATTAAAGGAGTTTAATTCATTATAAATAATATTAGAACAGTTCTAATTTATTTATTCTACTACCGGTATAATATTGAACCCAAAGGGTCACACTATAAACGAGAAATATTATTTTAAAAGGTAATTAATTTAATAATAATAATTTAGTATTTGGAGAAATACTAATATTTATAATTAAGTATTTAGAGAGATATTAATTATAAATTAATAAGAGGAGTGTTATTATTATTATTATAATTATAATTATAATTATAAATTATTTAGTTCCTAATTAGTTTGAGAATTAAATTAAAACTTTAAGTACTAAAGAGTTTAGAAAAAGAAAAATTCTATATAAGGAGATGCCTTATGATAGATTAGGGTTGATGTTATTGACACAACTGTGAGTATAGAGATACTACACAACAATTCTCTGCAACCTAAAGAGTTAGGAGTAAGAACGAGAATTAGGGCTAGCCACCCAAGATTTGGAGAAACCTAAATTTAATTATTTTTTCAATCAATATTCTCTTGGTGGATCACTTTTAGAGTGCTACACACACTAGGTAGCTAATATTTGATCCGCAGATTTGAAGAAGCAATGAGGATCTAAAGATTAGAACTTGAAGATCAAAATCAAATGGTTGATTCATCTTTATAAGGTATATCTTTTATCCCTCCTCGATTAATAATATTGCATCAAGGTGATCTTAGGATTGTAGTAAAAATTTTAAATATGATTTATGTCATGCTTCCGCTTTTGTATACATATGATTGTATGTATGTTCTTAAATCTGCAAACCAACAAGATGTTCCAACTGGAAGCAAATGGACAAGAGATCACACTCAAGACCTGATAATTGGGGATCCAAATGCAAGGATCAGAATAAGGCCGACTACTCAGAACGAATGCTTCTTCCTAAACTCTCTCTCAGATAGAGCCTGTTAGGAATCACATGGTTTAAATTTGATGTCGTGGTACTAATGTATATGTGCATCAGTAGTTGAATTGTAAAGTCCTTAATGAAATACATATGTACATGGACTTAGAGTAGAAAATATCAAATATGTTAGGATGATCTAAGCTATATTGAAATTCTATCTGATCAAAGCATATTTGTAAAAATAAGTGTTGTAAAGTCCTTTATTGAAGGTGATGTACAAAGGACTTAGAATAGAAGAGATCAAACTTGTTAGGTTGATCTTATGTGCTAAAATAAACTGATCGTAGAGCACTGTACAAACATCCAGTGAAGGACCGTAGAGCCAACTTCGCAGAGTCAAAGTATGCCATCACAGAGTTTTCCAAGCAAACGTAGAGTGAAGCTCGGCAGATCATAGAGTTCTCTCGGCAGAACGTAGAGCACTCTCGGCAGGACGTAGAGCTCTCTCAGCAGATCGTAGAGTTCTCTTGGCAGAACGTAGAGCACTCTCGACAGGACGTAGAGCTCTCTCGGCAGATCGTAGAAGTTCTCTCGGCAGAACGTAGAGCACTCTCGGCAGGACGTAGAGTTATCTCGGCATCACAATACTAACTCTCAGGATCGTAGAGTCATCATAGCCTGTCATTCTATGATTCACAAAGGTAGTCTCTACTGGTGTTTTCAAAGACTAAATCAGCATTTCTGAAGAAGAACATAAAGGCAAAGCATTGATGCTATTTCAGAGTGGTCAAAGTGAAGATCACAGTGAATGTCTACAAGCATCAAACGATTGTAGAGCAGCAACTCTACAATCACACTGACGACACTACGACTAGCAAGATCGTAGAGTCAACATGTTAGAAAAATAACCCAGATCTGAATTGAATATTCTAAGTTGCCCATAATGAGTGATCAGAAGAATGACTTGCCCAAGACAGTTGCTGAATACTAAATTGAACTAAACAAAGAAACAAGTCAATTGGGAGCAAACAACTATTGTCTGTAGATATTCAGAGCACTATCTCTACCACTAACTTAGTACAAGCTAATGGAAGCTGACTCACCCCATTACTGTAGTCAACAAGGAATAAACTATTCCTAAGTTCAGCAACACTTCTCAACGGAAGGATTAGATGCAAGGACCACATTTTAACGGAAAGATTTTCAGAAGCATCTACATAAGGCAGACGGATTGAAGGTTACAAACAAGTGCAACGAAAAGAAATCAAATCTGTCAAAATATCATTCTACAATCCAAAGGGAAACATCTTGCTTCGCTGCTGAGTTCATCAGACTATATGCTTCAAACAACTCAGTAACAACAAAACAATCACTCTTTATCAAGTGAAAGGGTCAATAGGTGATCAACTAAAGTCAAGTCTGCTGGACTTGCTGAGTACCAAAGGGTACAAGAGATTCTAAGGCTGCGGGTCTTAGTCTATAGAGTTCCAAGACTGCTGGCTTTGAAGAGTACATTGTGTACTAGAGTTCTAAGACTGCGGGTCTTGAAGGAATTTTTGTGATTCAGTTATAACGATATCCTTAGTGGATTTGCTACTCGAGGAGTAGAACAGTGGAGTAGGAGTCTTGTGTGCTCCGAACCACTTAAAGTCGTGTCTCTATCTCTTTGCACTCCTTAACTGCTACAACTGCTATAACTGTTATATCACTACTTTATCATATCCATTATTGCTATTCTATCTCTAAGGGGATTTTATCAATCATATATTTCACTGTGCTTAATTGCTTGTTATTAATCAAACCGATAAGTCATTCTTTTGGAAACGAGTTAAAAAGTTTTAAAGTATCTATTTAACCCCCTTCTAGATATCTTTTGTGCCTCTGGAAACTAACAATTGGTATCAGAGCAGGTTCTCATTTCTAAAGCTTAACCCGTTTGAGTAGATCAATGACACAAACCAGAAATGGCTCTGAGCTAGGTGGAGGAAACAAACCACCTATGTGCAACAAAGACAAATTTGCCAACTGGAAAGTTCGCATACACGCATAGATGGATGCCATTGACGAGGATCTATTTGATGCTGTCATCAGTGGGCCCTACGTACCAACCAAGCTGACGTCAACTGCTGAAGATCCAAATAAAGCCTCAATCAAATCAAAGAAAGATTGGACTGATGCAGAAAAGAAAACAATTCAGTTAGACAAAAGAGCTAAAAACATTTTGTTCATGGCCCTAAAAGATGAGCTATTTGAAAACGTTGTCAACTGCACAACAACAAATGAAGTATGGGATGCACTGCTGATCATGAATGAAGGGACTGAAGAAGTTAGAGAAAACAAACAGTCATTGCTCACTCAGCAGTATGAAATGTTCACCCACATCTCAGGGGAGAACATCACTTCCACATATGAAAGATTCAACGTACTACTCAACTCTCTTCGAGCATATGGAAAGACCTATCCAAATAAAGATCTCATCATCAAGTTCATGAGAGCACTGCCAAGTAAATGGGATGCCAAAACCACTGCCATAAGAGAGTCAAAGAATCTTCATGAAATGACTGTTCAGATGTTATATGGCAATCTTCTTACTTATGAATTGGAGCTGACCCAACGAGCAGAAACTCTGTTAGATGGAAAGAAGAAAGAAAGAGGAATTGCTCTTAAGGCATCTACTTCAAAGAAAGCTAACTCAGATGATGATGAAGATGATGAACTCAATGATGAAGGAATTACTATGCTGGTCAGAGATTTCAAAAGGTTTATAAGCAGAAACAGTAGACAAAGGAAGTTCAACAGCAGCTCTAAAGAACAAGTAAATGACTTATACTACAACTGCAAACAACCAGGTCATTTCATTGTAAACTATCCTAAACCTCCAAGAAATGATCTGAAAAAGGACAAGAAAAAGTCAGAATTCAAAGGCTATCATAAGGCCAAGAAGAAAGAAAGAGGCTTCGTCGCTGAAAGCTCATGGAGTGATTCAGACAACGACTCAAGTCCTGAATCAGGTGAAGATGAAGAACCACAAAAAGCCAACCTATGCTTAATGGCCAAAGAAGGCAAAAGCAAGAAAGAGTTCAACGTGGATGAAGTATTTGATTTTTATTCTCCTGATTTAACTATTGATGATCTTAGAGAAGGAATGCATGACTCTATGATAGAACTGCATAAGTATATGAAACTGTTTAGAATTCTATCAAAGGATCATTCTCTTCTTCAAGAGGAAAAAGAGAAAGAAATCGTAGAGTTGGAAACTGCTCTACGAACTGCTAACTCTTGTACCAGTCTTAAGGCTGAGAATGTTAACTTGAGACAGATAAATAAGCTTAGCACTCAGAAAGAGTTAACTCTAGTTTCCAAGATTCAGGAACTAGAAAAGACAATTTCTTCATGGAACAAGTCTTCTCTGTCTATGGACTCCATGACTCTAGCCAAAGATGAGTGGGTAACAGGTCAGGTCTAGGTTTCTGCAATACTCCTTCAAAAACCTCTGTGGATAAACCTGTGGAAACTGATGATAACAGTTCTTCTAAATTCAGTAAGGGAATTATATTTATCAAATCCTCACAAACATCTAATCCAAATCATCCAAACTCTGCAAATCAAGATGTTGGATCCCACACAAGTCTAGGATTCAAGAAATCAAAGAGTAAGCCAACTTCTACAATCAAGCCTCGAAGGATCGTAGAGTATAGCAAAGCTCACTCTACGAACCATCCTGGCAAGAATCATAGAGCTGACTTCCACTCTACGAAAACTGTGAATCATAGAGTTGTGAGGAAGCAGAAGGAATTTAAGCCCAAAGGAAAAGCTGTAAGCCACTACTGTCCACGTATGTTTAAGACAAGAAGGAATCCATACTAACACAAAAGCATGCATTATATTCAATGTTACACTTGTCATAAACATGGTCATAAAGCTGCAAAATGTTATTTCAATTATTTCTATCCTATACTGCACAGACCTAAAATCAAGTAGATTCCCCAAGGCTACTAATGAATCTGGAGCAATTTTGGGTACCAAAATGAAAGCTGATCCTTTCTGCAGGTACAAAGCTCCACTGAATCAACATGGTACCTTGATAGTGGATGCTCAAGACATATGACAGGCAACAAGGCTCTCCTGTCAAACTTTGAAGAAAAAAATGGTCCTGTAGTCATCTTTGGAGACAACAATTCTGGAAAGACAAGAGGATATGGTTCAGCTGGAAATGGTGTTGTGTCCTTCAACAAAGTGGCATATGTTGAAGGACTAAAGCACAATCTTCTCAACATCAGCCAACTGTGTGATAAAGGTCATCAAGTCACCTTCCTCAATAATTAGTGTCAAGTCAGGGACTTGAAGACCAACTCATTGAAGCTGATAGGAACTAGAGAAGGAAATGTTTATACTGTCAACCTTGCTGAGCTAAATCCTGATGAAGCAATATGTTTTCTTGCCAAAGCTTCTGAAGATCAGTGTTGGCTATGACATAGGAGGTTATCTCATTTAAACTTCAAAAGCATGTCAAGGCTTGCCTCCAAAGACCTTGTAGCAGGATTGCCAAAGCTCAACTTCATCAAAGAGAAACCTTGTAAAGCATGTCAGTTTGGAAAGCAAACAAAGAGCTCATTCAAAAGCAAAGCAGTCAACTCAAATGATAAGCCCCTTAAATTACTCCATATGGATCTCTTTGGGCCTATCCCAACTGCAAGCCTTGGATGAAAGAGATACTCTCTGGTGGTAGTGGATGACTATACCAGATTCACATGGGTATTCTTTCTGAGCTCTAAAGATGAAACAAGCTCTCATCTTATCAAGCTATTCAAACTTGTTATGAATGAGAAAGAGGAGAAGATCAAGGCCATCAGGAGTGACCATGGAAGAGAGTTTGATTTCTCTGAGGTAGATCTTTACTGTGAAGAGAATGTCATCAATCACAACTTCTCAGCCCCAAGAACTCCCCAACAAAATGGAGTAGCTGAGAGGAAGAATAGGACACTGATTGAAGTAGGGAGAACACTACTGGCAGCTGCTCAACTTCCTGAGTATTTTTGGGCAGAAGCAGTCAGCACTACATGCTACACTCAGAACAGGTCTCTTATTCACTCCATCCTGAAGAAGACTCCCTATGAATTATGGAAAGGAAGGAAGCCAAATATCAGTTACTTTTGTGCCTTTGGTTGTCTATGCTACATCCTCAACAATGGCCAGAAGTATCTGACCAAATTCCAACCTAAGTCAGATGAAGGGATCTTCCTCGGTTATGCTATGGACAGCAAGGCCTACAGAGTATTTAACAAGGAATCATTAAGTGTTGAAGGCTCTATTCATGTCACAATTGATGAGTCAGAATCAAAGAAGAAAGCTACTTCACTCAACGATCCATAAGAGAAGAACTCTAGGTTCACAAGGTTTAAAATTGTAGAGTTAGACACTATGATCGTCGAGCCAGAAGCAGAAAGCACAGAGTAAGAAGAAGCAATTGTAGAGCTCACTATGCCAGACAATGAGACTCTACGACCTGAACCAGAAATCAACCTGGAAGAACTCAGACAAGAAGGCACTATAACTGATGTTCCAAGAAGGAGAAAATGGACAAAGGATCACATTGAAGATCTAATCATTGGAGATCCTAATGCAAGAGTCAGGATAAGATCAACAACTCAAAATGAATGCATCTACCTAAGCTTTCTCTCTCAAATAGAGCCCAAAAAGGTAGAAGAAACATTAGGAGATTCAAGCTAGATAAAGGCCATGCAAGAGGAGCTCAACCAGTTTGAAAGAAGCAAAGTCTGGAGACTAGTTGAAAGGCCAAAACAACATCCAGTCATTGGCACCAAATGGGTTTTCACGAACAAGATGGATGAAGAAGGTGTCATCACAAGGAATAAAGCAAGATTGGTAGCTAAAGGTTACTTACAGGAAGAAGGGATTGACTATGATGAAACCTTTGCTCCTATTGCAAGATTGGAAGCTATCAGAATCTTTCTTGCCCATGCAGCTCAAATGAGATTCAAAGTCTTCCAAATGGATGTCAAAAGTACTTTCCTCAATGAAGAACTTCAAGAAGAAGTCTATGTGGAACAACCTCTAGGTTTTGTCAATCCAACCTTTTCTGATTATGTTTATAGATTAGATAAAGCATTGTATGGATTGAAACAAGCACCTAAATCATGGTATGAAACACTTACTAACTTTCTCACTGAAAAAGGATTTACTAGAGGTAGAGTAGATACCACTTTATTTCTAAGGAAACATAAGGATATATCACTTCTAGTTCAAATCTATATGGATGATATTATATTTGGTTCTACCGATAAAAAGTTGTGTGAAAGGTTTGCCAAGCTAATGCAGAGCAAATTCGAAATGAGCATGATGGGAGAACTGAACTTCTTCCTTGGACTTCAAGTGAAGCAAACTGATGAAGGCATATTCATAAACCAAGCCAAATACATTAAAGACCTATTAAAGAAGTATGGCATGGAGTCAGCCACCATCATAAAAACTCCCATGGCACCTGCAACCAAGCTTGACAAAGATGAGAAAGGTAAAAGTATTGATATTACTCAATATAGAGGTATGATTGGCTCTCTCCTATACCTAACTGCTAGTAGACCAGATATCATGTTTGCCACTTGTATTTGTGCTAGATTTCAAGCTAATCCTAAGGAATCTCATTTATTGGTTGTAAAAAGGATTTTCAGATATCTTAAAGGCACTCCAAATTTGGGACTTTGGTACCCCAAGGAGTCACCCTTTGATTTAATGGGATATTCAGATGCTAACTATGCAGGATGTAAAATAGATAGAAAGAGCACAAGTGGAACATGTCAATTACTTGGAAATAGACTTGTCTCCTGGTTTAGCAAAAAGCAAAACTCAGTTTCAACCTCAACTGCAGAAGCTGAATACATTGCTGCAGGCAGTTGCTGTGCACAAATCCTATGGATAAAAAATCAGTTAGCTGACTATGGATTTGAGTTTAAGTCTATTCCTGTTCATTGTGATAATACTAGTGTAATTGCTATAACTCATAATCCTGTCATGCACTCAAGAACCAAACATATAGATATAAGATATCATTTCATTAGAGATCATGTGCAAAGTGAAAATATATCATTACATTATATTCCTACTGAAAACCAGCTTGCTGATGTCTTTACAGAACTTTTAGATGAATCAAGGTTCAACATGATGATAAGTGAACTAGGAATGCTAAATTTAAATCCATAATATTATGCTTTGAAATCTACTAACTCTGCAGAAAGAAAGTTCGTAGAGTGACGTCAGAAATCGTCGAGTGAAATTGGAAAATCGTAGATCTCAAGGGAAGCCAAGTTGCCGAGACTCACTCTACGATCGTCGAGTAAGATCGAAATCGTAGAGTAGAAAAGACTCAAAGATGAAACATAGAGCTCAGAAGGAGCTAAGGGCAAAACAGTCTTTTCTGTTAGACTAATATGTGCACTTATTCAACACTTGACACATGACCCACTCAACAGAACAAGAGAGAAGTTTTTACGAATTCATTTCAAAATTTTCATTTCATCTGAAAACTCTCTCTCTCCCTCTTCGCTGAAACCCTAGCTCTCTGGTTCAATCAAACTCTCAACAAATTTCGTTCTTGTACAGCAAAATCAAAGAAAATCTCAAATGGCATTTTCTCCAATCATCTCAGGCAACTCCCTCGACTTTGAAAATTTTGTCACAGCTGAGACAAAATACAAGAGAATCATCTCTCTGCTACAGCGATCAGGACTCTACGAAGCCCTTGACACCAATACTCGAGTATACCCAAAATTGGTGAGGGAATTCTACTCAAATGGAATTATTGGGGATGGAATCCTGTCCACGAAGGTCAAAGGGGTTTCACTTCAACTAAGTGCTTCATAAATCAACATAGCCCTAGGATTCAAAAATGACGGGCTTACAACTCTCCAGTTCATCAACACCGAAGAAGGGCTGAAGCGAATGCATTATGAGAACAACCCAGGGCTGAAGGGATTAAAGAAAAAGGAATTTCCTCAAAAGTATGAATTTTTGGCTGATGTTGTTAGTAAATGCATTCTGTGCAAGGATTCAACTCATGATTCTGTCAGCGACATTTAGCTTAGAATCATGACTGCTATTGTGAAGAAGATCCAAATAAAGTATGGTGCCCTGCTCCTAGAATGGATTGGAAATTGGGTCTCAAATGATGGAAAGATCAAAGGAGCAAGGAAAATGTTTATTGGCAGATTTATAAGCACCATTCTTCAGAAAGCACTAGGAGATCAAATTGGGGATAATGAAGGAGAAGTGATAAATGTCAATAAAAGGATCACCCAAAGGCTATTTGTGAACTGGAAAAGGAATCCAGTTGGGAATTTAAGATCAACTCAGACAGAAGACAGTGAGAAAATTCAGAGTGAGGTCAGAAAGCCTTCCATGAAGAATATGTCTGTGGTTGGAGAAGAAACTGATCAGGTAGATCAGGAGGTGCCGACTTTAACCAGAAAGAGCAAAGGGAAAAAGAAGGCAGTGTCCCAAACTGAAGAGGAACCTCAAGGTTCATCAAATGAAGGACCTGCATCTTCTGTTGCTCAAACAAAGCCTTCCCTCTCTTCAGAAGCAGAGAAGAAGAAAAGAAAGCAAACGAAAGAAGCTTCTAGTGAAACATCACCAAGTTTAAAGGTGTATCATAAGAAGGGAAAACGCAGCTCTAAGCAAAGCTTCCCTACGATCACTGAGAATCCCCACTCTACGATCGTAGAGTTAAGAGCTGAAGACGCTGCTAAAGATGTTGGCCAGCCTGAATCCATGACTGTTGATGCCGAACAAATGGCTAGGAAGGTTGCTGAACCCGAGCTAAAGAAAATGAAGAAAAAGCTGATGAATTTAGCTCAAAAGGAGCTTAATGAAGCAATGTTAAGGATCAAAGAAGAGGAAATGAGACTATTAACCTCTGATCAAACTGTTGCTCCAACTGAGGGGGAGCAACAAGAAGCTGCTGAGCAAAGATGTGCTCATATTGAGGGGGAGACACCTGATGTCCCTGGGTCAGTCACTGTTCAGATTGAGGGGGAGCAATCAGAAGATCATCATGAAGATCCATCAAACCCTGAAGAAATTAGAACTCATGCTGAGGAGGTCGAAGAGCATATGGAGATCATTGATAAAAGGGAAGAAGAAGAGGAAGAGACAATGGCTGAAAAGGGTGAGGCTGTAGAGATCAGTGATGAAACTAGTATTGAGAGTGAAGATGAAAGCCCGGAAATCATTGCTGAAAGCAGAAATGAAGAGAGGCATATCAATTACAACTGCCTTTTTACCTACTTACCAAGGATGTCGTTCCATCAAGCGCTAATACTCAATTCTTGGGATCACATGTTCTGGGCCTTCAAGACTTACCCAGCCATTTCAATGCTTGCCCAAGAATTTCCTAGAATTGGCTCATTTGCTCAAAAGCTGCTCACCAACCGTCCTTTCCAAATTAACGAGCAAAAGGTATACTTCATTCCTTCATCATTTAAGCTAAATCACTCTCCTTTGCCAACTTACTATCGTTTTGATGAAATACCAAGATGGAATGAGGTCATCTTTGACCCAAGGAATCCACTTCCAGTTACAGGGTCTCAAAACTCTGTCCCTGATGAACCAGATGCCCAACCATCTTTGGTCATAGAGTCCCTAAACTCTATGACTGATGTTCAGCTCACCCTCCAAACCTAAAACGTAGAGTCAACCTACCCTCCGATCGACTTTACGAGCGTAAAGTGTGATGACCCTACAAATGACAATCAATCTGCTCCCTCTCCCACTCTTCAAACAAATGCCCCAACCATTCGTGTTGATATCTCATCCTCCTCCCATAATGAATATTTTGACCTGGCCATTGCTCTGGCAAATCTCCAAGAAATTAATAAGGAAGAATCTCTACTAGAGATCAAGAAAATTCTTGAGCGTGTCAAACTCATCCCCACAATAGATGAATTGACTGATCTCACAGTCGGTATGGCTAAAGATGTGGAGGAAAATCTTGAAGCTAATTCTCTCACCCTCCATAGAAGGTTTAATGAACTTGTTGATGCTGCCAATGCTCACTCCAACAATCTTGGTACTAAATTGACCAAAAGGTTAAGAGAAATTATCAAAGAGTTAATGAACGACATTAACAGAAAGGACAATCTCTATCAAAAGGAAATTGTTGATCACAAATTCGCAGTTCTTTCCCTTCAAGAGTCTCGGACAGCTCAAAACAAGTTAGTAATTGAGAAACTCTTTGATTTGAGCACCTTCATCAACAACTTCCAGCGCCTATCCCTCCAACAGATGGAAAGGACTGACAATGCCCTCGCTCTGATGCACCAACAATGGAAAAGGACTAAAGCTCAATTAGTAGAATAAAGAGCTGACAACACTCAGTCTCGGTCTTAAATGCAAGAATTAGTGCGGGGTATACAGCAGCTCTCCCAAGAGGTTCGAAATCTAGATGATGACATAAAGGGGAGAAAATAAAAGGCAAAGAAAAAGGAGAATCAAGCAGCAACAGGGGAAGAGAGCAAACAAGGCAGTCTAGGCAGTCCGAGTCATCAATTCTAAATGAAGAGCCCATAACTGCCATTCCCATAAGGAGCGAAGTCCCTGGATCCTACAAAAGAATGACTGATGTAACTTCAACAAGGGTTCACATACCATCAGGTAATCATGTAGTGTTAAACAGACACTTGGATGGGACTCACCCCTATGGTGAAGGAGGAAGTCATATGCCCTCTTCTGGCCTCAGTCAAGAGCAGATTGAATAATTCTAACGAATGACTGAAGAAGGCAGAGAAATCTACAGAAGAAGAGTTGCATATGAAATGGCCAATCCTCCAAGTGCCAAGAGAGGAGCAAGAGGAAGGAGGAACTAAGGATTGAAATCTTTTGTAAATTTTTCTTTCTCTTTATTGATGTAACTGTCATATAATGTAATATTCATTTGATCATCAATAAAACTCATGATTGTATCTAGAAATACAGTTGCTCATTGTACTATAAGACATGTTTATCTTCATAACCATTTGCATTAGAATTGATGATATGATTCATAACTACTGGTTTTATGTCAACATCAAATAGAGGGAGATTGTTAGGAATCACAGGTTTTAAATTTGATGTTGTGGTACTAATGTATATGTGCATCAATAGTTGAATTATAAAGTCCTTAATAAAATACATATGTACAGGGACTTAGAATAGAAAAGATCAAATATGTTAGGATGGTCTAAGCTATATTGAAATTCTATCTGATCGAAGTATATTTGTAATAATAAGTGTTGTAAAGTCCTTTATTGAAGGTGATGTACAAAGGACTTAGAATAGAAGAGATCAAACTTGTTAGGTTGATCTTATATGCTGAAATAAACTGATCATAGAGCACTGTACAAATATCCAGTGAAGGATCGTAGAGCCAATTTCGCAGAGTCAAAGTATGCCATCACAAAGTTTGTCAAGCAAACGTAGAGTGAAGCTCGGAAGATCGTAGAGTTCTCTCGTCAGAACGTAGAGCACTCTCGGCAGGATGTAGAGCTCTCTCGGCAGATCGTAGAAGTTTTCTCGGCAGAACGTAGAGCACTCTTGGCAGGACGTAGAGTTATCTCGGCATCACAATACTAACTCTCAGGATCGTAGAGTCATCATAGCCTGTCATTCTACGATTCACAAAGGTAGTCTCTGTCGGTGTTTTCAAAGACTAAATCAGCACTTCTGAAGAAGAACATAAAGGCAAAGCATTGATGCTATTTCAGAGTCGTCAAAGTGAAGATCATAGTGAATGTCTGCAAGCATCAAACGATTGTAGAGCAACAACTCTACAATCACACTAACGACACTACGACTAGCAAGATCATAGAGTCAACATATCAAAAAAGAAATCCAGATCTGAATTAAATATTCTAAGTTGCCCATAATGAGTGATCAGAAGAATGACATGCCCAAGACAGTTGCTGAATACTAAATTGAACTAAACAAAGAAACAAGTCAGTGGGGAGCAAACAGCTATTGTCTGTAGATATTCAGAGCACTATCTCTACCACTAACTTGGTACAAGCTAATGGAAGCTGACTCACCCCACTACTACAGTCAACAAGGAATAAACTATTCCTAAGTTCAACAACACATCTCAACGGAAGGATTAGATGTAACGACCACATTTCAATGGAAAGATTTTTAGAAACATCTACATAAGGCAGACGGATTGAAGATTACAAACAAGCAAGTGCAACAAAAAGAAATCAAATCTGTCAAAATATCATTCTACAATCCAAAGGGAAACATCTTGCTTCGCTGCTGAGTTCATCAGGCTATATGCTTCAAGCAACTCAATAGCAACAAAACAATCACTCTCTATCAAGTGAAAGGGTCAATAGGTGACCAACCAAAGTCAAGTCTGTTGGACTTGCTGAGTACCAAAGGGTACAAGAGATTCTAAGGCTGTGGGTCTTAGTCTACAGAGTTTCGAGGCTGCTGGCTTTGAAGAGTACGTTTTGTACTAGAGTTCCAAGACTGTGGGTCTTGAAGGAATCTTTGTGATTCAGTTGTAACGATATCCTTAGTGGATTTGCTACTCGAGGAGTAGAACAGTGGAGTAGGAGTCTTGTGTGCTCCGAACCACTTAAAGTCGTGTCTCTATCTCTTTGCACTCCTTAACTGCTATAACTACTATAACTGTTATATCATATCCATTATTGCTATTCTATCTCTAAGGGGGATTTTATCAATCATATATTCCGCTGTGCTTAATTGCTTATTATTAATCAAACTAATAAGTCATTCTTTTGAAAACGAGTTAAAAAGTTTTAAAGTATCTATTCAACCCCCCTTCTAGATATCTTTTGTGCATCTAGAAATTAAGAGAGCCTAAAAAGATTAAAGAAGCTTTGGAAGATTCAAGCTGAACTAGTTTGAAAGAAGTAAAGTTTGGAGGTTAGTCCCAAGACCAAAAGATCATCCAGTCGTCAGCACCAAATGGGTATTCCAAAATAATATGGATGAAGATGGGGTGATCACAAGGAACAAGGCAAGATTGGTGGCCAAAGGATATTCGAAAAACGAAGGGCTCGACTATAATGAGACATTTGCTCCTGTTGCTAGATTGGAAGCCATCAGAATGTTCCTAGCATATGTTGTTCACGTGAAATTCAAAGTTTTCCAAATAGATGTCAATAGTGCATTTCTAAATGGAGAACTTCACGAAGAGGTTTATGTTGAACAATCTCTAGTTTTGTCAATCCAACCCTTTATGACTATGTTTATAAATTAGATAAAACATTATATGGTTTAAAGCAAGCACCTAGGGCATGGTATGAAACACTAACTAATTTTCTTATTGAAAAATGATTCACTAGAGGTAGGGTTGACACCACATTATTCCTTAAGAAGCACAGAGATAAACTCTATTAGTACAAATCTATGTATATGACATCATTTTTTGTTTTACTGACGAAAAATTACGAAAAATTATGTGAGAGATTTGTTAAGCTAATGCAGAACAAATTCGAAATGAGCATGATGGGTGAGCTGAACTTCTTCCTTAGACTTCAAGTGAAGTAGACTAATGAAGGAATTTTCATCAACCAAGCTAAGTGGAAGCTGTCGTTAACACTCTAAAATTAAAACCTTACTTTTACTCTACGAACACAAAATTCAGTATAGTGACAAGCAAGGGTCGAACTCACAGAGAGTGATATTGTCTTAATTGTAAGTTTGCAGTAACAAGAACATACATACAATCATATTATAAAAATAGCGGAAGAATGACATAAATCGAATTTAAAATTTTCTGCAATCCTAGAAATCACCTTATGCGATATTATTAATTCAAGATAAAGAAGAAGGAATTATACCTATGTAGATTCAACCTTTGAACAGCTACAAGTTCACCTCCCTTGATCGTTCACGTTTTTCTCTAATTTCTCAAATCAAACGTTCGTTACAATAATGTGCAACGCTCTAAAGTTGATCCACCAAAAATATATTGATTGAATAAACAAATTTAGATTCTACAAGATCTTGGGTGGCTAACCTTAGTTTTGTCTCCCCCTAACTCTTTTAGGTTTATGAGAAACTTGCAAAAATAGTTACATTAGTCCTTAATCTAAATAAGACCCCTCTTATTTATAGATCAATCTTCCATCTTAAACCTTTTCGGACTTAGGGTTTTAATTTAATTTAATTCCCAATCTAATTAGGAACTAAATTATTTAATAATAATAATAAGATTTTTCTTATTAATTTATAATTTAGTATTTCTCCAAATACTTAATTATAAATATTTCTCCAAATACTAATAAATTAAATATACTTAATTTATTATTATCAAGCTAAACTATTTATAATAATAATAAGACTCCTCTTATTTATTTATAATTTAGTATTTTTTACAAACACTTAATTATAAATATTAGTATTTCTCTAAATTCTAAATTATTATTATTAAGCCAATTACTTCTAAACATATTTTCCCATTTGGAAAGACATTCTGCACTGGTGGCCTAGTACCTCCATAGCTCAAGTTAGGATGATCTCTCCATCCTGGATTATAAATGTTGGAATAAGGATCATATTAATGTTGTCCTAAAAATGTCCCCACAACATTGACTTGTTAAATAGTGTCATATTCTTGCAGTGTTGGACAAGCATCTATATCATACCCTAACATTGAACAAATTCCACAGACCTTTGCTACTTGCATGTTCCCTGCAACCATATGTCGAACCATAACAGTTAAATCAAAATTTTGACGTTCAATATTACAAGTGTTTACCTCATTTGCCTTTCTAGGTGTGTGATCCATCCTAGTTCCATACTGCTGTGAGTTGGCTGCCATGTTTGCAATTAAGTTCCTTACAGCCTCTGGAGTCTTATCAACTAGTACTCCTTCACTTGCAGCATCGATCATACTCCTATCCATTGGCAACAATCCCTCAAAAAAGTATTGGATCAGGTGTTGATCATCAATTTGATATAGTGGATAGCTAGAGCATAACTTCTTAAATCTCTCTTAATACTCATAGAGAGTTTCTCCATTGAACTGCCTGATGCCACATATCTCCTTCCTTATGTTAGCAACTCTTGAAGCAGAAAAGTACTTCTCCAAGAACAACCTTTTCATATCGTTCCATGATTGAATTGATCCTGAAGAAAGATAATATAACCAGTCCTTTGCCAAGTCTGCTAACGAGAATGAAAAACCTCTAAGCTTTATTTGCTTCTATGTTATTCCTTGAGGTTTCATGTTGGAACACACCACATGGAACTCCTTTAGATGCTTGTATGGATCTACACTTGTAAGACCACGAAAAGTAGGTAAAAGGTGTATTAGTCCTAATTTTAGTTCAAAAGTAACATCTAAGGCAGGATATTCAATACATAATGATGGTTGGTTCAGATTAAGAGTAGCCAATTCCTTCAAGGTCTTATTATTATTGGCAGCAGCCATATCCTCCTTCTCCGAATCATTATCGGAATTGTTTGAAGATAATTCAAGTGTGATGTTCAGGCTAGGTGATGCAACAAAAACTTCCTCTGAATCTACAATTGTACTTTGGGTTTGATGAGTTTCTCTTCTCAACCTTCTTGCAGTCTTCTCTATTTCTGGGTCAAAGTTCAACTCACCAGATTGAGAGGATCGAGTCATAAACTAAAAAGAAACAAAGAATAAATAATAAAAAATAACACTCTCCGACAACGACGTCAAAATTTAGAAGCTGTCGTTAATACTCCAAAATTAAAACCTTAATTTTACTCTACGAACACAAAATTCAGTATAGTGACAAGCAAGGGTCGAACCCACAGAGAATGATATTTGTCCTAATTTATTCTACTATTTCTAAAACTAATAAACAATAAGTAAAAGTAGGGGGGTTTTGAATGTTGATTAAAATAACTAAGAATGACAATATTAAGCTAATAGAAATAAACAATGAATTAAAAGTTCTAGTTCTTCAGTTCAGTATCACCTTTTCACAATAACAGGATATTCAAGTATTACATTATTCCTTCCTTTAATAAAACTAATAACACTAGATAACAACAATCGTTAATTATCTGAAATTCCCCGTAGGTTTTAAATCTAATGCAAAAATCACTCCACTAGACCTTAACTATTATACAACCTATAACTACCAACCTAGATTTAATACAACAACAACATTAAGTATTAGGAAATTAGATTATTCCAAGCAACAATTACACAATCGCAGATTATTTAACTTGTCTTTTGATAATCATAGCAATACTCAAAAGCTTGACCACAATCAGGTATCATTAACTGCTACTTATGATCAGATATAATATCGTTTGCTTAATACTATACCTTAATCTAGCAGATGATAATAGCTTGATTAACTTAACCGGCCGTTATTAAATGAATCAAAACAAATATCATTCAAACAATTAAAACAAATTATCAAGAATAATTTTTATATAAGAAGGAATAAATAATGCTAACTCAATTAAACCATTAATTGTAAAGAAGGTTCAACATCCCTTATTACTGAAATAGAAAACTTAGCCTGACATGTTTTCTTCAATCTTGCCTCCAAATCTAGGGTTTGCAATTCTATAGCCAAAAAGTAGTCCTTATGATTTGACTAAAAACATATATTTATACTCCTAGAATAAAATCTTAAAGCTCTAAGAATTACAATCCAAGTTCCATTAGAATTACTCAAAAAATTACAAAGCTGGAAAAATCCTACGCGCCCCACGCTCGCCTTAGCGCCGCGGCTTTGCCTTCAAGTGCCGCGACTTTGCCTTCAAGTGCTGCAGCTTTACTTTGAGAGCACCACGACGCTCTACATTCTGCAAGTTTTCCCTTTTTGCTCCTTTACGCGCCCATTTTGATCTTTTTTCTTCTTTTTAGCTCCAATTCCTCCTGAAATCAATAAACACCTTAATAAGATCATATACACATAAAACATGTAATAAAACTAAACATAAAGGAATCAAAATCATAGAATATTATGCACTTATCACCAAGTACATCAAAGACTTACTCAAAAAGTATGGCATGGAATCAGCCACTCCCATGAAGACTCCAATGGCCTCTGTAATCAAGCTTGACAAGGATGAAAAAGATAAATGTATTGATATAATTCAATACAGTCGTATGGTCGGATCTCTCTTGTACATAGCTACACGTAGGCCAGATATTATGTTTGCTACCTGTATTTGTGCTAGGTTTCAAGCTAACCCTAAGGAATCGCATTTAATAGCTGTAAAAAGGATTTTCAGATATCTCAAGGGCATTCTATATTTGGGACTGTGTTATCCCAATGAGTCACCCTTTGATCTAATAGGGTATTCAGATGCAGATTTTGTAGGATGCAAGATAGACAGGAAAAGCACTAGTGGAACATGTCAAATGTTAGAAAATAGACTTATCTCATGGTTTAGCAAGAAGTAAAATTCAGTGTTAACTTCAATTACAGAAGCTGAGTACATTGCTGCTGGTAGTTGTTGTGCTCAAATTCTATGGAGGAAGAATCAGCTAGCTAACTATGGGTTTGAGTTTACATCTATTCCTATATTTTGTGATAATACTAGTGTTATAGCTATAACACATAATCCTGTCATGCATTCTAGAACTAAGCATATAGACATCAAATACCATTTTATTAGAGATCATATTCAAAATGGGAATATATCATTGCATTTTATTTCAACTGAAAATCAACTTGTTGATTTTTTACCAAACCCTTAGACGAATCTAGATTCAATAAGCTAATAGTGAGTTAGGAATGCTAAATTTGCACCCATAGTATTATGCTCTATAAGTTACTAACTTTGTAGGAAGAGATCGTAGAATAGTCGAAGAAGAACAAAGTTCGTAGAATGCTTCACAGTTCATAGAGTGCTTCATTGAATAAAGATGTTCGTAGAATGAGTCGTAGAGAATGAGAGATATTGTAGAGTTAAAAAGCTCAATAAAAGCTAACTCTATGTTATATGTCAAATCACTGAGCAAAAGGACAGTAATTAAAGCGCGTGGTTGTCAACTCTAGAGAAAAAGAGTGAGAAGAAAAAGTAACTACTCAACAGCTATAAATAGCAGTTATGACGCGATGTATGCTCAATAACCTCTCAAAATGTGTCCTAGCCAGTCGAATTAAAGGGAAGTGACTTAAATACATTTCAAAATTTTCATTTGACCTTTATTATTCATTTAATTTGAGATCTCAAACTTTTAAATTTTCTCTCTAACTTTCACCCTAGTTTTTCAAAGAATTTGTAAACTCAGACACTTTTCGTTCCTTTTTAGTCCAAATTAATACCAAAGAAGATGTCGAGCTACCAAGTCATCACCAGAAACTAGCTATGCTTTGATGATTTTGGAGAAGTAGAGGAGCAATTCAGAGCCATACTAGTATTGGTGTAGAAGGCTGAATTTTTCGAGGCTCTGAATACCAGCACGAGGGTCTACACAAGCATGATAGAGGAGTTCTACCTAAATGCAGTCAATGTTGATGGCGTCCTTACTACAAAGGTTAAAGGCAGTACCCTTCAGTTTGATGTGATGGAGATGAACCATCACTTGGGGTTCGTGATCGAGGGTATCACTACCTTCAATGATATCGATACAAAGTCTGGGCTAAAGCTCATGGGGTACAAGAAAAACCAAGAGATAAAGGGGATGAAGAAAAAGGAGTTTTCCCAAAATTATAAGTTTCTTGCTGACATAGTCAGGAATTAAATGTATTCTCTGCAAGGACTCAGCCCATGACTCCGTCAATGAGCTCCAACTAAAAATCATGATTGCTATTATGATGAAGAAGCAGATCAATTTTAGAGCCATCTGTTGGATTGGATATCCAAATGGATCAATGATGCTGAGAAGAGGAAGGTCGCAGGAAAGCCAACGCCAAAAATATTCTATGGGCGGTTCATCAGCATCATTCTAAAGAAGAGGATGAAGAAGCTTATTGGGGACAAGAAGATTACAAAGAAGCTCTTCGACAACTGGAAGAGGAATCCAGTTGAAATCCTCCGATCCAAGCAGTCAGAGGGCAGTGAAAAGACCCTCATTGAGGTGCAGAAGCCCGTAACGACCAAGTTGAAAAGAAAGGACGCGATGATAGAGGAAGAAACCTCTTAGGGCTCTGCAGCCCCATAAGTTCCTAAATCGTTGACTTCAACAACATAAAAGCCCCCTCAAAAGAAGTAGAAGAAGGATAAGGTTAGAGATTTGAGGGGGAAAATAGAAGTTAGTGATAATCAGTCTGTTGATTCAGATGATTTAGAGGAGATTCCTAGGGACTGTTAGGACAAGCAAAAAGTTCCTCAGGCGAGGAAAAATTAGAAGAAGTCAGTGTCTCTCTCTCAACTAATAAAAAAAAGGGATGGAAAGGCAAGTGCCTCAAGAAGACAATAGTTCAACCTCCTCCCAAGACCATCAGAGAACAAGTTGAAGAGATTGTTGAAGACCTTGATAGGCGGGACACTAAAGTAGCTGCCAAGGAAGGTCTGTCCCTAGCTAAATGGGATAGAAAGTAAACAAGGAAGGAAAGATCATCCAAGATTGTAATATTCTGAATCTTTATAAGACTGTAAAAAATAAAAAAAAATAAAATAAAAACTGTATGATTAAAGAAATTTAGTTGTGAACTATTAAATGATATGTGGTTAATTTTGTTTAAATTAAATTAAGTGAACAAATTAAAAAGAAAAGCTGTCAAACAAAGTTAGGGCAGCACTAGTCATTTGAACGGTAAAAGGTATAATACGAAAATTAGTTAACTAGCCTAGCTAATGGTAAATAAGAATTAATTAGCTAAATTAAATAAATTATTACTTGTCATTTATTAAAGATTTAATTATGGGGATTAAATTAATTAAGTCTAGTTGGTAAGTGATTTAATTAAGGTGTGACATGTGACATAATTGAGACAACTAAATAGGGACAAGGTAATGCAAGGGAACTGAGTAATATGTAATAAAAAAAATAATAATATAATAAAACAAAAGGGAACCATGGTTACCACTTGCTTAATTATTTAATTAATGCATTCATACATTTCACTTTGGAAGAGAAAATAATATCCGGATATGGTAGGAGAATAAATTATCATGTGTGCATATATTACTTATATTGGTATTTTATATAATAATTAACTAGCAATGAGTCATCAATAAATTAATACATAAATGCAAGAGAGAAGAATATATATATATATATATATATATATATATATATATGTTGATCTTGTTTATTGCCACTTGCTTGCATTAATTTTAACTATGACCCCCTTAATAAAAATAAATTGGACAAAAATAAGACAATAAGGGAATAAAGGGATAGAGAGAATTCGGATAAAGGTGGGAAGGAGTGGGGGACCACCCTTATACGATTTGTCAAAACATGCATGTATGTACAGATTTTTATCTTGCATAAATTCTTGGCATGATGTTAGTATAACAAGTGTTAGTCCTAGTATTGCATAGCCTTATGGCTATATAGTTAGACCCATACTTGTCTAGCTTATATTTAGTAAAAGCCATGACTCATATATATATATATATATATATATATATATATATATATATATATATATTTAAGGATTATAATAATTCTCAAGGTGACTCATCAAAGCATCATTCGTTGGTATAATAGCTTTGCATCTTAGGTGGGATATGTAACTTAAGTGACTCACGCATGTAATTATGGTTAATGGCTAAAAATCTAAATTGGCCCAAACTTTGTAACACTATAAATAGCCGCATAAATCATTGATCTTCTCATCAAATATATAAGCATCACCAATATTATAGAGGGAAAGAAAGTTATAGTGAGAGAACGAAAGTCTGGTATTGGGCATTATAAAGCAAGCACTCCACAGGCTATATAAGGATTAAACTTTAACTATAAAAGGCAGTTAGCAAGTATTCAAAACCCTTGCATGTTTACTAAAACTTTTGCAAGTTTTCCTACACTTTGTGCAATAATATGTTTATTTGTTGAAAATTTAATTATTCTTTATTTGAGTAATGAAATTTGTTGATTATTGAGAACTGCTTTATTGGAAAGGAATTATTGCTTGTTGTTCCGGCTTAATTCAAGGAATGATCTATTATTCATGAAATACTGAATTATTTTAATTCTTTATTAAAGTTGAAATTAACTATCAAACCAAATTATTTTTGGGCGATAACTGTGTGTTAGTAATTGAGATGAACAACCCTTATTCATTAGGGAATAAATGATGTGTCGAGTGATCGACTTAAACACTGTTGATACGTTTCGAAGTCAGTGTAGTGGATATTATGCATAATATGAGATATTGTTAGGTTGATCCCCTATAAATATCCAGGCATGGTTCTAAAGTCTTTATGGCTGATAAACAATACTAGTTCATAATTTGTCAAACCACTCAGTTTACTATTATTGAAATCTATCATTCTTTTAAAAATCATAAATTTGTTATATGCTATTTGTTTGACTTGTTAAACAATCTTATGCTCGCCCTTGCATATAATTTTCATTTTCAGCTAAAGAAGAAATTCCCGAAGGCTCTGGGAAAAAAGAAAAAGGAAAGAAGCATGTGCAGAATAGTATTATAACTGCTTTCAATTATGTATTTAGAATTTATGTCTTAAATGACTTTTATGTAATGAGACTAAGATACTGGGATATTGTAACCAAATTATTAAATCAATGATATTGTAAATATTTTGTCACAATTGTGTCATGTCTTTAATTCAGTTAATAATTTGATAATTGACTTAAAATTTATTATTAAGTAAATCTATATATATGGGTGACAGTATTGATAATACAGAAAGTTCTATCAAGAAAGGAGGTTAGGTCATCTAATTACGCGCCGGTAACGTTTTATCTTTATCGGAAAGCCCCCTCCGATCTGGAAACATTCTTTTTATTGGTACTGTAAATTCCGGATAGATAGAAGTTATGAAATAATAGAATGCTTATAAATAAAAGATTTAGTGTTGAATTGGAAGATTTTATATAGAAAGAGATGATACGTGAGCACCAAATCCATCATAATATATTCACAGATTTGGGGGCGTCACAAAGATGGCCAAGTCTGGAAGACTTGTTCAAATTGAAGATTCTGAGTCTGCCGAGCCGATCGTAGAGCCTTCCAGATCTCCGATCGTAGAGCAAATTAAAGCAGCAATTGTTGATAAGATGGATGGGATGGCCTTAAATCCAGGGCCAAGAGATGATACTGAGATGGCTAGGACAACCGTTGAGCTTGAGCCAATAGTAGGTGATGAGATGGCTGGGATGGCTGACATGTCGAAGCCACAAGAAGATGATGAAGAATCGATTGTGAATGTATCTAAACTTGAGTCAAAGAAGAAGAAGCTAATAAGGATAACTGAGAAGAAGGTGAAAAATGCAGAGAAGAAGAAAAAGAAAACCCCATAATTAGCATCATCAATCGAAGCTACTTCTGAAGGGGAGGCATAAAATCCTCAGCTTAGCTCTTTTGATGATTCTTTGGTGTTAACGAAAATCATTTAATCGGTTGTTCAAGACATCGGAAGAGAGGCCTTCCCACCCGTCATTAAGCCAGAAGATCTTACATCTGAGGGGGATTGTGGCACCCCCAAATCCGGGTACTTGAAACCCGTACTTGGTACTACACGATACATATTGCCTAGCTTCTTACTAGCACTTAACACGCAAGTATACGCGTTCGTTTATAGTATTCAGCAAGCAAGGATATCGTTCCCACGAGGAAATAACTTAATATCTATCAATTATCAAAATCAATTTAATTAACCCTATTTAAATTCCGAATCTTGGTTTTAAGTTGAAAATAAAAAAAAACTAAAATTAACCAATAAATAATGTTCACAAGAATGAATCACAAATTTAATGAGTTAAGATTACAACTTCCCTTGGTATTTCATTTAAATCAATTCACTGTCTATTTAACACAATCAATTAACATGAATCAATAACCCAGAACTCTTCCCAGAATTCACGCACTTCTTCCGAACTATACATGAATCAATCCTCATAAATCTAGCAATCAAGCAATAGAATTATAAAGAACACCTTAATTAATTAACTCACTATATTCTTATGTGACTCAACTTAATTAGGGTTTCTAAGCACGAGTTCTACCAATGGTTACAAAAGACATGCAGGTATATTCCTATCCTACATGCTAATCATATTAATCCTATTTAGATTATATGAACATATGCTATTATATCCAGATCTCAATCTATATTCCATTTTTCAATTTTATATAGATTATCCCGATAACTGTTGGCCAAATAATTATTCAACAAGCACAGGATATAATAATTGATTCAATGAAAACTAACTTAGATTAAATAAGAAGCATCAATTTAAAATTCATACTAATTCCGTTGCAATCTTAATTGGAAATTAGTTCATAACAATAAAAGGGAACATTATCCAGATTATGCATCTAACCCAATGAGGAGTCCTATTTACTATTCGGGGGTAGGCGTGATGTCGGTCGGGTGTTCACTATAAATACAAGGCTAAAACCTCATTTTATAGGTAATTTACTTTTTCACAGCACTAGAGCTTAAAACTTCCATTGTTAAAACATTTCAGCCTGTACTTATTCTCACACCAGAGTTATCCCTCTACGGATAAAACCGCCAGGTTCTTTGAGTGTGGTCTCGTTTCTGTGCAGGATTGACGCGCTTTTGGTGATTGGGGCCCGTGGACGAATCTTGGCATTAACATTGGCGTTAGAAGGAGGGCATTTAGTGCTTGGTAGTTTTTAATCACTTGAAATTTTTTGATTGGTAACAATGGTGTCGAATAAGTCAAAAACGGTTTCAGCACATTGGGAATCCACCACTGGTCTTTCTTAACCCATAGGTTCGGTTAGGGATAGGTTGGGACCAGGTTGGGACCGTCAAATAGCATATCAGATTGGCTGGGCCCCCAAAGCCATTCAGTAGGCCCAACCGAACCACAGACAACGATCGTAAGGAGAAAATTGTTTCAGACCGCCCAGAAGAGACCACAACGTGACAACCATGCCGAAGACCGAAATTCTAGGTCGGGTCAGAGTCGAGACGAAAGGGAGACAGTCATTGATAGAAGGACGCAACGTCGTAAAGACACTGTAGATGTCATACACCTTCAGCAAATAGAGTTGGAGAAACAGCTGGCGTCTCTACTAGATGAAGAGGAAGCTTCATCCAGTCGCCATCGACGCCGGGAAGTATCGTCGGGGGGTCAGTCCAGGACACATCGTTTGGACGGCTCTTGGCATGATAGGAGCAGGCGTCAAAGCCGCTCGCAGGATAGGAGCAGGCGTCAAAGCCGCTCGCAGGAGAGGATCAGGCGTCAAAGTCGCTCGCAAGAGAGGGTCAAGCGTCAAAGTTGATCCCAGGACAGGAGCAGACGTTGAAGCCGCTCTTAGGAAACAAGCAGTGAAGGTAGAGGATAATCCGAATGGAGAAGGCGAGTGGCCTCTCTAGTTCAGGATCGCGACATGCATGAGCCGTCCCTCTAAACAGGAGACCCCGAGGCACTTGCCCGGAGAGTTGCAGAGCTGGAAAAGATACTCGCAATGGTCAATCAGCAGGAGATTCCGATTAACCCAACATCACCATATTATCCGGAGATTGATCGGGTTCGGGCCGATCCGAAAAAGAAGGCCCCTCATATGGAGAGTTTTGATGGATCAGGAGATCCCTATGATCACAACCAGGCTTATGACCGGCTGATGAGATACTATGATTACTCTGATGCGGCCAAATGTCAAATATTTATCTCTATTCTTAGGAAGGAGGTTCGACAGTGGATGACATCTGAAAGTAGTATGCACACAAGCCAATCATATTTGATATGATGTAGCATATACTTTGTAATCTTATTCATTTATTAATAAAAGAATTGATTTTCTTAAAAGGCATTTTATATTATCTACATAGTGCTGTTATATTAAATGTGATAAACCCATAGTTTTGAGCAATGCTTTTAGAATCATGATGGTGATCATGCTAATGAGATCTAAATTCTAGATAGCTCACAAACTAAAATTGTTCCTAATCGTTGGATTACTAAAAAAGGGATTAGTGAATCCAGATAGATTAGTGCATACGTTGCTTACTCTTAGGAAGAGGATGATTGATCTCATAATCATTTATGTGGAGACACTAAAGCAAGTATGTAGGTGTTTATTGGAGAATAAGTTCACTGAACGTGGCTCGCTAAGGAATACCTAATGGAGTTTACTCACATGTCAATAGGAATTCCTCTAGTGATAGTAGTACAAGTGATCCTTGAACTTGAGATCATCATAGTATCTTGTACATGATGAGTTATACTTTGACATGTCCCTTAAGACTTTTGGGGTATATCAAAGGGTATGATTGGGTATAATAAGTTGTGCATGGAGATAAGTGAATGATCAACAAAGAATCTACCACGTCTAGTAAAAGATGTGAATGTCCTATATGATTCGATAAATGACAACTCAGTAGTCCTTGGCCAAGGCAGAATGAAATTAGAAAGAAGTTTCTAATTTGCATTATTTAGAGTTGTGCATTTGGGAATCGAAATACATATAATTAAATAAAATAAGACTTGACAGTAAATCCATGTCTTATATTTAATTGGGATATTGTATGGTAGAAGGATTGAATTGTACGGTAACTATGCAGTGAAAGGTTCTTTTGTGATTAATGTTGAAATCTATATTATCTGGAAAGTCGTTGATCGCTAAGGGGGCTTACCCTTATTGTAGAATAAATATTATTTATTTGAATGAATTAAATAGTTTAATTTATTCATTTAAATATAATTAGAATTGTTCTAATTGATTTATTCACAACCAGTTTAATATGGAGAACCTAAAGGGTCACACTGCAAAAGGAAAATATTTATTTAAGAAGTAAATGACATAATTGTAATAATAAATTAAGTTTATTTAATTTAGTCTATGGAGATAGAATAAATTAAATAACTTAATATTTATTATTTAATATTTTAGAAATATTAAATATAAATTAATAAGAGGAGTCTTATTATTATTATTATTATTATTATTATTATTATTATTATTATTATTATTATTATTATTATTACTATTACTATTATTTAATTCCTAATAGGGATTGGGAATTAATTAATAGAAGTACTCTCTCATGAATTCCTAATTAGATTAGGAGCATAATTAATTAAAGGAGTTTAATTATAATAGAAACCCTAATCCTAAATAGTTTAAGGAAGGGTTTTTCCTACATCTATAAATAAGAGAAGTTTTATCATATATTAGGGTTGCACACTCTTGCATTAGATTGTGGAGAGTACTTGCAATTTCTATAGAGATAGAAACTAGGGTTTTGCCAACACCCATCTTTTTGAATACCTATTCTTCCTTGGTGGATCACCTCTAGAGGTCAAACACTTGGGTGGCTAACGTTGATCAAAAGAAGGAATCTCATCGGTGGAATTCGAGGAGAACACGAAGGACTAGGAGTTGAACTTGTAACCGAAGAAGCTTTGATCTACGAGGGTATAATTCTTATTCTCTTTCGTTTAGTTGATAATTGAACACAAGGATAGATCATGGTGATGGTTTGTATTAAAATTTTAAAATTCGTTTTATCACGCTTCCGCTCTATTTATGTAATTTGATTGCATGTTTGTGTTATATACAAACCTAACAACATCTTTGATCCTGAACTCAATATCGTCTTGAAAGGAGCTCTGTGACAAGTTCCATAGTCGGTTCGGAAGCAACAAATGGAGGGGAAAGCCAATGGCCTTCTTGATGCAGATAAGGCAGTATTGGGGTAGTATGTGAAACGATTTCGGGAGGCAGTTGGCGCAGTGACAAATCTGAACGATCCTCAGGCCCTCAGTTACTTCAGTACAGGGTTGGACGCAGTAAAGTCCAAGAAACTGGTGAAGGACATGATGTTCAATGCCCCGAAGAGTCTGGCGGAGGCATACGACAGAGCCGAAGGATTTATTGCAGTAGAGGACGCTATGGGGAGTCTGAAACCGAATAAGTCATCAACGGAGCACTTTCCTTAAGCTTCTCGAAGCCAACTGAGACGATCTAAGCCCATTTACGAATGGCCTGGACTTCGACAAAACGAACATCTGGACATTTCTCTGCCAACTGAATTGGAATAAACGTAGTTGGGCTATGACCCCTTCAGACCCCTTCGGCAAAGTGAACACCACTTCGGCAAGGCGAACATCACTTCGGCAATTCCTCTTCGGCAAACATGGTTACATTCCGATAAAAAATGCCTTCACCACGCATGGTCAGTCGGCAAAATCTCATCTTTAATGTACACATAAAAGCTAAGTGCTTCAGCTTCGACAATCTATTCATGAAATCTCATGTTCATACTTTATTAAACTTTCGGCGACTCTCCTGTGGCTTCGGGGTCCAAATTCAGTTTGGATTAAATTTTATTGGATTGGGCGACACAATCCGACAACGAGACCAACCACAACAGTAAAAGTCTTAAAGAGATACGGCTTCAGGGGGCAACACCGAAGAGAAGGGTGTTGGTAATGGTAGCAGCAGTATTAGAGCCGTTCCCAAAAATTGATCAGGCGTTAGTGTCGATCAGAAACATGCCTTGGAGCCGTTCCCAATCATTGATCAGGCGTTAGTGCCGATCAGGAACATACCTCGGTGTCGTTCCCAAGAATTGATCAGGCGTTAGTGCCGATCAGGAACAGGCCTTAGAGCCGTTCTCAATAATTGATCAGGCGTTAGTGCCGATCAGGAACAGGCCTTGGAGCCGTTCCCAATCATTGATCAGGTGTTAGTGCCAATCAGGAACAGGCCTCGGGGGGAACAATCAGGAACGGGCCTTGGAGCAGTTCCCAATCATTGATCAGGCACTAGTGCCGATCAGGGATAGGCCTCGGTGGGAACGATTAGGGACAGGCCTCGGTGCCGTTCCCAAGTATTGATCAAACGTTAGTGCCGATACTTCAAGGAAAATGCCTCCGATGTTCAAAGATGTACTCTTCCATTAAATGTTCCATTACAATGGAAAATTGGAGGGCAATGTTGGGACGTAATTTATTAGGCCCAAATGATAGGGTGATTTATTGGGCCCAATTGATAGGGTGGGCTATTGGCCCAGATAATGTGATGAGTAATGGTCTACGTGAAGGAGGTCTCCGGAGGTCAATTTTAGCGGCTAGAGCATTTTAAGGAATCTATGGATTCCTGACAAACATTCTAATCCCTGATCCTAAGGTAGGTGTCAGGATATAATTCGACGCCACCTTATTTTAAGGAGATTCAGTCTAATCCCATTAAGGCATCTGACCTAATGAGGAGTCCTATTTACTATTCGGGAGTAGGCGTGACGTCGGCCGGGTGTTCACTATAAATACAAGGCTAAAACCTCATTTTACAGGTAATCAAATTTTCACAGCACTAGAGCTTAAAATCTCCATTGTTAAAACATTTCAACCTGTACTTATTCTCACACCGGAGCTATCCCCCGGCGGATAAAACCGCCAGACTCTCTGAGTGTGGTCTCGTTTCTGTGCAGGATTGACGCGCTTTTGGTGATTGGGGCGCGTGGACGAATCTTGGCGTTAACAAAAATAATTTTTTTGTGTTTACTTTGGATAGTGTATCAAGTAATTAAAAAAATGCAGAATTACTTGAAAGCTCAATTAAGAGGGTATTTTTTTCGTGGTGATTTTTTTATATATTTGGTGTTCTGTACGCATTAAGTCTCATTGTTCAAGATGAACTAAAATTTATCGGTGTTGCTTTAACGAATATAAGAGATAATGTTAAGTATGTAAAAGGTTCTGAAAGTAGGAAATGTAAGTTTGTGACTTGTTGTGAATAAATTAATATATCGATTAAATTAGGTTTGCGTTTGGTTTATGTTACAAGATGGAATTCTACATAGAGTATGCTTGTTTGTGCTCTTAAATACCGTGAAATATTTTTAATATTTCATAGTAGAATCAAATTGTATATTTTGTCCATCAAAGTAGGAAGGGGATATGACACAAACAATGACTACTTTTTTGACACCAATTTATAATATTACAAAAAAAAAATTCAGATTCAAGCTATCCAACAACAAATTTATATTTTTTCAATGTGTGAAAAATACATAAACTTTTAGCAGTTAATATATCTTGTAGGCAAAGGAAATGATGCCAAATATTAAAAAGTATTGGGATAACTATATATAATGTTGTTTTATCAATAACTATCATACTTGATCTTCACTAGAAGTTATAATTTGTATTTATTGAAAAATGTTGAAACGAATGAGAGTGTGGCAACAAGAAAGGCGGATAATATTATAAAAGAAATGCATTTGTTATTTAGTTGTTGTCGAGAGTTCAAATTGCATATCTCAACAAGTTCAAGTTAGGGATGATGTTTCGAAAGTTGCTATAACATCAATGCCTACAAACTATCATAATTAGATAGATATAAATGATTAATTGAAATTTATTTTTAATTTATGAATTTTAATTTGTCTTAACTTTTAAATTTTTAGGATTTCGATGTAGAGGATGTTGTCCGAATAAAGTATTGACAAATTACGTGCAAGTATACACAATCAACAAGTAATATAGTAGTAAGTAGAGTGTCGATCCCACGAGGAATATGCTAATAATAACCCCAGTTACTAATTTTATATCAATTCAATTTTATTTAAACAAATAAAAATTGAAAATATGAAAATATTAAACTAAACTAAAACTAAAACTAAATTACTAACAAAGATTAACACTAGATTTAAATGCTAATGTTGTTTTCTAGAGGCACTTAGAGATCTAGAAGGGGGGTTGAATAGATCCTCTTCTTTTAAATGTTAACATATTAAGGATATTACTAAATAATCAGTTAATCATAATTGATTAAGCACATCGAAATATGTAATTGAAAAGCCCCCTTAAAGATTAAGAGAAATCTTAGTTCTAAATTTAGTCTTGGATGAAACACACATAGCAGACATAACAATATACATATAGAGAGAATGTAAATGACATAAAGTAAATAACACAAGATGTTTTAAGTGGTTCGGAGACTGAATAACTCCTAATCCACTCTTCCACTCCAACGACCAGGATATCCACTAAGGATAAGGTCACTGAGACCATTTACAACTGAATCACTAAGGTTCCTTCGAGTCACTTAGTCTCGACAATTCGGTCACTTAGACCAAGACACTTAGACCTCTTTAAGTTTCTTCAACTTGACAATTCGGTCACTAAGACCAGGTCACTCAGACCTCAGTTCGGTTACTAAGACTAGGTCACTCAGACCTCAGTTCATTTTGTTGATTGATGGTTGATGTTGAGAGGTACTGCTAAGCTTTGCAATGTGGCTCGTCTTCCTTTTGGTGCTTAGCACCTTCGAATGTGATCATTGTTGAGATGTTGCTGATCTTTGCAATAAGGCTTGACTTCTTCTTGTATTCAGCAGCTTCTCATGATCATTAATTCTCTGTGCTGCCAAAATGATAATGATGCTCGACTTCTTCTTGTACTTAGCAGCTTGGAACGTGATCATTGTTAAGATGTTGCTGATCTTTGCAATAAAGCTTGACTTCTTCTGGTACTCAGCAGCTTCTCATGATCATCCTCTGTGTTAAGATGACAATGATGCTCGACTTCTTCTTGTACTTAGCAGCTTTGAACGTGATCATTGTTGAGATGTTGCTGATCTTTGTAATAAAGCTTGACTTCTTCTGGTACTCAATAGCTTCTCATGATTATCATCTGTGCTACTAAGATAGCAATGATGCTCGACTTCTTCTTATACTTAGCAGCTTTGAACACATCTTTAATTAGTTGTAGAGTTGAACTTGCTATATTTCTTCTTGTTCAGCTTTGTGTTCTTTGGTGATTTGTAGAGTGTGTTCTTCTGAGATGATGATCTGTGCTCTCATCACTCTTTCTATTTTGAATGTTATTGCCTTTTATAGCCTTTCATAGATATTTTTTATTGGAGAGTTACTGTTGATGCATTTAATGCTTCAGATCTTTTAGGATCCTTGATGTTGACGTTTAAGTCCACATGTCAGCTATTTTTTAACTTTTCCTGTCACATCAGTCTGCTTTCTCACCTAACACTACTCAGATGTCACTTTTAGCAAACTAGCCGGTGCACACATTTCTGATTTCTATCAAGGATGTTCCAAGAATACATCGGAATCTTCAATCTGGCAATGTTCTATTGTTAATCTTCTTTGTCAGACATGACTTTGGTCTACGATCTTTGGTGATAGTAGAGTGATGAGAATCGTAAAATTGAGCTTTACATTTTGCTCTATGATATGACTCTACTTCCGCTCTGCTATCTACTCTATGAATGAGTACTCCTTGATGCTTGGTTAGACTTGCAAACTTCTCTTTATTATCTGAATGTTTTAGTAGCTTTACGATGCCGAAGACAGCTCTCCGATGTTGAAAACAACTCTATGATCTTGTTGTCTCTTTGTCGCCTTACAATATCAGTTGTTGCTCTACGAAATCTTGATTACTCTGCGAACTGACTTTATACTTTATGATCAAGCAGAGTACCTTTATGAATTCGCCTTTACATAGCTTGAGATTCTTTATGATTGGGATTATACTCATCATCATTAGAGTATATATTCTACGATCAGCCTTCACTTGGTTGATATTCAACTTATCTTTATGATACATGAGATGGAGCTTTACTATCAGCTTTTCGCTTAGCACGACGATTAGCCTTACGACCTTTTGAGTAGACTTTGCAGTCTTCTTTTTACCCTGATATTTCATTGACAGTTCTACGATCTGCTTGATAATTCTGAAGCTGACTTTGAGATCATCTGATTACTTTGTAGATTTGTCATTGCTTTGAGAGGTGATCTTTACAACAAGTGTGAACGCTCTGCGATCCATCTTTCTTGCAAATAGAAGTGAACTCTGCAATCCATATGATGCTTTATGAGCATGAGTTAACTCTACGATCTATCAAATTTTCTTTTACGAACTGGTAGAGTAACTCAACGATTAGTTGATCCTATCGACTATACATTCAATTTGCTCGGTAAGATCAACCTAACATTTTTGATCTTTCTACTCTAAGTCCTTGTACATATATTTTACTTAAAGACTTTACAGAACTTACTGATTATAAATATACGTTTGATCATATTATTCTACAAATACTTAGATTACTCTATGGGTCAATGGAAATATTTTTCTTTTAATGTTAAATTGATTCCTTATATACTCTTCATCCTGTTCCTTTAGGCTAACACATTATTCCTTATTGAAAGTTAGGTTTAATTTTGTTTAAGCACTCCTCTTTTACTTGTTGAATCACAGTAGCTTAATAAATAGTTTAATTGTTTTCTCTTTTATAATCATGCTTTAGTATTTATGTAATAGTTAAGAGTAGTTAAATTATATTTTATATAATTAATAGTAGTAGTAATCTTTTTAATTTTATTTAAATTCCATGGCTAACTAAGTTTTTAATATCTAGGATGATGATAAAAATAGATATTCCATAATTAATATTTTCTTTTCATTCCGATATTAATGTTTAATTGTTTTTGTCTTTATATTTACCATGGTGCAAAATTTATACGTGATTCTTATATTGATTACGGAATTTTCATAAATTATAGTTAATTTATGAATTTTTTATAATTTATGATTGCTCGTTTTAATTATATGAATCATTTTTTTAAGGGAAGGGAAAACAAAATTAAGAATTAATTCGAAAGTAAGAAATTATTTATTGTGTTAGTTTTCATTATTAATTGTTAGTTTTCATTATTTATTTAATTAATTATCTCTACTATTTTTATTTCTAATTTGCCTGAAATACAAATTAAGGATATTTAAAAATTGATCTAGTCTTTATGGTTCGATATGTATTTGTCAAGTCTTCAATTTGACATTGTGCACTTACATATTTTTAATATATCAGGTTATAACAAGAAAAAACTCATGAATAAACAAAATAACCAATCAAACAAGACTAGTATTTAGAAATTAGAACTGTAGTTTCAAATTTTATATAGAAAAATCATGTAACTCCCTACATAACTAGGTAAAATCGCAATACACAACACTTGAACTACTTTAAAATAAAAGAAACATACAAATAATTCAACCTTAAAACACAAATATTGGAGTTGGGAATTGGTTTAAATACAATTTAGACCTTAAAGTATCTCGCATTTTAGAACTTAAATTTTAATATTTAAATTTTAAGAAACTGAATCTCAATGTCTCTAAATTTCTAAAGATACATTTTTGCGACCATTAATGTATAATAATTAATCGAAGTTAGAATATTTTAAGGACATTTCACTCTTAAATATCTTCAGAAGCACATAAATATACGTGCGTGATTAGTGTGAGATAAGAGGGTGAGAGAGGAGAAAGAAAAATTTGAGCCATTGTTGATGATAGAACCATAAAAGACTAAATTATCCTTTTACTTTGAATGACATGACTTATATATGCAGGAAATGCTAAAATCGATGATTAGAAAGGTTTTATTTATAAAAATTGGGCTAAATACAATTTACTACATCAAGTACTACCATATTCATGATTCGACCCCCTAAAGAATTTTGGCTTACAATTTACTACATCAAGTGCCTAATTTGATGCAATTTAGCTCCCAATTTCAGAATCCGGCCAAAATTGATCGGAATACCCGACTCGCCCAAGATTTTGATCGGGTCCTGAGTATTTAATACTAGTTGACCGTATAAATATACGGTTTAACTTAATTTTTTTTTAAAACGTAAATAATACCATATAAACACAGTATTAATTTCCCCTCACTTCCTTTCACTTTCACTTTCCCTTTCCCTTTCCCTTTCCCTTTCCCTTTCCATTTCCTTTTCAGCCTTACTGAACCCCAACTTTAGATTTGTCCGATCAATCCCAACAAAATCAGTTCTGTAGATCAGTAGCCATGTGGAACTTGAGAAGTTTAGGGTGTCTGTGTTCGTGTTTCTGTTTATGTTTTTGAGAAGAGATGATGAATTGGGAAGGAGGGTCATCGGTATCATCGTCAGCTACGGCGGCGGCAGGTGGAGGAGGGAGGAGGAAGCCATCATGGAGGGAGAGAGAGAACAATAGGAGGAGAGAGAGGAGGAGAAGAAGGGCAATTGCGGCAAAGATTTATGATGGGTTGAGGGTTAAATTCATTTCCCCCATTTTCTTTTTTTGTCTCTTTGTTTATGCTTAATTGTGGGATTCTCTTTAGTAATGGGGTTTAAAGGAGTATGCGTTTCCTTGATCTGCATTTATGGGTTACATTTTTGATTAATTTCATACTAGATCTACTTGTTTGTGAACTGGGTTTTGCTTAATCACATCAAAGATCCTACCTTTCCTTCCATTTCTAAGTGGATCTTGATATGGGGAATCAAAGGGGGTTCTATTGCTCTGGTGATCTGTGTGTGATGAATCTATTCGTTTAGCTTTTTGGTATTGGTTGTTACTTTAGTTTTGAATAATGTAATCTAAGTGTTTTGATCCTGTTATTCCTTTATTTTTTATATTATACTTGGGGATTTATATGTATATGGTAGTATGATATATGTACTGTATTCCAAATGTTAGAATTTTGTAAACTTGTGCTGTTTGATCTTCATTTTGATTTGTTAGAGTTGAATCAGATTTAATACGTACAATATGTTTCGTTTTATATTTTAATTAGTTTTTGTTTAAATGTATATATGGTTCCAACTTTTATGTTATCTGTTTAATTTGGGTTCCATAGTAAAAGATCTGTGAAGATTATATATTGAGGAAAGAGGAAATAAATTTAGTAGATATGCTATTAATATGATAATACTGTAACTAATTTGTTATTTGGTGGGTACAGAAGGATGGAATAAATTTTAATTCTACGAAGTTTTGCAGGGATTTGAAGATTTTTTGTGGTTGCATTCATCTTAACTTTCAGCAAGATTGATGTTCTGTATTGATTTAGGCAAAAGCTATTTTTTTAAGTCAAACCGTATTCTATATGGTTAAACTGTATAAAATACGAGTTTGGCCAGAAATATAGGTATTTCGACCAATTTTGGCCGGATTATGAAATTGGGGGCTAAATTGTATGCAATTGGACTTGATGTAGTAAATTGTAAGCCCAAATTCTTTTGGGCCTGAATCATGAATATGATGGTACTTGATGTAACGAAAGTATATTTAACCCATAAAAATTTAAGGATATTAAGGTTCAATATCTTAAAACTTAAAGTTTTAGAGTAAATTTATGCCTTAAGAATTTGAAAGGATTGATAGAGGCCCTCAATTACCAAAAATAAAAAATTTGAAGTGGAAATTAAAAATAGGAAATGATTATTGGGTATGGGTCCTCACCCACGAAAGGAATCCAAGTTAAAAAAGGATTTACTTGTTAGATTGCGGTTGGTGACTGAGATAAGAAGATGTGACCCCTAATTTGATTAGGAGAATAAATTATTTTTAATCCATAATAGGAATGGATTAGGAAGAGTACTATAAATAAGGCTATAAGGGAGTCTTATTATTAAATGAGAGAAGCTCAGTAGCAAGAAGGTATCAAAAGAATAAATTGAGAGGATTACAGTTTGTTGCTCGTGGGTATCCGGCGCCATCTCCATTCAATTAAAAGCTTGAAAACTTTATTGCTTGGGATGTTTTGGGGTGGTGAAGTTATTTAGGTTTCTCAACCTAATTAAAGGTAAATTTGTACTCTCTCAATTTATTGTGTAACCTCAAGTTTTAGGGCATAAAACTTAGGAGGATTATTGTAAGTCCATTATTAGTAATATAGTAGAGATTCAGAGTTTAACCTCTGATTTTTCCCTTAAAAGGTTTTCCACGTTAAATATTGTGTCTTACTTGTGGATAGTTATTTGTTATTTTCGTTCTCATAATCGGTTTTGTTGATTTTCTATTTAATTGCACAAAGACGGAAAAATAATTCCTGCGATTGAGATTATTTTAGGTTCACTTTGTTGTAAAATAACTGGAAAACTACTATGAAAATTAAAAGAGAGTTAAGATGATATCACCAAAATGAATTGAGGCGTGCGTAGAACACTGTCCTCCTTAAGGATAATTTCTGTCCCTATGATATTATATATCACCGATGCAAAAGGTCACAACGGATACCCTCCAGGATTCAAAAATTTCGTCTTCTCTAATGTGCACTCAAATAGAGAAGGTGACATGAATAGCCCATTGCTTTTTCTTGAGTTTTAGAAGAGATGATTTTTATTTTTTTGAGAAAGTATTTTAGTGCAATCTTTTTATATATTAGAAGACATGCATGCTCATATATCTCACTTTTAAAGAGTAGAAGCCTATTTCTATATCTAATATCATGCATGCCTAAGAATTAGATATAAACCAAAATGATTTTGTAACGATTGAAACTTAAAGGTTTTACAACGACTAGAAATCAATTACTCAATTAATACAACGACTAGAAATTAATCTCACTGATTTTGTAACATAAAGAAATTAATTTTTAACTCAAACAATATGAAATTTAATCTTGATAATAAAGCACACTAATTAACTTGACTTTGAAATTCCTTTCAATTTTTATAAGAAAAAATCTAACAATCCCCCACAATTTCAAAGACAAATATTAAGAGAAATATTTATAAAAATCAAGAAGTGAAAATACAATGCATAAATATTGGTGCCTTTTGGGCTATGAACCAATACGTAGAATAAATAAGGCTAAATTCACAGGAAATAGGTGAAACAATAAGTTTCTATGAACCACATTCCTTTAGTATGAATTTAAACACTTATCATTCACATTAGAATTTTGAAGCGGCTTGTTCAACGCGGTTGGGCACATTTTCGGCCATGCGCCAAATCCTAGTTTCATGAGAGCTTTAGAGAATTTGCCTAAGTTCTCATAAAATCGGCCCTACCTTTATTCTCACATAGTTGTTTTTCATCAAGTGCATTTTGTAGCTTACCACACTATCCAATATGGACTATGAAAACATTAAAAGCTTAAAGCTCAAGCCTCATTCGCTACAAATGCACTATCATACACTATTGGGATGAACATAAAATATAAATATAAATTTGATAGTGCCATAACGATCAACCCGTGACTTGTTATTACCCATATGAACCTAATTCCTGGGATCTCCATTCACATAGGTTGGGTTACCATCACTGTTGATCTTTGTTCTAGACATAACTCCCATCCCCCTCGATGTAGTCTCTACAGATCTTTTGTTAAGTGGTTTGGTCAAAGAGTCAGCTAAATTCATTTCCGACCTTACATACTCTAGAGATATCACACCATCATTAAGCAGCTGCCGAATATTTTTATGCCTTAAGCGTATATGCCTATTCTTGTCATTATGAGTTTAATTTAAAACTCGACCTATTGTGGCTTGGTAATCACAACGCATAGACACAGATGGAACTAGTCTCATCCATAAAGGGATATTTGCTAATAGGTTTCTCAACCAATCAGCCTTAGCACTTGCCAAATCCAAAGCAATAAGTTTAGATTCCATAGTGAAACGAGCAACACAGGTCTGCTTGGTTGATTTCCAAGCGATTGCACCACCGCCAAGGGTAAACACAAATCCACTCGTGGATTTAACCTCATATGAATCAGAGATCTAGTTAGCATCAGTGTACCCTTCAAGTACAGATGGATAACCTGTAAATAATATACTATAATCCATAGTCCCTTTTAAATGCTTAAGCACTCTAGAAATGACTATCCAATGTTTATTATTAGGATTATGTGTATATCTACTTAATCGATTTGCAGCATATGCAATGTCAGGTCTCGTGTAGTTTGAAAGAAATCCAAGACTACCAATAATTTATGCATACTCATTTTGTGACACACTTTCTCTTTATTCTTCTTTAAAAGAAATGTTGTGATCATAAGGTGAGCACACAGGTTTGGAATTAAAATGACCAAATTTCTTAAGCAATTTTTTAGTGTAATGTTTTTGTGACATAAAAATTTCACTAGCATTTTTGATCAATTTTATTCTAAGAATAACATCAGCTTCACCCAAATCTTTCATATCAAAATTCGAAGAAATAATAGATTTAGCAGCATTAACATGTAAATCAGTACCAATGATAAGCATGTCATCCATATAAATACATATAAAGACCCCCATATTTTTATCAAATTTAGAATATATGCACTTTTCTGCATCATTAACAACAAATTCATTTTTTATCATAACAGAGTCAAATTTATAATGCCACTGTTTAGGAGCCTGTTTAAGTCCGTATAATGATTTTACCAATTTACAAACTTTATTGTCTGGGAGAGCTGTCGTCAAGCAATCCAAAATTAACCTCACTTGCACTCTACGAATTCAAATAACTAGCACAGTAGTAAGTAAGGATCGATCCCACGGAGAATTGATTTTGTTCTAAATTTACTCTAATGTTTCTAACTATAAACAAGAAATAAAGATTGGGGGGTTTTTGGAATCAATTGTAATCAACAAAGGAAAACAGAATTAAACTAATAAAGATGATCAAATATGTAAAAACTTCAGTTCTTCAGTTCAGCTTCACCAATTTACAGTAATAGAATTATCAAGTTAATATTATTTCTTCCTTCAATGAAATTAATAACCCTAGATGATCAGCAATCGCTCAATTATCCGAAATTCTCTTTAAGTTTAAATCTAATGTGACAATCGCCCCCACTAGACTCTAACTGTTATATAACCCAAAACTATCAGTTTAGATTTAATATGACAGAAGCATTAAGAATTAGAGAATTAGGTTGTTCCAAGCAACAATCACACTATCAGGGATTATTTAACTTGCCTTCTGATAACCTTAATAATACCCAAAGGTTTGTCCACAATTAATTATTACTAAGTACTACCTGTGATCAGATATAACATCGTTTGCTTAATATTATACCTTAATCTAGCAGATGATAACAATTCACCAATTTAATCTTGCATAAACTAAATTAGTAAACTGAATAACATATAAGAAATTCAACCAGATTATCAGAATAAATTCCATGCACGAAAGAATCAATAATATAACTCAATTATTATATTAACTGTAAATATGGTTCTACATCCCTTTAGAACTTAATAAAATAACTAAGCTAGCATGCTAAATATAATCTAAGATTAAAAATAATAAATGTTGAAGTATGTTGGATGATTACAAGTGATAGGTATTTATACATCATCAAAACCCTAGAAGAATTCTAATCCAATTCTACTTTGGAAGTCTTCAATCTGTAGATATGGTAGGATTCTAAATCCTTGTCAATCTCTGCAATCCAACTTTAAGTAGCTTCCTTATCAAATCAGAATTAAGTTTCCAAAACCAAATCTTCTTTCGTTTCCTTTTCCAGTTCGATTCAGTTTCCATATTTGATCAGATTCCATATCAGACTCTACTTCCCATAATCAGCTTAGCTTCCTTTCTTGATTGTAATTTCATCTCTAAATCCTGTTAGGAATTATATCTTTAGGCTTCAATGTTTCAAATCCTACTCAGAATTGAAAATCTGCATGTCGACCAAAATCGTAGAGTAACACTCTCTCAGCAAAACGTAGAGTATACTCCGCACCAGCACTTATCGCGATCGTAAAGTAAACCTCAGAATTGTAGAGTAATTAGTTATCGAGTAAACTTGCCAATCGTAGAGTAGACTTCAGAGTCGTCGAACAGACAGCCCTATCGTAGAGTTCACAGCCACCAGCCATAGCACTCCCACTCTACGAACGTAGAGTACTAAATCAAATCGTCGCGTGACTCTGTCTTAACCTTCTTGTGATCGTAGAGCTGTCAGGCTTCCACTGTTTCACTATGAACGTAGAGCCTTCACCCAACGATCGTAGAGTATTCTGCAAAACAACATAAAAATCATCATTATAACTCATATTTACAGAATCACATCAAATTCTTCTATAAATCAGTAAATACCTTAAATCAACTCATATGACAGATAACATGCAACTAAACTAAGCATAAAGGAATGAAAATAATCAGATATTATGCACCTATCATTTTCCTTACCATGAGCCACAAACCCCTCGGGTTGCTCTGTGACGCCCCCAAATTCGGGTCTCCAAATACCCGGATCCGGTCATCACGATCCAACATAAACATCCACCTATAACAACATATGGTATCTAAAATGCGGAATAAAATAAACATACGTTGTTCATTACAAGGTATTACTAGTCCCAGAATACAAATAACCTTTAACACATACACAATCCATACCCTAATAGTTATCAGGGATTAAATTATATTACAGAAGTCAACTGCACATAATTTTATTTTCTACTACATGAAGTCTATCACTTCATCTTTTCCTTTCCTTTGTTCTTCCCTGACGTCTCGGGTTTAGCTGCAATGAAGTCATGATATAGCAAGAATGAGCAACGAGTTTGCCCAGCAAGTTTAAAGTGCAACAATAAAGATATATCATGATGAAGGGATATTAAAGGAATTTCAACAATAGAATAATCAGAAGCAAGAACATTAAATGCTTTTAGAACAATCGATAGTCAAATAGACTTTGAACGATAACTTCCAAAGGAGTCAATAGCTGGTTGACCCTCTGGTTACTGGCTACAGAATAACGTACTTGAGGGGATCAGCCTCGCGTACCCTATGTATATGCATAACATTTAATTCTGCTGTTTGTACCTTATATACGGTACGTGGGGGTACTCCCTTATAAATAAAGGGGTGTTCATACAGTCTAAGAATCCTTACCATTGATTGGTTTGGATAGCTTTTATAAATTCTCACATAATTGTCTGACCGAACAAGGGTTCAGACTTAACCATGAATGGTTTATAGATTTCTGAATTTAAATATACGAATTCAAATGCACGAATGTCAATAAATGTACAGATGTGGAATAATTTTGAAAGTAATTAGACCACTTAAAGCATGCTTGGAGATAAAATTCAAGCTTACAGAATAACTTGCAATAATATATACCTTTTGCATGAATTAAAATACTGCATAAGGTTTTAGAAGTATTGCTCAATGTAAAAGTTGGGTAAGGAAGAACTTGCAATAATGTAAGGAAGTTTAGGGTTAGGAACTTGCAAAAATCAAAGTTCGGGATAGAGAACTTGCCTGTTCGCTCAGCTACAATTTAAATCTTAGCTTTAATTACTTGACCTTGGATAACCTATCAGCTGGTAGAGTTGGTTTATCCATTAGCATTGCGTAATTATACCCACTTATGCTATTTATTTAACAGATAAACAATTCACTGAATACATTTAATTACTACCTAGCCAGCAGTTAAATAGAATTTAATTCTAATGGCCTCTAGCTATTATTTAAGATAAACAATAGTTAGTCATGGTTACCTATCATTTGAGTACCCTGCTAAATGTGGTTTAAAATTCCTTATTATTAGTTACAAGAAAATTAATGAATTTAACATGATTTGTTAACAACAAAATAGTAGTTGATCTTTTACTTCGTCTTTTATTTACTAAATTACTATTCACCTTAAGGGCAATTGAGTAATTATTACACTTGGTTCTTTATTCAACAATAATTAAATACTCAACACACTTAATTATTATTAAATATTTATTGAATGATTAGTGAGTGTTTATTGTCTTTATTTATTAAGGGCCACAGATAATCTCATTAATCACACTCATACTTAATCATTAATGATTAAGTAATTATTATTCTCATTAGCTCTACCCATACCTAATTATTATTAATCAAATAATAATTAGATATTTATTATCTTTACTTATTATTTATGGATAACTAATAAACAATTATTTGTTAACCTTGTTCATCATTAGATATTTATTATTAATTAAAGTAATAATTAAAATATTTATTATCCTTATTTATTATTTATTGACAAATAATAATTATTTAATAAACTTTATTATTTAATATTAATTAAATAATTAAAATATTTATTATCTTTATTTCTCACTTATCGACAAATAATCAATTTATTAACTTACTTCATACTGGATTATCCCCTACTAGTAGTTAAACAATAATCAAAAATTTAGTAGCTTTATTTATTATTTATTAATAAATAATACATAATTATTTTATTAACTTTACTTATACTTAATTATTATTTAAGATTAAATAATAATTAAATATTTATTACCTTTATTTATTATTAAAGGGTAAATATTAAATTATTAACTTTATTTATTAACATACTACTAATTAGTTTGCAAATGCATTATTAACTTAAGTTAATAATCAATAGTTGATTCCATTGAATTGCACAACCAAATTAATACCGTTACTCCATGATATTATTGGAATCATAGGTTGATTCTTTCTGCCCAAAATCAATATTATCAACAACTGATATCAAATGCCAGCTACTTTCGTTTCACTAACAAAATTATTACCCAACACTGTTGTAGAGCAGTTGACCCAAACTAAACAAACAATTAAATCCAATTCAAGGAAAGTTCCACCTAAATTGCCATACCCAGAAACGTATACCCAGCACAGGAGGGAGAACATAAAAGAACAACAACCCCAAAATCACACTCACTTTGGTTCTGTCATTACAACAAATGTATATGCTAATCATCCTAAAGCGAATTGCTAGATTTATTCTCAGGACAATAGCACTGACAGAACCTTAAGGTTCGTCTATTCCAGAGTTTCACAAAACATGAATTTAGTTCAATCCCAAGGAAATCGAGCAGCATAACACCAGAAAATACATCCAAACGAACTGATAACAGATTTTGAAACCCCAAAATTATAATAAGGTTTCCAATTTCATACCAACAATACAATGCAATAAAAACCCAATACCAAGGTATAGTATAAATAGTACCATAACTGCTAGAACCTTCAAGGTTCGTTAACAACAGTTCCTCAACAACATAAACTACACAGTACATTACATTGTATAGTATAGCCACACAAACCATCAGGCGACACCAATCCGTGTACAGAGGAAAAAGAAATTTTGTACAGCAAAAGAAAAACTCATACAAAACCCCTAACGAAATTATCACAGACGCTTGTTGTATACCTGGGGGTGGTTCGAATGGTTGTCCTTCTTCTTCGTCCACAATAATCGACCCAACTGGACATCCACTTTAGCAGAAATTAAAACCCTCAACTAGCCACCCCTGCTTCCTCTCTCGCTAAAGTTTTGAGCCCTAAATTTCTCTCTGATTTGGGTCTCACCAACAAGGAAATCGGTAGCTTTTTGGGGTTTGGGGGTCCAATTTATAGAATTTCTTTTACCCAACTAGCTGGGTATTACCCCTAATTAACTGGTCACTGACCGTCGGTAGGAAGGAGGGATGTCGATCGTTTCACCTCAACCCAGCTGCGAATTTGCCGTCACTTCCTCGAGCCACGCGTATCCTCCGGTCACGTTGCCGCGCGCTTGAATCCTTTGGTCCGATTGTTGAGCGCCCGGTCGTCGATGCCTCACTCGTTCCGTCTGTTGGTTGTTCGCGCTGTCGCCGGCGCACGCCTGGCGACCCTTTCTCCAGTCAATCGCTCACACCCCGTCGATTGATTGGAAAGCTAGAGTTTGCTTTGGTTGGATTTGAGGCTAGGGATTGCTAGCTGGTATGACTGAATTGAGGGCTGATAGCTTTCCCTTTTTCTTTTGCTCGGCTGAATACCTTCCCCCCCCCCAATTTGATTTGCTACTGATATGCCGGTTCTTCCCAAATTGGATTAGAAATGGTCCCAACCCGTTTGCCCTGGGTTGCACCGATCCGACCCAATTACCCCAACAAGAAAATAAATGAATTTGGGTCGGCCCACTAGGAGATAAAAAGAATTATGGGCTTAGTCCAATTTAAAAATTTTGGGGTCAACTATAATAAAATAAAAGAGATGGCCCAACATTTTAACCACCCTTTTATTTCTAACATTTTAAATTGTATACTTAACAAATTAATTAAGTATTTAAAGTATTTATTTTAACCCTAATTTTTATTCAAATTATTTAAAGTAATTTACTTATTAATCTTCTTCCCAAATTTTCTTGCAATTAAATGTTAGGACAAATTTATAAATTTGAATAATATTGTTTACATGGATCCCATTAAATTTATAAAATTATATAAAATGAATTTATTTATAAAAATACATTTGATACAACGTTTAAAAATTTCCGGACATTACATGCTCCATGTAAATTTTTTCATTTAAGTCTCAATTTTAAAAACGCTGTTTTTACATCCATTTGATGAATAACCAAATTATAAATAGAAGCCAAAGAAATTAAAACTCTAATAGAAGAAATTCTAGCTACTAGAGAATAAGTATCAAAATAATTAAGGTCTTTCTTTTGTGTATATCCTTTGGCAACAAGCTTGGCTTTAAACTTATCAACAGAGCCATTGGGTTTTAATTTTCTTTTAAAAATTCATTTACACCAATGGGTTTAGCACCACGAGGCAAATCAACTAACTCCCAAGTATGATTAGTGATAATAGATTATATTTTATTATTAATTGCCTCTCTCCAGAATGGAGCATTGGGTGAAGTCACAGCCTCAGAAAAAGTAATATGATTATTATCCATTAAAAAAGTATAAAAGTCATCACCAAAATTTGTTTCTTTCCTTACTCTTTTACTCTTTCTAATTTAACAGGCACGTCTTGTAATTTTTCAGAAGTGTCGCTATGCAATTCAAGTCTATGAGGAGTAGCATTTTTTAACATAGGAAAATTATTTTCAAAAAACTCTGCGTTCTTAGTTTCAAGCATAATATTAATATCTAACACATCACTTTTAATAACAAGAAATCTATATGCAGCACTATTTTCAGCATAAACAATGAACATACAATCAGAAGTTCTAGAGCTAATTTTCCTCTTTTTAGGATCAGGAAGTATGACTTTAGCCAAACACCCCCCACACTTTGAGATATTTTAAATTAGATACATGATTTTCTCACAATTCAAATGGAGTCTTACCAGTCCTTTTATAAATTATTCTATTTTGAATGTGACATGCAGATAAAATAGCTTCTCCCCACAGATTAGAAGGTGCACCAAAACTAATCAACAAAGCATTCACCATTTCTTTTAAAGTCCGATTTTTTCTTTCAGCAACACCATTAGATTCTAGTGAATTAGGAGGTGTAGTTTCATGCACAATACCATGTTCTTCACAAAAAGCATTTAAAGGTTCATATTCACCACCTCTATCAGATCTAAGCCTTTTAATTTTTCTATCCAATTTATTTTCAACTTCAGCTTTATATTTAACAAACATATCAAATGCTTTATTTTAAGTTTAAGCAAATAAACCTTAGTATATCTTGAAAAATCATCAATAAACGTCACATAATATTTTTTACCACCTCTTGTCATAATTGATTTCAAGTCTCCCAAGTATAAATGAATAAGACTAAGTAATTCTGATTCTCTTTCTAACACAGGTTTGTATGGTTTCTTAGTTATTTTAGCTTCAACACAAATATGACATTTATCATGTTTCGAAATTGAGATATTTTTAAGAATGCCTATTTCTTTCATTTGTTTAATATATGAGTAATTAACATGACCTAGTCTAGCATGCCACAAAGAATCACACTCGAGCAAATAAGCGGAAGAACTAACATTTTCATTCAAGACATTAGAAACATTAAGTACAAATAACCCATTATTATTGTACCCTTTCCCCACAAATACCCCATTTTTAGTCATTATAATTTTGTCCGATTCAAAAATAACTTTTATTCCCACTTTGCTTAGCAAATACACAGACACAAGGTTCCGACGAATGTTTGGCACATGAAGCACGTCTGTCAATGAGAGGATTTTTTCCGGAGGTAAGCCTAATAAGGACTTCCCCTTTTCCCAAAACAGGTGCAGGAATAGAATCTCCCATGTAAACCTGTTCTTCTCCTTCTCCCAATGGTGTATAGGAGGAAAATATATTTTTAATGCCATAAATGTGCTTGGTTGCACCAGAGTCTACCACCCAATTATTTTCATGTGCTACCATGTTAACCTCAGAAACGACCGCAACAATAACATCCGCCTCAACCAAATTTGTATTTGGTGGGGCAGGTTTGTCGTTCCTCTTCCCGTGTCTACATTTCACAGCATGATGTCCAGGGTTACCACAAACAAAACAATTACCTTCTTTTGGTTTTTCTAGTTTGGTTTTGTAAGAACAAAATCATCATTTGCAATATCCAAGACTAATAAAACCTTAGTTTGACATCTCTTAAAATTAAAACCAGAAAAAGTCTCAATTTTTGTGACATCGAGAATGACATTAGTAGCGGTTAACATAGCAGAATCCAAAATTATCCTTAAGATTGTTGTAAAATAACTGGAAAACTACTATGAAAATTAAAAGAGAGTTAAGAAGTTATCACCAAAATGAATTGAGGCGTGCGTAGAACACTGTCCTTAAGGATAATTTTCGCCCCTCTGATATTATATATCACCGATGCAAAAGGTCACAACAGATACCCTCAAGGATTCAACAATTTCGTCTTCTCTAATGTGCAATCAAATAGAGAAGGTGACATGAACAGCCCATTGCTTTTTCTTGAGTTTTAGAAGAGATGATTTTTATTTTTTTTGAGAAAGTATTGTAGTGCAATCTTTTTATATATTAGAAGACATGCATGCTCATATATCTCACTTTTAAAGAGTAGAAGCCTATTTCTATATCTAATATCATGCATGCCTAAGAATTAGATATAAACCAAAATGATTTTGTAATGATTGAAACTTAAAGGTTTTACAACGGCTAGAAATCAATTACTCAATTAATACAACGACTAGAAATTAATCTCACTGATTTTGTAACATAAAGAAATTAATTTTGCAACTCAAACAATATGAAATTTAATCTTGATAATAAAGTACACTAATTAACTTGACTTTGAAATTCCTTTCAAATTTTATAAGAAAAAATCTAACACACTTTTCTCAACAATGAACAGAGAGCTGATCAGGGATTGCATTGAAACCACAGAAGATTATAAGATTACCATTTTGCTGTCTACGTATGTTTCACAGTTCAAATGCGAAGCGAAATCACAGTCGTCCTTCTCGTCCATGCAGGAATATATCCAGAATTTTGAGTTTCTTGTTGTCTCACAAGCATCACACGTCTCCTCGGTACCATAAACATCTAAAGGAGGGTAATTACGAGTGAGAATGTGTCTATGGTGTCTGTTCTTTATGGTCTTTGGAAGGAATGGACACTTAACATGACATTTAAAACGGCAACTATTGCAGAAGTAGAACACATGGCTCCCCATACCACCACAGGCATCACAACGAAACTTGTTATAGTCAGAAGTATCCAACATTGAAGACATCCTTAACAATAAGGGATGCTCATGGCCTACGTGGCGAAGAACTGTGGGTAATAAACCACATTGAAGATGGGTTTGAAAGAGACACCCGTCACAATCATAGGAGAAATCTTTGTTTACCTCGCTACAACGGTTGCACTTGGCTTGCTCCGGAAAAGAGTATTTAAGTTCTCCATCGTCTTGAATAATATAGGGAGGAAAATCTTGATGCGGAATTTTCAGATTTTGAGGGGATTCTGCACATTTCTTATGGAGTAATAAATCGAATTGGTTGCAATTATAGATTGAACCTGAGATTGGTTGGTGACATTTTGCACAATTGACTTTCTTGTCATCGTCCCTCCAGTTATAAGAGAATTGAAAGAAAAGAAATTTAGTGTATATTTGCTCTTCTTCTTGCACCTCTGGTCGTGCTTTTGTCTCTCCCTTATAATCTTTAGCTATTAGTGAACTAGGGATCCAATCCGGTAATTCCTCGTGAAGAACGCCCCCTACATTCCAAAGTTGGAGATAAATTTTCATTTTAGCTTGTTCCAAAAATTTGATATATTATCTTTGTTCCAAATTATAAGATTTCTATTGACTTTTGAAAGTACATTCTGAAACTCAAAATTGATACATTCGTTAAAAAATATGATGCAATAAATCTTACAATAACTACTATTTTTTATATAATTTACAATATTTATCATTTTATTGACTAAAACTAAAAGAATTCATGTCAATTTTGAATTTAAAAATATTTTAAGTTGACTTCAAAAATTGAATAATGGTTTAAATTTTGAATGTTTTAAGTTAACTTCAAAGAGTCAATAACAGTCTTAAATTTTGGAACGAATGGAATATATATTTCTAATTTGAGAATAAAGTGACAAAATCCATGAAATATCATTAATTATATTTTATTGAGTACTATAATGTCATTTATTTTACATTTTTAAATATTGTTGGGAAAATTCAAAATTATTGTCCTTTTTTCCTGTCTCACTCACCGTCTTATCCATACTTATTCATTTAAAAACATCACACTTGACAATTATATATCACATATACACAACATATATAGAATGAGACAAGATGGGATCAAAGATTTTGACTCATTGTTACGATCAAAGATGTTTGATAAAATAAACTTATCCTTGATTAAATCAGTCATGTTAAAAAATATATGTATAATTTTAGAGCAGGGTAAGTACCTTCAAAATCAATCACCTCTTCCACGGCAAAGTGTAGATGATAGTCTTCGAGATTTGATGTGGTGTCAACCACGAGCCTCGATACATCTCCAATCTCATAATCCGACTCCCCAGCGCACCGCTTTAGCTCCCTTTGTAGTTCAGGCCATGTTGATGGCTTATATGAATACTCACCGGCTGGGCGTTGCTCTAACCAGGACTGCCTCTCGTACATGTCCTTTGGTTTGCACTCAACAATGATGAGAGGAGCTCCAGTAGAAGCAGAAAGTTGAAGCAACCTGTCCACATGGGCTCGACGGGAGAGGGGGAAATCAATCACGACTCTAAATTGCAGTTGGATCTGCGTAAGAGCAGTTCTACAAGCGACTTCAAGGGATATCATATTAAGGTCTTCTGATAATAACGTCATTGAGGAGGATTGATCTAGGTTTACAAGGCAAGGGAGTATATCATCTTGGTCAATAACGGGGCCTGAAAGAAATCTTGCTAATGTTCTTGCCAATCTACTCTTGCCCGTACATGGGTGGCCTTTCATGGCAATTATTGCCGGTTTTTTCTTTTCTTGTTGTACCATCTTTGATCTTCCTCGCCCAAAAAGTACAGGACTCTTAGGTTTAAGTTTCTTGACTTTGATAGGACATTTAATACATGTGGCATGCGGCTATCCCTACATCGATGGAATAATTTATAATTTCATAGATGTATTACCACACCTTTCAATTTTCATGGCAATTATTGTCGTTTTTTCTCAGTTGGTTGTACCATCTTTGATTTTCCTCGCCCAAATAGTATTCGCAACTTGATCTGTAACTTTTTTACCGTTCACAAGTCGAGGCCAGGTAATCTTTATTATCTTTGGAGGTCTTTGTCATGGGCTAAAAGAAATTTTAATTCAAAATGGCACTAGCTTGCGCAAAAGAAATGAAAATTAAAAGAAAGACTAAGGTGACAATTTAAGTCGCAAGACTGGAAATAAAGAAAGACTCGGGATGATATTTTAACTTGCAAAACTTTTTTTTTAAAGAGAACTTGAAAGACTTGAAATAAAGAATGACTCGAGATGCTATTTTAGAGTGGAGAGAATATGTTTTACTAATAAAATGCTTTTAAAAATTGTTGCCAACCACTCTATAATTTTATAATGACAACATTTTCTCAAACAACAGGGCATTATGATAACGCTCTTGTAGTAAGTTATATATACATGAGTAATGCTATAAACTCAAACTATTCTACAAATATTTTATAAATTGCTGATGTGACATACTCCTATATGGCAAAACTTTATATGACGTGGTATTTTAGTTTTTAAAAATGTCATATGGGAGTATGTCACATCAGCAGTTTGTAAAATGTTTGTAGAATAGTTTGTGTCTATAACATTATTATTATTATTATTATTATTATTATTATTATTATATATATAGGGTTCGTCTCTCTAGCGAACAATTGGGAGCGAATCAAAAATGAACCAGCTATACCGACTTTGTTCGTCGCTATAGCATAAAAAACCGACTATAGCGACGGACAAAACCGTCGCTATAACCGGTTCGTCGGTTTTCTATGTTATAGCGACGGATAAAACCGTCATTATAACCGGTTCGTTTTTGTTTCGCTCTTCAGCAGTTTGCTAAAGAGACTCCCTATATATATATATATATACACACACACACACACACACACACACAGAGTCCGTCTCTCCAACGGACTGGAAAAGACGGACCAAAAACGGACCGAGCTATAGCGATTGTCCGTCGCTATAGCGTGAACCGTCGTCATACGACGGAACCGTCGCTATAGCCATGTATAGCGACGGTGAGGTCTATAGCGATGGACATGTCCGTCGCTATAGCCCGATTCGTTTTCAGTCCGTCTTTTCTAGTCTGTTGGAGAGACGAATTGTGTGCGTGTGTGTGTGTTGTGTGTGTGTGTGTATATATATATATATATATATATATATATATATATATTTGAAATATCTAAACATGGGCACTCAAAAATATTTAGGATTTGTTCAGTCAATTACATCGTTTGCGGTATTAGCATTTATAGAGTTTAGAATTCCAACCGTATCATACCATTTTTAGTACATTACATTTGATTTTCAAAAATTATTTTTGTGAGTTGAATAAATTACTTTTAAAATAAGTTAATTCTAAACGAAAAAATTGTTTAAATGCATTTAGAGTTCACTGTGTAGAGAAACATAAGTATGTTATCTTGAGAGGGTGCTGGATCTGGTCTTCTATCTTGGCTAGTTGGCCACTTGGTGACATTGTCTTCGTATAACTTATTGGTACCAATTATTGTTACTTGTAACTACAAAATAAATAATTTCTCCCTCTCTATTCTTATAGTAATACTCCCCTTCATTTTAGAATAATAGTGGTTTTAGAAAAGAAAAAAATATTTAATTTATTTATTATTTACAATATTTTAGGAGAATAAATATTTTACTTTTTTATATTAATGCAGCGAAAGAGTCCAATTCGAAAGAGTATTAGATGTTCAGATGTGTGTCATTGTCTTCGTATAACTTATTGGTACCAATTATTGTTACGTGTAACTACAAAATAAATAATTACTCCCTCTCTATTCTTATAGTAATACTCCCCTTCATTTTAGAATAATAGTGGTTTTAGAAAAGAAAAAAATATTTAATTTATTTATTATTTACAATATTTTAGGAGAATAAATATTTTACTTTTTTATATTAATGCAGTGAAAGAGTCCAATTCGGAAGAGTATTAGATGTTCAGATGTGTTTAAGTCGATAGAACTTCAAAGTGACATAACTTTTGATCCAGGAAGAGTTACAGGACCTATAATATATCAAATCGAAGTTTGCGATGGGCTCTACAAGACTAATAACTTTTGGCCATGACAAATGACTTTTTAATCCCGAAAAGCTGTTTTACTCTATCTAGTCGCGGGTCAAAGTTTGGTCAAACTTGGATTGTTTTTTTTTAATTTTCATTATTTTAATTTTTCTATTCCTAATTAATGTTGGGAAGTTATTTAGGACTATAAATACGCTTATTAGGGCTTGTGAACAATTACGTTTTGGTTAATCAATATTATTATCTTTGTTTTATTTGTGAGTTCATTATTTTTTATGAATTTAAGGGTTTATCTTACGTTCTTGTTGATACGTTAAACCTTCAAATTACTTTGTGTTAGAGAATTACAATCTAACCATATTCCGCTGCATCATATATTACTCTTATATATTCTCTCATTTTTTAAGGAAATTCTCACTTTTGTATTATTAGTTCTCAAGTTCCCAATTATGGATAATAATGAAATTTTATCCAAATTTTAATCATCAAGTGATAGTACTTAATTACTTTCTAATGTGCATGAAGTTAAAATGACTAATATTTTGGAATGGATGGAGTACAATACATATAGAAAAATAGAGCAGTGAGTTAATTTCCTTACTAGAATTGTAGGAATCAACGACGGTTACTATTAGCAATGGACAGTATCCGTCGCAAAGGACTATATCAGCGACTGTAATTCCGTCACTGAAGACCGTCGTTTCAAATCAGTTCTAGAAATTTTTTATCCACGGTACGTGCTAATTAGTGACAACACCCTCCGTCGCTGAACGAAAAAACAAAACTGCGAAAATTTCCATGTTGCGCCAAAAAAATTAGCGATGGCAACATTGCAATCAGGGATGGCATCTTCCATCATTGACTTTGTAATCAGCGACAATATATTAGCGACGGCCTCAACGTTGTTAGTTACAATTAAATACGGTTCACAGTAAAAAAAAGATATTTTTACAGTAAAAGTGTCATTGTAGATTCTATATTGACGGTTTTCACCGTCGTTATATATTTACGGCGATACTTTTGCTGTGAAAATATAAAAAAGTGTCGCCGATTTTTCAGTTTTCTAAAAATAACATTGGGCAGCAGGGGGCGACTTCAAATTCAGTTCTTTCTCCCTCTTGCGCGTGATTTTGGCTCTCTCTTCCTCCGGCGACTTGGCATCTCAGGTACACTCTTCCTCCTCGTCCGTTCTGCTCCTCCTACTCCTTCTCCTTTTCCTTCTTCTGCTCTCCTTCTCGTCTTCCTCTTCCTATGTGAGCTGTGAACTTCTTCTGAACCCTACTACTTTTCTTTTTTTTACAGATTTAAGGTACCTACAACCTCTAATTGTTCCTTATTATCTAAAAATTGTACCAATATAAGTAAAATCTCAAATTTGAACCCTAATTTTTGACCCCAAAATTGAAAATCTTAATTTTTGAAGATATTCACAAACAGTGTACACGCACTGTAGATACACACACTCACTACTTGATTGCGACCAACAAATTAAAAATGGGACTAATTTTGAGTTGGCATGCTTTTAAGATTATGTTTAAATTTTATATTATGCTGCCAATGCAATTTAGGGCTTTAATTTCTATGTTTTTCATGTAGTTTCATAATGTTCTAACTTGCTATTATGTGTAGTTATTCTCCTCTTAATTATTGTGGATTCAAACTCCAAGTGAAATTTAGTTGTTTGTTGGCTGTTAACTGTTTGTGAAATTGCTTGAAAGAGATTGGGCTTAAGTTGTTCATTAACTGTTTGAGAAAATGCTGCAAAAGTCACCACTCAGCTACTAAGTACAATACTAATAATCAAATTGCGCTCCTTTTAGAATAGAGGGACTACAAAATGAAATGGAAAACCAAAGGGGGAAAAACAGAGAAAGAATAGGAGTAGGTCACAGTTGGGTTAAATTTTGCAGCTGATATCTGTTCTTTGCTCTAGCTCTCAGCTCGAATAGTATTTCGCCTGCCATTAATAGATAGCTTCATGTTACAAGTACGGATTTCTGAAGCTTTATATGAAATGGGATTCGTTTGCCCCTTTCCTACTAATGGATTAATTTATTTTCCCGTATAGATTTATGGGTGTATGTTTATATTCAGATTTGCTTTGCAATAATGGGATTTGACCAAGATTGAGTGTTGATGTTTTGGGTGTTAAGGAAATTGCTATGAGCACCAAGGATGAGACTCCTAAGAAAGCTTCCCGTCCTCAATTGGTCAAGTTGAATACGGGTTTCAAATTGGTAAATCAATTTTTATTTTTATTTGTTTTTTTAACTTTGACACTAGCAAATATTTGTAGATTCTTGTTTTGTTTGTGGATTTTGTATGTTTATTTGAATCCTTGACTAGTGTTATCGTGTTGATAGTACTTCTACATCCCAAAATAGAGTTCAGTATGACTTTTTAGGCATGTTAATGGTAGTATAGTACTTAGTTGATATCTATATATTCTTACTTTAAAAGAAGTTTGTTGGTATTTTTGTGGATAAAATCATATGGGTAGAATTGGTCATTTGGAGCGTCTATATATCATTGAATATGTTGGTACTATGTTAATACTATGTAATTTTCTAATGTTGATGAATTCTTTATTTCAATTTTGATCAACTTTGTGATAACCCCAAAGTCTTGGTACTCTATATAGTGTGGCAATCGCGAACTCTAAACGAATTCAATTTACTATGTTAGGAGGCGAATGCTAATACTCAAATGTTATATCTTGGTTTGATTAGTGTACAATCTTATTCTTTCAACAATGTCAATAAATTTATGTTCACTGGTGCCTTTCTAATGCACCTAGTTTCGTTCAACACAGAAGATGAACTCTTAAGTAATATTATTCAACATAGATGTCAACAGATTGAACTTTTATGTGCATTGAAGTGATGACATGTTTTATATGCTTTTTAGTTGTAGGCTTGCTCTAACTATGAAATAGTTTTTCGCTAACTGGTGAAACTTTTATTGTAGTATTACTCCTACCCCGTTAGATTCTGTCTGTTAAATTTATAAAATTATTTCCTACCCTTTCTACTCATGCAGGGAAGTACTCCTCGGATTGTGAAGATTGGAGATAATTCCGGCTACCCTTGTAGGGGTACACATATTTCTGAAATTTCAGAGATCATGAGCGTGAAGGTACCGATTTTATTTTGTTCTAGCTTCCAATTTTTATAGACATTTGAATCCTAGAACGATGGTGTGTGCTGTAATAATTCTTCAAAATTGAGTTCCTTCAATTTACTCTAGCTTTCAGTCATATTCTGTTTTGTTCTCATCACAATCCCATGACTTGCAGTAAAAGGCCATTTGATTGAATGTCCCATGTTTCTCTATATGGAACAATTACAGGATTGAGTAGAGTGACTCCTTTGCTTAGTGGACGTGTTCCCCTTTAATTTTTGTATTCTTTATATATCCATAATTTATAGATAATTTGATCACTTAGAAATTTATAACCTTGCACAATTATACTGTATTCATTTAGTATTCCAAGATATAAGAGTTGCATAGGTGATAAAAAAAAAGGCTCAACAACAAGTCTTTTAGTCATGGTTTTCTAGTTATATTCTGGTCCACCCGAAAATGATTGCCACCGTAATGTTATTTCAGTTTTAATACCGAAAACAATGCAAAAAGGGGCCCAACAAGTTCGATCAATGCGAAACCCGAGGAAAGCACCTCCTAGGACATAGGCACGCGTGAAAAATTGTGGCACTTGGTTTTGAGTTACCGTTATCGAGGTAGAGTGTAATTTGTGTAGCATATATAGAAAAATACTTGGCGAAATTACAAGAAACTTATGTTGTGTTTGGTTGGTGGGAATGAAATGGCATGGGCTGGGAATGGAATGACCATTCCTTCCGGAATGACTTACAACATGTTTGGTTAGTGATGAGTAGGTTTTATACCTATTATTTGAGTATTCTTGGCTTGATGATTTTGTAAGTTTTTAAGTGTTTTTAGTTTGTTTTGATGCATTTTAGTGTTTTTATGTAGGAATTGAATTTTAAGGTGTACAAAGCAACAAAAAAAGGGTTTAGCAGTCAAGAATATGCAGCTAAACGCAATATTTGGATGATGGCATGCGGCAAGCGTCGGCGTTTGACACGAAGTTGGGCACAACGAAGCAAGTTGGCAAGGAATGGGCTGCGTTTGGGCACGACAAATGAAAATTAGCACGACGAAGAAGGTTGCGCACGCAGAATGGGCGGGTCAGCACCCAGTGCTGGGATAGAGCGCTGCGGCGCTGTGAAGGCAGCAAGCCAGTGCTGCGGTGCTGTAAGCCAGGGCTGCGGCGTTGTGGCTGGATTGTGCGCATGGACTTGGCTGATCATGCGTGGTTCAATCCTACTCCAACTGGGACACTTTCTAAGTTGAGTTTGGACTGGGATTGGTCATTTTTAAGCTGTGTGGACTTGTATATATGTCGTAGGGCTGAGTATAAGAGGGGGACGCAACATTATTTTATATATACAGAGATTAATCCAGATTTTCAGAGATAGTGAAGGAAGGTGTGAGAAGAACATAGATTAAAGGTGGAGCAGGAGATTGAAGCTGGGATAAAGATTTATTCTCTATTTCTTTTTCTTTGATTTTTGTATTTCAAAGATGTTTATGGATATTATGATGATGTTTTCTCTTTACGTTATGAACTAAATTCTTTTTAAGATTACAATGGAACCCAATGATTAGCATAAATTGAATTACTTTGACTTTGTTTACTGTTGACTATCTACAAGTTGTTTATTATATTTTGTGCTTACTAGTATGATTGTTTGGCCAGCAATTGATGTGATATTCTGGATGATATTGGAAAATAGAATCTAGGTTTTAGATCTGGATATGGTAACATGTGTTGTGATTATTCTTCTTAAGAGGAAATAACATGAATTGTATGTAGGATAGGAATATGCCTACGTGTCACATGCATGCTTATCAAGTCGTCGACTAGTCGTTGCCTAGACGACGACTAGGCGTCAAGTCGGTAAAGAATTCCAAGTCGTCCTGCCGCCTTGGTGGGAGATCAGATAGTTGAGCGCTTAGATGCCGACTCGGACGATTGGCGAGTGACTTGGACGACTATATTGGTAAGCGGTCGACTTGCCGGAGCGGGTTTGGTCCGACCCGAAGCTTAACTGGGTAAAAAAAACCTAAAGATCAATTGGACCTAATCGATCGCTCTCTTCGGAACTTCAGTCCATCAATCATCACAGAGGGAGAAGCAAAAAGAGGAAAACATAGATTAAGACAGACCTAATCGATCGATCGATTATGTCGAGCAAACAGAGATTAAGACAGATTGGGTGAGTATTGAGTACCTCAAGTCCTCGACTAACTCCGGCGAGCGAGTTCAGCGACTTCTCTTCTTCACATCTTCTTCTCTGCTCATGACTGTTGCTGCTAATTTTTTTTAATATGACAAGGTTCTGCTTTATTGATACATGACTGTTGCTGTTTGGTTTTGTTTATTCATTGAGAATTATTTTTGTTACCCACTACCTAGACCCACTAGTTAAAGAGGACATGTGACCCATGTTATTCTATTCAGGTAAATGAGACTACTGTTGTTTGGTTTTGTTTATTCATTGGAAATTATTTTTGTTACCCACTACCTAGACCCACTAGTTAAAGAGTATGTGTGACCCATGTTATTCTATTCAGGTAAATGAGACAAGTGTTCTGTTAGCAAACTAAGCACTCAACACAAAGAATAATGCAATATATATGTGCGCGCGCACACACACACACACACACACACACACACACACACACACACACATATATATATATATATATATACACATATATGGGTACCAATCCACAACAAACGGTTGTTGCGGCAACCAACTTCTTCATTGTCGCTAAAGGCTGTAGCGGCAGGGAAGAATTTTTTTATTTATTTTTTTGCGACAAAGGTAAGTTGGCTTACGTATCAGTTTTTTGGTCTCCTTGTTCTCCTTATTCTTATGTACTTCCATACCCAACCCAATTGTCATTTATTATATTTAAAAGTAACAAATATAATAATAAATATTATCCAATAATTAATAAATTGGATTATCATATTAATTAATAATTAATAAATTGTATACTATTTATTAATTATTAATTAATATGATAATACAATTTATTAATTATTAATTAATATGATACTATTTATTATTATATTTGTTACTTTTAAAATTTTAATATTTTATATTTTAGTATTTCATAAATTAACTTAAAAATAAAATACATCTATAAGTTTTGATTAGAAGAAACTAAATTTTTGTATGTTTTTATAATATACTTTATGATAATAAATGACAGTTGGATTGGGTATGGAAGTACATAAGAATAAGGAGACCAAAAAACTGATACGTAAGTCAACTTACCTTTGCAGCAAAAAAAAAAATTCTTCCCTGCCGCTACAGTCTGTAGCGACAGATAAGCCAAACACTCTGCCGCTACAGCCTGTAGCGACAAGGAAGAAGTTAGTTGTCGCGGCAACCGTTTGTTGTGGATTGGTACCCTACATATATATATATATACACACACACACACACACACACACACAGTAAACTACAACACAGTTTACATTAATATTGTGTTATATGCATGATAAATAAAAATTAATATTATATATACAACACAATAAATTAGTATTATATTTTTTTTGTTATGTATTGTACTAATATTGTATATCATAATATATATTTCTTACTTATATTATAATATATTTTATTTACTAATATTGTGATTTGATATGCTACAACTTGCACTATGAATTTATGAATATGGTAAATTATTAGAAATATAAATATATAAATATTCATATAAATGTTAAATATATATAATTTTATACGAATAAAATTTACATTGTTAACGACTTGTCGACTTGTGGACGACTAGTCGGGCGCTTTGTCGACTAAGCACTTAAGCTCCCGGCTGTCGCCTCGCTTCAACTTGGCGCCTTGATAACTATGATCACATGTAACTTTTATGAGAATTTGTGTTTAATGAATCTGTTCTTAATTATTTCACATAGGAATATAGTGAACTAGTTAGAATGAATATTTTTATCTAATCATCGGAAAAGGTTTGATAAACAATTCTGAATTCTCAGTTAACAACTTGTTATGATTAATTAATTAGAGAGTAAGGAAGTTTAGGCGAAATATTGGGGGAAATTGTAATCTTAGTATTTAAATCTGATATTAATCTTTGTTAGTTTTGTTAATTGATTTAGTTTAATTTTATTTATTAGTTCATTTCTTAAGTTCATTTATTTAAATAAAATCAGATTGATATAAAATTAGTAGTTGGTTTATATTATTAGTTATTTCTCGTGAGAACGGTACTCTTCTTGCCATTTGTTGCTGATGCATTAGAATAGACTAATAATATAAACCAACTACTAATTTTATATCAATCTGATTTTATTTAAACAAATGAACTTAATAGATGAACTAATAAATTAAACTAAACTAAATCAATTAACAAAACTAACAAAGATTAATATCAGATTTAAATACTAAGATTACAATTTCCCCTAAATACTTCGCCTAAACTTCCTTACTCTCTCTCTCTAACTAATTAATCATAACAAGTTGTTAACTGAGAATTCAGAATTGTTTATCAAACCTCTTTCGATGATTAGATAAAAATATACATTCTAACTAATTCACTATATTCCTATGTGAAATAATTAAGAACGGATTCATTAAATACAAATTCTCATAAAAGTTACATGTGACACGTAGGTATATTCCTATCCTATATGCAATTCATGTTATTCCCTCCTAAGAAGAATAATCACAACATATGTTACCATATCCAGATCTAAAACTTAGATTCTATTTTCCAATATCATCCAAAATATCACATCAATTGCTAGCAAAACAATCATAATAGTAAGCACAAAATATGATAAACAACTTGTAAATAATCAACAACCATCAAAGCGAGAGTAATTCAATTTATGTTAATCAGTGGGTTCCATTGTAATCTTAAAAAGGATTTAGTTCATATTGTAAAAAGAAAACATCATCATAATATCCATAAACATCCTTGAAATACAGAAATCAAAGAAAAAAAATAAAGAATAAATCTGTATGACAACTTCAATCCTCACGCTCCGTCTTCAACCTCTGTTCTACTGAAAAGTTGAAATTATTCTTCGTTAAGTAACAATCTCTTGTTCGTAGGATTCTCTCCTTTAAGCTCTTTTATCAGCCCTCTATACATGCCCATACAAGTAGTGTTATATTCCTTCTTGAACTTCACTTAAAAAGACTCCTAAAACAAGTAGAATTACGCAACCCTTACTCAGCACACGCACCAGCTGCAGCGCCGCGACTCTACATAACAGTGCAGTAGCGCTACCCTTCTGATGGACCCAGCGCGGCGGCGCTGGTGCCCTGCTTGCCCAATCTCGCCCACTTTTGCGCCAATGCTACTCGTCCGCTCCGCCGTGCCAACTCCAAGCCACACACTGACGCCTGATGCAGGCCATCAGCCAACGACTACGTTTTACTGCATAATCACGGCTGATATTGCATTTTTTAACACTTTATACACCATTTTGACTTAAAATTCAATTCTTATACAAAAACATTAAAATGTACTAAAAATACTTTAAGAACTTACAAAATTATCAAGCCAAAGATACCCAAATTATAGGTATAAAACCTACTCATCAGTTAGTCATGAGCATTCCATTCCTTTAGTTATTCCATTCCCATATGAATGTTATTTTCCATCCTTTCTAACTAGGTGGGTTTATTTCATTCCCTTCTAGCTTCGTTCATTTTTCACTCGACTTATCCTCTTCGATCGATCGATCCCATCGCCTAGCTTCGTTCGCCTCTCATGTCCTCCATCACAGGTATATGTCCCTCTTCTCTCCTCTCTCTTTCTCTCTTTTTTCTGTTCTCTCCTCTATCTCTTACATTTATCCTCTGAAATTGATTTTCGTTTTCTAGGGTAATTTCTTCTTCTGCTCTTTTGTTGCTCTCTTTCAATTCGATAAGACATCTAATCTCAGTTTATTTATTTGTAATTTCTTCACTTTGTTCATCCATTTGTGCTTAATCAAATCTGATTTTGGTTATATGTGGTGATTTTGGCGCTCAATCAATTTTGATTTTGGATATATGTGCACCACATGTTTGATGTATTGTCCATCTGTTGCACTAGCTTTTATATTATAGTGGTAGCTAACGAGACTAGTATTATTATATTGCTCTTATTGGTTGTATTGAAATATTGCAAGTAATTGTGTTCTTCATAATGCATTTAGATAATTGTTCTAAAATTGTTTTGTTGTCTGCTACTACTTTTTCAATAATGCATAGCTCCAAAGTCTTCTTGCTTGTTTAGCTCTAGTTCCTTTGGCTGTTGGCATGCCCAGTTGGCTACAACGTCACTAAATCTGTACCTAGAGCAAAAAAGTTTCTCTTCTACTTTGTGGACTGCTATTGTAAGTTGAAATTAAATGTTTTATCAAACAACTGGTTCCCTTTGTGCCTGCCGTGTTATAAAAAATGGAGGTGACATTCTCTGTTTTTGGCATCAAATTTAATATGCTTATCTAAAACCAATAAACATTACACAGGATACACGCAAACCCTATTTTGTTGTTACAAGGATTAGGAAATTTTGCTAAAATGACGTTGTCCTGTGTCTAAGTTCACTGGACTCCATTGACAAAGCAGGTCCTTCCTAGTAAGCAGGTCCCTCAAGCCATAGCAGGACAACGAAGGTGGAGAAGAAATTATCAGATAAAAAAGTTGTTGGTCTATAGAAAAATTTCAAGTCCTATAAAATGATTGTAAAAATGATCAGTTCTCTTTAACATATTCTATTGTCATCCTTTTAGTTTCTTGCACTTAATTATAATCAAGAATAAAATTTATTTTCTTTATGTGATCATTTGTATAATTTGAGTGCGTAAAGTGTACGTTGTTGCCCCCACTTTAATAAATTCTTTATTTTATCTCTCTATATCTTGGAAATTTTGCATTTATAATTCATTCCCACCTCCCACCTTTCAATTGAGTTACTTGTCATTGTTATTACTATGTCTAGATGAAATTAGAGGGTAGGATGCCATTTGATTCTAATATCTATCTTGTGCTATAGAAAATAAATCGCGTGATCCTAAATTTACACGCTTCTGATTATTTATCCAGTAATAGTAGTATGATGCTCCTAGCATCACAATGAAAAACTTATGTTTGTGTTTCTTCTTTCAGATTGTAGATTGCATCAATGGCTTTCTTAATATCTCCTCAGATCCTGCAATTAAAAACTTATATTTGTGTTACTGTGTTGTGACAATTATTGATTTAATATAAAATACTGTGCAGATTACTACTGTAACAATTATTGAATCAATAATTATGAAATATTGTGCAATACAGTGTGCTACTGTGGAGTGCCGTGTGTTACTGTGTAATACCGCGTGCTATTATAGAATAATGCGTGTGTGCTACTGTACTTTTTATCACCGAGTATTTAAACAGTTTTAAAGTGATAGTACCGTTGACAATTTTTATTAAAAAGGTTATTACTGTCGTTTTCTATATCCGATAATTACGTCAATGTGGGGGCCCACCAATGATTGGTTGTTTCGGCGCCGTCGTACTTTACCGAATATTTTTCGACAGAAGGAATATTTCCCGACCGAAGGAATATTCTCCGACAGAAAGAATATTCTGCGACATACTTTATAATTTGCACATATCTACCTTAACTATATTAGTTCATCAATTTAACACCTCAATGTTAGCATAGTAATTATTAGAAGAAAAATTAAATTTTAATCAATAGAAGTTTGGGTCTTACAGCCGGGGCGCTAGGATCCAAGGAATTTATTTCATTGTAGTGTTGAGGCGCTGGGGACGCGACACTAAAATCGAGGAACGCATTTTTATCAGATTTGCTTCCATATTTTTAGGGATTTTTATTATCTTTTTTCAATTCTAATGTAACTAGGATGTTTGTTAGATAGGATTTGATTCCCTTATTGTTAAGCTAGGATTTATATTTCAATTCAAATTGTTTATTCCTTATATGGAATTAGGGTTTTATTCTATTAGTATAAATAGAATATATGGCTTATGTAATAGTTAGACTTCAGATTATTGATAAAACTTTTGTGAGATTATTCTCCTTTTGGTTCTTTGAGAACTCCCGAATTATTCATGGTTTGTCTATGAATGTTCAATTGACTTATCATACAATAATTCAATTCATAGTTGTGTGCGACGTCTTCTACCGCATCAATCGTTGATTGTACCAATGTTACCGCTTACATTTAAGCGAGGGGTCAATGTGTCATTGATGTTCCATTCAACGCAGATTAATTGTTTGATCGATTGTACCAAGGTTCCCGTCTCTTTATAGGCGTTGGGTTGCGGTGTCGAGAGAGTTCCACCCTTAAAGCTTTGCTAGAAACAATCCGGACGACGACCATCTCACGCAAGCGTGTCGTGGAGTCTATCACACACTTAACCTAGTACATTTCTTATCCAATAGCTTTTGTCGCGTAACGAACGATCCACAAAAAAAATATGACCACAATTTTTATTTTCAAATACTAAATGTAACATATATCTATTATGATAGATTGTAATGGCTTTATTCGAAATTATTATTATTATTATAAATATTTGCTTAAATATATTGTTTTTAATGCTTATTCAATATGTGATTTTTAAATTTTGCGTGTGCTTTGCACGAGTTATAAGCTTGTTCATAAAAAATTACAGTTCTTCAGTTATTTTTTTTCATTTAGAGAAAGTGTTAATTCTCAATTAATAAATAATAATTTCATTTATTTTTATAATTAATAACTTCACTAACAATTATTGAATTATTTTAGTTATAGAGATGTTAATCAAACTATCAAATTACTTTTTTTTACAGAATTTTGAAAAACATAAAACTCACCCAAAAAAAACCAGAAAATTGAAATATTAACCCTCTTTATCCAACAGCAAAACCAGAAAATAAAATACGGGTCCAGAATCAGTGGCAAAATGGCCTGCCATTCCTCTCATCCCCCAAAACACAAATTTCAAAATCTGATTTGATTTCTATACACAAAAGTGTGATGGCCTCTGTCCCCAATTCTCCATGGTTTTGTACCCTCAAACCCACCAAAACTCCTCCCTCTTCAATCTATACAAATCCCAGAAACTGCACATTCAAGTCCCTCAAGGTCTCATCTTCATCACCCAATTCATCTAACTCATCCGATAAGTCTTTAGAACCCGAAGAGGCAGAATTGGACCCTGTAAAGCTCGCATTTGCAAAAGCTAAGGCTTACAAGAAGTCCACAAAATCAAACCCAACTCCACAAATTAATCAAAACCCAGTTGCGGAATCTGCTGAAACAGTGAAGAAAATTGATGGGTCAGGCTCAGAAGTTGCCGGTGGTGACAGTAAAGAGGTTTCGGTTGCATTTAAAGTTGCAATGGAGAGAGCAAAAGAGGATGAGAAGAATAGAGGGGGATTAAATAGCAGTAAAAGAATGGAGGGTAGTGAAGCAATTTCAGGTATTTTTTTTCTTAGAAAATAAATATTGGAGTTTTTATTAGTTTAAAATTGGGATTGTAGATTATTCTTGTTCGTTTGGATATCTATATATATATATATATATATATATATATATATAATCTGGATATAGTTGTGGCATAATTATTAGAGAAAAGATACATTTGAAGATTATATTGGTTGAAGAAGACTTAATATTTTTGAATTGATTACTCAAATGAAGCTAGAAATGTATATTAGTGCTGATTCTCTATGTAATATTTTGATATAGAATTTTGGATGAATAAATTAGTTATATTTAATGTGTAGGATTGGAAGGAGGAGGAAAAAGCGAAAATTTGGGAAATGCGAAGAGAGCTAAGAAGAAGGAAGAACTGACAGTTTCGAGCATTGATTTTGTGGGGTTCAATTTCTCAGATAAAAAGAATAGCAGGGGACTGCCACCCGGTTTGGTTCCAGTTGTAGACCCTTTTCCTGATACGGACTTTTCTGAGGTGGAGATAATTGTAGGGGATGCTAGCAAGTTTCAAGATGCAACAGCATCAAAGCCCACGACAACTGTGGAAGAAAATCCGGATCTGTACAAACCAAAGGTTTCTACATGGGGAGTTTTCCCTAGACCTAGCAACATTTCAAAAACGGTAATATTCCTTTATTTGTTATGCTCTTATAGTCTTATATACTAGCTTGGTGTCCTGTGCCAAGCATGGGATTTACAATTGTATTTTATTTATTAATTGTAATACATATTATTAAATGTACACTTAATATTAGCCAAGTAATTGTAATGTGATGTTCTATATGATAGTGAAAAAATAATCACAAATTAACACCATCATGTCACTTTATTGTTGTAAAATAGAACTACATCTCTAATTTTAGACTGAACTAAATAGAAAATTGTATTCATAATTTTAAAACAGAGCAATTATTAATTAAAAATCCTATATAAAATGACTTTGAAATGTTACTGTTAATCATTATTTATTTAAATAGTTAGACATATAATCTTACCCAACAATGGCATTCATATTCGTTTTTAGAGTTAAATAAAACACCTTGGCTTATCAAGACCAAAAAAAGAAAAAGAAAAAAAAAGGAGCTAAATGAATCTATAATATATTATTAAAAGCCTACAAAAAGAAAAATTACCAATTTACATATCCATTGTATTGCTTACTAATTGTATTATGTATCTTACGAATGAGTTTCCTACAAAGTGATGGAATCTACCAATTATGATACATATCTTATGAGATAATACAAATATAATTAAAGTAAAAATATCAACCAATTAAATCCAAGTATAATTTCATGAGTCAACTCAGTTCAGGACCAACCAAAACATCCCAGTTAACTCATACAATAAAAAGTTGTTTGTGCTATTAAAATAAGTAATAGATATATGCTTTTGTTGAGGTTGCTGATTATATATTTATAGAGAAGATTGGGAGTTGTCTGTAGCATTTAATAGTTTGTACCGGTGTTGAAACTTTGTAAAATGGATTACAACACCTTTGGTTTACCAAGTTGCAATGAAAGAAACAAACTTACTCGGATTCATTGCAATACTTCTAAGTCCAAACTAGAGAGGTTGTACACACATACATATAATATATATATATATATATTATATGTATATATATAATATGTATGTGTGTGTAACACTTAGGGATTTGACCAGAGGTACAGGATTTGCCGATTTGGTGATCAGGATCAAGTAAGAAATTTATTTTTTGACCATATTAGAGTTTTGGTTAAACGACTCTACTGATTCTGCCAGAAGATACAGGAATATTGAATGTTATCTGAGTGATGTTTCTAGCTTTTCTATTTGAAGTAATCAGTAAACAAGTGGTTGTCAATGTTTCTGAAAGAAAAACTTGTCAGTCGTTCTATGCAATGAGGCAGTTACCAGAGAACAAAAGCTCTAGGCGATAAAAGTTACCAAATTCTGGGAGAAATTCTTTGTAATTTTCTACGTATTACATATGGGAAGGTTAATGAAAGACAATTGCTAAGCAAATTTTTTTTTATGAAAAAGCAAGATTTGAGTTCATGTGTCAGTTGTTTGTTGTAGCCTAGTGTCTATCTGAAACTTCTAAATACTAGGGAAGTTTTTGATTATGATTTCCTTTTTCCATTATTCCCTATCTCCTATTCCGCCTGCTTGGTGTTACTTCTTGGTGTGGGAACAGGAGCCCAATTGGTGTTCATGGCTTCATGCTTCTATCTAGCAGATGTAAAATTTACTTACCTTTGCTGAAAGATAAGAAGAATAGCTACCTCCATTTTTGTGTTATGATGGTGATAATGAATATGGAGATGATATTTAATACCTCTTTACCTTGGGGAAAAACCAATTAATTTCACTTCTTTCCTATATATCTTAACATAATTTATATATATTATGAATGAAGAATCCATCAAATTATATTGATCTAGAAGTTTCATTGAAACAACATACATGCAAGTCCATCTTTGGTTGTAGTATCATGTTATAGTAGCATTATACCCCCTGAATGAATTGCTAGTTTGTCTCTGAGAAACAAGGTGAAAAAACAACCTGATGCAAGAGAATAGATTACCTATATATTAATTGTGTCTATAAAGGTAAAACCATCTTGATATGGTTATAATGTCGTAGTACTTTGGATGATGATAAGATGCATGGTTATGTATAGTAAACTATTCAAGGTTGTTGGGCAAGCTAGTTATCAAACTACTCTAGGTAAATCTTGGGATCTACAATAGACATTTTTATTTGCTTGAAAAGATCTCATTTTGAATTTAATCTCTCTTTTTTTTTTTATAAAAAAAAGGCCCGGCTAGGTTCTAACCAGGCCACGGGATAAAAAAGGCCCCGTCTCCGCCTTTTCATTCTCACAATGTTATGAACCCATTTAATACTCCAAAGCTATTTCAAGATGTGTTTTTTGGGTTGTTCTTCAGTATGGTGGTGGAAAAGTTCTTCGCCCCGGGGAAGAGCTCGAAACAGCAGAAAATAAGGCTGCTAAAGAAGCTCGTACAAGACAATTACTTGCTGCCTATAAGAAGAAAATTGGATTAAACATTGACCCAAAGTTAAAATCTGAATGTGAGAAGGTATGCTTAATACTTGGTGTTTACCAATTTCAAAAAAGAAAATTTATTGCACTCTCCTAGAAATGGGGTTTTATCGCATATGTTTCTTCTCATTTATAGTGCTGTTATACATAGGTATTGAAGGATGGGGACTCATTGATGGATCAAGGGAAGCTTAAGGATGCATTGCCCTTTTATGAGAGTGTTATGGATAAGTTGCCATTTCAGGTAACTATTAGTGGTATTTAAAGAAACCGAACAGCCTCATTTAAAGAAAAAAGAATCTATCTTCTGAATTTTGTTTTTACAATGCAAAACTGTTGGCATGTTACTTATTCCCATTTTATAATTTTCAGTGCTACTTTTGAAGTCTATTATACTAAGAAAATTATGAAGAAAAATATTATAATTGGAAAGCGGAAAGATTTTGCCTGAAGGTTTCCTTTTGAAGTTAAATGAAGACATTTCCCTTGAGCTTCAAAGTCTACAGTCAGTGTTGGCATCAAAACTTATCCACCCCAAACCCAACTGCGAGCCAGTCTAATGTCGGTGTGATCATAAAACTGTGAAAGGGTGCTAAAACAGGTGAAAGCGAAGTACATGTGAAGTTCTCTAGCGAAGGGAGTAGCAAGTAAAGAAAATTAACCTACATCAGTTAATACTCTCCCACCAAATCCCTGTAAAAGATTTGAAAGAGAATAAATGTTTAAACCTCCATGTGGAGAAAGTTTTTGGAAAATAGTTAAGGTTATGCCATAGGAACTCCATACTCAAAAATTTATGGATGTTCATTTTATTATGCAGCACACGAACCAAATATGGGAACTTGGCAGCTTCCATAGTCTATTTTACTCTTCCTTACGAAGACATCATCAAAATCTTTTATGTGTAACAACCGTTTTGAGGCTCGCCCGTGCAAAAGGTGCAAGTAATGTGATCCAAATTAGGAAGTCAATAAAGGATGCTGAAAGTGATGATCCATCATCCCTCTCCATCTTTCACATACAACCACCATTTTGCAAGCAAGATTTATTTGTTTATGTACATATTGATTGTTTTTATTATTGAGCCTTCTAAATTGTGAGTTATCATCTTTTCTCTGGAGATGCGAGGAATTTATGTGTAGTGTGACCTCAAATATGCTGTGGGGGCTGGCCGATTCTCTACAGAGATAGGCATCAATTCGTCTATTCCATTGTTTTAGTCCTTTGTCACCAAATACTCAACTACACCTGTTATCCCAAACTAGTTGGGGTTAAGTTGCAAATAAATCCCATATGACTACGAAAAAGTAGAAAGACAATAAGCACAATAATTAAATAAAAGGAAAAGAAATAAATAAAATAAAAATAATAACAATAATAGACAAAAAAGATTAAGAAAAAAGAATAAGAAACTAGTAAATAACTGCAGTACAGTAAAAACCTTAGAATGTAAGGAAAAAAGAAATATGAACACACCCAACATACATACAAACATAGATGTGAAAAAGCAAAAGTGAAAACAAAAGGAAAAAAGGAGGGAAAAGGGGAAATCATAAACTACAACAAAAGGTGTAACACCGTACTCGGCCTTTGTGGACTGCATTTCTCCACTCGCTCCAATCAGAAGCCATGTTCTCAGTTATCTGCTGCTTCTTCATGTCTCTTTGAACTACTTCCCCTCGAGTAATTTTAAGTTTACCTCTTCCTCTTCTTATATTTTCCTCCTATAATTGTTAAGGCGCTAAGTCAAGGTGAGTCTGTGGCTAGCCGCTAAAACGACTAGTCTACTAGGGGCCTGACTAGTCGTCCATAAAGCGATAGATTACTTACAATGCACAGTTTATAGAGGGCCAACGTGCTCCAAATCACCCGATATAAATTTTCTTGTGCGTGCCTCAAAATTTGCCTAAAAGTGGGGTATGGGGGAAGGTGTTGAAAATATAATTCCCCACGTTGGAAAACTTAAGCCTTGTGGTCGTAAATAAAAACCCTGCGACTTAGTGAGTTACTCCACTCATTGCAAATTGGTTTTGAGTTGAGTACTTAATCACTTCTTTTCCGTTACACATGCAATTTTCTGCAATGAAATCATAGAATATATTTGCAGCACTTGCTAATCTGCTATCCACCGTCTCAGGTATTGGCGGTTTTAGAAAATAGTCATATTAGTAATTTATATGTAGTTTACTAAGAGACTCGTAATCAGTTGGTAACTTGGTATTGTGTCTGTTGTAGATGATTGGCTATTATTATAGTTCTTGGTTCTCTTCTTCCAAATGTTTCTTGTTTAGTTGCGTGACATATTTTGTTGCAGACTGAACTTCATGGATTAGCTGCTCTGCAGTGGTCTATTTGTCAAGACTCACTTACTAGGTATATATGAATTTCTTGTTTAACAACTTTCTTCTAATCTATAGTTATGTGTCTTAATTTAGCAAAATAAAATAAAATAATAATTTATGTGTCATAATGTTCCATATATATAACATATATTCTTGCAATACCTATTATGTTTTCCCCGTTTCTATTTGAAAATGCACACACACTCTTTTTCTGCTTAGGTAGACTATATCGGAGAGTCCATATGCTTTTTGACTTTTTTTTGACTCATAGTATCATCTTTGTCCATCTCTTACGGGAGAGATTGTAAACTGTTTCACGTTGACAGGTTCAACGAGGCTCGAGTTATGTATGAGAAGCTTCAGTCTCATCCGAATGTTGATGTAAGCAAGAAAGCAAGGGAATTTATGTTTGGCTTCGAGGTAACTTGTTATGAGCCCTGCCTAAAAAGTCAAAATTTTTATAGCAGGATTATAAGTTAGTTTATATGCATGGTCCTAGGGCCAAAGAGTGCTAAGTTATGAGGAATTAGACATGCTGACATTGTGATCTTAAGACAAAATGATCGGTAACAGGAACATTAACTTGAAATTTATTTTTATGTCTTATAAAGTTTGATATAGTCAGCACCGTGAATAATAATGATAAGTTTTTTTTTTTCAAAGAAGAAGACATATCAAGTAGTATATGCTATGGACTGAAAAATGGTTAATAATTTTGGTAAATTGAAAAATTATGCACATACTTTTAAAATCTTATTTTCGTTTTTGGATTTCTTTATGAAATGGTTTGTTATCATATTCATCTTGATAAGTCTTCCTGCTAAAATAACTTGGTTGATGGCAGGCCATGGAGATGTTGAAGGTAAGGAGATCGACGCATTCTCCGATGAGCACAGGTTACCAAAATTACTTTGATGCTTTTGTCAAAGATAAAGCCACCTACTCCCAAGAAGAGAGGGATGTTATTGAAGGTGCAATGAATCAAGCCCTCCCATATATTGTATTTCTAGTTTCTCCTATATTTATTATACTACTCATTGCTGTACAGAAAAGGATCTAATTTGAATATTCATTTGCAACTAGTATGTAATTAATAAGTTTTTATCCTTCAAATTACCTAAAAAAATAGTAAATTAAAAAGAAAACAGGTTTATCCTTTGAATTGAATATTACTTCCAGACTCCCAATTATCTCCTTCTGATGTGATAGTTTTGCTCAAGTGCAAGATTGAGTCGATAGAAGCTTCTTTGTGAACAAGTATGTTAAAATTGCAACAATTTTGTACTATTTTTATTATATGATTATCGGAAATTGATCAGGAGGAAATCCCACCGGCCAAAATAAAGGGGAAAAAGAAGCAGGAGCAGCACTATAGTTCTGTATAATAGGGTATAAATGGGGTATTCCCTCGAATAAGAGACAAAAATATTTTTTTTTAAAAAAATTCTTTTTTTTGAACGATTGGCAGCTCACTATTTTAAAAGCTAATGCTGAATGTGAGGATTGCTAAGTGTGCCATTGTCAGTGAAATCTTAGCCCGATGGTTAAGACTAAGGTGGTGTTTGATTGCATCTTAATACATGTTAATAGTCCATCTCTTAATGCATTTAACAGTCCACGTCTTTGTATTAAGAGATCCTCTGAATAGTTAAGATACAAATATGAGTCTAAACTATTTAGAGGACCTCTTAATACAAAGATATAGGCTCTTAAGATGCATTAAGAGATGTGTTATTAAGATGCAATCAAACACCACCAAGAACATGTGACTTTTAGCTCTTAAGTTTGATTCTCACATTTGTGTAAGTTTATTTATTTATTTTTTTATGTGAATTTTGTTTCTTCTTTTATGCAAGGTTATTTTGTTGTGAAGTTTGTTTATTTCTTTATGTGATGCTTCATTGATTAGTGTACTTTTATAAGAATTCATTGTTAACTTAAGATATTTTCAAAATCAAAATTGACATGAATTTTTTTTAGTCGATAGAATGATAAAATTTGTTAATTATTCAAAAAATACTACCTTTATAAGATTTATTGTTTCATAATTTTTGATGAATCATGTAAATTTTAAGTTTAAAAATATTTTAAATTGATTTTCAAAAGTCAATAATAATCTTATAATTTGAAACGGAGGTAGTACTACATTTGGATGTCTGAAGTGCATAATGTATATTCAGGTATCCCAAGTATGATAATGCAGTGAAGCCAAAGATCTTAGCTACCCTGTGAGCATAGTTGGGTACTGATATATTAAATTTCTAGGATGATATGACAAAAAAATGTTTATTTTTTTATTTTTTTATATATTTTTATAAGTAAAATTAGGACAATATTCCATAATTACTCTGGGAAAAGCTCTCTTTCTAGAGGAAGTTATGCGAAGTCACTGAAGCTATTTGGAGCTTATGATTTTACTCTATAGATAGAACATGATAAAACTACAGTGATCATAACTAGAATACAAACACAGAATTGATTTTTAATTCTTTGCAGTAATTCAAATATTTGATATGATTATCTTGCCGCTGCTTCTGATTGGTAATAATAACAATGATTAGAAAATTTGGATAAAGATCTCTTATTTGCGTGCATTCCGTGTACTGGTACTATGGTTTTGTATCACACTTCTGAATTGTGATATGAGAACTAAAAGCCTCGTGCATTTTTACCATAAGTAGCATATTTTATATTCGACTTCGTTGTGCACATCCAGTAGATCACCGTTACTTATAACCATGATCCGGATATGATTGATAGATGAAGTTCAAAATTTAAGGTAGAAATGAGATGTATAGAAGTGATGCTACTTATTGCGGCATTGCGCACATTGGCATCAAAGTAGTTAAAAAGCGCATAAAGCTACTTACAGTTTGACAAATAATTCTCTGTAATCTCAACAGGATCTTGGAAAAATCTGTGTATACTTTTCGTTGTACCTAACCTCATCTTATAGCTTGGTCAAAGTGCAATAATTTTAAGAAATAACGAACCGATGTCATGTATGATGTACCTGTCTCAACATGGAGTTTTCATGTTAGTTAGTATTGCACACTTGGTGCATAATTTTACTGGAATTTGTTCATTATGTTCATCATGACAATGCGTTGCTTTTCACGTGGTGACGTAATTACTCCCTCCATTCCACAATTAGAGATCGGCTCTTTTTACATAGCGATTGTGGGGCGTGGGGCGTGGGGCGTGGTTGATCGTTAAGGTCCTATGGTTCTTTTTTTATCCGGTCTTAGAAATATTACTATAGTTCTAATTGATATTAAGAATAAGTTTTTAAAACTAACATATTTGGATCATTACTAACAATTTTATTAACAAGTCAAATTAGTGAACTTGACCGAAATGGAAGGAAAATGAAATGGAGGAGATTTTTGTCCATGTGGTGATGTTAAGTGCTCACGTCTCTTCATTTTTAAATGCATTAACTTGTCGGCATGTGATTAATATACTAAAGCTCAAGTCCATATCCTTGGTTTCATGCTCTTGCCGTCATTGTGATAACACTTGCCTGATTATGTAACTATTTGTGATTAGTGGTGTACCACTAGTTTCTAGCTTTTATAGTTGATCATGTTCATATAAACAGTTTAGTATTCTATGTGCATAATGATCTTTTTGCACAATTCACGTTTATACTTGTACTTTGTTCTAAAATTATAAATATATTTATAAAATGATAACTTTTAAAAGTAATTTTTATTTCCAAATGTACTCTTAATATTAGTTAACAATTTTATAGCGGTGATGTGATTCTAGTAATAATAATAAAAATATAATGATAAATGAAGAATGTTACGTCACTTTATAGTATTAAAAAAAAATGTACCTCTAATTTTGAAAAGAATTAAAAAAACATAACTCTAAATTTGGAAAATAGAGAGTAGTAAACTTGATCCGTATTAGTATGTTATGTTTGGTTACTAATTAAGTTTGCAGTATTTAGATCTCTAAACGTATCGAATTATTTTTTGTGCATTATATTTGAACTTCAAATACTGCATGTGTGAATTAAATAAATTGCGTTTATAATAAATTATTTCAACACATTTTAACTTTTAAAGAATCTAAATGCTCTAAATGCGTTTATAACCAAACACGCAGTTAATGGAGGAGCAAAATGGAAATATGATCCTATTTTTGTTTGTGTTTCCCTGTTTTCTGGTCATAAGAAAGCATCCTTGGTATTGTTTTGCAAGAAACAAAAAGCATATACCCTCTATGCTCTTTTTCCTGCTTTAAATAAACATAGAATTCGACAGGATCTTGAAAAGCTTCTCATTAGTTATCTTTATCTATTACACTTGGTGCCTCAACTATAATGGTCTCTAATGGAGTTTAGGCTTTTCATGTTTTATGCACTAATATATCTCTGTATGCTATGTGCTAGAGGTATATGCTGATCGTTATCTTTTACAAAACCATGAGTTTTTTTTTCTTCGACTTAATTTACGCGGTTGATGAAATTGCTAGACTAATAAGTGTTACTTAAAGTATTAAATAATTGTAAAACAATTACAAAAGTGTCACTAAATATATATTTACTTCATTTTTACTCTGACAATATTAACGGCCTTAATTTATGGCATATGAATTGTAGATTTCTTATCAAAAAATTATGTGCGTCACTTTTGTTTCGGTCTACTTACTTTTCTTGAAATATCCTTTCAATTTAATACTCTCTCCGTCCCAAATTAATTGCTCAGTTTTGATTTTTTAAAATCAAATTGACCATTTTTAAAACTAATATTTTCACTATTTTTACTAAAATATAGGTGAAGAAATTATAACCAAAAGAAAGTATATACAATTTATTACTAACCCCAATTTTTATAATTTTAGAAATATATTTATATATGCTTAATTATTAATTCTAAAAATAATCAATTTGACTTTAAAAAGTCAAAACTGAGCAATTAATTTGGGACGAAGGGAATACTATTTATTTTTTATATTTACCTGCTTTATTCTGGTTTCGTGATGTATTTCTCTTATGCTGGAGCTAAATCCATTCAGCACGAGGGGTTTTTACTTTTTACCTTTTTTTTTGGTGGTGCAGAGGTTTTATTTTATTTTAGCCATACTTTTTCTCATATTTGTCCGTACATTATTTTGAAAAGTTTTAATAGAGTCGTGGTTTGGCTGACTAGAGGTTGCATTGTGGTACTTCATTGATGATGCTGCAGGTTTACTAATTTTGAGATGACTAGCTACCGCATACAATATAATCTTTCTATTTCTCTAAAAGAGACCCATTTTCAAAAAAGTTAAATCTAATTTTTTTTCCTTTTTTTTATATAATAATTATTGAAAATTTTCAATTTTACTGTCACAATCTCAATAAAAAATTGATATTCACATGAAGATGATGTTTCTGCACGTGGGTTCTTGCTTCTTATCCTTTTTTTCGAAAAAGGTGGGTTCAACATAGATAAATCAAACTTTTATGTGAAGATATAAATACTCCATCCGTCTCAAATTAATTGCTCAGTTTTGATTTTTTTAAATTAAACTGACTATTTTTAGAATTAATAATTAAGCATATATAAATATATTTCTAAAATTATAAAAATTGGGGTTAGTAATAAATTGTATATACTTTCTTTTAGTTATAATCTCTTCACCTATATTTTAGCAAAAATAGTAAAAAGATTAGTTTTAAAAATGGTCAATTTGACTTTAAAAAGTCAAAACTAAGCAATTAATTTGGGACGGAAGGAGTAATATATTGAATTTAATATTTTTGTAAATTTTACATAAAAGACTGGGACGAAAATGACAATCGGAGAGGATAGGGGTGGAGATTACACATCTCACTTCATTTTGGGTATAGATATTCTTCGTACTCAGTTCATTTTTTTATAGAGATTTAACCCTTGATAACTATATTCCCTTGTGAAATTTTTTAAAAATAGTAATAAAAAAGCCTACTTGTTTAATTATATTTACAATAATATATACGTGATAATAAAACATGATGAAATTAGTAACAATAAAAACATAAATTTGATTACTACTTTAGTTTTCACCTATTAATACATATATATATATATATATATATATATATATATATATATATATGAAAGCATATATTATAATTATGTAAATATATATGAATATAAATATTAATTTAATTTATATATAACAATTCGGGGAGCATTCAGGGTGGAAAATGTCATCCCCACATGTAATAATCCGGTGAATCACCGTCCCTGATCAAAAACAAAATCATCTCCCCATTTGAGAGGGAAAATTTGGAGATCACTGTAGAGACGGGTCAAAATTACCATCTCTTATTGAGGGTCATTTATTTTTATAAAACTTGTGAAAATCATATACGGGAAGGAAATATCAATTCTCATTTATTAACATGTTATTACTATTAAAATAAATATTTCTTAAATTTAAACTTAGACCTTAAGTGAAAGTATTCTTAAAGTTTATAATTTTGCAAATAGATGTTGTTAGGACAATTGCATATTTTGATTTGATGATGATGAAATAATATAATGTTTATTTGTACTAGTAGTTTTTGTGAACTCTTTAAATATGAAATTAATGTATAAGAATTTAGAGTAGAAGATCAAGCTTGTTAGGTTGATCTATTGTAATACCCAGAAAATAATAATAATTTATATATATATATATATATATATATTTTAAATATTTTAATTGGACCTTATAATTTGTTTGAGTCAAACTAGTTATTTAATTTATATGGGCTAATAAATATTAATAAGTGATGGTTATTAACTTGGTAAAATTGGGCTTTAAAAATTATTAGATCCAATTTGTATTTTACATTATTAAATCCTACTAATATTAAGAGGGTTAATAACATATATTAATAAATAATTAAAACCTAGTTTTCTCACATACATCAGTTCCGAATTGGCTAAGAAAAACAGAAAAAACGAAAGCGAAGCGTCTGGCGGCTAGCAGAGAAGGGAAACAATTCATGTATAAAGAGAAAGAAAGTGACAGATTCATATCGGTATTTCTGTGAATAGATAAAGAGGTAATCAATTGTTTAATCGAATTCATGACTCTGTACGTGAGTTGCTTTATTAAGTTACTAAATAAGTTATGTACTTGTCATATGAGTTATTTTTATTAAGATACATAATGGGTGATGTACTTCCAGTTTCTATATTGTTAATATTATGAACAATGTATTAGGTGAAGATTTTGGTTCCAGTTCAGGCCATGTATTTGGCATTATAGTTAATAAATAAAATAAAATTGTAATATACTAGTTTAATATAATAATGGAGGTTGATTTCTGGATATAGAATATTAAATAATAATATGTATAATTGTACTTAATTAATAGATATTCATTATTTTTGTGAATAGGTCGGATTGAAAGAGACTAAAGAGTTAAATTTGAAATATAAATTTTGGGTATTATATTACTTAATCCAGGTACGGATTCCGTACTCTTTCAGCGAAACTCTTGTGATTTTAATTTGATTTGTTTGCTACTTGTTTCGAAAGTTAGTATTGCCTCTCATGATTATTTACTGCCAAATTTATTGCGATAGTTCATTTTGGCGTCGATATTTAGAACTCCTATTTGTATTCTTTAGATTAGTGTATCGTGTATAGAAATTATTTTGATATTCGTAGAATATATATGTCAAGATATTTTAGAGACCTTGTGCTGATAATTCATTCGATTTGACATGTATATATTAGAACCCCATTGTGTTGATATTGTGTCGCATGTGTTGTGACATGGTATTTTTGTTAGATTATACCGTAGGGTATACCTGAGCTATAACCACCTGTGGGGGTACCACAGGCATGTCCTCTTGGCACCGAGGCATGACACCTTCCGTGGCGGTGTGATCAGTCCACGGCGTCTCCGTTTTGTGCTCCGTTGGGAGTTGGCCATTGGTGATTTGTTGTGGGAGGCGAATGGGTCGACCCTAGTTTTCTGTTCTGTTTAGTTCTGCGGATTGGTGATGTTTGTGCCGAACACGCCTTCCGATTTTACATGCATTTGGATTCGCGATCTAATGTGTGTAACTTGCCTGTTTGGTATTATTTGACTTGTCTGTGTGGCAAGGTATATTTCTGTTTTGTTTTGAGCTCGGTATGAAATAACACCAGTCATTTGATTCAGCCTATTATTTCATTGTGTTACTTATGTTCGTTTCATTTCAGTTCATTTGATTAAGTTAGTTGGTCAATTCATTGTTCTTGTATTCTATATCCGTACTGGGCATTTGGCTCATGCTGTGTTTTTCTTCCGGCAGGTAATCAGGGGGACCAAGGGCAAGTGTGATGAGAGCTCTTTTTTTTTCAAATGATTTAGATAATTTGTTTAGATTATGATACATTGGTTTTATTGGAGTTGTAATAATTATTTCGAATTGTGGTTTGAGCCAGTTTGACGGTTTATTATGGCTTAACTTATGGTATTTATCAATTATTAGAGATATTCTTTTGTGACATAGAGCTTTCTATTCATTTTGTAGTTTTGATGTGTTTTGTGCGTAACCTCTCTTTCTATTTTGAAAAGGGGGTGTTACATCTATTAAGCTAAACAAATGTATAGATTATAGGATTTTAATCGATAGTAAAGCTATGTGAACGATCATAAAGATGATTGAACGATCGCAGAGTTTGCTCAATGATCGTAATACAAGTCGGATATCGTAGAATCCGCTCAAAGATCGTAAGGTGAATCAAATATCGCAGAGTTTGCTCAGAGATCGTAAGGCAAAATGAAGATCGTAGAGCAAGTAAATCGTAGAGTTTGCATATCGTAGAGTCAGCCAAGCCAAATACTCTACGATCTCCATGAAACTCTACGATCAGACAAAGTTGTAGAGTATGTCAGGTCTGACATTAGACTGACATTGAGAACACTTATGGAGTGAAGATTCTGAGATGGTTGCTGATCATCCAAAGTTCAAAATGAAGATCAAATCGAGTTGTGTCTAACAACTAGTTTAGCGATGTGACGTCACCCACGTGGTTGGTACTGCAACAGTCAGATGTGACATATCAGAGCTAAAAGTAAGCTGACACATCCTCTCTAAAAGTCAACAATCAGAGATCTTCTAGGATCAGAGCATTAAATGAGTAACGACAACTTTCCAACAGAAAAATCTCGAGGTCCTCTATAAAATGGTGCAGAGATTTATTCAAACAGTACAAATCATGAATTACAAGCTGAATCGCTGTCTAAACTTCAAGAACACTCCACTCTACGAAATAAAATGACTTGTTCTGCTACTAAGTCTTTCAAAAGCTAAGCTTAACGCCACTTAGTAGCACTTTAAAAATCACTTCATCTCTTGTGATTCATTGGTCTTAGTGACCTGTTGTTACCAAGTCTAAGTGACTTGAAGAGTTCTTAGTGACCCTTTATCTTAGTGACATCTGCCAAGTCTGAGTGACTTGAAGGAATCTCAATGATTCATCGTTATAATAGATCTTAGTGATCACCTTGCATCCTTAGTGGATTTCCTACTCGTGGAGTAGAATAGTGGACTAGGAGTTATTTGTGCTTCGAACCACTTAAAAATTCCCTGTGTCATTTACTTTCTTGCACTTATATTTCTGCACTTATTTTTTTTTTATATTTGTTTGTGACTTAATTCCACAAGTGGACTAAATTCAAAATTGAAATTTCTTTAACTCTTTGAAGGGGTTTTTCGAACTAATATTTCAATGTGCATAATTAAATTAAATCCGTTTAATTTATAAATCTGGTAATACTTCCTTAAAAAAAAAGTTTAAAGGATCTATTCAACCCCTCCTTCTATATCTCTTAGTGCATCTGGGAAACAAGTGGTATGAGAGCAGGTTCTCAGAATCTAAGCTTAAACCGCTTGAGTAGATCAATGTCACAAAATAAAACCAGTTCTGAGCTTGGTGGTGGAAACAAGCCACCCCTTTACAATAAAGATAAGTTTGCTAACTGGAAGGTTCGCATACAGACATACATGTACGCTATCGATGAAGACTTGTTCGATGCAGTAATTAGTGGGCCTTATGTACCAACAAAGCTTGCACCAACAACAGATGATCTAAACAAGGTAGGAGTAAAGCAAAGAGCAAAGTGGATAAATATGGAGAAAAAATTAATGCAGCTGGATAAGAGGGCTTTAAACATCCTATTCATAGCTCTAGAAGATGAGTTATTCAAAAATGTCGTCAACTACGAAACAGCTAAGGAAGTATGGGAAGCCTTGCTGGTTATGCATGAAGGGACCGAAGAAGTAAGGGAGAATAAATAGTCTTTGTTGACCCAGCAGTATGAGATGTTCTCTCATATGCCAAGCGAGAGCATAACAGCTATATATGAGAGATTTAATGTCCTGCTCAACTCTCTAAGAGCTTTTGGGAAAGTCTACCCAAGGACCTCAACATCAAGTTTATGAGGACACTGCCTAACAAGTAGGATGCCAAAATCACTGTTATTCGAGAGTTGAAGAATCTGCACGAGATGACAGTGCAGAAGCTCTATGGTAATCTCCTTACCTATGAGCTAGAGCTAAACCAGCGAGCATAGACTATCTCAGAAGGCAAGAAGAAAGAAAGAGGAGTTGCGCTCAAAGTGTCAGAAGCAACCTCCAAAGCCCTAGTTGAAGCAGATTTTAATGATGATGGTTAAGCCGATGATGAAGATATTGCTTTGTTGGCCAGAAGATTGAGAAAGTTCATGCGGAAAAGCAGAAGCAGCAGGCTAAGAAGGTACTTCAACAACAACAAAAGCAATAACAATCGAGATCAAGTTAAAGACCTGTGCTACAACTACAAGAAGCCAGATTATTATATCACAGAGTGCACCAAGACCCTTGCAAGAAGGGCTAAAGAAGGATACGAAGAAGTCAGCTCTAAAGAAAGAGTTTAAAGGCTACAAGAAATTTCAGAAGAAAGATAAAGGTCTTGTAGCTGAAGGATCGTGGAGTGACTCGGAGAATGACTCGAGCTCTGAGTCAAGTGAAGATGAAGGACCTCATGTGGCCAATATGTGCTTAATAGCCATAAAAGCAGACAACGGGAACACCACTGATTGTCAAGAAATTGACATCAGTGAGGTATTTGACTTCAACTCTCCTGATGTTGATATTGATGATCTAAAAATTACTTTGCATGATATAACCTCAGATTTGCATAAATATATGAAATAGTTCAGGGTTCTATCAAAGGACTATTCTTTTTTTCAAGAGGAGAAAGAGAATGTTCAAGTAGAACTGGAAACAGCTCTGCGAAGTGCTTCTTCTCTCTCCAATCTTAAAACTAAGAACGAGAGATTGAGACAGATAGTTGAACTTAATGCACATATAGAGTCAATTCTAATTTCTAAGATAGAGGAACTGGAGAAGACGATCTCTACGTGGAATAGGGCTTCTTCGTTTATGGATTCCCTGATCACAAGTCAAAGAGTAGTCTCCGATCGATAAGGTTTGGGATTTGGGGATTCTTCCTCAGATCCAAGTGTGGATAAATTGCTGGAAATTAGCAAAAACAATGCTTCTACTTCCTATAGATGCATTATGTTTGTGAAATTCACAAAGGTCGCCGAGCCGATTATTCCTAACTGTCCGATCTCTGCATATCAAATTGTTGTCCCTGAGAATAATAGATCACATACTGGTCTAGGATTCGTGAAATCGCAAGGTAAGCCTAAATCTACCTTCAAGCCTCAAAGGGTCGTTAGAGTTAGGCAAAACTAACTCTACGAACCAACCAGGCCTGAAACGTAGAGTTGACTTCCACCCTACAAAACCACAGAATCGTAGAGTAGTATGGAAGCAGAGAGAGTTTCAGCCAAGAAGAAAGGCTGCAAATAGCTATCATCCACACATGTGTTTGATGAGAAGGAATCCACACACACACACACATGCATCATATTAAATGTTATACCTATCATGAGTATGGTCATGTAGCTGCATTATGTTACTTTAATGATTATTATCCTACTTATTATAGACCTAAAATCAAGCAGATTTGGGTCCTTAAGGGTACTAACAAGTCAGGACCCAAGCAAGTTTGGGTACTAAAATAAAAGCTAATTCTTATTGCATGTATAGAGCTCTACTAGTTCTATCTGGTATCTCGATAGTGGATGCTCAAGGCACATGACCGGCAACAAGGCTCTCATGTCGAACTTTAAGGAAAAAGATGGTAATACAATTGTCTTTGGAGACAATAACTCTGGGAAAACTCGAGGAAATGACTCAATTGGCAATAGTGCAGTATCGTTCAACAAAGTATTATATGTTGAAGGGCTAAAGCAAAATTAGTTAAGCATCAACCAATTGTGCGACAAAGGGCATCAAGTCATCTTCCTCAACAACCAGTGTCAAGTTCGTGATCTGAAATCAAACTCGTTAAAGCTAACTGGGACTAGGGAAGACAACACGTATGTGGTTAATCTTGCTGAGCTAAGTTCAACCGAGACAACCTGCTTCTTTGCTAAAGGTTCAAAAGATATTAGCTGGATGTGGCATTGAAGATTATCCCACTTGAACTTCAAAAACATGTCAAAGCTTGCCTCTAAAGACCTAGTCTCAGGATTTGCCAAAGCTAAATTTCGTCAAAGAAAGACCCTGCAAAGCTTTTCAGCTGGGAAAATAGATAAAAGTCTCATTTAAAAGCAAGACATATAACTTCAATGATAGGCCCTCACAATTACTTCATATAGATCTCTTCGGGCCTATTTTAACTGCTAGTCTTGGAGAAAAAAGATACTCACTAGTGATAGTAGATGACTACACCAGATCACATGGGTATTCTTTCTAAGTTCTAAGGACAAAATCAGCTCTCAACTGATCAAATTCTTCAAGCTGGTTGAGAATAAGAAGGGCGACAAAATCAAAGCAATAATGAGTGATCATGGAAAGGAATTCGATTTCTCTGAGGTAAATAAGTTATGTGAAGTCAACGGCATTCATCATAATTTCTCAGCTCCAAGAACTCCATAGTAAAATGGAGTAGCTGAAAGGAAGAACAAAACTCTCATAGAGGCAGGAAGGACACTTCTAACAATAGCCCGTCTTCCTGAATATTTTTGGGTTGAAGCTGTCAATGTGACGCCCCCAAATCCGGGTTACCGTAACCTCGGGTATGGTGCTCATGTTACAACACAACTAACTACTAACTCATCATTAAATAACATAAATAATTGATAAAGTCTCGATTAATTAAAACTTTACAACATCTTTCTATTCCTGAATCGTAATCTTTACATCTTTCTTAACATCCAAAATATTGGTCAATAATGTAATATAATATCTCTCATACCTATATTACATTATCCTAGGTTTGCTAACCTTTAATAATACAAATTATCATTAATTCAGAGTAATACATCAACTATTTCATTAATAACATTAACTTCTAAATACATTAAGTACTAATATATCGTCTAATATTTTTTACAATATTAAATATGTACTAATATTACAATTAATACAAAATAGCTTTAATCACTAACTTTTTCTTTATCTATCCCGAATCATTCGGTCCACTCTGGTTTAGTTGAAAACATTTATATATAGCAAGGGTGAGCACGACGGCTCAACAAGTTTAACAATTACCACATAACACATAATTCATGTATCATGCATGCTTAGTAATGTATCCATGTATTATATTTATACATGTGGACATATCAAAACGTAACCCATGATTCATATTATCATGCTTTTCATCCTCACAAGTATATAAATCAACAAAAGTAATTAAACTTCCATCAACAGTTTAATAACAACAGTTCATGACAGTTTATTGTATAAAAACACATTTCGTATGTTTGCACATAAAAGTATTTCACAGATAGGAGCAAGTTCTGAAAAACTTGCCTTTACCGGCGTTTTATCACTACACCAACTTCTACATTCCTTGCACAACTTACATTATATGTGGGATTAATAACAAAACACATTATCAGTCAAAACTTGACTATTAGTTTGATCTTATATAAGACCCTAACCTTAATTCATCTTCCTTTCTATATTGCCTTTATATTAATTATATCGGTATATCAAATAGTTATTTATTAGATTCTTAATCATATTGGTTTTACTTATTTTATGTACTGGTTTATAATACCGGACCTTTTAATTTATCTCTAAAATTTTCTTCTAAGTTCAATTTTACACCTTTTGAGTTGTCCAAAAAGTACTACAAAACTATTACATATTTGGACTCTTCACAAAAAACTGAACAACATATCAAAAAACTACGTAATGCCCAAAAATTAACTAGGTGAACCAAAATGGCTCGGCATGCTAAAAACAACACAACACTGCCAAGGCAGCCTGCAACTGCCCAGATTCTGCAAAACAATTTCCAGAAATTTGCATTTTTTTGTGATTTTCGAGCTAGTTTTGTGAATTTTTATCTCATTCGTTACAGATCGGATTAAATCTATTTTCGGATATATTCTACTTCATACTACATAGTATTTTTAAAAAATATAGCATGTATGAAAAGAATTTGGCAAGACCCAAAAACAGTGACCCGAAACAATCTGTTCATAGCAGTTTTCGCACTTAAAATATTTTTCTGTTTCTGCATAATTGCAACTTCTTAATTTTTTCAACCTCCTTTGAGGAATTTTAACTCATTCATTATAACTTCAATTGCCATCATTCTTAGACATAATTGTAGACCCTGCTACAGTGTATTTTATAAAAATAAGAGTTGTCTCAATTGACTTCTTTAAAGGATCAAAACAATCATCCGAAAAACTGTATTTAGCACAATTTTTGGTTTTTGGACAAGTTTGCTAAAAACTTTTAAAAACCGTTTTGAACTTAATTTCAATTATTCATACAACCTATAACTCACATATACTCACAATTTACAAAGAAAACCAATTAATTTCATGTTTTAATAAAATAACCTCATTGAGGCATCTTTTTCAAACACCCCATATACATGTTTTGAAAACTTAGGATTTTTCATGAATTCAAGGCACAATTACCAACTCTATTCTTAATATCACCTCATAACACCTGAATCCTCCATGATTCACTTCAAACACAATTTCTATGATACATTATTTTACATACTAGATTAATACACTAGTATGCTAATTATCCTCTTTTACATTTAACAAGTACCACATTGGTTAAGCTCTTACTATCTAGGTTACCAACTTATATTTAACACATGCATTTCCCTTATTCATTCCATGTAATAGTTTTAATATACGAATACATAGAATCATGTATGAGCATACATAGCATACATTAGTTACTTAGTTCATACATTTTCCCAAATTTACACCTTTTTTATCTAAGTATAGCTAGCATGACATGATTTCTTCAACATTTTACACTAAAAATAATAACACAAGTCAAACCATGCCTTTCTACATGGTCAGAACTCATTTCCCAGCCCAGCTCTAATTTGCAAAAAATATGATTTTCTAGGGTACTTTGGATTTTTTTATAATTTTTCACATTGATCCAATAACTCTCAAATTTTGACAAGGATATAGACCATGCTATAGAGTATTTAATCCATCATTTAGTTGTTTGAAAACATCAAGTTAAAGCCTTCAAATCAAAGGCTCAAAATGCAAGGTCATAGCTGTTACAACTGATGCAGTGCAGCAGTTTCAGCTATTTTCTAGGCTACTTTAGGGGTTTTATGAATTTTTGTGTTAACCTATTTGCTTCCAAGTTTGAACAAGCATTCAAACCATATGATATAGTATTTTATTCCATAGTTGGTTAACTAAAAATAACAATCTAAGACATTTAAAACTGAGGCTTAAAAAGAGGGTTCAACACATTCACTCTATTACAGAATTTGCAGCAGAATTGAATTTCTAGGTCACTTTGGTGATTTGTAAGAATTGTTGTGTTAGGCTTTTGACTTCCAAATCTGGACATGCATTTAACCCATATGATAAGGTATTTTTCTCTCCACCAGTGGAAGCAAGCTAGCCCTCTATGTTGGTTGGGGGAAGAGGGCATTTCCATCGCGAAGAAGGTTGGTCAATTGAGCAAGCAAGTTTAAGTCTTCTCAAAACGGGGCTTAATCTGGTCTGTTCAACACATGCCTAAATTGGCCTTGTTTGACTCTAACTCTGCAACTTCCCTTGCCATTTGGCTTATTTAGACATCTGAACATTGATCACATAGAACCTTTTATCAATTTACAACCACCCCACATAGCAATTTTCACTTTTTGACTCATGGATACATAAAACACATAATCTATGCAATTCATATATTTGCTAAACACTAACATATTCTGCAAATTTTTATGTAATCAAACCTTTTAGCAAATTTTCTTTCAAAACTTTTGTTTACTTAAGTGTAGAACTACCATGCTTCTAAGTTCATTACTCATAACATCATTACTTGAGTTTCTTTCCTTTTTTTTATAGACGAAACTAACATGATCACTATTGTTATTCATAACCCATGCTACATTAGCATATAAGCATCTATGTAGGCAGTTATTTACTCTTATAACAGATGGAAAAGGTCTTGGGCTGGACTGTACACTTAGCATAACACTTAGCACATGACAGCCCTCTCTCAAGCATTTTATCAAACACATAAAGTGCAGTCCATATAATCACTTTACATGGCTATATATATATATATATATATATATATATATATATATATATATCTACACACATATAGCACATAACTCCTTCTATATTCCAACCTTATGCCTCTCGGACCCTTCATGGTCCCCAAACACAACACAAACAACAGCCACTAGTCACAAACATGATCGAACAAGTAAAAAAATATGGAACATATACCATAGCTGTAGTTTGCTTACCTTGATCAAGCTTAAAGTTGCTAGTTTTCTTCTTGTAAACAATAGTGCTACTACTAGCTGCAACTACTGCTCACTCCCTTCTAGTTCCCAGTCGGAGCTCTCTCCCTCACTCTATATGGCTGTTACTTATCTCTTAGTTCTGAAATGGAATGGAAAGAAGCTAACAACTTTGGGGGGTAGAAGAGCTAGTTTTAACTGACTAAGCCCCCTCTGCTGGTCAGTTCTATGGCCCTTAGATGGCCTCTACATTGCCCCCTAGCTAGAGATAGCCGTCTAGTTAGTTTAGTGGCTAAACATCCCCTATTGAGCTGCCCCTTCCTATTTCCCTAGCCCCCTATTGTAGCCTCCTAACTACTTAATTAACGGCTAACTAAGCAAACTATTTGACTTCACCAATTTGAAACTAAATCAGCTCACTCTCATTTCCATTTGGGCTGCCGAAATGGCTGATAACAAGTCTACGAATTAGCTTTTGTTTGGGTCTTTGGTAATAGTCTGGGCTTGCAAACATATCTGAATAGTTGAATTAATTACATGGACTATTATATTAATAAACAAGGTCCTGCAATTTTACCCGTGGTCAATAAGTTGTAATGTAACATAATAACTTAGTTCTAAAATAATTATGGGACATAACTTCGCGCTTAATCTGCAATCAATATAGTAAATAATACATAAAGATTTCTAAACTATATTTCAAATCATAGTACAATATTTTATTTACATTTAAGTATCTTGTATAAGAGTCTTGCCCTAGACCTAGACCCCACATTATTTATTCTACCTACATCCCTTCTCTATTATATTGCTCAATACGTTCTCGGATAATATTACTAATTTCATCGGCTCGAATGGTTACCATGAGTATTTCTTAATTCGTTTTTGAAAAAAATAAATAATTTAATGAGTAGAAAAACATCTAATGCATCAACTTCATCCCATAATCTTCTAAGCCAATATTCGTATTCTTAATTCCTATCGATTAAAATGATGCCATATGTAATTAAATTAAATTAATTAATTAAATCCCATATAAAAATAATCAATGAAATTAATTAGTCACAACTTAATCATTTCATTGAAGACATAGACTCATTTTAGAAAATTCTTCCATTTAAGCCATGTTGGCTTTCCTTTTCATTCTTAATAATAAATGTATACATTTAATAATACATTTATCTACCATATCACAAAAAATTAGTTAATTCCACATATTACTTTCTTTTCATTATTAATAAAAATTTCTTTATTCATAATGTTCCATAACATTCTTAGCTAGTCTTTTATTTTAAAAGTCTCTCTTCATAATTATCATATACCATATAGGTTTTTTATAGCACATAGATTAAAAAACAAATTAATTCTCTTTTTACATTGTCGACAGCTGTCGACACCGAGTTTTCGCTTTCTAGTCTTTTCCAATTTTTTGCCTTTTGATTTAATGATTCTTTGGAAAAGATCGGCATTGATGTCGACGGGGTTTTGAAAGATCGTTTTTTATGATGAGCCAATTAACCAGAGTCGCCAGTTGGTATATTTGAAATGGATGTACCAACTCATCCGAGTTTTCGTTTTTTATAAATCGCTGGCTCATGTGTGACTCCGAATTAATTGGTCTGCGAATCGAGATTCATAGAGTTCGGGGGCTTGCTTAAGCGAGGGGAAGGTGTTAGGCACCCCCCGACTTCCGTGAAACACGGTTACCGCAATCTCGATGCTTTCCTATCCCTTAATTCATGCGTGTATGGGTATGTGCGCGTGTGTGTGTGTGTGTGCTTATGTGAATGTTGTGGTGAGTTTGTATGAAAGAATCGCTTGGATTTTGAGGGAAAGTCATGCTTTGAGAGTGCTTTGGAATGTCCTTCGGCTTCTACGAGAAAGCTTTATTCTTTATTAGGAAGGTTTGATTTTAATTGTCAAAAGCTAGGAGATTTTTCTTTAGGTGTTGTTTTGGCAAATCAAGAGTTTTTAAACCTTCGTCAAAATAGGAATCGAGATCTATACGTTGCTTTCGTAACTCAAATGATGGGCAACTTCTAGAATCTCTTTAACCCTATGCACAACGGTTTAATAAAATGCCATTTATTTATAAAATCAATTTGTGTGATGTTTTGGAAAACGATTTTTCTTTGCCTTCTCGTTAAAGAGGAATCGACATTCATTTGCACTTTCAATTTTAAGCCTCGTGATGCTAATACCCTACTTTGATTGATTTTATGAAAATCTTATCGTTTAGCTTTGAAATTAATTTCGTGTCATAGATCAAATCAAGCATTAAAATGCGTTGGAGTTATTCATGGGCATGTAAGCCATCAAAATAACCCCAAATGCCTACAATCACAAGTTTCACTATTTCGGGGCCTTAAACACGATTCTCGCCTTGGCGTCATTTTAAGGCCCGACGATTACATATTTACAATGAAAGGTACATCGAATTTATTACATATATCAAACGATGTCCATCATCGGATTTGGACCACGGGGTCGCGCTCCTAGGCTCACATCCAAAATCGCTACACACCCACAAGATCCTAAAAATAACAATCTAAATAAACTATGCATAATACATCATTACAACGAGCTAAAATTCACCAAATGGATGTGAACTTGTGTATTTGACTAAGATAAGGAGTATATTTGGTACAATCAAAATCAAAGAATATAAATCCTCTCTTTTTTTCCTCTCTTTTCTTCCTATTTGATTGCAAAAATTTGCTCCTTTTTCTCTCTATTTTCGTTGTTCTTGCTGCTGCCAGAATTCTTCTTCCTTCAAATTCTTTCAACCTCCTGTATGCTGTCCGAGGCTGAGCTTAAATAGGCTGGCCAGAGCCAGCCGCAGATCTATCTGCGGCTTGGCCGCAGATGGATCTGCGGCTGGCCAGCTGGCACGCCTCCCATCGCACTCAGCTGGGTAGTGCTGATTTCCTGGTTTTCCGTGCTGGCGCACCCACTTGGCCGCAGAATCTATCCGCGGCTGGCGGGCCTGACTTTCTCGATTTTCGTGCCACGCCTCGATTTTCGTGTGCCGCAACGTCGGTTTTCGCTGATAGGCTCGTATTCTGCAGTCCGGGAATTTCCGGGAGACGTGCCACCTCATTCGGGAAATGCCTGCCTCGGACGGCTTTATTGTCACGTAAACTTGGTTTGCCCAAAACATTGCGGCGGTGCCGGGCGCTCGCCCTTGTGCCCGCTCCTTCTCACAGGCCGGTTCATTTGACGATTTTGCCCTCCTATCACGGTTAGTATACGAAGCGCAAAATTTGGGTGTCTACAGCTGCCCCTCTTTATCATGTTTATGAAATGTTAAATGAAATGAACATGATAAAGAAGTAGACACACGATGCATGAATGACAGTGCATACATGATGCAACACATACAACTTATGATGCAACGCAAGATGTAAGGCATGTAACACATTTGCAAGGGTGTCAATGCATCAATCCCTGATCTGTCGCTCGTCTCGTAATCGCCGGGTCTCGTATCCTGTCACCCCTCTCGTAATCACCTTATTCCATCCCGTTGTCATCAAAGGAAGTTATTCTCCTGACTAGCTTTGAAGGGCATCCTTGGAGTTCGTCCTCGCACATCGTTCTTGGCAACCATTGCTTTTGACTCTGATAGGCTAGGACCTTGACACCTAACCTGCATGGATCACGTACATAATTATCACTTATTCAATGCATGTGACACAACATTTAAAATGAAAAAATGACCCCTGTTACAGTCTTTTGATACGATTCTACAGGTTTTGTTCACCGTTTGTCGGAGCCGGTTTTCGTCGCCGGACATCCATCTCGTAATCGCCGGTTATCGTTGCCGGTCGATTGTCTTGTCGGGGCCGGGTATCGTCGCCGGTCACCCATCTCGTAACCCCCGGTTATCGTCGCCGGTTGGTTATCTCGTCGGAGCCGGTTTTCTTCGCCGGACATCCATCTCGTAATCGCCGGTTATCGTCGCCGGTCGATCGTCTCGTCGGGGCCGGGTATCGTCGCCGGTCACCCATCTCGTAACCCCCGGTTATCGTCGCCGGTTGGTTATCTTGTCGGAGCCGGTTTTCGTCGCCGGACATCCATCTCATAATCGCCGGTTATCGTCGCCGGTCGATTGTCTCGTCGGGGCCGGGTATCGTCGCCGGTCACCCATCTCGTAACCCCCGGTTATCGTCGCAGATTGGTTGTCTTTTCGGAGCCACAGGCCGGTTTTCGTCGCCGGACATCCATCTTGTAATTGCCGGTTATCGTCGCCGGTCGATTGTCTCGTCGGGGCCGGGTATCGTTGCCGGTCACCCATCTCGTAAACCCCCGGGTATCGACGCCGGTTGGTTATTTGGACGGAGCCGGTTTTCGTCGCCGGACATCCATCTCGTAATTGCCGGTTATCGTCGCCGGTCGATTGTCTCGTCGGGGCCGGGTATCGTCGCCGGTCACCCATCTCGTAACCCCCGGTTATCGTCGCCGGTTGGTTATCTTGTCGGAGCCGGTTTTCGTCGCCGGACATCCATCTCGTGATCGCCGGTTATCGTCGCCGGTCGATCGTCTCGTCGGGGCCGGGTATCGTCGCCGGTCACCCATCTCGTAACCCCCGGTTATCGTCGCCGGTTGGTTATCTTGGATCTCAGCCCTTCCCAGGGTTTGTTATTTTTTGTCTTTTTTTTTCTTTTTGTGGATATCAGCCCTTCCCAGGGGTGCTCACCATCTTGTTGTGGTTCGCGTGGATCTCAGCCCTTCCCAGGGTTTGTTGTTTTTTGTCTTTTTTCTTTTTGTGGATATCAGCCCTTCCCAGGGGTGCTCACCATCTTGTCGTGGTTCGCATGGATCTCAGCCCTTCCCAGGGTTTGTTGTTTTTTTGTCTTTTTTCTTTGTGGATATCAGCCCTTCCCAGGGGTGCTCACCATCTTGTTGTGGTTCGCGTGGATCTCAGCCCTTCCCAGGGTTTGTTGTTTTTTTGTCTTTTTTCTTTGTGGATATCAGCCCTTCCCAGGGGTGCTCACCATCTTTGTTGTGGTTCGCGTGGATCTCAGCCCTTCCCAGGGTTTGTTGTTTTTTTGTCTTTTTTTCTTTGTGGATATCAGCCCTTCCCAGGGGTGCTCACCATCTTTGTTGTGGTTCGCGTGGATCTCAGCCCTTCCCAGGGTTTGTTGTTTTTTTGTCTTTTTTCTTTTTGTGGATATCAGCCCTTCCCAGGGGTGCTCACCATCTTGTTGTGGTTCGCGTGGATCTCAGCCCTTCCCAGGGTTTGTTGTTTTTTTGTCTTTTTTCTTTGTGGATATCAGCCCTTCCCAGGGGTGCTCACCATCTTTGTTGTGGTTCGCGTGGATCTCAGCCCTTCCCAGGGTTTGTTGTTTTTTTGTCTTTTTTCTTTGTGGATATCAGCCCTTCCCAGGGGTGCTCACCATCTTGTTGTGGTTCGCGTGGATCTCAGCCCTTCCTAGGGTTTGTTGTTTTTTGTTTTTTTTTTTTCTTTCTTTTTTTTTTTTTTTTTTCTTTGTGGATGGGATTGTTGGTCAGCTTTTGTCCTGGATCTCCCACTAATATCGTCCACGTACCATGCTGCAAAAGCCATCACTCTGATCATTTGTGAGGTTGAAAGCGACGTGCTTGTACTTTCCTGAAGATTTTCATTTTGATCGTACTTGCATGCATGAAAAAGGTGTTATGCATGATCTGGCAGATATGTTATGGACAGATGCATGTGCACCACATATGTTTAGATAGAAATGACCCATATTCAGCCAAATGATACGATTCGACCGTTGTCATTGCTTGCCAACATTTGATTGGATCACGCCCCGTCGTGCAGTGTAGTCTTTAGACTTCAACATTGGTTTGGTACTCTGCCTGTTTTTGGTCGTCTTCATTTCATCGAGTTGAGGCAGTCTGTTTCGCTTTCTGTGATGATCGACAGCTATGTTGGGCTCTTTGGCCTTTTGATCATTTCTGATGGCCAATATGCTGTTGTCCCGCATTATATCATCCTTGTATATGCTCATGCACGTGGATCATTTGGATGTCGAGGCAGTGATAGTCAGGATTGGGGAGAAGCCCAATGACGAGAAGTTCTGTGCAGCCTTAGCTTCCTTCCATTTCATGATTCTTAACTGCCCCTGCCTTGGCGCGTGTCGCTGCCAAAAATTTCTATCGAAAACTCGCGATGTTGACCGTGCTGAGTTATCCACAGCTCTGCAAGATCCTGCATATCAGATGACTAACAAATGCCAAAACTTGAAAGCTCGGGCCGTTTGTGTTAGTTCAACACAAAGGTATTATAATCTCGACACAAAATGCAGTTAAAGCACATGAAATTGAATATCTATTTTTTTTTTTTTTTTTTTTTGTTTTTTTTTTGTTTTTTTTTTTTCAATCCCTCGTGAGTTGATGATTTTCTTTTTGACGAGTTATGAAATCGTAAAAGCACCTTCAAGCATTCATGGTCATTGTATGTGAGTAAGGTCGAATTCAAAAGGATTACCTTCCCTCGTCAAAGGCACTCTGTCTCCATTCTCGACAACGTCCTTAGCAGGATTGACGTCATATGACAAATGCACTATGCGATGCAGCATTCAGTAGGGGTTTCTCTTCCATGACTCATTGTTAAGGCCGAGAGTTTTTTTTTTCGCATTATCCCTTCTCTTTATTAGTCCACTTCACTTGTCTCGTTTTCTTAGGCTTTTCAAAGTTACCCATTTAACGAGTTTTGGACCAATGACTCCCGAACCAGACGGTTTTGGGGCATTAGGTGTACAGACACCCCTTCGGGTTTATTTACTCGAGTAACAAAGGCCACGGTTCGAGACAAGCTGGTGGTCTGCACCATTCATTCTTTGCTTGACCTTGCGCAAGATTCGTTTTCTTAGGCTTGAGTTACCCATGTAGCGAGTGTTAGGCCGGTGACTCCCAAACCAGACGGCTTTAGGGCACCAGATGTAGAGACACCCCCTAGGCTTAATTACTCGAGTAGCCCATGCCACGATTCGAATCTGCTCGGGCCTCCTCTACTGTAATGCTCGTTTTCTTAGGCTCTGAGTTACCCATGTAACGAGTGTTGGGCCAGCGACTCCCAAACCAGATGGCTTTAGGGCACCAGGTGTAGAGACACCCCTCGGGCTTAATTACTCGAATAGCCCAGGCCACGATTCGAGACATTAGCTTGATAATCAATTATCGTCTGACTTCTCGATATTAGCTTGATAATCATTGACTGTCTGACTACGTGTTTAATTGTCATCAACGTCGTCCTAGTTTTATACCCCACAACTGAAAGTTTGTGCAAATGCAAAGTGAAGGCTGTCACATGAGGTCGATTCTGTCGCAAACGTTGCTTTGAATTAAGGCTTTGTACCCGATCAAAAGGTTGAATAGCCTTCTTCATCTAATCATACTCACGATCGTGCTCCACGGTTGCTTGTCAGAATTAATCCGATTCATATCAAGCCGAATAAAATCCCCTTTCACGCGGATCATCGTATCCCGGGAAAACTATGCTTGACAAATGCCAGATGATCGTACCGTTGAAGATTAACATGTTGATGGGATTGTTGCATGGGATTGTTGCATGGGTGCCAATTTGCACGTCATCATTTCCTGGGTAGTTGACAAGTGCCCCAGTGTTAGGTTGCTTTTCTTGTGATCTTCCTCGTACCGGTCGCATCGGTATCTCACTGTGCTTGACAAAAGATCCGGTCCTTTGACTTGTTGAAAGGCTTGGGGATTTTTGATTTTTGAGATTTTTTTGATTTTTTTTTGATTTTTTGATTTTTTGATTTTTTGATTTTTTTTTTTTTGGGCTGAATTTGCCCCTACTCCGGGTTCTTTGTGATCGTCAGGGGTTCTGATGTTTGATGGCAATGGTTTGGTCTAAGTCGGGTTTGGGTTTATCTTCGACCCATCCTTTGATTTCGTCAGGCGTATTGTCGACATCTGTCTCGTCCTGCTCAATCCCCATCAGATCGAAATCTAGCTCTTTACCAAAATCGTGATCCTCCTTCAAATTTGGCCTATCTCGTCAGGCTAGAATTCCTCAAATTGGGGGGGGTACCTGACATAAAACAAAAATGCTTGTCATATATATAAAACATTTTCAGCACATGATCTTCTTTTGGATAACATGACAAAATGACATGAGCGTGCAGGGATTTGAAATAAAACTCAGAATTTTAAAACCCATTGATCTTCTACTGGCTGGGATTCACTGCCATCCTCCTGGATTTACCCCCTTCCTGGATATCACCTGCTGCATGGTCCAACTGGCCACGGTGAGGTCAAGCAATGGAGCTCATTAGGAGGTGCATGGATCGTATTGGCATGGATCTGGCATTGATGGCATTTCTTGATATGAGTATCGCAGTCAGTTTTTCATGGTTAGCCAATAGTGACCTGTTCACATGATTTTCTTTGCCAAAAACGCTCTGCTCATATGGGCTCCGCACACATCGCCATGTACTTCGTTCATTAATCTGTGGGCTTCTTCAGCTTCCAGATATCTCAGCAGTCCCGTAGCTAGGTCCCACTTGTGCAAATCGTCTCCGCTTAGGGAGAATTTCACTGCCCAATCTTTGTATTCTCCTTTCTTGGTCAGATCTGCATTTTCGGGAAAGGAGCTGTCTCGAAGGAACTCTTTAATGTTTTGATACCAAGCCCATTCAGGAGGGGTGTCACTATGGGAGATCTCTCCGATCTGATCATCATAGGCCGGACAAGTCTGTACCACAATTCTCAGGGCTAATCTCAGTCCTAGGATGCATCCCTCGTATTCGGCCGTATTGTTGGAGTGGCAGAACTGTAATTTCATGGCTACAGGCTTCTGCCATTTGGATGGATGAAGTATGGATTTTACGGCCTTTTAGTTGGGTCGTACGGGCAATCTCGCAAAACAAACAAGGGCCGCAGTTTAGTACTGTGCTAGTTACAAGTTGGCAGAGACATGTCAACACTGATGCATGATTATTATTATTTCTTTTTCTTCTTTTTCTTTTTCTTTTTTCCCTTTTTTTTTGTGGGCGAATATGCCCCTACTCCGGGTTCTTTGTGATCGTTATGCCACGCTTTCACGGTTCTCTTAATCTTATCCTGCAAAACAAGGTCAGTGTTTGATGACAGGATAGTATTTAGAAGTTTTTAGAAAACCTTGGTACGTGGCACGGATTGCCTTCCTGCAAAACCATGTCAGTATTATCTTCATATGTGCAGGTGATGTAATCACATGATACAGGACATATTTATTACGATGATGCCGGTATGACAGTTGTATGCCATTTACATGACATTTATTTATTTGACTGAATGATAAAAAGGGTATGAAGAAGCTTCCCTTTCGTTAGGTTTATCAGAGGCTGACCTACCCTAGGGTTACTCTCGCGGGCTTTTCGGCATGAAGGTCCCCAAATCTTCGCAATCTACTCGTCTGAATCCTTTCGATTGGAGCGGATTTGGGTGGTGCGTTTCCTGAGCCATCTCCGGGGAGCAGCCCCTTCGAGTCCAGTAATAAGCAACCGACAGGTTCGCCTCAGGAGGAGGTACTCTCTCAACATACATTCACATTCATCGTCCTCACCGTATGCACATGATTACTTTAAAGCAAAGTCATTCCATTCAACCATTCATTCATTGGTAAAATACATTCACACAACAACAGGTCAAAATATCGCACGCACATACATTCATGAATTTTAAAGGATAGGATAGCATCAAGATTTGAACGCGGCTTAAGCCCTCTAATGGTCCCCAGCAGAGTCGCCAGCTGTCGACAGCTGTCGACACCGGGTTTTCGCTTTCTAGTCTTTTCCAATTTTTTGCCTTTTGATTTAATGATTCTTTGGAAAAGATCGGCATTGATGTCGACGGGGTTTTGAAAGATCGTTTTTATGATGAGCCAATTAACCAGAGTCGCCAGTTGGTATATTTGAAATGGATGTACCAACTCATCCGAGTTTTCGTTTTTTATAAATCGCTGGCTCATGTGTGACTCCGAATTAATTGGTCTGCGAATCGAGATTCATAGAGTTCGGGGGCTTGCTTAAGCGAGGGGAAGGTGTTAGGCACCCCCCGACTTCCGTGAAACACGGTTACCGCAATCTCGATGCTTTCCTATCCCTTAATTCATGCGTGTATGGGTATGTGCGCGTGTGTGTGTGTGCTTATGTGAATGTTGTGGTGAGTTTGTATGAAAGAATCGCTTGGATTTTGAGGGAAAGTCATGCTTTGAGAGTGCTTTGGAATGTCCTTCGGCTTCTACGAGAAAGCTTTATTCTTTATTAGGAAGGTTTGATTTTAATTGTCAAAAGCTAGGAGATTTTTCTTTAGGTGTTGTTTTGGCAAATCAAGAGTTTTTAAACCTTCGTCAAAATAGGAATCGAGATCTATACGTTGCTTTCGTAACTCAAATGATGGGCAACTTCTAGAATCTCTTTAACCCTATGCACAACGGTTTAATAAAATGCCATTTATTTATAAAATCAATTTGTGTGATGTTTTGGAAAACGATTTTTCTTTGCCTTCTCGTTAAAGAGGAATCGACATTCATTTGCACTTTCAATTTTAAGCCTCGTGATGCTAATACCCTACTTTGATTGATTTTATGAAAATCTTATCGTTTAGCTTTGAAATCAATTTCGTGTCATAGATCAAATCAAGCATTAAAATGCGTTGGAGTTATTCATGGGCATGTAAGCCATCAAAATAACCCCAAATGCCTACAATCACAAGTTTCACTATTTCGGGGCCTTAAACACGATTCTCGCCTTGGCGTCATTTTAAGGCCCGACGATTACATATTTACAATGAAAGGTACATCGAATTTATTACATATATCAAACGATGTCCATCATCGGATTTGGACCACGGGGTCGCGCTCCTAGGCTCACATCCAAAATCGCTACACACCCACAAGATCCTAAAAATAACAATCTAAATAAACTATGCATAATACATCATTACAACGAGCTAAAATTCACCAAATGGATGTGAACTTGTGTATTTGACTAAGATAAGGAGTATATTTGGTACAATCAAAATCAAAGAATATAAATCCTCTCTTTTTTTCCTCTCTTTTCTTCCTATTTGATTGCAAAATTTGCTCCTTTTTCTCTCTATTTTCGTGTTCTTGCTGCTGCAGAATTCTTCTTCCTTCAAATTCTTTCAACCTCCTGTATGCTGTCCGAGGCTGAGCTTAAATAGGCTGGCCAGCTGGCACGCCTCCCATCGCACTCAGCTGGTAGTGCTGATTTCCTGGTTTCCGTGCTGGCGCACCCACTTGGCCGCAGATCTATCCGCGGCTGGCGGGCCTGACTTTCTCGATTTTCGTGCCACGCCTCGATTTTCGTGCCGCAACGTCGGTTTTCGCTGATAGGCTCGTATTCTGCAGTCCGGGAATTTCCGGGAGACGTGCCACCTCATTCGGAAATGCCTGCCTCGGACGGCTTTATTGTCACGTAAACTTGGTTTGCCCAAAACATTGCGGCGGTGCCGGGCGCTCGCCCTTGTGCCCGCTCCTTCTCACAGGCCGGTTCATTTGACGATTTTGCCCTCCTATCACGGTTAGTATACGAAGCGCAAAATTTGGGTGTCTACATACATATTTTCCTTTAACAAACTAGGTTTTAATATCTAACCCTTATTTAATCATTTCATATTTCTTTTAAAAGAAATATTACTAATATTCGGGATATTACAGTCAACACTGCCTGCTACACTCAGAATAGATCATTGGTTCACTCTACGTTCAAAAAGACGCCCTACGAGTTATAGAGATGAAGGAAGCCCAATATTAGTTGCTTTCATATCTTTGGTTGTGCATACTACATTCTCAACAATGGCAAGAGATACTTGACCAAATTCTAGCCCAAGTCAGATGAAGGGATATTTCTTAGATATTCTGTAGATAACAAAGCCTATAGAGTGTTCAATAAGAAATCATTGAATGTTGAAGTGTTAATCCATGTTACCTTTGACGAATCTAACTTAGGAGATCCAAGGAAAGTTGTATCCTTTGACAAGATCGTAGAGCAGGACCCAACAATCACAGAGCAGGAGAACCCTATGACCAAGGATTCTGAGTCGTAAAGCCAAATCCGATGATCGTAGTGTCGGAGAAGGAAATTGTAAAGTCCATAGTTTCAGAGATCGAAACTCTGTGAATTGAAGAAGCTACCGAACATGAACTAGATCTTGAAGAACTCAGACAAGAAGGCACAAGGACAGATGTGAAAGTAATATGTCCTCAAGCCAATCACATTGGATGTGATAAACATTTACTTTTTAATCTTGTTCATTTATTTATAGAAGAATTCATTTAACTAAAGTCATTCTTTATCCATGTTAATTGGTTGAATTAATAAATGTGATAAACCCATAGTTTTGGAGTAATGCTTTTAGAATTATGAAGAGTTCATGCTAATGAGATCTAAATTCTAGATAGTTCAAAACTAAAATATTCCTATTCGCTGGATCACTAATGTTGGGTTACTGATTCAGGATAGATGAGTACATACTATGCTTGCTCTGTTAAATAGGATGATTGATCTCATAATCATTTATATAGAGACACTAAAGCAAGTATGTAGGTGCTTATTGGAGAATAAGTTCACTGAACGTGACTCGCTTAAGGAACACCTAATGGAATTTTACTTGTCTGACAATAGGAGTTCCTATAGTGATAGTAGTACAAGTGATCCTTGGACTTGAGATCGTCATAGTACCTTGTGTATTTTGAGTTATACTTTGTTATATTCCTTAAGACTCTTTGGGTATATCAAGGGTATGTTCGGGTATAATAAAGTGTACATGGAGGTAGGTGAATGATCAATAAAAGATCTACCACTTCTAGTAAAGGGAGAGAATGTCCTATGCGATTCGATAAATGATAACTCAGAAATCTTTGGCCAAAGTGAATGGAAATTAGAAAAGAGTTATGCATTTTAGAATCGAAATACATATGATTAAATAAATAAGACTTGTTAGTAATTCCATATATTATGTTTAATCGGGACATTGTATGGTAGAAGAATTGAATTGTATGGTAACTATTTATTGAATAGGTTCTTTGTGATTACACGTTGATTTCATATTATTCGGATAGTCATGATATGCTGAGAGGTGTCCCTCATGATGTAGAATAAATATTATTTATTTATATTTGAATTAAAGGAATTTAATTCATTATAAATAATATTAGAACGGTTCTAATTTATTTATTCTACTACCGGTATAATATTGAACCTAAAGGGTCACACCATAAAAGAGAAATATTATTTTAGAAGTAATTGATTTAATAATAATAATTTAGTATTTGGAGAAATACTAATATTTATAATTAAGTATTTGGAGAAATACTAATTATAAATTAATAAAAGAAGTATTATTATTATTATTATAAATTTTTTAGTTCATAAATAGTTTGAGAATTAAATTAAAACTCCAAGTCCTAAAGAGTTTAGGAAGAGAACAAAATCTATATAAGGATAGGCCTTATGATAGATTAGGGTTGATGTTGTTGACACAACCATGAGTATAGAGATACTACATAACAATTCTCTGCAACCTAAAGAGTTAGAAGTGGGAGCGAGAATTAGGGCTAACCACCCAAGGTTTGGAGAAACCTAAATTTACTCCTTCAATCAATATTTTCTTGGTGGATCACCTTTAGAGCACTGCACACATTGAGTAGCTAATGTTTGATTCGCAGATTCAAATAAGCAAGGAAGATCTAAGGATTGGAACTTAAAGATCAAATCAAAAGGTTGATTCATCTTCCTAAGGTATATCTTTTATTCCTCCTTGATTAATAATACCGCATCAAGGTGATCGTGAGATTGCAGTAAAAATTTTAAATATGATTTATGGCATGTTTTTGCTTTTATATACATGTGATTGTATGTATGTTCTTAAATCTGCAAACCAACAAGATGTTCCAACTGGAAGTAAATGGACAAGAGATCACACCCAAGACCTGATAATTAGGGATCCAAATGCAAGGATCAAAATAAGGACGACTACTTAGAACGAATGCTTCTTCCTAAGTTTTCTCTCTCAGATGGAGCCCAAAAAGATTGAAGAAGCTTTGGAAGATTCAAGCTGGATCGAAGCTATGCAAGACGAGCTGAACCAGTTTGAAAGAAGTAAAGTTTGGAGGTTAGTCCCAAGACCAAAAGATCATCCAGTCGTCGACACCAAATGGATATTCAGAAATAAGATGGATGAAGATGGAGTGATCACAAAGAACAAGGCAATATTGGTGGCTAAAGGATATTCGCAAGAAGAAGGGATCAACTATGATGAGACTTTTACTCCTGTTGCTAGATTGGAAGCCATCAGAATGTTCCTAACATATGTTGCTCATATGAAATTCAAAGTTTTTCAAATAGATATCACGAGTGTTTTTCTAAAAGGAGAACTTCAAGAAAAGGTTTATGTCGAACAACCTCCAGTTTTGTCAATCCAACCCTTTCTGATTATGTTTAAAAATTAGATAAAGCATTATATTGTTTAAAGCAAACACCTAGGGCATGGTATGAAACACTAACTAATTTTCTTATTGAAAAATGATTCACTAGAGGTAGGGTAGACACCACATTATTTGTAAGACCCCGACTTTTATGAATAAGATTTTATTTTTCTCTATGATTATTATTCTAAATAGTAAAGTGTTTAATTGTTATAATATTATAGTTAAGGGTGATATATGCAAATTTATTTGATAAATAGTATATCGGGAAATATTCTTTTTGTCGGAGAATATTAAATTCGGTAAAGTACGAAAGTACGACGGTGCCGAAATAACAAAATATTGGTGGGTCGCACAACGACTAATTGTCACATACTGAAAATGACAATATTTTGTCAATAATAATATCACCTGCAACTGTTGAAATACCCAGTAATAAAAGAACAGTAGTACATGGTATTGGATAATATTTCATATTATTGATTCAATAATTGATAAAATAGTAATTGCACAACATTTTAACTCAATAATTGTTACAGTAATATCTGCATATTATTTTATATTATTAAATCAGTGATTTATCATGACATAGTAACTCTTATTATTTGATATGATATTATTAGACCAGTTAGCATTATTGACAATATCTAGAAGTTCTGTCAAGCAAATGAGTTATTTAATTGCGCGTCGTATTACGGAAGGCCCCTTTTTTCTGAAAATGATCTAGTTGTCAATATTGTAAGTCTATAATATTAATGGTGAATAATTGTTGAAAGACTGAAAATATGTTGATTAAAGATAAGTAATATGTGGTAGTTATTTGTCCAATTTTTGGGATTTATTATGAAGCGTTTGTTGTAAGTTTGATGGATTATTTCATGGGACCCACCACTTGCCAATTTATCAAAGTCGTCAGCAGAAATTTTTAGAAAACTTTTCTATATAAAACAGAAAACTTTAATATTATATATAAAGTTATTTGTTTTATTAGATTATAAATAAAATATATTATATTATATATAAAGTTTTTGTTTTATTAGAATATTTTATTACATAATGTTGCATAGTAAAAATCAGATTTTACCCGTCACTCGGCACTCGAGATGTCTTGAGTGGAGTTCCAGGAATTGTTTAATCAAAAATATTTTTTAGAGAGTATTCGCCATATGAAAGAGGTGGAAGTTATCAAACTGAAGCAGAACAACATGACTGTATCGCAGTACAAAGCCAAGTTTATCTAATTGTCTCGATTTGCGTCCCATTTGGTGGACACCGAGGAACGGATGACGCGAATGTTTTTACAAGGTTTGAAACTTGAAATTCCTCAACATCTTATTTCTCATAAAATTTGTCTATATTCAGATATCGTGGATAGGGCTCAATTAGTGGAACGAGAGAAAGAAATACTACAACCAAGAGACAACACCCAATATCGAGAGAAATTACAATGATTATTATAACAATGGCAATAATCGTCGGAATAATGAGAACCAGTAAGGAGGAAATCATCATGCCAGAAATGGTAACCACTTTAGTGGTAATCATGGCCCATATAATAGAAGAAATGAGTTGAGTGGAAATAATTTCAAAAAGAGCAGATTCAACAATGACCATGAAAAGGCACCAGCATCAGCACCAGCACCAGTTTCAAGGGGAGGAGAATGACCACCGGTTAGATGTTACAGGTGCGGAAAAAAGGGACACATCAGTCCAAACTGTACACAGCTACCCCAGGTGTGTTACAGTTATGGAAAAGAAGGCCACATAGCTCGATTTTGTCCTATAGTAAAATCAAGTCCAGATGCAATGATGACACCAAAGGCTGTCACGGATAAGTCAAAGTATATGGTTCAGGGGAGAGCTTTTGTCGCGACATCCCAAAAAGTGCGGAACCCAAATGAAATTATCACAGGTAAACTACTTATTAACTCTTGTGAAATCTATGCCTTATTAGATATTGGTTCTACCCACTCTTTTATTTCACCTACATGCGCTCAACGTCTGAACTTGACTCCTGAGAAATTAGATTTTGACTTATCTGTTGAAACACTATTAGGACAAACATTCGTTACATCTACAATCTATAAATCTTATTTTAATCAAATCGACACCCTCACGTTACTTGTTGATCTTATCTCCTTGGATATGCATGAATTTGATGTGATTTTAGGAATTGATTAGTTAACTACTCATCATTCTAAAATTGATTACTTTCGTAAGGTCGTTAGTTTTCATATTCCTAATCAACCTGTTATGCGAATTCAAGCAACCAAATCGTTTAAATCAATAACTGTCATTTCTAGTCACAAAGTTATTCGTTTATTGAAAAACGGATGTTAAGCTTTCTTAGCCCATGTAACTGATTTAAACAAAAATAAGTCAGATTTGAATAGTATTTCTGTTGTTAATAAGTTCCCTGACGTATTTCCCGAAGAAATTCCTGGCCTACCCCCAGACCGTGAAATCGAATTTTGTATCAACCTTGACCTTGGTATAAAACCCATTTCCAAGACCCTATATCGAATGGCTCATATTGAACTTCAAGAATTAAAAGTCCAACTACAGGAGTTGTTAGACACTGGTTTCATACGTCTGAGTACATCGCCTTAGGTTGCTCCTGTCTTATTCGTAAAAAAGAAAGATAGGAGTATAAGACTTTGCATTAATTATCGAGAGTCGAACCATGTCACTATCTAAAATAGGTACCCGTTACATTGCATTGATGACATGTTCGACCAGTTACAAGGTGCTCAATTCTTTTCAAAGATCGACTTCCGTTCTGGATATCATCAGTTGAAGGTTAAAGCTGATGACATTCCAAAGGCTGCCTTCAGAACTCGATACGGGCATTATGAATTCCTAGTCATGTCTTTCGAATTGACTAATGCTTCTGCTGCTTTCATGGATATGATGAACCGAATATTCAAGGAATATTTGGATCATTTTGTGGTTGTCTTTATCGATGTCATCCTCATATACTCCAAAAGTCGTGAAGATCATGAGCGACACTTAAGGCTGATACTCTAAAAACTTTGTGAAAACAAGTTATATGCCAAGTTGAAGAAATGCGAATTCTGGCTTGAGGAAGTAACATTCCTTGGTCATGTGGTTTCTAAACAAGGAATATCGGTTGACCCAATGAAGATTGAGGCAGTATCAAATTGGGAGCAACCTAAGTCAGTAACCGAAATACGATCTTTCTGGGCCTAGCTGGTTATTATCGGAGGTTCGTAGAAGGATTCTCTCGAATTGCCATTCCATTAACTAAGCTTACTCGGAAAAGCACAAAATTCGAATAGAGCGAAGAATGCGAGAAGAGTTTTCAAGAACTCAAGAGAAGACTCATTTCAGCACCTGTTTTGGCAATACCATCAGGATCAGAAGGATTTGTTATCTGCAGCAATGTTTCAGGCAGAGGTCTAGGTTGCGTTCTCATGCAACATAGGAAAGTTATAGCTTATGCCTCTCGACAACTCAAGGAATATGAGAGGAATTATCCTACTCATGATCTAGAGTTGGCAACAGTCGTTTTCGCGTTGAAGATCTGGAGATATTACTTGTATGGAGAGAAAGTGGAGATCTATATAGACCATAAAAGCCTCAAATATTTCTTCACCCAGAAGGAACTCAACATGCGACAACGAAGTTGGCTCGAACTGTTGAAGGATTACGACCATATCATCCAATACCATCCTGAAAAGGCAAATGTAGTAGCTGACACATTGAATAGAAGATCTTATGCAAGTACGAGTGCGATACTGATAACGCAAAGACCCATTTTGTCTGACTTACAAAGAATTGAGATAGAGTTAAAGACTCTAGGAACCCACGTGAAGATCGCACATATAAGAGTAGAACCGGCTTTAATCGACAAAATTAAAGTTGCTCAAGTTACAGACCTAGAGTTAGTGAATATGAAGAAGAAAGTACAAGAAGGTGTTATTCCAGAAGCAAGAGGCGACGAAAAAGGAATACTTCGAGTTAACTCTAGACTGTTTGTTTCTAAGGACTCTGATTTGAAATATAGAATCATGATGGAGGCACACAACACACCGTTTGTAATCCACCCTAGAAGTACCAAAATGTATCATGATCTTCGATATACATTTTGGTGGAGTAATATGAAGAGAGAGATCGCAGAGTTTATCTCAAGATGTTTAACTTATCAACGTGTCAGGGCAGAGCATCAAGTACCAAGGGATTCATTGCAAGCACTTGAGATTCCAGAATAGAAGTGGGAACACATCAACATGGATTTCGTGACGGGTCTTCCCAAAGTTTCTCAAGGCTTAGACGCAATTTGGGTCATTATAGATAGATTTACCAAGTCTGCCATTTTTTCCCTATAAGAGAAAACTATTCACTTGAGCATCTTGCTAGTATGTATATAAGCGAGATTATGAGACTGCATCTTATGCCAGTATCCATAGTTTCTGATTGAGACCCTAGATTCACTTTACGATTTTGGGTCAGCTTGGAGAGAGCTATGGGCACTGAATTACGATTCAGTTCTGCATACCATCCCTAGACGGATGGGCAATCGGAAAGGACCATTCAAACTCTTGAAGATCTGTTGAGACTCTGCGCACTAGACTTCAAAGGAAGTTGGGATAAACACTTACCATTAGTGGAATTCTCCTACAACAATAGTTATCAAACAAGTATAGGCATGGCTCCCTTCGAGGCGTTGTATGGACGAATGTGTCATTCTTCAGTATGCTAGGATAAAGTAGGCGAGGCTAAATTGTTGGGACCAGATTGAGATGTATGATTGTAGAAAAGATCCAAATGATCCACCAACGTATACAAACAGCACAAGATCGACAAAAGAGTTATGTTGATCTTCATCGAAGGGATGGGGAATTCAATGTCGGAGACTATGTATTTTTATGTATTGCACCATGGAAAGAAGTTACGAGATTCGAAAAGAGAGAAAAGCTCAACTCTCGATTTATTGATCCATTTGAAATCCTTGATCGAGTAGGAACTGTGACCTACAGATTCGCTTTACCACCAAACATGTCTCATATTCATAACATTCTTCACATATTCATGTTACGTAAATATGTGAAAGACCCAAACCACATTCTTAAATTAGAACTAAATGAGACAACAAAGGATTTAACGTATGAGGAGGTACCTATCAAGATCTTGGATAAGAAGGAACAGATTCTACGCTCAAAGGTTATACCTCAAGTCAAAATTTTATGGAGAAACCATGCTACAGAGGAAATGACCTGGGAGTTAGAATCTAAAATGAGGACAAGGTATCCTCACCTCTTCGAAATGCCAGGTACGTACGTCAATTTTGAGGACAAAATTTTATAAGGAGGGGAGATTGTAAGACCCCGACTTTTATGAATAAGATTTTATTTTTCTCTATAATTATTATTCTAAATAGTAAAGTATTTAATTGTTATAATGTTATAGTTAAGGGTGATATATGTAAATTTATCTAATAAACTGTATATTGGGGAATATCTTTTTGCATAGAATATTATATTCGGTAAAGTACGAAAGTACGACAACGCCGAAATAACAAAACATTATTGGGCCCCACAATGACTAATTGTCGAATATTGAAAACGACAGTATTTTGTCAACAGTATTATCACCTACAACTGTTGAAATACTCAGTAATAAAAGAACAGTAGCACACGGTATTGTACAATATTTCATATTATTGATTCAATAATTGATAAAGTAGTAATTGCACAACATTTTAACTCAATAATTATTATAGTAACATCTGCATAGTATTTTATATTATTAAATCGGTGATTTGTCACGACACAGTAACTTTTATTATTTGATATAATATTATTAGACCACTTAGTATTATTGACAATGTCTAGAAGTTTTGTCAAGAAATGGGTTGTTTAATTGCGCGCCGTATTTACGGAAGGCTCCCTTTTTCTAGAAAATGATCTAGTTATCAATATTGTAAGTCTATAATATTAATGGTGAATAATTATTGAAAGACTGAAAATGTGTTGATTAAAGATAAGTGATATGTGGTAGTTATTTGTTCAATTTTTGAGATTTGTTATGAAGCGTTTATTGTAAGTTTGACTGATTATTCTATGGGACCCACCACTTGCCAATTTGTCAAAGTCGTCGGTAGAAATTTTCAAAAAAATTTTTTATATACAACAGAAAACTTTTATATTATATATAAAGTTATTTGTTTTATTAGATTATAAATAGAATATATTATATTATATTATATTATATTATATTATATTATATTATATATAAAGTTATTGTTTTATTAGAATATTTTATTACATAGTATTGCATAGTAAAAATCAGATTTTCGCCCGTGAATTCGTCCTCGAACTTCAACTGTTTCGTCCGTGATTCTTTTCTTAAATTGTACGCTGCCATTCTCTTATAAATAGGTTGCTTAGTTAGAAATGAAACTCACACCAGAATCAGAAATTTCTTTATCTATAATATTGTGCGTATTTCTTTTGATTATAAGGATACTTTGAGTGTAGCTTATAGTGCAAAATTTTCTCAAGATAATCTCCTTTATATCAGTCAGATCTAGTCTCTTACTAAGGTAAGGGATATCATTTATTTCATACTCGTATGTAATATCATTTGTTTTCACATTCGTAAGTGATATTATTTTACTTCATACTCATAAGAGTTACCATTCTATTCCATGTATTATTAATATGTGGGAATAACCTGACTATGCGGACTACCGCATGCCTAGTCAATAACCCTTCGTATTCATTCCTTCTTAGTCTTTTGTAGAAATGATCCGTCTACGCAGATTACTGCATGACAGGTGAAAATCCAATTGCAGTTTTGTACATTTTTTCATACTCGTAAGTGATATTATTTTCTTTCTTTCATAGTTCTCCATTTATGGTAAGAAATTATTGTTTGTTTCCATGACCTTATTATTAAATGGTGAAAATCCCTAAAATTAGTAGAATATCCTTAATAGCTTGTGTTTCATTTAAATATCTTTTCACCTGAATCTTTCTATTTTGTTTTACATGTTATAGTTAAATCGTGAATTTTATTGATTTTATTCTTGAGTTATAATCGAATTTCTGGATATCATGTTGGCAATTTGGACAATCTTCGACACTGGATGAATTAAATTACAAATCTCTAATATTTATTCTTATTCTTGATCTCATTGTTTTTTTTATTATTTCTATTCATCCTCTATATTATTGTCATAATCTTCATACTTAAATTATGGTGAAAAGTTCTCTTTGGCCCATAGTACAAAGATGAACTGATGATTGGCATGATTATGACCAGAACCGTGTATTGGTATAATCCTGACCTTTAGTGTTATAGACAAAGGCTTGTGGTGAAAGTCCTCTTTGGCCCATATTGCAAAGATGGAATGGTGTTTGGCATGATCATGACCATTGATGTTACAAATGAATATCTTTGGCCCGTAGTACAAAGATAAATAGGAACTGTTGATTGGTGTTACAGGGATAAACTATTGATGGTGAACTTTTAAATTGTAGAAGATAGTAGACATTATAGTCTACCTGACTCTTCTAATGGATTGCTTGTTCCGCTGCAGTTATTGTTGCAAACTTATATTATTTTTAAATCTCTGATCTATCAATGTTGAAGGTTAAAGATAATTTATTCTTCATTATCTTAATCATGATATTCTTTACTGGACTATTTGTGCTCACCATTTTTCTTTTTGTTTCATTGTTCTCCTCAGGAAATGAGAGTGTAATTGGGACTAGCCGGGGAATGGAGTGATGGTCCGAGACTGTAGAAGTATCTTAATACATTATAAAATAGTGTGAAAATAATTGTATTGAGAACTTAAGTTAGGTGTGGTTATTGTTGTACTAGTTTTAGTACAATATTTGTATTGAAACTCACAGTATGTGTATTGTTATATTTTGCACGACAGTTTAATAGTTGTAAATTGGAAAATTCATTTTTGTATTCAGATTTTATATTATGTATTTTGGCGACTCAAAATGGGTCGTGTGGACCTCTTTTGGGGGCGTCACATTATTCTTTAGGAAGCACAAAGATAAAACTCTATTAGTACAAATCTATGTAGATGACATCATTTTTGGTTCTATTGACGAAAAATTGTGTGAGAGATTTGCTAAGCTAATGTAGAGCAAGTTCGAAATGAGTATGATGGGTGAACTGAACTTCTTCCTTTGTCTTCAAGTGAAGCAGACTGATAAAGGAATTTTCATCAACCAAGCCAAATACATTAAAGACCTCAAAAAGTATGGCATGAAATCAGCCACTCCCATGAAGACTCCAATGGCCTCTGCAACCAAGCTTGACAATGATGAAAAAGGTAAATATATTGATATAATTCAATACAGAGATATGATCAGATCTCTCTTGTACTTAACTATAAGTAGGCCAGATATTATGTTTACTACTTATATTTGTGCTAGGTTTCAAGCTAACCCTAATGAATCGCATTTAATAGCTGTAAAAAGGATTTTCAGATATCTCAAGGGCACTTTATATTTGGGACTGTGATATCCCAATGAGTCACCCTTTGATCTAATAGGGTATTCATATGCAGATTTTATAAGATGCAAGATAAACAGGAAAAATACCAATGGAACATGTCAAATGTTGGGAAATAGACTTGCTTCATGGTTCAGCAAGAAGCAGAATTTAGTGTCAACTTCAACTACAGAGTTGAGTACATTGTTGCTGGTAGTTGTTCTGCTCAAATTCTATGGATGAAGAATCAGCTAACTAACTATGGGTTTGAGTTTAAATTGTTAGGAATCACATGTTTAAATTTGATGTTGTGATATTAATGTATATGTGTTTCAGTAGTTGAATTGTAAAGTCCTTAAATGATTTGATGTACAAGGACTTAGATAGAAAAGATCAAACTTGTAAGGTTGATCTAATGATAAGGCTAGACTGATCATTGAGTACTGCACAAGTCATCATAAAGCATCCAGTGAAGGATCGTAGAGCAGTTAGCCAACTTGGAGTTCAGTCAGCTAAAGTTGCGCAGAGTTTGCCAGACAAACGTAGAGTAGGCTCGGTCAGTCGCAGAGCTCCCTCTCGGCATCGTTAAGTTTGCTAGGAAAACATAGAGTGAAGCTCAGCCAGTCACATCGTAGAGGTAGGCCAGGCAAACGCAGAGTGGCTTGGCAGATCGTAGAGTGAATCTTATCAACAGTCAAGCACGATCGTAGAGTCTTATCTGCATGAGCAAGTCGGCAGTTCTCAAGAAGCTAAAAGAGTAAAACATTGATACTATCTCTAAGTGATCAAAACGCAACATGAAAGATCACAGTGAACATCTGCAAGAATCAAGGCTCATCAAATGATCGTATATAATTAGATAAACACTCTACGATCCTCATCAGACGAAGTAACTAAAAGCTAAATTGAATATTCTATGCTGCCCATATTGATTGCTAATATCCATATCTATAAAGTGACCTGCCTAAGATAGTTGCTGAATACTTAATTAATCTGAATGAAGAATCAAAGTCAGTAGGGAACAAACATATGTGGTTTGTAGATACTCAGAGCACTATCCTTACCACCATCTTGGAGCAAGTTAATGGATGCTAACTCACCCCACTACTGCGCACAATAAGGAATAAACTATTCCTAAGTTCAGCAATAAACCTCAATAGGAATATTAGATGCAACAGTCTCATTTCAACGAAAGAATTCAGAGGCATCTATATAAGGCAAACAGATTGAAGAATCAAATAAGTAAGTTCAAAACAAAGAAACCAAATCTGTCAAAGCCTCACTCTACGATCAAAGTGAAACATCTTGCTTCGCTACTAAGTTCACCAGATCATACGTTTCAAGCAACTTAGTAGCAACAAAAATAAACACTCTCAATCAAGTGAAAGTGTCAACAGGTGACCAACGAGTTCCAAATCTACTAGACTTGAAGAGTACTTAATGTACTAGGTGATTCTAAGGCTGCGGGTCTTAGTCTATAGTGTTCCAAGTTTACTGGATTTGACGAAGTTCAATAGTGAGCTAGAGTTCCAAGGCTGCTGACTTTGAAGAGTACTTAGTGTACTAGAGTTTCGAGGCTGCTAACCTTGAAGAAATCTTAGTGATTCAAGTTGTAAAGATATCCTTAGTGGATTTCCTACTCAAGGAGTATAACAGTGGAGTATGAGTCTTGTGTGTTCCGAACCACTTAAAGTCCTGTGTGTCCCTTTCTCTGTACTTTATATTGCCATAACTGCTATAACTGTTATATCACTGCTTTATCATATCCGTTATAACTGTCCTATCTTTAAGGGGGATTAAAATCAATCATATATTCTGTTGTGCTTAATTAACTTGTTTAATAACTAATTCTTTTGAACAAGAGTTAAAATTTTTTAAAGAATCTATTCAACCCACATTCTAGATATCTTTTGTGTCTCTGGAAACTAACATAAATCTATTCCTATATTATGTGATAATACCAGTGTTATAGCTATAACACATAATCCTGTCACGCATTCTAGGACTAAGCATATAAACGTCAGATACCATTTTATTAGAGATCATATTCAAAATGAGAATATATTATTGCATTTTATCTCAACTGAAAATCAACTTGTTGATATTTTTACCAAACCCTTAGACGAATCTAGATTCAATAAGCTAATTAGTGAGTTAGGAATGCTGAATTTGCACCCTTACTATTATGCCCTGGAAGTTATTAACTTTGCAAGAAGAGATCGTAGAATAGTCAAATAAGAACAGAGTTCGTAGAGTGCTTCGTTGAATGAAGATGTTCATAGAATGAGTAGTAGAGAAGGAGAGATGTCGTAGACTTAAAAAACTCAATAAAAGTTAACTCTGCGTTATACGTCAAATCACTGAGCAAAAGGACAGTAATTAAAGCGCATGGTTGTCAACTCTAGAGAAAGAGAGCAAGAAGAAAAAGTAACTGCTCTACAACTATAAATAGCAGTTATGATACAACGTGTGCTCAATAACCGCTCAAAACGTGTCCCACTCAGCCGAATTAGAGGGAAGTGACTTAAATACACTTCAAATTTTTCATCTGACCTTTACTATTTATTTAATCTGAGATCTCAAACTTTTAAATTTCTCTCTAACTTTCAAGCCCTAGTTTTTCAAAGAATTTGTAAACTCAGACACTTTTCGTTCCTTTTTAGTCCAAATCAATACCGAAGAAGATGTCGAGCCGCCAAGTCATCACCGAAAACTAGCTATGCTTTGACGATTTTGGAGAAACAGAGGAGAAGTTCAGAGTCATACTAGTATTGGTGTAGAAAGTTGGATTTTTTGAGGCTCTGAACACCAGCATGAGAATCTACACAAGAATGGTAGAGGAGTTCTACCCAAATACGTGGCGTCCTCACTACAAAGGTCAAAGGCAGCACCCTTCAATTTGATGTGATGGAAATGAACCATCACTTGGGTTTCATAACTGAGGGTATCACTACCTTCGATGATATCGATATAAAGTCTGGGCTAAAGCTCATGGGGCACAAGAAAAACCCAGAGCTAAAGGGGATGAAGAAAAAGGAGTTTCCCTAAAATTATGAGTTTCATGCTGACATAGTCGGGAAATGTATTCTCTACAAGGACTCAACCCATGACTTCGTCGGTGAGCTCCAACTGAAAATCATGATTGCTATTATAATGAATAAACAGATCAATTTCGGAGCCATTCTGTTGGATTAGATATCCAAATGGATCAATGATGCTGAGAAGAGGAAGGCAGCAGGAAACCCAATGCCGAAAATGTTCTATGAACGGTTCATCAGTATCATTCTAAAGAAGAGGATGAAGAAGCTTATTGGGGATAAGGAGGGAGAAGTCCTCAATGTCAACAAGAAGATTACAAAGAAGCTCTTCGAAAACTAGAAGAGGAATCCAGTTAAAATCCTCTGATCCAAGTAGTCAGAGGGTAGTGAGAAGACTCTCAGTGAGGTGCAGAAGCCTGTAACGACCAAGTTGAAAAGAAAGGTCATGGTGATAGAGGAAGAAACCTCTCAGAGCTCTATAGCCCCACAAGTTCCTGAATCATTGATTTCAATGGCAGAAAAGTCCCCTTAAAAGAAGCAGAAGAAGGATAAGGTTGGAGATTTGAGGGGAAAATAAAAGTTGGTGATAATCAATTTGTTGATTCAGAGGAGATTCCTAGGGACTGTCAAGACAAGAAAAAAGTTCCTGAGATGAGGAAAAATAAGAAGAAGTTAATGTATCTCTCTCTCATCTAATAAAAAAAGGGATGGAAAGGCAAGCGCCTTAGGAAGACAATAGTTCAACCTCCTCCCAAGACTATCAGATAATAAGCTAAAGAGATTGTTGAAGACCATGATAGGCGAGACACTAAAGTTGTTGCCAAAGAAGGTCTATCCTTAGCTGAATGGGATAGAAAATAAATAAGGAAGGGAAGATCAGCCAAGATGGCCAAGTCCGGCAAACTTGTTCAAATTGAAGATTCTGAGTCTGCCGAGCCGATCGTAGAGCAAATTAAAGCAGCAATTGTTGATGAGATGGCTGAGATGGCCTTAGAGCCAGGGCCAAGAGATGATGCTGAGATGGTTGGGATGACCGTTGAGCCTGAGCCAATGGTAAGTGATGAGATGGCTGGGATGGCTGACATATCGGAGCCACAAGAAGATGATGAAAAACCGGTTGTGAAGGTATCTAAACCTGAGTCAAAGAAAAAGAAGTTAATAAGGATAATTGAGAAGAAGGCGAAAAATGTAGAGAAAAAGAAAAAGAAAAAAAAACCCCCAGAATTAGCCTCATCGAAGCTATTTCTGATGGGGAGGCATAAGATCCTCAGCCTAGCTCTATCGATGATTCTTTGGTGTTAATGAAAGTCATTGAATAGGTTGTTCGAGACATCAAAAGAGATGTTAGCTCATCTGTTATTAAGCTAGAAGATCCTACATCTGAGGGGGAGTAACCGGAGGCTTCACACAAAGCCCCTTCCAAATATATAGTGACAGACATAGTGCGTATGCGCATAGTATTCATGGGCGAACATTTATATATCTACAATTTAGGCTCAGAAATAGACAAAAGGACTACTATCTATGATAGCAATAGTCACCAATTGTTCTATTTCTTTCCTGTCATGCCCTTGGTGCGAGCAATATCACATGGAAATATGAGCTTCACCATATAGAACTTCTCAAAGTTTCCAAATGTTAAATTATTATCTCAGAATTTTCCAAGGGTTCTTTCCTACGCCTCCAAAACAATCTGCTATGATAATTCTTCTTCTTCAGGTATATATAATAAAATCACCGTCATCTTTAATTTATTATTATTTAATACTCAGCCTTCTCCTCGTAATGAAGTGATCGTAGAGTCCCACACTACGATTGCTGAGCAACCTTCTAGTCCAATTCCTCAATCCTTGATCATGTAATCCTAAAACCCCACGATCGATGTACATAACACTAACTCCTCGATCATAGAGTCCCAACACTCTAAGATCGTTGTACAAACTACTGACTCCCCGATCATAGAGTTTTAAAACCCTACGATCAATGTACAAAATACTAGTTCTCCCATTCATACATCTTCTGTACATATACACTCTAACTCCCCATCTCCTATATCTTCTCCAATCGTAGAGTCTCAAAACCTTACCATTGAAACTCATAAACCTGTAAATACAGATATACTTTACGCATCAAATATTTGTACAAATATACCTTCTACATCCTACACACATATAGATATACATACTTCCTTCAATACTCAAAGATTAGATCTTACCTTTGCCCATTCTTTATTCAATTCATTAAACTGGGGAAATAAGGAAGGTATTGAAGCTATAATGAAGCAAATCCTAGAAAGAGTCTCAGTAGTGCCGTCCAAAGCCCAGATGGAGATAATGTTAGATATTATTGCTAATGAGTGCACGGAAGGTATTCAGGAAACGACTACTGGGATTCAGAAACGACTAGCTCATATTGCAGAAACTGTATCTAAATTCCTTGATGAAATGTCAAAGGAGTTCGACAAAAGAATGAAAGAGATGCTTCACACTATTGTTGAAAATCTCTAGAAGAGGGATGAAATCTTCTTCAAACAAATTGCGGACCATAAAGCAGTTGTATTTTCTCTTCAGTTAACCAATGCTAAATCCATCAAATTTCTCTCTAACAAGGTGTTCTCCTTAAGCTCATCTCTACTAAAATTCAAAGGCATGTAATGCAATCAATGGAACGTACAGACAATGTTATAGCTCTTGTTCATCATCAACAAGAACAAGCTGATGCCAGACAACAACAAGCCAGAGATGACATTGCCATGTCCAGGAGCAAAATGCAAGAGGTTGTCACTGTTGTCAAGCAACTCTCAGAAGAAGTCAATGCCTTACACCATGAATGAGATGCTGACAAAAAGGGGGAGAAAACAGAGAAGGGGGAGAGGAAACATCCTCAGTAACAATCATCAATTCATCATCTTCCTCCCTCTAGGACGCCTTAAGCAATTCCTCTAGGTCAAGATCATTGTGATCGTGGACAGCCTTCCTCTTTAAGGCCAGAATCGTCGAGCGTAATAACTCCTATTGGCTTACGACTTTCATCCGGTGACCCTATGTTCCTAAATAGAAATCTTCAAGGGGTTCACATTGAAAGGGAAGAAAGGTTTAATATGCCTGATCTTGGGCCTAGAGATTTGATGGAGGAAATTTAAAGGAAAGAAGCTAAAAGAATAGAGAGTTATATGAGGCGACGTGAAGCTGAACGAAGAGATCCTCCCAGGAGCAAGAGGGGGAAAGGTAGAGAAAAAGAGAAGGTAAATAAAGAGAATAGGTATATGTTGTAATTTTTTTTGTAAATTTCTATACTTCGTAAAATTCTTTAATTCAATCAATAAATTCATTCTTTTCCTCTAGCACTACAGTTGCTCATTATATCTAAGTCATATTTATATTTAAAGTGTCTTGCATCGTAGAATTGATAATGTTTAAAACTACTGGTTTTGTCATCAAATAGGGGGAGATTGTTAGGACAACTGCATATTTTGATTTGATGATGATGATATAATATAATTTATATTTGTACCAGTAGCTTTTGTGAAGTCCTTAAATGTAAAATTGATGTACAAGGACTTAGAGTAGAAGATCAAACTTGTTAGGTTGATCTATTGAGCTAAACGAATGTATAGACTATAAGATTTTAATTGATCGTAAAGCTATGTAAACGATCGTAAAGATGATTGAACGATCGTACAGTCTACTCAGAGTTCATAAGGTAAAATGAAGATCGCAGAGTTTGCTCAATGATCATAAGGCAAGTCAGATATCGTAGAGTCCGCTCTAAGATCGTAAAGCGAATCAAAGATCGTAGAGTCTGCTCAGAGATCGTAAGGCAGAATGAAGATCTAAAGCAAGCAGATCGTAGAGCAAATCGTAAAGTTTGCATATTGTAGAGTCAGTCAAGCCAAATACTCTACGATCTCCATGAAACTCTAAGATCAGACAAAGTTGTAAAGTATGTCAGGTCTGACATTGGATTGACATTGAGAAGACTTATGGAGTGAAGATTCTGAGATGGTTGTTGATTATCCTAAGTTCAAAATGAACCTCATATTAAGTTGTGTCTAATAGCTAGTTTGGTAATGTGACATCACCCATGTGGTTGGTACTGCAACAGTCAAATGTGACCTATCAGAGCCGAAAGCAAGCTGATACATCCTCTCTAAAAGTCAACAATCAGAGGTCTTCTAGGACTACAACATTAAATGAGCAATGACAACTTTCCAACAGAAAAATCTCGAAGTCTTTTATAAAAGGGCGCGGAGATTCAATCAAACAGTACGAATCACGAATTACAAGTTGAATCGCTGCCCAAACTTCAAGAACACTCCGCTCTACGAAATAGAACGACTTGTTATGCTACTAAGTCTTTCAGAAGCTGAGCTTAATGCCACTTAGTAGCACCTCAAAAATCACTTCATCTCTTGGGATTCATTAGTCTTAGTGACCTGTTGTTACCAAGTCTAAGTGACTTAAAGAGTTCTTAGTGAACTGGTCTTAGTGACCCTTTGTCTTAGTGACATCTGTCAAGTCTGAGTGACTTGAAAGAATCCCAGTGATTCATCATTGTAATAGATCTTAGTGATCGTCTTGCATCCTAAGTGGATTCCCTACTCGTAGAGTAGAAGAGTGAACTAAGAGTTATTTGTGCTCCGAACCACTTAAAAATTCCCTACGTCATTTACTTTCTTGCACTTTTATTTCTGCACTTATCTTTTATATCTGTTTGTGACTTAATTCCATAAGTGGACTAAATTTAGAGCTGAGATTTCTTTAAATCCTTGAAGGGATTTTTTTTTGGCTAAGTTACTCACACTCCCATGAATGAAAGAATCAAACCCTTGACCTCATGGAAACCATAAGGCAAGGGTTACTGCTGGACCAAGAACCATACGACATTGAAGGGATTTTTTGAACTAGTATTCCGTTGTGCATAATTAAATTAAATCTGTTTAATTTATTAATATGGTAATATTTCCTTAAAAGAAAAAGTTTTAAAGGATCTATTCAATCCCCCTTCTAAATCTCTTAATACCTCTGGGAAACAACATATCTTTATTGGAAAAGTGCAGGAAGTACTGAGGAAACAACAAGATGAATGGAAGTTTCATTATTTTACGTTACGGGTTTCAAATTTTTAGTTTCAACAATTGTCTCAAAACGACAAAATTTGAAAATAAGTTTAATTTTGAATTATATGTTTAATATTTATTAGAAATATATTAGTAGTGTCTTGAAAGACTTGATCAATATATAATAGGGTTTTAAGAACTTTATATAATTTATAATTTATAATTTAATAATAAATATATTTTTAATTTTGGACTAAAAAAAATCTCTAGTAGAAGGGGAGGGAATAGTTTAGCTAGACGTAAAATGATGAAACTTCCATTTCACAATCAAATATGTGAATGCTTAGTTTACTTTTTGGACAAAATTTTACTTTTTCATTTTGTTGTTGTAAAAGTATTCCTTGATAAATTACTAGTCACTCATATTGACATGGAAATTTTAGCTTTGTGAAAGCAAGTCTTTTTGTGAAGCATCTTTATTTTTATGCTTTCTCATCTTTAATATATTTGCTTTTGGCAGAAGCTTAAATTCCTTTAACAAAAGTACCAAATATTTTTAATCTTTTTTAGCTGATTAAGAAAAGGAATTAGTATTTTTTTATTTTATTTTTATTTTTTGGCTGATCAACAAAAGGAGTAAGTAGGTTTAGTCTTTTTGCTGATTAACAAAAGAAGTAAGTAACCTAATGAAATTATGCAAGATGAGAGACGATAGTGTACATAGTTATTCAATAAACTAATAATAGAGAAACATAAACATATTTTATGAGGGTGTTTACTATCAATGACATAATTATTTGAGATAAAGTTTATTGTGTCGCTAATTATTTGCGAAGAATTTTATTTTGTACCTAAATGTAAGATTTGTCTCGCTAAATGTATATTAAGAAAAATTAAAAGATAAATATAACGGAGGAAATCTTAATCCCTCTTTTTAGACCGTTGACCTTGTCTTTTCTGATTTATTTATATTTATTTATTTATTTAAGAAAAACTATAAAATTGACCTTAGTTTGAATTCTTGACCTTTACAGGGTACCAAAAATTTGCAGCTCAGACCTTTGGTGGGACACTTTACATGTGAACCCTAATAATTTGGATAAGGGTTCATTTGTTCACTAATATTTTTTTTTTTAAGAACCCTCAGCTACTATCTCTTTTGGTGTGCATCAAGAACCTCATGATCCCAAATTATCTTTATAATATTTTGAACTCATAACTTATACCTTAACCATATACTTATAATGATATTTACTACCAGTAGAACAATCCCTTGAAGTTACTTGTTCATGGCTTCATCGACTGCAAAGAAAAAATAAAATTCTGGGAACGCTAATTACCCTTTTTTAATAAGCGACTTGTATTTTGTTTGATATGAAAATAGAGATAAAATGTGAAGCTACGAATTTTTTTTTATTTTTTTTTGAGCATGCATACTCTATCCTTTTAAAAATTATAGATATACGATTTTTAGTTTGTTTGAATTTATATGATTTTCTTAATTTGTTATTATTTTTTACTATAATTTTTAACACATACCATTATTACTAATACTTATATTAGATATTATTTAAAAACTTAAAATTATTTTTAAATATGTTCTTTTAAAAATGTATATTTGGAACACAGAGAGTGCGTAATACTTAATAAATGTAGTGTTCTACTACGTATTGCGATAAATTTGTGTCAAATTACAATTGTGAAATATATCTATTAAAAGAGAATTATACTTATTACACATTTTTTCAAAAAAATCCACTAATATTTATTCACGTAACTGCAATCAAAAAATCGTAATAAATATTCGCAATATATATTATTTTTCATAAATGTAAATGTAACTTTGTGTCCATGCCCTAAGGATCTCTCTCTTCCCCTATTTAGAAAAGCAGATTCCCCGACAAATTTCTTGTCATATTTAATTTTCAACCAACGATGATGTTAAAGATTAACTACCAAAGATGCAATTATATCCTAATAAAACATCTTTAACTCTTATCACAATGCAGTACAATGCAGTCAGTTTTGTTGTTTTAATACATCATCACGAGTCTAAAAACTTAATATCAAATGGTCATCCAAGTATCTTGTTAATCTTATTAACTTTTCTTGCTTTCTCTTACTTGTGGAGGTAAGGCTGTAAACCAACCAAACACTTCGGGTTTAATTTGGACTGGACTCGAAAAAATATGAGCGAGATCCGGATTCGTTAATAATATGATCCAAATTTGAACATAAAAAATAGTTCGAAAAAAAATATAAGTAGAATCTGCGTAAGGTTATATTCGACTTGTTTAAGATTCAAATTGCTCGAATTCTCGATTATAATTCGATACATACTCGATTGATACAGATTCGATTATAGATACTTGATACATTCTATTATAATATATACAAAATTAAATCAAATTAGGATAATTAATTATTATTATTTTATTTTATTTTTAAATTTAATTGTGATTTTATATTTGTAAAGTGTAATAGTAAATATATTTTCTCATTTCTAAGTAAAATAACAAATTCAATTTATAATTATATTTATTATAAAACTAGTTATTATATGGAGACTCGAATTCGACCTTGAATTTGAAGCTTGCAAGTAGTTTGAATATAATTCGATCTGAGTCAGATCGAATTCAAGTAATAAATATTCGAACCGAGTCAAATCTGAGTAGAAATTTTCAAATACAATTTGAATTCCAGTCAAATTCAAGTATGAATTTAACGTTTCGAATCGAATTCGAACAGTTTTCTTCACTTCGATTCGACTCGTTTACGCTCTTATTTGTGGAGATGGTTAACCTCATTTTGTAGTAAATTAAATATCAATGAATAGGGAGAACTTTGTATTATTATAAGTACAAAAAGGAATTACTTAATAAGTGTATTATGTTCAGTATATACCAAGAAGTTCACGTTTGAGTTCTACTTGTTTCAAAATGTTGAAATATAAACCCCCAAGTGTCATGCAATATGATTGTAATTTTTTTCCCCGTAAAAATGGACAAAATAGAATCACAAAAAATAAATTAAATTAAAAAAAAATGAACTCAAAATTGACTTTATGAAGGATGCAACTTTAAAATACTTCGTCCATTCCTATTTATAAAAATTATTATTGACTTTCCAAAATCGAGATGATGAGCAATCAAAGCCATATACTACCTATAGCAAGGGTTGATTGAGAGTCGGGAAAAAAAATTTGAAATTAGTATGAGATATGTTTAAATTTAAAACTAATATAATTCATCAAACCTACAAAATAATAAATTTTATAAGTAGTAATTATTTTTAGATAACTTACAATATTCATCATTATATTGACTAAAATTAAATATATCTATATCAATTTTGAGTTTGAAAATTTATCATATCGATTTTAAAAAATCAAACATGATCTTCTAAGGCAAAGTTAAATTAATCTATTTATGCAACGTATGGATTGCAAGAATTAAGGTAACTTGGAAGTAGTACTGTAATGACTTTTTTTATGTAATAAAAAAAACATGTTTGGTTGTTTCATTAAAATATAATAAACAATTTCTAATTATGTCAAATTTATGAGTTTTATTCATTATGAGAAAGTATGGAATGAGTCATTTCAGTCACGAATGGAATGAAACATTACCCGTAGAAAGGAACGAAGAATGGAATAGAATGAATCATTACTCTCTCCATTCCGTTTTATTCTCCACCCCAATTTTTCACTAATTCTATTTTTCTCCAATTCAATGATAAATTATCCCTTCTTTAAATTAAAAAAACACACAAAAATTTAAAGGAAATGTCTCTCTGTCTCTAAAGCACACAAATACAAATTAAGGATGGTACATGGAGCCATGGACCATACTGAAAAGGGAACAAAATAATGTAGGTGTATGCATGAGAATTTGGAAGCATAGGGTTGGTGCAAGGAATGAACACATGAAGAAGATAAATATGATGATGAAGACAAAGAGCTGTCTTTCATTTGTTTGCTGCCCACATGGTGTGTATGCGCATGATACCTTGAAGTTGTTTGTTAAGCCTATATATATAACGTGCAATGGAAATAAAAACAAAAACACTCTGCTAGTCAAACATCAGATCAGACTTTAATGTTGCTGCATTGCCTAGAGAATGTAGGAATTGCAAAAGTTGCATTCTTTTTAATGATGATTTGGGTTGGAGTGCTCTATTTTGCATCATTGGTATGGAAAAAGAAAAAAAAGTATTCCATATAAGGATTTACAGTAGACGTGCATTTCACATTCTTTCCAAATATATGAGGTTTTTTATTTTATTTACGTGACATATTTCTTTTTCCTTTACGTGAGATTTCATTACTTTTAAATTCTTATGTGAAGTTAGTAATTATTATTTCATCCGTTGTTTTTTATTTGTGTTTTTAAGGAGAGAATTTTATTCATTTTTATTTGTCGTATGTAGATTTCAATCAAGAATTAAATACTTAGTTTCCTTTACTATCACTTATAATTAAATACTAATTATTTTTCACTCATCTTTCTAATGAATTTTAGAAGGTTAATATTGATATTTTATACTCAATTTAGTTAATTAGACAAAGCATTAATTATATTTTTTAATCTATATACATAACTTTAAAACGCCAAATAAAAAGGAACGGAGGAAGTAGAATTCTGAGTAAAATAGTTTATGTTTTAGTACTAACGAGCTATACCTCTGATAGTATCCTTCTCATCCCGAAGGTGGGGCTTGGTTCGCTGAATTGAAATTTGATATAATACAATAGTCTATGTAATGTGATAGAGTTATAATATAATGATAATAGATTATTACGACATATATATTTCTTTGATTAGTTTTTTAGTATTTGTGTAGTAATTACAATATTATTACTTATTATATTATATTCAAAATTTTGTTTAGCTCATTAAATTATATGATTGTATGTAATGAATAAAGTAAATTGTAAATTAAAATGTCAAATCAATTGTAATATTACTGTTTTGTCTTTTATGACTTATTACATTACGAACGTAACACGCGAATCCATCCATGAACAAGCGTAATAAAACATTTAAATTAATGTAATCGTATTATGTCCGTAATAAGTTAATACATGTAACAGGTAAACCGCACACAAAAAAAACATGTCAAATCAATGCAAAAGTTTATTATATTATCAAATTATTACATTGATTTAACACGATCCAAACGTCAAATAACGAAATGTATGGTTCAAGCCTAAGAACATTTTTTCATAGTTTTTAAGAGATCTAATTCTAATTCTAATAGGGTCGAGGTTAAGATTTATGTGCTTTCTAACGCTTCTATGCCTCCCCTCACGTTCCATGTTCATAATAAATAAATGACAAATACATAAAATTAAAAATGAAAAATAAAGATAAGAACATAAATTTATGTGATTTTTTTTTTTTAAAAAAAACACGGTTAAGAGGCAGAAGATTACTATCAAAGTGTGAAAAATATAATTTGTGAATCTAAATCTGAAGGTGACTAAAATTGAGGAAAAAAGAAAAAAAAAAGAATACCGAAATCGTAGTTACAATAATATATATATTACTGGGCCCGAATAACATAACCACCACTAAATCTCATCTTTCTTTCTTCTTCTTTTTTCCTTCACGTTGTTTCAAAATATAATTTGAGTCGAGTCAAAATTCCAAACAAAAATTCAAGACATAACAAAAAAATATTTCAATTACTGCTTTGAAGTCTTTTAACCTGTCTCTTTTTTTTCAAACAAATAAATTATTTTTATTATAAATTACAAAAAATATACATATTTGAGCCTTTTCCTAATTTCTTTAGTAAAAAACTTTCATAGTAAATTTTAATACAAAACAATAAAACATTAAATATGATTTTCACGTTGAAACAAAGTAAGAAGGATCTAGAAAGGGGGTAAAAACTAAAAGGTGGATGGAGAGTTGATGAATACCTTGTAAAAAGCAAAACTTGTTCTAAGATTCCATCTAATTGCCATTGGCGTCAAAATTAGTTTGCCTTTTCTATTCTCTAATTATTTCTTACTTCGGGATACGGAAAGAGGAGCGTCTGCAATCAGTCACCTTACGCTCCCATCGGGCCCCACAAACCGGCCCATTTCTACCGACCACCCGCCCTATTTTACAAAGTTCAACCGCCCATTTTCAGTAGTTGCTTCCACAAAAGAGAAACACCACTTCTCTGAACATAGAATTTGTCTCTCTAATACAATTCAACAATTACACGCCTTTTATTTTCTTTTTTCCTTTTTTTTCTTTTTTGCATTCAAACATGTGCTTTTTTTTAAAAAAATAAAAAAATAAAAAAAATGACAAAATTCTAACTTTAAGATGATTGGTGGTATAAAATGTACACATTTATCGTCATATATAAATTCAAGAAAATATAAGGGTGTACGAATTTTAAAAAAAATTATGAGGATATACTTTTTTCATTTTAAAATTAGAGATGCATTTTGACCTGTTAAAGTCTCTAAAATTTAGAATTAATTTAAATTTATTTAATTTTAATGTAAAAAATTATAATTATTATATACTAGTTAAAAAGTACTACTAATTCTAATATGTTTTACTTGCAAAACTTAATAAAATCATATCAATTATAAATTTTAATAATTCATAAATTATATATCTCTAATTTTGAAACTGAACTAGTAATTCATAGATCAATATATGCGCACGATATGTTTTTTTTTTAGACATTATTAGATATAATCTACTTCTTGATAGGTTCTGTTCCACGCCGAGAATAAATTGTGTTTAATTTTTAACCCTTAAAGTGGAACTCCAAAACAATTATGTTTCATTTTAGCTTTTAATTAAAGTGGATGCAATTATCATCAACTTATTTGTATCTATAATTTTCATAGACAAACTATTAAAGATGATAAATCAGTAATATGAAATTATCAGGCGTTCCGTTCATATCAAGGGGTAGGGCTTCAAAAGTTAGAAAGGTAAAGTTGGTATTGGAATTCAACAACCTTCTGTCTTTTTCTTTTGACATTTTCACTTAGAAGAATACAAATAATTATAATATTGTATCATACATTTTCACTTAGAAGAATACAAATAATTATAATATTGTATCATGTAACAAAGGTATTACAGGATACAAAAGTTTTACAGCAAGCTGTAATCTTCTACTCCCTCGTCTAAGATAATTATTAACTTTTTAAAATTAATTTAAAATATTTTTAAACGACCTAAATTTATATAATCGATAAATATTATAAATTATATCAAAAATACTACTAATTATATAAATTTATTATTTTACAATTGTTAATGAATTAACGAGTTAATAATATTTCAAATTAATTTTTAAAAGTCTAGGGGATGAAGTGTTTCATAACTAGTAACCTTATCATAATTTAGGGGATAAAAGCCTGAAAATAACATCACATTAGTCCATAGCAATTAACTACCTTCAATAATATATAAAATGAGGTAACATCAATCCTTCCACAAAAGCATAAAAATAGATAAATAATTGTGATTATTTTAATACAATTAAAATTAATAAGAAATAAGACAGCCCCATATGTTCAGTTTCTTTGACACTGATAGCCATCTAACACAATCCAGAAAATTGCCAAACAGAGGGCCCCAAAACCTTCCATTAGTGCAGGTCAGCATCAAACACTTGTCTCAACCTTATTCAAATTTGATATGCCATATCAAAAAACAAAAAGCATCCCCATTATCTGATTTTAAGGGGTTTCAAGCCTTCTCTTTCTTTCCACCGAGTTTTTCCCATATAAAAAAAAAAAAAAAAACTAAATTTTCATTCCAAAGCTTGGAATTCCAACTTAAAGGAAAGAAAAAGAAAAACTCACCTTAAATTTTCCTCTCCTATGCTTCTGCTGGTGGTTTTCCTTTGAAGATGGTTCAAAGGAAGGTGGTACTCAACAAGCTTGGTATCCAAGCTGATCATGTTAAATCCGAAAATGGGTTGGTCAACCACCACAACCCATCTTCTTTTCAGCACCAGGACGTCAAGAACCTGAAAAAGAAGATGAAAAAATCAAGATCAATGAAAAAACACGATTTTGAGAGCTTAAGATCATCAACACCTTTGAGGAAGGAAATTCCACAGCCCGGAAAGCCACCACCTCCTGATCATCATGTCCCAACCAGGGCAGCAACCCCACAAAGGCAATCTCCTACCAAAGCACCAGAATCATCACCAAATTATATGAAGTCCACAAGCAGTTTTGAAGCTCGAAAAGAGCGTTCTCAGGTTAGTTCTCGAACTCCTCAGACTCCTACGATCAGTAAGAGTTTGAGCCCAAAGAAATCAAACAATTTGAGACATAGCTCGGGTTCTGGTCATAAAGCAATAGGTACATTAAGTAGAACATCTAGTTTGAAACTAGTGAGGACCTTAACAAAGACTCCTAGTTTCAAACCAGCAAGAGCTTCGGCAAAAAAATATTCTCCTGTTGTTCTATGTGAAAATATAGATGTTAATAAGCCAACATGTTCTTCAACTCTAAAAGATTCAAAATTTCCTGCGTACCTCACGCTTAGCCCTGGGGCAACGGAATCAGAAGGAACTTCAGCTATGAAAGTTTGCCCATACACGTATTGTTCTCTCAATGGTCATCATCATGCTCCTGTTCCTCCGTTAAAGGGCTTCTTGTCAGCAAAGAGGCGCATGTTGAAGGCCCAGAAGAGTATCAAGCTGGGGGGATGTCTATCCCCGCGCCGAGTTAAACCCTTGGGGGATAGTATAACAGCAGCAAATGATGCTGAGCGTGTGATCTTTGAAGAGAAACCTCTCGTTGAAGAAATGGACTTGAATAGCACGACTCCTCCGATGCAAGAGAAGCAAACTGATTTCTTTATTGAAATCTACAGCGACGAGAGGCTTTCAGGTACATCACAATGCTCTGACATTGATTTTGAGGAAAATCTCAGTCAAAACAGTTATTGTGCTACAACAGAAATGAAAATCATCAAGTTTACAGAAGATCGGAATTATGAAGGAGAAGAAGTCTATCCCCTTTCCATGGCTGAAGAAGAAACAACACTTGAATGCTTGAGCAAACAGTGCAACTCAGATGAAGAAATGCAGCCAAGCAATCAACTCAGTCAATCAGATTCTGAAGGTTCTGAGATGGAGTGGGAAGCAGGGCGTTACTATGAACCAAGTCTTCACGATGTACCAATTTTCAAGTTGAAGGGAATTGATCATCGTAGTATCTATGATGAATCAGTCTCTAAGTCAGATGAAAATATTAGCAGCGGCTTTGAAGACATCCTAGCAGGTGAAGTGCTTGTAGGATTCTATGATGAAGAAAGTATCAGCTCTGATGCATGGTTTAATGATGATGATGATTCTGAATTGGATGGTTCATATCAGAATATGGAGAGCGATAAATCTATTTTGGTGTGCAATGAACAAAGTCAGGTTGCATCTGAAGAGTTAATAACCACAGATGAAAAAGATGGAAATTGGGAATCAGATGAGACTCGGGGCAAAGAAAGCACTTGGGCGCCTATCGAGGATCCCATTGAGGAATTCACGGCAGCAAGTGAAGACAAGAATGGATTCCAAGATGCAAGCGATGAAATCTCAAAAATAGATCTTCAACTAGGAGTTGATGAAACAAAATGCACCAGTGAAATAGAAGAACCTTTGGTTGATCATCAGGAGAATGAATCTGCTCAAGATGAGTATGCAAGTGGGTTGCTGGGGGGTGAAGATCTCAAGTCTTTTCATGACTCAATGGACCAAGATCAAGAAGGAACATATAATGACTACAATGCAAGTCACAACAGCGTTGAAGTTTACCTGTATGATTCTACCAGTGAAAGCAGATTCAGCAATGAGATATCTGATGAAAGTGAAGATGCAGAAGCAGACCAGGAAGATCACGAGCAAGAAATCCCTACAGCTGATGCCGAAAACAGAATGGAGGTAAAAGAGCAAATTCTAGCTGCTAACTCCTTTGTTGGAATCCGAACTTTTGAATCATTGCAGGATTTCCCTGAATCCAATCAGGAGAAGATAGATGAAAGGAAGCTGGATGATGTCACCAAAGAAAGTGAAACAAACCAAACTTTGGTTGATGACGACGCTCTTCCAGATGAAACTCAAGATCACTCTTGCAATAAGAAATCCCAGAGCAATGATGTTGAAAATCAGGACAATTCAGAAAAAAATCAAGATGGAGCCAAAAATTACAAGAAAACAAATTCAATGAATTCTGAAGATCATAAACATTCAGGGGCTGCAAGACTCCAGTCAACTGATAAAGATCAAGAAGCTGACACAATGAAAGGCGAGTACACAAGCAAGTTAGATGCAGAAGAAACATGTTCCAAACCCAAAGATGCATCTAGTACAGCAACAAAAGATAAACACTCCTATGTACGAAGCAACGCCAATGAAGAAATGCCCCTGGCCTGCAAGAATCCAAGTTGGACAATTAGAAGCAAGAGACCTGTTGAGGAATTGGAGGAAAGCAGAAACTTCAACCCACGAGAACCGAATTACCTGCCAGTGGAGCCTGATCCAGAGTCGGAAAAGGTTGATCTCAGGCATCAAATGATGGATGAAAGGAAGAATGCAGAGGAATGGATGGTAGATTTTGCTCTCCGGCAAGCAGTCACAAAACTCGCCCCAGCTCGCAAGAGAAAAGTGGCTTTGCTTGTTGAAGCTTTCGAAAAGGTCCTGCCAACACCCAAATATGAAGCCCATCTGAGGCATACTTCAGCAGCTTTTATCCACGCAAGAACTGTTCAAGCTTGCAGATGATACAATGGCTACTAAGGTGAACAAAAGACTTCCTAGTCCATATGTCTTGTTTTATTGATTTCTTTCTTTAAGATGAGCTAATAGTTCCAATGCAAACTATGTTTAACCAACAAAAGAAGTAAATTAATTAAGATCATGCAGATATAACTTCAATAACTTGTGACCTATAAATCATTAACAGCTTACGCTAATACTTCTAGGAGTATCCTAAAGTTCGGAACAACTGACTCGTTCAGTTCTTTTTCAGATTACTGGAGATGGATCAGCTTGATGGAGTGATGGTGAATGGATATTGAACTTAATGCAGAAACCGTACTTTGGTTTCTCCTACTTTATAAGGTTGTGTCAAAGTTAAGAGCATTCAGTTTGAAGGCTTATGTAATATCAATAAAAGTTGTGTTTTTTTAGTTTTCTGGAGGGAATCATTCTATCGATAACAAGGGTATTGTAAGTCTGTAACCTCCAAGAATATTTATAAATTAATTTTAGTTAGTGGTGGTTGTTATAACATTTCAGTAGTAATCATCTAAATAGATGGCAAACTGTTATTACTAATTTACTACAATATTCAAAATAATATGTGAAATTTTCTATAGATAATGAATACTACAACTTAAGGGAGTAAAGGATTTCCACATACAAAAGATAATAACTCTTCATATAGGCAGCATGCAATACTGAAAATGAACAATCAAGTCTCAAGTATCACAACCAAGTTTAATCTAGCTCACTCATGAAGGTCCAGTGCTTAAAAAATAGTATCTAGCAAAAATATTCACACATTTCCATCACCAACTACTCAAAATCCCAAAAGCTCAGATTCAACACAGGTTTAGAACAAAAATAAGGTCACGTGAATCAATCATAACTACACTAACTGTTTATAGAACTAATATGATACAACTGCAACTGCGCAACAAATACCTGTACACAAGATCATGGAACTTGGAAGAAATCAGAACTCCTGCATCATGCCAAATGCAATCCTCTTCATTTTCCACTTGATTTGCCTCTGATGTTTTGATGCACCCATTCCCTCCTCTAAAACTTCCATACATGTTTAGTTGAATAATTAACTAGCAAGTTTCTCCAAGACTTTCATCGACAAAAAAAATGTGTTCAGAATTATATGCTTTTCAAGACGGAGCAATAGATGCATACGAAATATGAAGGTGATGTACATTAACCGAAAAATATAGGAGTACTGTAACATATATATAATATAAAAACTCCTAATTTTTCACTTTCATTTGAAAAAGTTAGTGTTGCTTTTTCCTTAGCTTACACACATTTATATAAATAATCATTCAATCTAATGATAAAACATTTAATTCATAATTTCATGAATATGTCAATTTCATGAATATATCAAAAAAGTTTATTTTTGAAATAATTATTTTGTATAGAATCTATAGATCTAAAAATTTTAAATTATGTATGTTCATAATATTTATTCAGATGTTAAAGTCCTGTACTATGTGAGTACATACACATTTATATGCTCACATAGGTGATGAGTAGAATTACATTTGCAAAATTGTGGTGAATCTTAACAGCATATATATTTCTTTTAAAAATGCATATTAAATGGGCGTAGTATATATCATCCCTATAATCTTTGAGCTACATCATATCTCAACTTTCATCAGTGAAAAAGAATATAGCAGAGATATCTCAACTGAGATCAGGATATTACAGTTTTTTAATGAATTAAATACACCAAATGAATGACAAACAATTGTTCACATTTCTTGTCAATATAATTAAATCCAGCAAGTTTACAAAAGTGTACCATATGCTGTGGTCATCTATTACCCTCCTCTCTAAAGTATAGAGCACAAATGAATCTAATTCTCTCATATAAGTTATTGGACATATTCAAATAAAAGCACCTAGTGATCTATACCTAAATTCACTTCTAAAGCAGGAGATTCAAGAACAAGTGATTGGAGCTCCCCATAATAGGTTTCTAGAATATTGTCGCTTGAACCTTGATTATGTGCTTCTGCTGTTTGAGAATTTGACTCGGCATTATTACTATGTTTTACCAATTTGTTCGACATATCATCATGGAACACTTTCAGTGCATCGGTTGTTGAAAGAGAACAAACAGATTTTTGCAAGTGAAGGAACTTAATTCTCTTTTCCTCGGATTCAACCAACCTCTCTCTCAATCCATCTGGAAGGCAAGCCAGAGTGCTTCACCAAGGTGACAGAGAAAAAAAGCAAAAAGAAAAAGTCAAACTCAAAATGCAAAATATTGGGGAAAGAAGAAATACGGTTTATATTAAGGCGAACTAATTAAATTGGTTACCTAGTAACACCTCTAACTAGACCCCATTTGTATCCAACAAAAACAGATTCACCAAAGCCAATATTGAACCCCTCTTGAGCAGAAGCTTCTTTCCCCGCCATGAGACCATCACGATATCCAATCTGGTTAATCATGATGAATAGCAAAGTATAGAACAAACAAAGTACGATATTATGCATGGGGTAAAGTAAATGGATCCCCCTGTCCATCTTTATTTTATAGTAAAAGAAATTAATTTCTACATGTTAGGTTACCGTATGGAATTGGTCTCGCCTCCTCCGCCACTCCCTGTCCAAATCAGATGCTCTATCCAATTCCTCATCAGAACCATTCAATGATGTTCCATCTTCATGCCACAACTCATCCCCATCATGATCTGGAACAAAAGAAGTATATGCTTCAATATTTCACTAAGAAAAGTAAAACAGGACCGCCATTAATGACTTGAATCCCTGAAACTTCTTAAGAGAACACTCGCACTCTAAGAAAAGTAAAACAGGACCCCCATTAAAGGACTTGAATCCCTAAAACTTGTTAAGAGAACACTCACACTCTAAGAAAAGTAAAACAGGACCCCCATTAAAGACTTGAATCCCTGAAACTTCTTAAGAGAACACTCGCACTCTATTCAAAAAAATTTACTGAAGTGCCTTTGGGAGAAATTAGCCACTTGCAAATTTCAAATATAAGCTATATTGAGTACCACAGGGTGTGGTAGAAAAGTTTACAGCCACTTGGAAAATCATCTAATCGACAATCTTGATACAATGACAATATATAAGGCCATAGATAAACAGTATAAAAACTGGACAAAATATTTAACGAATCATTTGTTTCAACAACTGGAGATATGCTACATAAATGAGAAACCCACAAGAATTCGTACACATATAAAAAATTCAGAATATTCAAATCCTTTTTAGAATATAATATTTTTGAATTGTTTATGTAACATAGTGTACTCTTAAACAAAAATAAAGAACATAACTATAAAACTTTAATCATTTCTAAAATAAGTGAGAACTTAAAGTTCCAGGGGTGGGGATAATAATCAGGCATTTAAGCAAAGTGCTGTGCTTAATATTGTAATGACCCTTACTATTTTTTCCTCAGATTAAAACTGGAACAAATAGAAAAAAACAATCTCAATCAACGACTAGAATCTGTAGGTTATATCAACTTTGGAAGAGTTAATTTCAGCGTGCACACATCAGGTTACAATAAGCACTAAAAATTTAACCTTTCAAAAAAAAAATTACTGAGAAAAAAAATCCTATTAACCTGACAATATATTTTCTCCGAAGTAAAGGAAAAAATAAATACACATTCATAGTTTTGCATCCATCCTTAAAAGACTACGTGATGTGCCATCAGAGTATATGTCATTCTTAGCATATGATAAGAGTTGTTTACTGAGTTGAAGTACATCAGATTGGAGTTCATACCATGTGACTCACAATGCCTGGTGTCAGAAGTGGACTTTGGACCCAACTCCCCATTTGATTGCTTCAAAATCTCTGAATAGAGTTCATCAGCAATACTATTTGCCATCTGCATACAATTAAACAATTTATTACAAATAAAAGTCAAAATAGGTACCTCAAGACTCTTGGAGCATAAGTAACAAAGATATGAAAATAAAATAATAGAGAACAAAGGAATTTTTCATGGAGAGCAGGACGTAGCATGGAAATGTAAACATGTATATATATATTTGAAAACTCATTATTCCAAAATGAAAACTCTGTATTCCAAAAAACACGTGTATATAATATCACACATACATGTTAAAAGAAATCATAGGATAACAAAGGATAGCAAAATCATTTATAATATCACTCACACACACACACAGACATATATAAATATAGATTGAGATATATATATATACACACACACACACTCCATGTATACATTAATCCCTCCTTTCCAAAATTACCGATACTTTTTGACTTTTAAAGTCAATTCGAAAATCTTAAAATTCAAAATCAATACAAATTGATTAAATTTTGGTAAAAACAAAACTTTGGAGTTTGGCTAAAAGTACAATTACCATATTTGTTTCGAGAGTTTCACTTTCAAAAACGTCTTCGAACACAGTTATTGCTTAGGGAGAGTTTTTGTGCTTCAGAGGAGTTTAAAAACCTTTTGGACGAGTATTAGGTGGCTTTCAATTTCAAACCTTTAAGCTTGGGGACAGTGCCGGACCCCAAATATTAGCCGAGGAGTGTCAAGACATTAGTAAGGGAAAAAATAAAGACGTGTAAAGAAAATATATAACGACAACATGTGTGTGTGTGTGTGTACACACACACACACACATATATATACCAAAAGAAATTACTACTTTATTAGTCAATTCAACATAAATGATACTACTAGTGGCACTAATCATCAATAAAGAAGACTTAAGTTAATAATAACACTAACTAATAACCTTGTTTAGCAGATTCTCCATAGACCAACAAGGCTACAACATTACAAAAACAATAAAGAAATAAGATTTGATAACTTGATCCCCAACTTTTACACATTATCAAAATATTCTGCTACAATTTTACACACTCCATTCTATAGATTGAACGAAATTAATATCATATATAAATATTGTTTTACACAGACTGTTCACCATTATCAAGATGTTCTATCGCAATTATTTGAATGACCATCTAAATCATTAAAAATAATAATAATAACAATTCTTATTTTTAAATTGACAAAACTTCCAATTGCACAATATTAATAATCGATACATAGTTACTAAAAAGAAAAGAAAAAAAAAATCTTCTTCTCCACTACCAAACAATGCATCAACAGAAAAGCTATCCAATTTTTCTAAACAGCGGCTAAATGACACAAATTCGAACAAATACACACTATAAAATCAATTTTAAATCACTGAACTGATGCAAGGAATATGACATAGAGTCGATTTTGAGTCTTTTGGAATGATTTATACCTGTTTTGGATTGGAAAAAATGGTCAAACTATACCAATTGCACAATATAAGTAAGAGATAAATAGAGACTAAAAAGAAAAAGGAAAAAAATGAAAAAGAAAAAAAAAATCTTCTTCTCCGCTACAAAATAATGCATTCACAGCAAACCAAAACAATTTTTTTCTGAAACAGTGAATAAATGGCACAAATTCGACCTAATACACATGCAAAATCAATTTTAAATCATGGATTGAAGCAAGGAATACCCGCTTTTGATTGGAAAAAATGGTTAAACTACTACCTTTCGACGTCAGCCGCGAGTGACCTAATAGCTGGGATCGATTGGGGCTGTGACCTATTGGTTAAGCTAGGTATTGATATAGCTACAAAGCCCAGAGATTCTTGGTGATTAATGGTTGGATTTGGATGAGTTAAAGTGCACTTTTCAGGCGGGTTTTAAAGCTGGACGAACTGGGTGGGATATTTCGAGTTTAGGAACGATGAAGTGGACATAAAAAAAAAATAATAAAATAAAAAAAAGGACGGACGAAGAGGTGAGTATTAATGCATCTGAATGACTTGTGGTCTGAATCAATTTATTTTGAATAAAAATCTTAATGACTGAATCGGTAAGTCCAATTAGAATGCATCTGAATGGCTTGTGGTCTGAATCCGTTTATTTTGAATAAAAATCTTAATGACTGAACCGGTAAGTCCAATTAGACTGATCGAATAAGTGTAAGGAATGCAGTTGCAGATTAAGTTAGCTAAGCCAGTAGTAACAGGGTATTTCAGTCCTTTCAGTCCCATTGTTTGGGTCATTATTGTCTTTTCTTCTTTCTTGCTGGTTTGAGCTGATGTTAGTTTGGGGAGCATGTGCTCAGCTCCTTTCGTTTGCTGAGGTGTGAGTGGTGTGAGTGAAATGAGAGTATATGTATGGAAATCAATCCAGATTGTAAGCATGAAGTAAATGAAATCCATCTAATTTTCTCTCTCAATTATATGTTCTCTCTATCTCTCTCTCTAGCTCTCCTTCTCAACTCTGATTTCTACTTCTTTCTCTGAAATTCCTCTGGTTATTTACACATTTGCTCATCCAATTCATTATAATTGGTATCAGAGCCCTCGATCCTGCACCTATGGCTACCAACAATCAACGATTAAGCAATCTGGAATCCCATGTTCATGAGCAAAACACATCCATACAACAGCTGCAGACACAGTTGTTGGAGTCAGTCTCAACTCTGCAATAAGGATTTGATGCTAAATTGGAGCAGATGATGAAGAATTTTGAGGCTCTCCTTGCTCAACGAGTGCAACAGAAGGAGCCTAATCAAGCAGGTCCTTCAGTTTCTCCCTCAGGGTCCATTCTAGGTCCTTATTAGTCCCCTCCTAAACCAGATATGTTTGATGATATTTTCAGAACTGTTAAGTTTGAATTTCCAAAGTTTAATGGGGAAAACCTTAGGTCATGGATTAGAAAATATAATAAACTCTTTTCTTACCACAAGGTGCCTGATTCTCAGAAGGTTTACTTGACCACCTTGAGTCTGGAAGGAGAGGTTGAGTTATGGTACTCAGGATTTGTGCAGGAAGGACATGAGTTGACCTGGGAAGATTTAATAGAGGAAATTGTTACCAGATTTAGCCCAGAGGCTAATGATAACCCAATAGGATAACTGAAGAAATTACAACAAATTGAATCAGTAGACGATTATCGGAAGAAGTTTGAGGAATTGAGAAGTTGGGCTTTGGTAAGGAACTCTAGCCTTAATGAGGAGTTTTTTATGGACTGTTTCATGGGGGGATTAAAACTGGAAATACAGTTGGAAGTCCAGGAACTCAAGCCAAAAACTCTCAAGGACATGATTAGGTTATCAAGGGTGGTGGAAGCCAAACTGGAGGCTTGGCTTAAAAGGAGTAAGGTAATGAATAAGCCTACTGGGGGTTCCACTTTCCCTAAACCTGTACTGATGCAAACACACAAGTCTGCTACCATGGTGGATGGGGATACTGTAAGGGCATTACCAATAAGGGGTCTTACTAGGGAACACATTAGTGAGAAAAAAAGGAAGGGACTGTGTTTTTCCTGTGATGAGCCTTTTGTGCCAGGACACATTTGTAAGAAACCACAATTATTTATGATGTTACCCTCAACTTTAGATAGCCTAGAACCTGAGGACATTGATTTCTATGAGGAGGCAGGAAAAGGAGGGGTGCCATTGGAGTGTGAAGTGCAGGAAGCCCAGATCACACTACATTCTCTTTCTGGCCATAACACTAACAATACTGTCAGGCTCTTGGGGATGTCACATGGAAAAATTTTGAGGATATTGATGGATAGTGGTAGCACCAACAACTTCCTAGACCCCCAGTCAGCTAAAAGAATCAAGGCTGCAGTAAAGGAGACCAATGCCATCACTGTGACTGTTGCAGATGGATTCAAGGTTTCTAGCCATCAACACTGCCCAGAGTTGACTTGGTTTATACAAGGAGAAGAATTTCAAACAGATTTTAGGATATTGCCTCTAGGAGGTATAGATGCAGTTTTAAGGGCCCAATGGTTAAAGCTCTTTAATCTAGTCACTTTTGATTTCCACAATCTGCAATTAACCTTAGAAAAGGAAGGAAGGATTGTTGTCTTGCAAGGGGAATCTGATCAAGTGGCACCAACCATCCAATACATGAGTTTTGGTGAGTTCAAAAGGGTGTTAAACTCTACAACTCATGGGTATTTTGGGTACTTGTTTGGGATGCACCAGGGAGAAGAAGAAGGTATGATTGTGGAAAGGGACCAGGGAAGTAGTAATAAGGGAAATGAGGCTGATTTTATAATTGAGAAATGTCCCCCCAGATGGAAACTTTGTTGCATGATTTCTCTGTGATTTTTCAAGAGCCAAATGGTCTCCCACCAACCAGAAAACAGGATCATCATATAAAGCTAAAAGAGGGCAGTCAACTAGTTAACCTCAGGGCCTATAGGTACCTCTATGTTCAGAAGGGAGAGATAAAAAAGATTATGAAAGAAATGCTGCAAAATGGGATCATCCAACCTAGCAACAACCCATATGCATTCCAGTTCTCCTAGTCAAGAAGCATGATGGTACTTGGAAGATGTGCATAGACTATAGTGCACTAAATAATATGACAGTTAAGGACAAATTTCCCATCCCAGCAATTGATGAACTACTTGATGAACTCCATGGCTCTAGTTGGTTTTCCAAATTGGATCTGAGGTCGGGATACCATCAAATTAGAGTTGACAAGGATGACATACCAAAAACAGCTTTTAGGACTCACAATGGCCACTTTGAGTTCCTAGTGATGCCATTTGGGCTCACTAATGCTCTAGCCACCTTCCAATCATTGATGAATGAGGTATTCCAGCCATACTTAAGAACATTTGTACTAGTTTTCTTTGATGATATACTAGTCTACAGTAAAACTTATGAGGATCACTTGAAGCATTTGAGAATAACACTACAGTTATTGCAAGACCATTGCCTGTTTGCAAAAAAAGTGTGTCTTTGGGACAAAACAAGTGTAATATTTAGGCCATATAATCACCCATGAGGGTGTTTCCACTGATCCAGACAAGATTTGTTGCATGACTAATTGGCCCTTACCAGTTAATATAAGGGAGTTGAGAGGATTTCTAGGACTAACTGGATATTATATGAGGTTTATAAGGAATTATGGTATCATCAGTAAGCCTCTAACTGAATTGTTAAAAAAGGACAAGTTCATATGGAATACTGAGGCTACTAAGGCTTTCAAAGTCTTGAAGGAAGCTATGACACAGGCCCCAGCTCTTGCTATGCCTAACTTCAATGAACCTTTTGTGTTGGAAACAGATGCATCCCACTCTAGTATTGGAGTAGTGTTAATGCAAAATGGGAGGCCTATAGCTTATTTAAGTAAAGTCCTAACTCCTCAACATTTGAGATGGTCGACATATGAGAAGGAATTAATGGTAGTAGTCTATGCAATCAACAAATGGAGACACTACTTGTTAGGGAACAAGGTTTATATTAAAACAGATCACCACAGTTTAAAATACTTATTAGATCAAAGGATTTCTACTACAAATCAGCAAAGGTGGATAACTAAGCTAATGTGGCTGGACTATGAGATAACATACAAGAAGGGCAAAGAAAATATTATAGCTGATAGCTTATCTAAAAAGGTAGGAGAGCCCACTTCTCAGAGCCATTGTGTGACCATCACTCAAGATGATGTGGAGGATTGAAACACTATAACTTTAGTGGTTCCTACTTGGGTGCAGGAACTAGCTCAATCATGGGAGAAAGATGACAAGTTGAAGGATATTATACTCCAACTGCAATTGACCCCAAATACTCTACCTGGCTACTCTTTCAATAATGGCAGACTCAAGTTCCAGGACAAACTGGTAGTAGGTCCAGATTCTGAATTAAGGAAGAAATTTATGACTGAATTCTATAGTTCTCCCATTGGAGGGCACTCAGGCATCAAAGGAACTTTTGAGAGAATCAGCAAGTTTTTATGATGGCCAACTCTAAGGCATGATGTCACTCTGTGTTATGAAAGAATGTGACACATGCCAGCGGAAAAATCATGAAACTGCGGCTTCTCCAGGACTACTACAACCTTTGCCCATTCCAGAAATTCTTTGGGCTGACATTTCCATGGATTTCATAGAAGGTTTACCTAATTCAGAAGAAATGACAATAATCTGGGTGGTAGTGGACAGACTCACCAAATATGGACACTTCATCCCATTAAAACATCCCTTCACTGCTGCACAATTGGCTCAGGATTTCATTACCCACATTTATAAATTATATGGATTACCTTCCACAATAGTATCTGACAGGGATAAAGTGTTTATCAGCCTTTTTTGGCAGTCCCTCTTCAGAATGGTGGGAACTAAACTATAAATGAGTACAACCTACCACCCTCAAACAGATGGGCAAACTGAGAGGGTGAACCAAGTTCTGGAATGTTACCTCAGATGTATGGTCACATAGAAACCTCAGGGCATCATGGTTAGTCTTGGCTGAATGGTGGTATAATACTCACTTTCACACAGACCTACAAGCTACTCCTTTTGAGATGCTATATGGATATAAGCCCCCTCACTTAAATTTCCACCAATTTGGGCAGATCACTGATCCCACTACTAGATAATTTTTGCAAAGATAGATCTTAGTTGTTGCAAATGATGAAACAACATTTAGTGGAAGCTCAGTCAAGAATCAAGCATTATGCTGACAGAAGTAGGACAAAAAGGTCCTTTGTACCTGGGGATATGATCTACCTTAAAGTCAGACCTTACAAGCAAACCTCACTGTCACACTCTAAGCATGGAAAGATGACTCATAAATACTATGGGCCATTCTTGATCGAGGATAGGGTTGGTTCAGTGGCTTACAAACTCCAATTACCTGGGTATGCCAAGATCCACCCTATCTTCCATGTCTATTTGCTCAAGAAGAAGATTGGGATACACTGTACTGCCTCACCTATAATACCTCTTATGCATTCAGTAAGGGAATTTTTAGTGGAGCCTATTGTTATCATTGATAGAAGAATGGTCAAGCGAAATAATGCAGCTGAGGTGGAAGTTCTGGTGCAATGGACCAATACTTTTCCCTCTGAGCCACTTGGGAAAACTGGAATCAATTGCACAAAAGGTTCCTATAATTTCACCCTTGAGGATAAGGGTACCTTTTAGGAGGGAGGAATGTAAGGAATGCAGTTGCAGATTAAGTTAGCTAAGCCAGTAGTAGCAGGGTATTTTAGTCCTTTCAGTTCCATTGTTTGGGTCATTATTGTCTTTCTTTCTTTCTTGCTGTTTTGAGCTGATGTTAGTTAAGGGAGCATGTGCTCAGCTCCTTTCGTTTGCTGAGGTGTGAGAAGTGTCAGTGAAATGAGAGTATATGTATGGAAATCAATCCAGATTGTAAACATGAAGTAAATGAAATCCATCTAATTTTCTCTCTCAATTATCTGTTCTCTCTACCTCTCTCTCTAGCTCTCCTTCTCAACTCTAATTTTTACTTCTTCCTCTGAAATTCCTCTGGTTATTTACACCTTTGCTTATTCAATTCACTAAAATAAGCTGCTATTTTTTAGCTGAATCATCCCCAAGCCCACTGAATGGATTTTTTACGCATGCTACCCTTCTTTTACGTTGACGGTGATCTTCTCCCTGCTGCCCTTCTTTTACGTTTGTCGGTCATCTTCTCCATCATCAACTCAATTACTGATTATTTTTCTCCGGAGTGTTCTGCCGTTGCAGAAAATAGAGTGCTTCTTTGAGTGACTGTGTACATGAGAGATAGAAGGAAAATTGAATGGAGAAAGAGTCCCAGTGACACACGGCAGTATGTCACCCGTCCTTGAATTTATAAATTAACTCCATGAATGTGGTCCAATTGCACTTGTTGTACTGTATAATCATTTGATTTATAGCCCCAGACTAAGATATATACATATATACGTATATGTATGTCAGACCCTAATAAGGATTGGCCAAACGACGGCGATGTAGATGAGGACGGTGGTGGGTCTCGCCAAAAAAATGATCAGAAGAAATAGAGTGCGCATGTGGGTGAAAAAAGAACATAATGTCAAAAAGGGTGTCTTTATTTCGATTCAGAAAGGTTCATAGAAGGAACAAGCTGCCTTCTTCGGATACAACCTTTTGTTGTTTTTCAGGTAAGAGAGATAAAATTGGAGGGTATTGTTTGTGTTTTAATCAGACCCCGATTGAGGATTTCCTTGTTGAGTCTCAAGAAAATGAACCAAATTATTCTGGGTATAGATTTGAGTCATTAAGGACTGTAATTGAGAAACATGATTTCTTTTGTAAAGAATCTAATACCCATTTGGAGATAAATATAATTTTAATTTCTAATGGGTTTCATTAGTGAATTGATCTAATTCTTTGTTGGATTTTGATTGTTGTTTATGTGATTCATTTACTTGAGGAAAAGATTGAATCTTTAGTCAGTAATGGGTAATTTTACACACTTTTGCCCAATGATTGATGTTATGGTAAGTGGATGATCATGATTATTATCCATTTATGAGAAAGAGATGGGAAAATAGACTAGTTTTGATCTGGTTGAATTGATAAAACAGATATTTGGGGCATTTTGGTTGATGTAAATGTCAATGGGGTAATAATAGTGTATTTCAAAGTGGAGTGCTTCATATGTGGAGTTTGAGGTCTTTTGGTCCATCTCGAGATTTTTTCAATCTTCCATGCTTTGTGCCTTTCAATATGAAATTTGACTAGAGTCAAGTTATTATGTCAGAGTAGAGATCATGTGGAAGAACATACTAAATTGGTGCAACTAGTAAAAAGGATAGATTTACCTTGACCTTTATGTGGCAACCATTGGATTCTTTCACAATGTAGATTCTATTTTGTTCTTCATATTCTTATATTCTCTATTGAAATGTTGAATACTTTGTATAGTTAGTTGTAAATTGTGCTTTATGTTGCTTTTAGCACTTTAGAAACTCTTAATTGTTAGTGTTGTGTGTGTACAGTTCTCAAACATATTATTGATTGAGGCAATTATCTTCGTCTTGTTATCTCTATGCTTTGGTAATTCAGTTCATCATTGTCCATGGAACACATTGGGGATAATTACATTCTTACAGAGATGGTTTGATTATTGTACTGCTGGTATATTGTAGGTGAAGGAACTAACTGCTAAACTTTCAAAATGTGAAAAGAATATTTTGTAGTTAGGATACATTGACATGAGAAAACTGCTTGGAGTCCAAGTTGGGAAATATCTTCTACTTTGTAATTTAATGCATTGATGGTACAACATAAGTTTGAGGAACTAACTGCTAAACTTTTAGAACGTAAAAAGAAGGTTTTGCAGTTGGGATAACAAGCCATTAGAGCAGAATGCTTGGTTTTTGGAGTTGGAAAACATATCAGTAGAGTTTGTTTGTATCGGTTATGTTAATAATTGATCCGGGTCAGACTCGTGGATCATGGACATCCACTTGGGTATAGATAATGGATAACCCAATTGAGATTAGAAGAGTCCCATATCACTTAGAAGTATTTTAGATAATACTTGATATGGTTAAAACTCTATATGAGATAAATCTCCTGATTTGGTCAGTTGTAGACTTATCCCATATTAATTGGGATTTATTATTAAATATTGATTCCTGCCGAGGGTAGGGTTAAGGAAAAATTACGTATTATTTTTCTCAGGTAATTTTCTCCTAAATACTCTCTATCTCTAGTATTTTCAAGTTTCCATTAATAGGCTTGGGTGTACTTGGTGAGAACACTTAAGTTCGTTCGCATAGTTGCTAGTAATAACTTTATATTGACGAGAAGCGTTTGCATGAAGGATCGTAGTAGCTGTGTTCGTGGAGTTGCTAATAGATTTGGCATTCTGGTTCAACCACTTCCGCTTTGTGGATACTAACCGATTCATATGTAAGTTTATATGTGCTTACGTGTTAGTTTACATTTAATTTAACATTGGCATCAAAGCTATGCTATGCTTAATCTCGCATAAATATTCTATTTTTTTTATTTTGCTAGAAAGCTTGAAATAGAACATTAGTGGCATAATATGTTAGAGTACATATTAGAGGCTGAAAATACAGTATGATGTAGTCCATATGCATGTTAAGACACCTGCAAACTATCGTTGCGAACATATTTGTATTTTGAGAGAAAACGCAAACCCTAATTCATTTTTATGTTTTTTAAAATAAAAATCTATTTTTATACAGAAGGCAAAATTTTATTTTCTTTACATAATAAAATAGTACATGTCGCCACGATTCCAGAAATATAAAGTTTGTATTTTTTTGAACATTTGTAGAATTAGTTATGATTTTTTGAAAAAGGGTACCAATCTGTAATTTTGTTTCTGGTCTGCTCAGGAAGAAGACAAAGATGACGTCAGCGCGCGTGGCCGCCAGATTAAAAAAAAAAGGACAGTGCAGACGCTTAGTGGCAACAGTAGCGCGTGGGGTCCACGCGCCGCCTTCTAGACATTTTTTGAAAAAATAATTTAATAGAAAATTTTGATTTTATTTTCTGGTCATTTTAATTATTTTTCTGAATTTTTTTATCAATGAAAAATATTTTTAAAAATTGTTAGTAGCTATTTAAAGTGCTTTAAAATTTATTTAAAAAATGTCCAGAAATGTTTTTTGGGCCAAATATTTTCCTGTGATTTCAGAGGCATGTTTACAAGTTCTCCACTTATTGGTGTTGAGAATTGGAATCTTTCAGTGTCTTAAATTATTTTACTATCAATTATTATTTATTTGAAAAATAATTGTATTAAATAGTAAAAAAAAATTGAAAAATCCAAAAAATTCACGGTATTGCATTTACATGTATACATACTGTTAGAAAAATATTTGGTCAATTTTTGAGCAACATTGAATAATTTTTCACATTTATTGTTATGCATTTATGTGTAAATATTATGTTTATTACGCATATTTGTTGCGTTCATCCCCTTAGGACTTGGTCAAATACATTCGGCTTCCTAGTGGGAGTTGTGGTGGGACCATTCATGCACATACCCCTTATTTGTTATTGCATGGTGTTTTGGATGGACCAAAAAGGGTTGATATTTAATTATTTTTGGAGACGTACTCTCACTTTGTGATAAAGACCTAAGATAAAATAATTATGAGAAGACAAGTGCAGTATTCCCAATTTTATTATTAGATTGATGTAGTAGGAATCTTTGATGTAAAGTTTTGATATTGATGTATTTATATCGAAGCCTTGTAAGGGAATGTAATTTTGCACTTGTTTTTCAATTAATTGATTGTACCTCCCAAAGTACAATTAAATTATCAATAGGGGTTTTTGTTTCATAAACCCCGTCCTTATTTTTGTTGTAATGGGCTATTTGGATTTTTTGTCATATAAAATAAAATTAATCATAATTATTTACCATATGACATGGAATGATGATTATGAGCTTAGCGATTTTTCGATTTCTATCTATAAACTAAATAATTGTGATTAATTAGGATTTAGTGACAAAATTATTATATGTGTGCTAATATTCATATTTCATGCAACCTTATTGTAGTGAAATAGCCTCTAAGAATGTTATTACTGACCTTAACAAGGGTGAAAAATTGAATGATAAAAATTATTATCTTCGGTCGAAGAAAATTCATTATCTGCTTAATGAGTTAGATGTGCTAGAAACTTTAACCACCACTATGGAACCGCTTGAGGAGGGCACCACTGTACAACATCGTCGAGACAAACAAACCTACGATGAATGGGTCAAAAAGGATCGTTGTGCACGTTTTACCATGTTAAGCAGCATGCACAACGACCTTATTGGCGAATTTGAGTCCTGCAAAACTGCAATGGAAATGTGGGATATTGTTAAAAAGTCTTATGGTGGGACTACTGCTACTAGGTTGCGTGAGCTTAATTATAAGTTGGACCATTACAAGAAGGAGCCCAAACATGGTAGAGCACTTTCAAGTAATATCGGCCATGATCCGCGAGCTTAGTGTAGCTGGCACAACCCTTACTGAAGAGCAACAGATTCAAGTTGTGCTTAGGTCTTTACTTGATGCCTGGGAGCCTTTCACCATGACTATGATACATAATGATAGTATAAAAAGTCTTGTTGATCTCAAAAGGCATCTTGAGCTTGAATATGAGCGTCGTGGTGCCAAAGATGGCGGCTTTGTCTTCATGGCTCAAGCTGGTCTGTGCAATGCAAAAGGCAAGCACAAGAGACAAGCTAAAGGCAACAATCAGGTTAAGGCTGACGCACCAAAACAGAAGGGTAATACTAAGCGCCATAGGGACAAAAGAGGAGGAAAAAAGAAGATGACTTGCTATAACTGCCAGCAGGTTGGACATTTTGCTCATGAATGCATTGAGCAGAAAACGGTACAATCTAAATTTCTTCATTGCGATGAATACTTTATGTGTTCACATGTTTTTCTTGCTCAATCTGATCCTTCGTGGATTATTGACACAGGAGCAACCAAGCATGTAACTCGCGATAGGGAGGGATTCACTGAGTACCGACGAGTTTCCAAAGGGAGTCAAAGTTTGTTCATGGGGAACAATTCAAAGGAGCAAGTGCTTGGTTTTGGCGCTTATCAGCTGACTTTGCGAAATGGCACACTGATCCTTAAGGACACACTTTATGTACCAGGAATTCGATGAAACTTAATATCAGTTGTAGCTTTAGTTAGAGAAGGATATTGTTTTTCTTTCAACAGTAGTAGCATATCTATTTACTTTCATAATGATTTCGTAGGACATGGTACTTTATCGGATGGTTTTAATATGTTGAATAAAGGTGAATCTCATTTTTTTTATATTGCTTCTCATGATGATACTATTAATGAATCATTGAAATGACATGCTAGATTAGGTCATATTGGCCAAGATAGGATGACTAGGCTACCTCGAGAAGGCCTTTTAGGCTCACTCGCTAAATTTAACCTACCAGTATGTGAACCTTATTTAGCAGGGAAGGCAAAAAGAAAACCATTTGGGAAGGAAGTGAGGCCCACTAATTCTTTAGAGCTAATTCATTCAGACATTTGTGGTCCAATGAATGTTAGAGCACGACATGGTGGTAACTATTTCATCACATTTATAGATGATTATTCGCGATATGGATATGTCTATTTGATTTCTCATAAGTCGGAAGCACTAGACTGCTTTAGACGTTTCATTGCTGAAGTTGAGAATCAAATGAATAGATCCATAAAGGTTCTTAGGACCGATCGTGGCCACGAATATTTATCTGAGCAATTTAAAGGACTCTGTGAGGAAAAAGGTATCATCAGACAGTTAACGATTCCTGGCACTCCGCAACAAAATGGTGTTGCAGAAAGAAGGAATCGTACGCTATTAGAGATGGTTAGGTCAATGATGGCGCAAGCTGATCTTCCAATTAATTTTTGGGGAGATGCAATTATGACTGCTGCCTATATCCTTAATCGCGTGCCTAGTAAGTTAGTTACTTCTACACCATATGAGTCTTGGGAAGGCAAAAAACTAACCTTAGATCATTTAAGACCATGGGGCTGGCAGGATATGTGCGCATTCCTTCCTAACAACTTGGGAAGTTAAACTCTAGAGGAAAGAAGGGTATCTTTATAAGGTATCCTGAACACTCAAAGGGTTATGTGATGATATGCGAACAACTTGATGGAGTAATGACTGAGATTGAATCACGAGATGTGGAATTCATAGAGAATGAGTTTCCAAGCAGGGGTGATACGAGAAAGGATTTTGAGCTATATGAGATGGCCGAATCAGTAGGAGATATTTCACTATCCCTTAGCGAAGGAAGGGAATTTGATTCTCATCGTTTTGTCGCTAAGGATGGTGGGAGTGATCTACCGCTTAACGGGGCACCTGATTCACAAAATTTTGAGCCACATCGAAGCAAACATGCAAAAGTACCTCGAAAGTTTTTCGAAATTGAAGACGAATCCCTTCTTGTGCTTGAAGGAGAGGCCCTTATGTGCGCTTTAAAAGATGATATTGAGCTTGCTACATATAAGGGAGCTCTTACTTCACGTGCTCATAATAAATGGATAGATGCTATGAAGAATGCGATTGGTTCTATGGGAAAGAACCAGGTTTGGGAATTGGTTGATCTACTGCCTGGTCGTAAGGCCATTAGAAATAAATGGGTTTTCAAGGTTAAACGTAAGGCGGATGGATCAATCGACAAGTATAAGGCTCAACTTGTGGCAAAAGGGTTCAGCCAAAAGGAGGGTATGGATTATGATGAGACATTCTCACCAGTTGTGAGAATTGGCTCTATTCACCTCATTCTAGCTATTGTTGCACGTTTAGATTTAGAGCTTTATCAGATGGACGATAAAATTGCATTTCTATCTGGAGAACTAGATGAGGAGATCTACATAGATCAACTAGTTGGCTTTGAGGTCAAGAGACAAGAGCGCAAAGTGTGCAAGCTCAAACGTTCCATTTATGGCTTAAAGCAATTATCTAGACAATGGTACTTTAGATTCATCGAGCCAGCCATCATTGCTAATGGGTTTATGATAATTAAGGAAGATCATTGTGTGTATGTTAAACGGGTCGACAAAAGTTTTATGATCTTGTGTTTGTACGTTGATGACATCTTGATAGCTGGAAATGATATGGGATTGATTGTCGCCACTAAAAAGTGGTTGTCATCTAATTTTGAGATGAAAAACATAGGTGAGGCAAAATTTATGCTCGGGATTAAGATCCATAGGGATCGCTCTAAAAGATTTTTGGGTTTAAGTCAAGAGACTTATATAAGATCTATTTTAGAGCATTTTCGTATGTATAATTTTAAACCCGTTGACACTCCCATTGAGAATGGTCATATGAAAGTAATATGCACACAAGCCAATCATAGTTGATATGATGTAACATATACTTTATAATCTTATTCGGTTATTAAAGGCATTTTACATTATCTACATAGTGTTGTTATATTAAATGTGATAAACACATAGTTTTGAGCAATGCTTTTAGAATCATAATGGTGATCATGCTAATGAGATCTAAATTCTAGATAGCTCACAAACTAAAATCGTTCCTAATCGTTGGATTACTAAAAGGGGATTAATGAATCTGGATAGATTAGTACATACGTTGCTTGCTCTTAAGAAGAGGATGATTGATCTCATAATCATTTGTGTGGAAACACTAAAACAAGTATGTAGGTGCTTATTGGAGAATAAATTCACTAAACGTGGCTCGCTAAGGAATACCTAATGGAGTTTTACTCGCCTGTCAATAGGAATTCCTCTAGTGATAGTAGTACAAGTGATCCTTAGACTTGAGATCATCATAGTATCTTGTGTATGATGAGTATTACTTTGACATGTCCCTTAAGACCTTTAGGGTATAACAAAGGGTATGATTGGGTATAATAAGTTGTACATGGAGATAGGTGAATGATTAATAAAGAATCTACCACGTCTAGTAAAAGATGTGAATGTCCTATGTGATTCGATAAATGACAACTCAGTAGTTCTTGGCCAAAGCAGAATAAAATTAGAAAGGAGTTTCTAATTTGCATTATTTAGAGTTGTGCATTTGGGAATCAAAATATATATAATTAAATAAAAAAAGACTTGACAGAAATTCCATGTCTTATATTTAATTGGGACATTGTATGGTAGAAGGATTGAATTGTACGGTAACTATTCACTGAAAGGTTCTTCTGTGATTAATGTTGAAATCTACATTATCTGGAAAGTCGTTGATCGCTAAGGGGGCTTACCCTTATTGTAGAATAAATATTATTTATTTAAATGAATTAAATAGTTTAATTTATTTATTTAAATAAGATTAGAATTGTTTTAATTGATTTATTCACAACCAGTTTAATATAGAGAACCTAAAGGGTCACACCGCAAAAAAAATATATTTATTTAAGAAGTAAAATGATATAATTGTAATAATAAGTTATGTGTATTTAATTTAATCTATGGAGATAGAATAAATTAAATAGCTTAATATTTATTATTTAATATTTTAAAAATATTAAATATAAATTAATAAAAGGAGTCTTATTATTATTATTACTATTACTATTATTTAATTCTAATAGGGATTGGTAATTAATTAATAGAAGTACTCTCTCATGAATTACTAATTAGATTAGGAGTTTAATTTAATTAAAGGAGTTTAATTTGAATAGAAACCCTAATCCTAAATAGTTTAGGGAAGAATTTTTCTACATCTATAAATAAGAGAAGTCTTATCATAGATTAGGGTTACACACTCTTGCATAAGAATTGTGGAGAGTACTTGCAATTTCTATAGAGATAGAAACTAGGGTTTTGCCAACACCCATCTTCTTGAATAGATATTATTCCTTGGTGGATCACCTCTAGAGGCCAAACACTTGGGTGGCTAACGTTGATCAAAGGAAGGAATTTAATCGGTGGAATTCAAGGAGAACGCGAAGGAATTGGAGGTGAACTTGTACCTGAGGAAGCTAGAATTCTACAAAGGGTATAATTCTTATTCTCCATCTCTTTCGTTTAATTAATAATTGTGCATAAAGAAAGATCATGGTGATGGTTTGTATAAAATTTTAAAATCTGATTTTATCGCGCTTCCGCTTTATTTATATAATTTGATTGCATGTTCGCGTTATACAAACCTAACAGTGGTATCAAAGCCAAACTTTATGCGAATTATTAATTGTTTTGATTCTGTATATACATTGATATGTGTTTAGAACAATTTAATTGGGCATAAATGTTTGTGTAAAATTATTTTATTTTTTTTATTAAATTTTTTTTAACAAAAAAAATTGGCCAAAGTCAACGGTCAAACGTTGACTAGTCAACTAATGACTTGGCACTGACTGCTGATGTGGCTCTAACTGGTCAACTGCTGACTGTTGACGTGGCGCTGACTGGTCAACTGTTGACTGCTGACGTGGCGCTGACTGATCAACCGTTAAAAATGAAATAATTAATTTGGAGTTAGAAGGTTTTGAACCCTTGACCTATTGGTCATAAGTTGTAAGCCTTACCACTATACCAGAATCACTTTTGATTATGAATCAGAATGTTTAATATTTAAACTATATAATTCTGGGTTTGAAGTTTGACTTAAAGGCTTATTTGATTATTTCTTTTAAATGTTTATGATCAGGGTTGACCTCATTTTTTTTATTTTTTTTAATTTTGTAAATTAAAATAAAGGAGTTTATTTTGATTTGGAATTTGATTAAAAATAAAGGAGTTTATTTTTATTCAAAATTGGATAAATTAAAATAAAGGAGTTTATTTTGATTTGGAATTTGATTAAAAATAAAGGAGTTTATTTTTATTCAAAATTGGATAAATTAAAATAAAAGAGTTTATTTTGATTTGGAATGGGATTAAAATAAAGAAGTTTATTTTAATTAGTATTGGATTTCATGATAACTAATTAGAGTTGAAATTGGATTCTATGATAACTAATTGGAGTTGAAATTGGATTTTATACTAACTAATATTGCCCATTAAATGATATCAATGTATATATGGAATGGTTTTATTATTCATGAGATGAATATTATTTATTGATGCATATGGAGATATGTATGATAATAATAGGGATTGATTATGGACTATTGACCAATGTGTGATTGGATTTATTTTAGAGGATGCTTGAATGAATGGCTTTTTATAAATGGGGTCTGCAATACTCGTCTTGTCTAGTTTTTCTTGATGTAAATTCTATCTTCCTCCTATGTACTTCCCCTTGACTGCTGATCAAGGTTTCTATTCATTATAAATAGTTTATGTAATAGGACTAGTTAGAATTAATTTTGAAGAATTAGAGACAAAGGAGCAAGGAGCGCTTGAAGACCCGTTTGTAATGGAGCCCGGGATTTAAATGTAATAGTTATATTTAAATTTAATTTTTGCAACCTAGGTTTGACCTCTTGGTTCACTTGGTGGCTCTAGTGAACCAAACTAGAATAAAAGTCCATAATCAATCCGGATAGAATATAATATTCTATATGTGCATGTTTACTATATATATATATATTATATATTATACAACATGCTTCGCATGTTAAATAATATGACGTGTATTTTATATATATATATATATATATATATATATGTGTGTGTGTGTGTGCATGGGCGCTAAACAAGATGAGACTAATAATTACAAACCCCTCAAAGAAATTAAATTAAGTCCTAAGCGTTCAAAGATTTTTGGAATATCGAACGTCGCCTTCTAGCATGGTAAAGCGATAGAGTATTAAATATTTAATATGAGTTTGTTGTGTCACACAAGGCAAGTATTAAATATTTAAAATGTTACTTTATCACATTTGATGCTTATAAATAGACTGAACGATGCTGTTTTGTTGTGTCACACAAGGACAGTGTTTTTCTTTCGAATATATGGAAGTGATAGGTTGGACTTAACTTGGATAATTTTGATTCGGATGTGTCGCACTTGATCAAAATAATCTAAGAGGCAAAAAAGAAGGAGTTACATAGTGATGTAATTGACAATAGTTGTCTACCTATTTATTTATATATAGTTTGTTGTGTCACACAAGGCTATATATATTTAAAATGGGATCCTTATTCTCACTAGCAAATCTTTAATTAGATTTGTCGAACTATATAATGAGGGTAATATAGTTTGATGAAAATAGTGGGAGATACCAATTTAAATAAAGACCTAATTTAATTTGGTAATTAATAAAATGAATGTATGTTAAAATATTATTAATTCATTTACAGAATTTTATAATGTCTAATTTACTATCACTGCGGAGTATATTAGATACTAAATAATCGGACCGAATTACACGGACTAGTTAAGGAATCTGAGAACAGTTCTCAAGGCTGAAAAGTTATCTTATATCTTTAATATGTATATCCCTGCAATGGTTGCAGATAATGCCTCTGAAAAAGAGATTGCTACTTTTAGAAAGTGGCAAGATGATGCACAGTTGGCTCAGTGCATCATGCTCGCATTCATGAGTAACAAGCTTCAGCGTCAGCATGTAACTATGAATGCTCCTACTATACTCCTGCACTTTCATGGAGTTGAAGGGTGAGGAAAGTAGGACTATTAGATATTAGAGGAGCTCTTCTGATCTAGAGTAACCGATGACACTACAGTATAGACAAATGTCCTCAAAATGATCAATCTGATTGAATAATAGGGACAACTGGGTTTTATAATGGATGGAGAGATGTTTCAAGATCTGATCTTGTAATCACTTTCGGACTCTTTCTCATAATTTGTTGTGAATTTCCACATGAACAAGCTATATGTCAGCCTGCCTGAGTTGCTTAAACATGTTAAAAACTGTAGAGAGTCATTTTCCAACCAAGAAAGACCAAGTCTTACTGGTAGGGACCAAAGGATCTTTTGAAAAGAAGAATAATTCAAAGAAGGTATAAGGAAAGGCAAAAACAAAGGATAATAAGAACAAAAACTGATGCGGATAACAAAAGAGTTTGTTTCCACTGTAATAAGCCTGGACACTGGAAAGAAAACTGTAAGCAGAATCTTACAGAGGCTAACCAGAAGAAGCTTAGTGAAGCTTTGGTTACAGATATAGGTTTGTTCATGATTGAAATAAATCTTTCTGTAAATCAAGGTTCTACTTAGGTATTGGATACCGGCTATAGTTCTCACGTATGCAATCCAATGCAGAGACTAAGCATAAGTAGAAAGCTAAACAAAGCGTAAGTAATTTTACGTGTGGAGAATGGAGCAATGGTTGCTACATTAGCCGTAGGAACTTATAGTTTAGCGTTGCTTATGGGCAAGTCTATTAAGTTAATACATTGTTATTATGTTCCAGTTCTCTTTAGAAATATTATTACTTCCGTTGTTGGACAAGGAAGGTTCTGGTATTATATTTAAGAACAATTATTGTTCTATTTATAATGATAATGTTTTGCTTGAAATTGGAAGATCACTTGATGGACTTTGTAAACTTGACTTACGTGAAAAATAATTTTGCAAATTGAACAAACTAGTAAAAGAAAAGGAGACGATCATTCAAAGAGTTGAATATGTGTATTTGATGAAATACAAGTTTGAATCATTTGAAAGGTTCAAAGAATTCAGAAGTGAAACAAATTGATAAATTATTAAGATTCTTTGATCAGATCGAGGAAGGAATACTTGTGCAACAAGTTTCTAGATCATCTCAAAATGGTATTTTCTCATAATGGACACCTCCTGATATACAATAATTGATCGATGTATCTAAAAGGAGAAATTGTACCTTGTCGGACATGGTGCGGTCCATAATGATTTTTACCGACATTTCAGTATCCATCTGGGGTTATACCCTAGAAACGGCTGCATATCTACAAAATAAGGTAACCTCAAAATCCAGCCCTAAGACTCCATAAAAGTTATGGATAGGGAGGATTCTTAGTCTTAAGTATGTTAAGATAAAGGGTTGTCCAACTTATATGAAAAGGTTTCAAAAGATAAGTTTGGGACAAAATCTGACAAGTGCAGGTTTGTGGGATATCCTAAAGAAACTTTAGGGTATTATTACTATAATCCTACACGTTGCCTTCTTAGATAAAAATGTTTATCATTGAAGGATCTAGTGGGAGGGTAATAGATCTTGAAGGAGTTCAAGAATCACAAAGAACTTTCAGTCAAACCGAGGAGCCTGTAGATAGACCTATTGTACCACAACCGAATCGTACATCTGGAAGAGTACCCAAGATACCTAGGAGGTATAAATTCATCATAGAGGATGATGATGAGGTACGCATCATAGAGGATGATGATCTAGTTATATACGATGAGGCTATGAGTAGAAGACACTCAAAGAAATGGCAGATGGCCATGAAATCCGAAATGAACTCTATGAATGAGAACCAAATATAGACTCCGGTTACTCCACCGAAAGGAATAGTGCCTAAAGGGTGTATATGGGTCTTTAAGAGAAAGACTAGGGCATATGGCAAGGTATGATAAAACCTTATTACCGGGTAATGCTCAAGTCCATTTGAATTTTGCTTGTGATTGCAGTTTATTACGAAATCTGGCAAATGGATGTGGAGATGTCCTTCCTCAATAAAGACTTGAGGAGAATGTATGTATGATACTGCCAGAGGAATTTGTTGCAAAGGTTGAAGCAAATCGTGTTTCTAAGCTACAATGATCCATTTATGGATTGAAGCAAGCTTCTCAAAGATGGAACATTCGTTTTGATGAGACAATAAAAAGAGTTTGATTTTATCAAAAACGAGAATGAACCTAGTGTGTACAAAAGGTCAGTGGGAGCACTGTGACATTCCTAGTATTATATGTTGATATATTACTGATAAGGAATGACACACCAATGCTACAATCAGTAAAGATAAAATTATCTAAACATTCCTCCATGAATAACTTGGGAGGAGCATCCTATAAATTGGGGATATAAATCTATATAGATAGATTTAAAAGGATGTTTGGCTTGACCCAATGAACGTATATTGATTCGATGCTAAAGGCGTTTAGCATGACAAACTCTAAGAGAGGTCTCATGATGATGAGCCATGGAGTGTATCTCTCTAAAATTGTCTCCAATGAAAGAGAGATCATATGAGTTATTATCATGTCTGCAATAAATATACAAGGCCTGATGTAGATCAGTCATATTCTGGAGAAGATCATTGTAAGACAGTGATAAACATCTTAAGTACTTAACCGGTATTGAAGATGTGATCATGATTATCTGGATTAAAACTAGAGGGCTAAACAGACTCAAGTTTTTCAGACTGATCAAGACAATAACAAATCCACTTTAGGGTAAATTGTTACCTTGAATGGTGGTGCAGTGAATTGGAAAGGTTCCAAAATAACAAAGATTTGCTAGTTTAGTGACAAAGACAAAGTATATAGCTGTAAATGAAGCTGCAAGTTGATTGTTTGGATGAAAAGTTCATTACAGGACTAGGAATAGTTCTTAAGTCTCATCTTGGATTCAAACATGTGTTGCGACACTTTCATTTGATTAGAGGAATCATTGAAAGAAGAAAAAGTCACTATAGAGATAGTGGACTCTCAAGAACAACATTGCGTATCCATTTACTGAAGCTTTATCCAAACAGCAGGATGATCGTCACTTAGAGTAGAAGGGTATTAGATACCATGACGATTGGCTTTAGTGCAAGTGGGAGATTGAAAGTAATATGCACACAAGCCAATCATATTTGATATGATGTAGCATATACTTTGTAATCTTATTCGGTTATTAAAGGCATTTTATATTATCTACATGGTGCTGTTATATTAAATGTGATAAACCCATAGTTTTGAGCAATGCTTTTAGAATCATGATGGTGATCATGCTAATGAGATCTAAATTCTAGATAACTTACAAACTAAAAGCGTTCCTAATCGTTGGATTACTAAAAAAGGGATTAGTGAATCCGGATAGATTAGTACATACATTGCTTACTCTTAGGAAGATGATGATTGATCTTGTAATCATTTGTGTAGAGACACTAAAGCAAGTATGTAGGTGCTTATTGGAGAATAAGTTCACTGAACGTGGCTCGCTAAGGAATACCTAATAGAGTTTTACTCGCTTGTCAATAGGAATTCCTCTAGTGATAGTAGTACAAGTGATCCTTGGACTTGAGATCATCATAGTATCTTGTGTATGATGAGTATTACTTTGACATGTCCCTTAAGACCTTTAGGGTATAACAAAGGGTATGATTGGGTATAATAAGTTGTACATGGAGATAGGTGAATGATCAACAAAGAATCTACCACATCTAGTAAAAGATGTGAATGTCCTATGTGATTCGATAAATGACAACTCAGTAGTCCTTGGCCAAGGCAGAATGAAATTAGAAAGGAGTTTCTAATTTGCATTATTTTGAGTTGTGCATTTGGGAATCGAAATACATATAATTAAATAAACTAAGACTTGACAGAAATTTCATGTCTTATATTTAATTGGGATATTGTATGGTAGAAGGATTGAATTATACGATAACTACGCACTGAAATGTTCTTTTGTGATTATTGTTGAAATCTATATTATCTGGAAAGTCGTTGATCGCTAAGGGGGCTTACCCTTATTGTAGAATAAATATTATTTATTTAAATGAATTAAATAGTTTAATTTATTTATTTAAATAAGATTAGAATTGTTCTAATTGATTTATTCACAACCGGTTTAATATGGAGAACCTAAAGGATCACACCGCAAAAGAAAAATATTTATTTAAGAAGTAAAATGATATAATTGTAATAATAAGTTATGTGTATTTAATTTAATCTATGGAGATAGAATAAATTAAATAGCTTAATATTTATTATTTAATATTTTAGAAATATTAAATATAAATTAATAAAAGGAGTCTTATTATTATTATTATTATTATTACTATTACTATTATTTAATTCCTAATAGAGATTGGGAATTAATTAATAGAAGTACTCTCTCATGAATTCCTAATTAGATTAGGAGTTTAATTTAATTAAAGGAGTTTAATTAGAATAGAAAACCTAATCCTAAATAGTTTAGGGAAGGATTTCCTACATCTATAAATAAGAGAAGTCTTATCATAGATTAGGGTTACACACTCTTGCATAAGAATTGTGGAGAGTACTTGCAATTTCTATAGAGATAGAAACTAGGGTTTTGTCAACACCCATCTTCTTGAATAGATATTATTCCTTGGTGGATCACCTCTAGAGGCCAAACACTTGGGTGACTAACGTTGATCAAAGGAAGAAATTTAATCGGTGGAATTCAAGGAGAACGCGAAGGAATTTGAGGTGAACTTGTACCTGAGGAAGCTAGAATTCTACAAAGGGTATAATTCTTATACTCCATCTCTTTCGTTTAATTAATAATTGTGCATAAAGAAAGATCATGGTGATGATTTGTATAAAATTTTAAAATCTGATTTTATCGCGCTTCTGCTTTATTTATGTAATTTGATTGCATGTTTGCGTTATACAAACCTAACATCATAAACTAAGCCAGAATCTTTGCCCTAAGAATGATTAAGAAAAAGAGCAGATGGATCGTGTTCCTTATGCAAGTGCAGTTGGTAAGTTGATGTATGCAATGATGTGTACACGCCCTGACATAAGTTTTGTAGTGAGGATGGTTAGTCGGTTTCAAAGCAATCCTAGATTTGCTTATTGGGCGGCAGTTAAGAGGATACTTCAATACTTGAGAGGCACTATGTACTATATGTTATGTTATCAGGGTGGTGAGCTACGCTTACAGGGGTACAACGATGCAGATTGGGCTAGCGACTTGGATGAGCGTAAATCTACCACTGGGTATAACTTCTTGCTTAGTGGTGGAGCCATTAGTTGGTTGAGCAAGAAACAACCATGTGTTGCTTTATCTACCATGGAGTTAGAGTATATTACATATTGCTTTGCAGTATAAGAGGCAGTATGGTTACGGAGATTCTTCAAGTGCCTGCATGTTGGATCATATTCGAGTGATCCTATTACTATTCATTGTAACAATACGACTGCTTTATCTTACGTGAAGGATCCCAAGTACCACGAAAAGGCCAAGCATATTGAGACTAAATTTCACTACATTAGGGATATTGTGGCACGAAAGAAGGTGGTCCTTAAGCATATCTCTACGAGCAATATGGTTGCTGATCTCTTGACTAAGCCCATTCCTAGGGATGTTTTTCGAGCTCATGTTAGGAGCTTGGGACTTCGTAGGCCTTGATATGTTTTATGTTTGATAATGGACATCTTTTGGATATTGTTTATTATTTTTTATACAATAAAGGTTATTACATAATGTTGATTTCTATTCAGTTCTATGTTTTAACTTATTGTATATATAAGCACACATATAAAATGTCACAAGGCAAAAAAGGTTGATCTACTCACACGGATAACCTGCCTCGGTGCTTGGAATAGTGAGCGAGATGAGACTATTTTGCGGTGGTCTAAATGGTCGGGCACCATTTTTTAGACACTACGATTTAGTCGCGTTGGCTGGGTCCAAGAATAGGTATCATTATATACCGAACACTTGTAAGATGTGTAGCCCTATTTTTTGGGGGTTTCCGGACATTAAATTCATACTAGATACTATCTGAAGTAACTAGAGATGTTTTCTAAGGTTAAACGCTAGAGAGCGATTAACTACTGTCTGTACGATGTCATTTTAGCTAGAACGACTTTTTTTTTTAGAGCTCCACCGTAACATGAGAATTGTACCTCGTGTGCAAAATAAGCGACATACAAAAGAGTGATGTGGTGGATCCCTATCCAATCACTGTGTGAGCCTTGTACATTAACTATTGTCCTTAGTAACTTGAACCTATGTCATGAAACAAAGACTTTGTGTTGCTACTCTAGTTTGTATTCCTAAGTTCACATAATGAGGTTCCATGGGTACTTGTCTGGGAAAGCAACAAAGTTAATGAAGATTGACATGAGAGTTTAGGGAAGACATTTGTTTGGCATCATATCCAGTCGTTGGTTATGCTATGCACGCACAACTATTTTAAATGTTATATATAATATTATATGTATATATTTTTTAAAAGGTTAGTATACCAAGGCAAATGGGGTTGAGTGTATTTCTGAAATGTAATCAATGAGGGATTCGAAATACTCAACAGAATGTGATCGACTGGTCTAAGACGTGACGAGTTTTTTTGGAGATGCTTCATATTAGTTATAATGGAGACTTAATATGTGAGCTCTCGCCCTTGATATCATTTATTTCTCGTCAATCGCACGCCAAGACACCTGTACGAGAAAATCTAGAGATGATTGATTTGAGATGAGTATGTACCTTTATAACCCAAGTGTCTGAGTGGGAGATGTTAGAAATTGATCCGGGTGGATCCTAGAGATCCACTTGGATATGGATAATGGATAACCCAATTGAGATTAGAAGAGTCCCATATCACTTAGAAGTATTTTAGATAATACTTGATATGGTTAAAACTCTATATGAGATAAATCTCCTGATTTGGTCAGTTATAGACTTATCCCATATTAATTGGGATTTATTATTAAATATTGATTCATGCCGAGGGTAGAGCTAAGGAAAAATTACATATTATTTTTCTCAGATAATTTTCTCCTAAATACTCTCTATCTCTAGTATTTCCAAGTTTCCATCAATAGGCTTGGGTGTACTTGGTGAGAACACCTAAGTTCGTTCGCATAGTTGCTAGTAATAACTTTATATTGACGAGAAGCGTTTGCACGAAGGATCGTAGTAGCTGTGTTTGTGGTGTTGCTAATAGATTTGACATTCTGGTTCAACCGCTTCCACTTTGTGGATACTAACCGATTCATATGTAAGTTTATATGTGTTTATGTGTAAGTTTACACAATATTACACAATATTGCTGATTATTAATTCAATAATTACTACAATAGTAGTCATATAGTATTTCATATTATTAATTCAATAATTGTCACAGTAGCTACTGCATAGTATTTCATATTATTGGCTCAATAATTGCTATAATGATAATTGCATAGTATTTTATATTATTGAGTTAATAATTATCACAGTAACAACGACACAATGTTTCACATTATTGTCACGACATTATAATTTGTATTATTTGAAATGATATTATTAGATTAGTTAGCATTATTGGCAATGTATAGAAGTTCTGTCAAGAAAAGGGGTTATTTAATTGCACGCCGTTTATACGGAAGACCTCCTCTTTTCTGGGAACGATCTGGTTGTCAAAATTGTTAGTCTATAATATCTGTGATATTAATACATTAATACAATAATATAGAAAATGGATACATTAATAATAATTTTTAAAAATGGAGTTTGATAATAGATTTATTTTTTATAATGGATTTATCTTTTTGATAATAGATTAATCTTTTGATAATGAATTAATCTTTTTGATAATGAATTAATCTTTTTGATAATGGATGGATGATATAGATTGAAGAAAAAATGGATGGATAATATAGAAAAAATGTGATAATTAATGTGTGGTAGATATTGGTGAATTTTGGCTATAAATAGGAAGGCTTAACAATAAGGAAATTCACAACTTCCTTACTTACATTTTCTTTCACTCTCTAAAAATTTCTTATTGTAAGTTTCTCTCTAAGTATGCTAGGCTACCTTAAGTATTAGTAAATATCATCTAGAGTACTACATTTGTATTCCAAGTCATTCCAAGCTAAGTCTTTGTTGCATTCTTCTTTGAATTCTCGAGTGGAATTTTCTTATGTACAACAGCACTTTAGAAAAATCGTAGTAAATTCATCCTTTATCGGAATTGAGTGATTCCAAAGCCTGTTTTCATTAATTTTTCGTCCTCTATAACTTTGAAGAAGGAAGAAAAGTCATCTGATGTCATCTTCGTGTCTTAAAATGCTAAAAACACTAACCTGTCCTGATTTTCATCACTATTTTCAACTCTAATTTTGAAAATTCATAACTTAGTCATATTAACTCCGAATGGAGTGATTCTTGAGTCTATTTCGTGTATCTTTTTGAGAGTTACAATTTTGTCAACACATAAAGAGATTTTAAAAACTCTAGAAGAACTAAAAGTCAGATTCTTTACTACTACAAAGACGAACATGGAAGGATTTATTCGACTATTAAATTAGGTAAAGGGTTATCATTTCATTCACACTGTAAGGAGTTATCATTCTTTGATACTCATAAGTGATATTATTTTCTTTCATACTCATATGGAATATCATTTCTTTCATACTCGTAAGGGATATCATTTTCTTTCATACTCTTCAATTTATGGTAAGACGTTATTAGTCGTTTCCAGCCTTGTCATTAAATGGTAAAAATTCCTGAAAATGATTAAAATATCTTTAATAGTTTGTGTTTCATCTAATATTTTTACCTGAATCTTACTATTAAATTTTAATTGTGATTTTAGAAATGTGAAGCTTATATTTTCTTGAATTTTATATTCAATCAAGAACTCAACTCGATTTTTCTGGATATCGTGTTGACAATTTGGACATTATTGGACTCTGAGTAAAATTAAATTATAAATCTCTAATATTTATTCTTTATTTTATTATTATGATTATTCTGTCCATTCATTATATCATTGTTATAATCATTGTGGTGAATTTTCTCTTTGGCCTGAGTGCAAAGAGAGGTGTTGACTGGTATGATTATAATCAAAGGCTGTAGATTGGTATGATCATAACTATTGGTGTTACAGTTGAATATATTTGGCCCGTAGTGCAAAGATGGACTGTTGATTGGCATGACCATTGGTATTACAGTTGAATATCTTTGGCCCGTATTGCAAAGATGGACTGTTGATTGGCATGACCATTGGTGTTACAATTGAATATATTTGGCCCATAGTACAAAAATAAACAGTTGATTTGCATAATTATGAACAAGAACTGTGTATTGATAAACTCACAATCTTTGGTGTTACAAGCAAAGGCAGGTGGTGAAAGTTAGTTTTAGCTTGAGAAAATATTGATTGGTGTTACAGGGATAAAATATTGATCGTGAATTTTTCAAATGGGAGAAGATAGTAGAAATTATGCTCTATTTGACTCTTCTAATGGATTGCTTGTTATACTGTAGTTGTTGATCTAAAACTTGTTGTCTATGATATTCTATCAGATTTATCATTGTGGAAGACTAAAGATAAATTGTATTCATTATGATATTCTTTACTGGACTATTTGTGCTCACCATGTTGCTTCACAATTCCTTTTAGGTAATAAAAGTGTAGCTGGGTCTAGCGGGAAAAATAGGGGAATGGAGTGATGATCAGAGTTTGTAGATGTAGAAATCCTCAGTATATTGAAATAATGTGACAATAATTATATTGAGAACTTAAAATATATGTATTGTCATATTTTTCACGACATTATAATAGTTGTAAATAGAAAATTTATTTTTGTAGTATGTATTCTGGTGGCTCAAAATAGGTTGTGTAGACCCGATTTTGGGGGCGTCACACTAGTATTTCCAAGTTTTCATCAATAAGCTTGAGTGTACTTGGTATGAACACCTAAGTTTGTTCGCGTAGTTGCTAGTAACAACTTCATATTGACGAGATGCATTTGCATGAAGGATCGTAGTAGCTGTGTTCGTGGGGTTGCTAGTAGATTTGGCATTCTAGTTCAACCGCTTCCGCTTCGTGGATACTAACCGATTCATATGTAAATTTATATGTGCTTATGTGTTAGTTTATATTTAATTTAACATGTTAAATAAAAATTCAATACTTTGTTTGAAGTATTTATTTTTCTCTGTTATACAATGAATATTGTATTTAATTTTTTTAGTACGTTCAGACAAAATTATGTACTTGTTCAATATAGTTTAGAGGAGTAAAATAGTAAAAGACTGTTATTCAGATGTTTCAGACATATCAATTATCAAACAACTTTTTTTATTCAGTATTCAGTATTTAGTTTCATTCAGCTCATTCAGATTGCTTAAACATTAAGAACTGTTTCATTTAGTTTTATCAAACAACCCCTTAGGGTGTTTGTTTATTTCTGAATGAATTTGAATGAGTCTAAATTTAAACGAATAAATCATTAGACTGTTTGTTTAATAATTTTTAAACTCTGAATGCGTTTGAATGTGTTTGAATGATTCATGCAAAAATTTGTCGCTGAATGATATTTTTACTTGCATTCTCTCTTAAACAATTAAAATTTACATTCAATATGCATCTTGTTTATTTTTGTAAACAAATTTTGTTATGTACAAATTATTTTTAATTTTTGTTACAAAAAATTGGATAACCAATTTAATGAATGTTGTAATTTTTTGTTTTGATTTTATGTACTATAGATTGTTATTAATATTTTTTAGTGTTTTATTCTTAAAATTATATTTTTAATAGTATACTTCATCAAAGATTATTCAAAAGTTTATATTTAATTTTTTTTAGATAACATTAATTATTTATAGTTATATAATAAATTTGTTCATAACAGCCCAAAAAGTTAAAAAAGGATAATACATGTATTCAGATATTTTAGACATACAATTATCAAACACATCATTTTATTTTGTATTCAGATTTTCTACTACATTCAACTCATTCAGATTTTCTTATACATTCGGAACCTTTCATTCAGTTTTATCAAACAACCCCTTAGGTTGTGTTTGATAAAATTGAATGTTAAGATCTGAACAGTTTAGATAGCTGAATAATGTAGAGCATCTGTCTAGAATTATATCTAAATAAAGAAATGTTGTTTAATAATTAGTTTTTTTAAAATATCTGAATAACAGTATTTTAGCATTTTAACCTCTGAGCAGTTTAAGCAAAACCTGTTTGATAATCAGAAAGGTCTGAATAGTATTTTAAATACATATTTATAATATTTTGACCATAATATGATGAAACAAAATGTATCAAGTCCAATGAAAATATCAACATAGCCTAATAATTCAACCATACAAATTAAATTAACTTCAAACAGTTGTTAAGAGTTGAATTGCAATTTGTTCATGTAGATTAACCATAAATTCTATGCTTTGATCACCCCATTGCGGTTCATCTTGTTCCTCTTCTTCGTTCCCTTCATTTTGTTCCGCTTCATCGTCAAATATTTTATTTCGGTTATATTGAGCAAACAATTCACCCTCAATGTTATGCTTCCTTATGAAATTATGGATTGCGAAGCAAACGATAACTATATCCCTTTGTACTGTAAAAGGGTAAGGAGCCATTCGTTTCAAAATTGAGAATCTTGCTTTCAACACACCATAAGCACGCTCGATAACATTTATAAGTTGTGCATGAGCATGGTTGAATTTTTTCTCTTTACTCAAGGCGCGTCTGTGTCGAAAATCAGCTAACCAATACCTTGCATTGCGATATAGAGATAAAAATTCTCGAGTGTTTGTGTATGCAGCATCACAAAGATAATATTTAACTGTAATTGAGAAAAAAATTAATGATTATTATTAATAACTTCAATGATGAAATTGTATGACAAAAATATATAATAGTTCGAAATGGTAAAAGAAATTGTAATACATACCCAGGGGAGGAAATGGAAAACCAGAAGATGGATCAAATGCAACTTCTTTTAGCACTCTTGAGTCATGTGCAATCCCTTCCCACCCGACCCAGAAAAATATGAATATCATGTTAAAATCACATATTCCTAAAACATTTTGATAGCATTCACCCCTTCCTTTTCCTCTATAACGCGTTTGTTGATTAACAAGAACAATTGCATGTACAAGAGTACCATCTAATGCACCTACTGCACTATGCATTAAAAAATTTAAAGTTCTCAAAGTATTTTATTGTATGAAATAAAAGAAAAAAAGAAAAGAATTTGTATGTCACTTACCAAAAATATTTGTTGTAAATTTCTATGGTTCCCCGGAAATGTGTGTGCACAACATCTAAACGCTAACACGTAAAATAATCCCCTATAAAAGGGTTGTTCATCTCAGTTTGACATCAGAGTCCGCACCAAAGGAAGTTTGGTTTGGATTTACTGAAATAAGGGTTCGCTAGTCAATCAAGGCTCAATAAAATGTAATTGATATTCGAGAATCAAAGACTGAATCTCACAAAAGATACAATTGAATAAACTCTGTATAACTGAAGTATTACAAAGAGGAAATTAAAACATCTCATTTGAATCCATGAAATTGAATGAAATAGAATTAAGAACTTGCTCAAGTAAGTAATAGCATTATGAAGTTTGCATGATAAAAGAATGAAGTTCAGGAACTTGCGTAATTGAATTCAAGGTAGTGTTAGGAAGTTTTCTTTCAACGAAATAAAAAGATCAAGGGTAGAAAACTTGCCTCGTGCGTAGATTATAATTTAAAATTCACGTTCCTTAATAAACCTATACATTCCATTTATAAAGCAGTAACAATAATTAGTTACAATATTATAAACACTTCAAGATTCACTTTCATCCAATCTCATTTTAATATTTCAATTAATACATTAGTCTAAGCTTGAAACATGCATATGGTAACATAACATGACTACAAAGAAAAAGGAAAATTTTCATTTCCTGTTCCACCGTCGGGGCGGTAGATTTCCTTTACAAAACACCGTCGGGGCGACTCAACTGCCGGGGCGACAATTGTAGTTCATTTTGGGTGCCAAGACGAGGACATCGCCGGGGAAACCAAATCAGCTCATTTATACCGCCGGGGGGACACCGCCAGGGCACTAATCCTAGTGTATTTCCACTACCGAGGCAGTGGACCAGAAACCCAGTTCCTACAGTTCGCGAGGAACACAAAAAATGCCAAATTTGGCCAAAGTTTTTCACAATTCACCAATTTAATTACTACCAATTCATCATATTGTTATAAAACCAAAATCCATTATATATACAATGATTTAAACATCACACGCAACCTAAACAACCAATTTAAAGATTAAAAATTCACTGTTTATGCTTTATGTTCATATTTTGATACAGTTAGCGTAATCAATCATTGTGGATTCGTTTCTTAACCAATTTAATCTGTTTAATTATCGTTCTTTTCGTTTTCACATGCATAAACATAATCAACCATTAATTTAACCGATTAATATGCAAATCAAGCATCAATTTTCATACATTAAAGCCATATTCATATATTACTACTCTGTAAATTTCTGAACTCTAATGTAAACATAATTTCATGAATTTGATTACTCTAAATCACATATAAATCATATAAAATACATTTATGCATGCTTACAAACATCTAACATCAAGTTCTTTAGAATTTAACCATAAAGTTCAAATTACAGAGAACTCAATGTACGTTCATGGAGACGATTTAAAAGAACATAAAGTAAAATTTGAATTTAAGGAATTTACCTTCAATCAGTAGTTTAGAATATGCAAGATGATGAAAGGATTTCTTCTCAATTCTCCAATTCTCTCAGAATTCTCTCGTTTTCTCTCTGTATTTCTCTAATCCAACTTAGCCAAAAATAATAATGCTGAATTGAGAGTACGTTAAACTTTAATTTAATAAGTGGGTGTCAGTTAATCCCATAATGGGTTAACTGACTCCAACCCCCACTAAGGCCTCGTTTGTTTAGCATTTTTTATTCCTCCTTTCTAGTTTATTTTAATAAATTGCTTATAATATAGTTTAATGTCACATATTTAATAAATAAATTATATTATTTAAATCAATTAAATAAAATAGAATAATGCTACATTAAATCACATGCTCACATAATTAAAATTCTCATTTATTGATTATGACAAATTATTAACTTTCTAATTAATTATTAAATTAATTAGAATAACATTAGGCTTATTTAAATAATAAATTTAATCAAATAAACTCAATTAAATACATATTTGAATATAAAAATTCTCCACATCAATTTAACTAATGTAACACATATAATTAAATTAATCTACCACAAATTCATCAATTAATTATTTAATTCAATAATTAAATCATTGAAAAATATTTATTTAATTCAATAAATATTTAAATTAATTTACAAAAATCTCGTTCGTCACATCTTTCCCCCTTAAAAGGATTCTGTCCCTAGAATCACGACTCTATTAATTCGTCCCGTTACATTCTCTCCCCTTACAAAGATTCTGTCCCCAAAATCGCTACACATAGACTTAGCAAATAACTGTGGATAATTTCTCATCATCTGATCTTCGAGTTCCCACCTAGCTTCTTCAGCGTTGTGGTTCCTTCAGATCACCTTAACAGAAGGTATAATTTTATTTCTGAGTACTTGCTCTTTCCTGTCAACTATTTGAACAGGCTCTTCTTCGTAAGATAAATCTTTTTCAACTTGCAGGGTTCATATTCTTTAACATGCTTGTAGTCGGGTTTGTATGGTTGTAATACCGAGATATGAAAAATATTGTGGATGTGTTTTAATGTCGGAGGTAAAGCTACCTCATACGCGACCTCACTAACTCTTTGTAACACTTCAAAGGGTCCAATGAACCTCGGGCTCAGTTTTCCCTTCTTATCAAAATGAATCTTCCCCTTCCAGGAAGATACTTTCAAGAAAACGTAGTTACCAGACTCAAATTCTCGATTCTTACGATGTTGATCGGCATATTTCTTCTGCCTATCCTGAGCGGCTATCAATCTCGCCCTGATTACTTTGACAATTTTTGCAGTTTGTTATACTAGTTCTGGTCCTAGCAATTGACGTTCGTCAACTTCATCCCAACATATGGAGTTCTGCACTTTCTGCCGTACAATGCTTCGTAAGGCGGCATGCCAATACTTGTGTGGTAATTATTATTGTAAGCAAATTCCACCAACGGTAGATGATCGTCCCAATTTCCTTTGAAATCCATGATACAAGCTCTTAACATATCCTCCAATGTTTGAATCGTTCTTTCACTCTGTCCGTCGGTCTGTGGATGATATGTCGTACTCATACGTAACTGCGTTCCCATGCATTATTGTAGTCGTTTCCAAAAGTTTGATGTGAATCGCGGATCCCTATCTTAGACGATAGAAATTAGAATACCGTGCCTCGAAACAATTTCCTTCACATATAACTTCGCTAACTGATCCAAATTGAATATAATCTTGATGGGTAAGAAATGTGCTGATTTCGTCAGTCGATCCACGATAACCCAAACTACGTCGAAACCTTTCTGAGTTGTCGGAAGACCTACTACGAAATCCATGGTGATATGTTCCCATTTCCATTCTGGGATTTCTAACAGTTGTAGTAACCCGCTTAGCCTCTGATGTTCTGCTTTAACTTTCTGACATGTCAAACACTTGGCTACACAATTGGCAACATCCCTTTTCATATTCGGCCACCAGAAATGTTGTCGGAGATCCTGGTACATTTTCGTACTCCCCGGATGAATCGAATATTTTGTAGTATGAGCCTCGCTCAAAATTTCCTCCTTAACCTCTTGTACTGGCGAAACCCAAATTCTTCCTTCAAATCTCAATACTCCTTCGTTATCAACTTTGAATTTTACTTCATCACCTTCAGATATTCTTTTCCTGATTTTCTCACTTTTTTCGTCCTGAATTTGTACTTCCTTAACCTTATCCACCAAAGTTGAACCGATTCTCAATTGAAATAATTTTTCGTCACACTCCTCCGGATATTTCACCTCCAACTCCAGTTTCGCCATTGCTGTAATTAGCTCATCCTAAGCAGTTAACATAGATAGTTTCTCCCGACCCTTTCTGCTTAAGGCGTCGACCATAACGTTCGCTTTACCCGGATGGTATAAAATCTCGCAATCATAATCTTTTATCAATTCCAACTATCTCCTCTGTCGCATGTTCAGATCCTTCTGTGTAAAAATATATTTCAGACTCTTGTGATCTGTATATATTTCACACTTCTCCCCGTAAAGATAGTGCCTCTATATCTTCAAAGCAAACACTACCGCAACCAATTCTAAATCATGGGTAGGATACCCCTTCTCATAGTCCTTTAATTGTCGTGACGCGTACGCAATGACCTTACCATTCTGCATAAGCACACAGCCTAGTCCTTTATGTGACACATCACTATACACCACAAAATTTCCTGTGCTATCCGGTAGAGATAACACAGGCGCAGTACTCAACCTTTTCTTTAATTCTTGAAAACTTTCCTCACACTTCTCTGTCCAAACAAACTTCACTGCTTTCCTAGTTAAATTCGTTAATGGAGTCGCAATTTTGGAAAAATCCTGAACAAATCGTCTGTAGTAACCTGCCAATCCTAGAAAAGTCCTTACTTCTGATGGTGTTTTCGGCTGATCCCAGTTAAGCACTGCTTCAACTTTTGACAGATCTACCGAAATCCCATCCTTGTGAATCACATGTCCAAGAAATTGCACTCGCTCTATCCAGAATTCACATTTTGAAAACTTAGCATACAACTTCTCTCTTCTTAATGCTTCTAATGTCGCCTTCAAATGCTCTGCATGCTCTTCCTTGGTTTTGGAATATATTAGAATATTATCGATGAACACTACTACAAACTTATCCAAAAAAGGCTTAAACACCCTGTTCATTAGGTCCATGAATGCTGCAAGAGCATTCGTTAGACCAAATGACATCACCAGAAACTTGTAGTGACCATAACGAGTCTTGAACGCTGTCTTAGGTACATCTTCCTTCCTTACCTTCAATTGATGATAACCACTCCTCAAATCTATCTTCGAGAAATACCTAGCTCCTTTCAATTGATCAAACAAGTCATCGATTCTTGGCAACGGGTATTTATGTTTAATCGTGACCTTGTTCAACTCTCTATAATCAATGCAAAGTCCCATCGATCTGTCCTTCTTCTTGACAAATAATATCGGCGCTCTACACGGTGATACGCTCGGCTGAATATACTTCTTATCTAAAAGTTCTTGCAGTTGTACCATAAATTTTTTCATCTCTACTGGAGCCATACGGTACAGAGCCTTTGATATCGGGGCGGTTCCTGGTGCCAAATCAATTACGAATTTAACTTCCCTATCTGGTGAAAGTCCTGGCAAATCGTCTAGAAAGACGTCTACAAAGTCCCTTACGACGGGTATCTCTTCTAATCTCGGACTCTCTTTTCGAGTATCAACTATGTAGGCTAAGTATCCCACACAACCTTGTTTTAACAACTTCCTGCCCTGCATCATCATCAGATAACTCGCTTGCCTAGGCGACTTGTTGCCGTAAAATACCACCTTTAACGGAGTCACAAGGTTAATACGTTTCTTTTAGTAATCAATTATTGCTCCATAATTGAATAACCAATTCATTCCCAAAATAACGTCAAATTCCCCATGTTTGATTGGGATAAGATCTACAGTCATCACGTTTCCCTTAATATCCACTCTACAGTTCTTGTGTACGTACCTAACATGAATTACCTCCCTATTCGCAATATCTATGTTCAAAAGGTAATCTAATTCCTCCTTAGGCAAATCTAAATTCTTAGCAAAGTCATTGGATATAAATAAACAAGTAGCACCTGAATCAAACAATACATAAACATCTATATTATTGATCGAAATGATACCTGACACCATATCGCGAGACTGCACGGCGTCTTGCACGGTCATGTTGAAAGTCCTGGCGGTAGGTGATGAGTGTGTTTTATACACACAAATTGGGTACTTTTAGCCTTAATAATTTGTAAGTCTTTAGCTATTTCGTTTAATTTTATGTGTTTTCATCTTATTGTTGTGTAATATAGTTTTGTATTACTTTTGTATGTATTTGTGTGCTTTTATGTGTTTTTACGTTGTTTTGTAGGTATTGAAATAAAGGCCCCTTGGATCGATGCGTTTTTGGCTTAAATCTAGCATTCCCGCTGCTTGTTTCTCCATTTGACCCATGATACAATCCGAATCTCTCAAAACTCAAAGAACGAAAGTTGTAGATTTTGGTCTTAGCTTTTCAGAACATCCGGAATCATCCAATTTGAAGTTCGTATGAGAGAGTTATGGTCATTTTACCATCGGATTCTGCATGACTTTTACACAGCAGTTACTTCGGGCTCAATTTGAACCTTTCTCCGGCCATTATCTCGACGAGCTCCAGTTATGAAAGTTGTAGAGCTACTTCTTTGCTTTCCATAGCCTACTTAATCGCCTTAATCCGAGTTCGGACGAAGAAGTTATGGTCATTTTTCCAGAGCTCGCCGGGGCAGGAATTTCCTACACAAATTCCTCGCCGCGGCGAGAGCTCGCCGGGGCGAGAAAACTTAGGCCAAAAAGCTCGCTGGGGCGAGCTCGTCGCGGACAGCAGCAGATTTTTTGGGGGTTTTTGGTCATTTTTGATGGCTAAGCTAGGTTAGGGCATCCAGGGGGTTTACATACTGATGAGGGGCTCGAAATTAAGAGTTCCATATATTCATAGGAGCACTCTAGGTATTGAAGAAACACATTCAAAGGGAGCAAAACCTAGATTTAGTTAGGGTTAGAAAGTGAGTTCTAGAGAGGGGGAGCTACAAATTTCATCACCAAGAAGAGCTTGAGCTTTGCAATTCAAGGACTTTCCAGCAACAAGTTAAGGAGCAATTGAAGAAAGGAGTGCTAAAGGAAGAGGAGAAGCTAGAGATTGACAACAACCAAGCAAGCAATTGATGAACATCTCAAAAGGGGGTTTATTCATTTTTAGCTTTCCTTTGAATTTGTATCTCTATTTCATGATGAATATCTTGTGTTTGATGTTATTTGTAGCTACCATGAACTAGAGCTAATTTTCTAAGATTTCAATGGAACCCAATATGTAGTTTGAATTGAATGTTCTCTCTTGGATATTGGTTATTCATTTGTGAATTGGGTATCATAATTTATGCTTTATGGATTAATTGCCTAGCTAGTAATTACCTTGGGAACTTATATGGAATTGAGAGAGGAATATAGGTTGAGACCTTGTTATGATATCATGTGAAAATTAGATATTCCCATGGGTAATTTATGAAATTTAGTGACATGTGTTTTATTTATTACCCTCATGAATGGATAATTTGATTGTATTTAGGATAGACATATACCTAAATACCACATGTATCCATTTGAGAATCATGCTTAATGATTTCCATTGCGAAAGTTGGTAATTGATAGGGTGATTAATGAGATTTGGTGACACGTGTCTTGTTGATTATTATTGATATTGGATTCTTGCTAGTGTGTAGAATAGGGATATTTATATACCGCATTGGGAAATACGTATTTGACCATCGAGAGAGGCTTGTATATACTTGTAAATTCTCGGATAACAATTCTTGTGATTTAACTAGTTGAAAAGAGAGAGTTAGGATATTCAAGTGAAGTATTGGGGGAAATTGTGATCTTAGACTTGTTAATATTAGATTTCATTATATTAAAGCTTTCCATAGTTCTTTGATTATTTGTCATCTTCCTTAATGCAAAACAACAAAAACAATCATCGCTTGTTTAAATAAGATTGAGATGATAAAATGTTAGTACTTGGAAAAGACTAGTAATAATTCCTCGTGGGATCGATACTCTACTTACTCTTTATTACTTGTTGACCGCGTATACTTGCGCGTAAATTGTCGTTATATTAATCGGACAACAAGTTTTTGGCGCCGTTGCCGGGGAATTATTTTTCTAGTGTTTTTTCAATATTAGTCATAATCAAATTAGTCTTAATTTAAACTTGTATATAAATTTGCTTTTAGTTTATTTTATCATTTATTTTTCTGTTTTAATGCTTTCTTCTTTGCAAGGTACACCATGGATGACTTTGTTGATCAATGGCCGTATATGAGTATAACTCAACCAAGGGAAACTGGGATTGATGGACTCAATGCACTCTCTGCATTGTCAGCACAATTTGAAACACTATCGAGGAAGTTGGATGCCTTTGTAGCAGAGAGCGCTCAAGGTATAACAGTTACTTGTGATTATTGTTCTGGCAATCATCCGAGTCATCAATGCACCGTCAGTTTTGGACCAGTACAGTACGGTGGTGAGTACTTCAACAACTATGATTATCCCGATTATCACCAAGATTGGGGGTATCACCCGGATTCTACATGGAGCTACAATTATGACGATCAATGTTATGCTCCAAGTCCAGCTTTTGCACCAGAATTCTCATGTCCACCTCCTATTCAAGAAGAGAAGATGTCAAACTTTGAGGAACTTGTGTCCAAGATCATGGCTTCGAAGGAGGAGATGTTGAAAAGTCAGGAAATATCAATTCAAAATCTTCATAATTAGATTGATCAAATGTCCAAAGCTTTGAACAACTGTCCTCAAAATAATTGGTGTTATGACATGGTTCCTGAGATTGATGGGCGACCCACGTCAAATCTGCAATTGGATGAGCCACAAGATGTCGAAAGTGGGGAGACAAGTGGGGAGCGGGAAAAGGAGGCCGAGGATCCAGCCTTGAGTTCCAACGATGATGAGCCGATTGTATTAATACCCCAAGTGCCTTCTCCACCAAAGTTCAAGAATCCAGTTAGTTTTGCAAAACCATGTCCACTTGGTAGTCATTTCTTAGGCGAGGCTCTATGTGACGATGGAGCTAGTATGAATGTGGAACCATGGTGTGAGGACGTAGAGGTCCATGAGGAGAAAACCGATGGTTCTATTGTGTTTGTAGAGCTTCAATTCAACATTCCATCCATAGACACAATGGAACAATCACCTAGCATTGTGCAGTGCATAAATGAGAATGTATCGAACAGAAACAAGCTCGGTGAACTTGAAACAATGACCCTTACTGAGGAGAAGCCCTCAAATATTACATGGTTATCAATGGATGGTGGGTTCCTCAATTATCGAAGGGGAATTGGATAAAAGCAGGGAGTTAGTCAGGCCGAAGACTTTAAAACAAGCGCTTCTTGGGAGGCAACCCAATTTTATTGTTTTGATTTTGATTTTTTTCAATTGCTTTTTAGTTTGTTTAATTGCATTTTAATTTCTTTAGTCAATTGCTTTCAGGTACCGAATACTAAGCAAATTGGTGTGCGCTCCCAACTTAGGGGACTTGAAAGATGATATTAATAGCGCTTGACACGTTCTCAGGGAAGTCTTCTATTTTATTTTTTTCCCTATTTCAGACATTGCGGGCAATGTCAAGTTTAAGTTTGGGGGTATTGGCTTTAGTATTTAGTATTTGTGTTTTTAATTTAGTATTTGTGTGTTGTTAGTGTTTTTTTTTAAACAAAAAAAAATTCATTTATTTTTAGGATGTGTCTCTTGAGCATTATTTTAATTTGATTTGAACTACAATCCACGGTCTATGATAAGAACTTGATTGAATAGTTTCTAACTCATGGAAAATGGATAAATGTTGCTTAGTATTTGTGCTTCAACATTATTGTGGTTATTGTTTTGCTTATGCGTCCTTTCACTTTTATGCACTTACCCATGAGTATTGAGCTAGTCGTATGCTTAGAGAAGGCTTTTATAACCGAATGCTTATGGGAAATATCTATAAACTCTTGAACTCATTTAAACATCACTCGAAGCAAGGTTTCCAAATTTGTTGTGTTTGAATTATTGGTCATGTGGTGAGTTGAGATGGAGCGTAAAACGCACTCACTCATGGACACATGCGTAGGAGAGATAGAGCGTAAAACGCACTCTCTTATAATTTTGATAAAAGTAAGACATTTATGTTTATCAAATCTTGTGTTGGGTTGAGATGGAGTGTAAAACGCACTCACCCACAAGAGTGGACTCAGGATAAGATGGAGCATAAAATGCACTTACCTAGAGTCCTTTGATTTCATATTTTTGAAAATTGTGGTTTGTATACCTTTGTAGTGAGTGATGTGTTAAACATGTAGTTTTTGTGGTTTATTTTGATTATTTCATAAGGTAATGTGGTTGCATAGCTTCATCCGAGCTTGATTAGTTTAGTGCTATTGGGTACACACACACACACACACGGAAGGGACCTAAAGCAAGCTATGGCTAGCTCAGTGTAAATCTAGACTTGCAACATTTTGAAAGTTTCCTTGAGTTTTCATGTTGTTATACTTTGAGACCATTTGTTAGCTTTTTAATTCATTGCTCAAGATAGGTTTTATTAGAAGTATTTAATTTTTATAGTTTGTGTGTTTTACTTGAGGACAAGCAAATGTTTAAGTTTGGGGGTATTTGATGAGTGTGTTTTATATACACAAATTGGGTACTTTTAGCCTTAATAATTTGTAAGTCTTTAGCCATGTTGAAAGTCCTGGCGGTAGGTCGGTTTGTAGGTGTTGATCCAGTTATGGTTAACGTGCTACCACCACTATTTCCTTTATTCCCTCATGTTCCTGCTCCTCCTGGTGCCTTCTTGGGGCAATCCCTAGCCAGATGATCCTTTGATCCGCAAGTGAAACAAGCACCCTTCTTCGGATTAAGACAATTCGGTGCTATGTGGCCTTCCTGACCACAATTGTAGCACACCCTATTCCCCTTCAGGCATATCCCTACATGATTCTTCCCGCATGTAACACACACTTCCACCTTCTTCTTCTGACCTCCCTGTTGATTTCCAGCCGATCCATTATCATTCCACTTCCTCTTATGATTGTGACCACCACTGTTACTACCACTCGCTGTGTTATTCTCATTTTCACCCTTCTTCTTCTTCTACTCCTGGTTATACTTAGTTAAAGCATCACTCCCACCTTCTGCGATAATCGCCTTTTCCAAAACTCCGACAAAAGTGTTCAATTGGAACATTGACACTTTGTTGTACAACCACGGTTTCAATCCTTGTTCAAATCTCCTCTCCTTCCTCTCATCTGTATTCACCTAGTAGGTTGCGAACCTAGCCAACTCGTTAAATTTCGCTGCGTATTCCGATACAGTCATGGTACCCTGTTTCAGCTCCAGGAATTGAATCTCCATCTGATTACGCGAGCTTGTCGGAAAATACATCTCCAAGAACATCTCCTTAAGCCTCTCCCACGTGATTACACCCTGACCTCCTCGAACCTTATTCGCTTACCACCAATAGCTGGCCTCTGACTTAAGCATGAATGTTGCAAAGGCAGTCTTTTGGTCATCACTAACCCTAGCAACATCAAACATTTTCTCTATTTCCATTACCCAGGTTTGGGCTTCGATCGGGTTCAGGGAACCCCTAAATTTTGGCGGTCCTACCGCTTTAAAATCTTTAAACGACTTAACTGGTGGAGTTTGTAGTTGATTCGCAAGTGCTCCAGCCAAAAGGTTCAACAACTGTTGTACATGATTAATATTGGCATCGTTGTTGTTATCGGTAGAGCTTTCCTGAGCTTGTTGACGTGGTTGGCATCTCAGCGGCATTTTCCGTTTAAGAATATGCGCTTATTAGATCATCACTCAATTTCTTAAGTGTTCAATACTTAACTCAAACAATTCAGATTTAACACATAACACGTAACATCTTTAAATAAATTTTGATATTTCATTCATTTAGAAGTCTTAAACATAGAAAGATAGCACCACCGCTATTTACATCAACTATCCCGAGATCAAACAATCTACAGGATTAAATAGTCATATTCCATTGTGTATAATCACGCTGGAATTTACATCACTAGCTACCATAAATATTTACATATACTTCATTACTTTTCCTATCACGGCCTACTAAGGCGTCGAACCGCCTTCCTGCATTCTTCCTCCATGATACGGAACATCGTCCTGCGATCCAACATGTACCATGGCAAGTCCTCGAACTGAACTGGATAGTGGAGAACTTGATCCTGGGCCCTATCAATCGCTGTTTGAAAAGTATAGTCTGTCTCCTCAATCTTAGCGTTCTTTTCCCGTTCGCCTTCTTCGAAAATTTCTGCACGTCGGGCGGTATTCATCCAAGCATCCTCTGCTCTAGCACGTTCCGCTGACTCCTCACTCAGATCATTCTTCAATTTCTCGATTTCAAGTTTCATTTTCTCATTTTTAGCTAACAGATCTTCCATTTGACTTTCTACCTGAACTAGCTTCCATTCTACGTCTCCAAGTTGTATATCTAGATCCTTAATTTTCTCATTCTTCTGGTCTATAACAGTTTGGCATCTATTTGCCAGTCCCTTCAACTCTCTGACTCTATCTTGTAACTCTGTGGTACGATCATACAATGCATCGTACATCTCGACATCGATAGAGGTAAGGGGTACCTCCTCGGGATCCTCATCATCCTCCTCAGCCTCTATCTCAACATCCTCAGAGTCCTCCTCTGAATCAAACCCAGGCTCATGCTCCTGGCCCATAACAATGATCAATGGAGATGGCTCTCTCTGTATCAATTGCTCTCGGATAACATGGATATCACGGGACTCCTCCTCCCCAGCCACTCGGGGCTCAACCTCCCTAGGCTGACTGAATCCTCCAACATCCGACATCCTGGCAACAAAGTTTAAGTTTTAATTAATACTCGGTACTAGTTGCAGAACATAGGTTGTTAACACATAAGCATATAGCACATAAAGTCTTTTATTATCTTTAATGAATTCCTTAATTCATTCCTTAGAACTCGGTAAGAGTTTATCACCACTATGTTCTCTATCTCTTAAAAGGCTACTACTGTGACGCCCCCAAATCCAGGTCACCTTAACCTCGAGTCTGGTACATCACGATACATCTCATTCTACACCTGTCAACAACTTAATGCGGAATAATAAAATATTTACATTAATATAATATAAATATTATCGTCCCAAGTCTCGAAACCATAACTAAAACATGATCTTACTACATGAATGTAATTACAAGATTATTACAACATGTTTTCATCTAAACCCAGGTACGGAGACCTAAACTAATACATCATTTAATAAACCTTACAAAATTTAATATTGTTCGTGCTGTACATAACAGTACCTTATAACAATAGGAATTAAAACTTACCATTTCACTCTTTAATACAATTCCAGATTTCGTAACCCTTAAACCCTACATTTATGCTCAAGGTTGAAATAAATATCATGATCCTTTACAATATCTCATATGTGAACGCAAGGTTCAAATTCTGACCTTATTCAATCGTTGGATATCCGCAATGTTATCCAATAACCACACAATCGTTTATAAAAATGTCATGTATACATCATCGTCATCCTTCTAGTTTATTATAACAAGTAACTAACATAATCACATCTTAACTACTATAATAGATAACTTTCATTTTTAACTCAAGGTTTACATAATCTATTTCACATACACTGCATACCGTTATCACGGCTAAATAATTACAATAAAGGAACATTTAGCAATCTTCATGTATCCCTGCGCTTCTAATCCTTATCATCACGATATCAAGATAATTGCATTGCATCGTAAATCTGCAAAAGTTTTATTTTTGCAAGAATGAGCACGACGGCTCAGCAAGAACTAACAGTTTTCACATTTCATATTTCACGTAACACATAAGTTTGCATTTTATCCATGCATCATGATTCTCATACTATGCATCTTACTCATACATTATAAATCATATGCAATTCATGTATATATATGCATCATGCATCTCATAGCATACCTCATTCATCTCATATTGTATATTTACAATAATTCAAGTTCCATGGTGTTGTTCAAAGGTAGCAATTTCATTTCTCAATCTAGCAGATTTTGCAGGAGGGAAGAATTTTGCCAAAACTTTCTGTGCTAAGTCTGACCATGTAGTGATGGATCCCGGTGGCAAAGCGTGAAGCCAACTCTTAGCTTTGTCTCTCAAAGTGAACGGGAAAAGTCTAAGTCTCAAAGCATCATCCGTCACTCCAACAAATTTAAAAGTATCACAAATCTCAATAAAGCTCAACAAATGCTCATTAGGGTTGTCATTGGGCAAACCCCCAAACTGTAACGAATTTTGCACCATTTGTATTGTTCCCGGTTTGATTTCAAAGGCATTTGCAGTTATTGCCGGTCTTGTGATACTAGACTGTAAATCACTTATCTGCGGCGTTACATAGTCTCTCAATGCTTTTTGTTCCTCTGCCGCCATAGTTTCTTGATTGTTAGAATCCCTGATTCTTTCTCTTCTTAGTCTTCGGGTATTTCTCTCGATCTCGGGATCGTAAGGAAATAACTCAAGACTTTGTGATCGGCGCATACAAATCAAGGGTACCTACACAATCAAGTAAATAAAAATTAAAAACAAGTCTAAATTAAGATCAATTCAACTATAATCAATATTGGTAAAATTATTGTAAAATAAATCCCCGGCAGCGGCGCCAAAAACTTGTTGATCGATTTCGCAATCAATAAAACACGCGCAAGTATACGCGGTCCACAAGTAATATATGATAAGTAGAGTGTCGAACCCACGAGGAATTATGCTAAATAATTACCAAATATCAATCGCATGAAAAATCAATCTAATTTAAACAATGATAATAGGATTTGTTTTGTTGTTGATCAATAACTAAATAAAGATAATTTAGAGAATAAAGTTTAACTACACACGAATAGAATTCAAGATAAAAAGATCTAAGATTACAATTTCCCCCAACTCTTCATTTAAACATCATACTCTCTCTTGTTTAGTAAATTAGAACATAAGAATTGTTATCCGAGAAGTCACTAGTATGTCTAAGCCTCTCTCGATGGTCAAATACGTATTTCCTATTGTGGTGTATAGATATATTTCTATTCTACACACTAGCAAGAATCTCATATCAAGAAAAATTAATAAGACACATGTCACGTAAAAATCTCATTAACCATTCTATCAATTACCAACTTTCACAATAGAAATCATTAAACACGGATTCTCAATAGGATACATGTGGTAATTAGGTATATTTCTATCCTAAATACAATCAAATTATCAATTCTCAAGACTAATACATAAGACCCACGTCACATAATCTCATACATTGTCCATAAAGAATATCCAATTTTCACATGAATTCATAACTAGGTCTCAACTTATACTTCCTCTCTCAATTCCATATAAGTAACCAAGGTAATTACGGGCCAAGCAATTAATCCTTAAGCAAAGGTTATGAACTCCAATTCACAAAATGCCTAAATACCAATCAAGAGAGAGCATTCAATTTAAACTACAAGTTGGGTTCCATTGCAATCTTAGAATGAAGAGTTTAGTTCATATCAAATCTCAATAACATCATAATTTGAGTATAGTACATGGTTGAAGTTACAAAATAAGAAAGAAGAACTAAAACATATGAAGATACACCCTTTTTGTGATAATATTCTCGAATTGGTGTGGTGTGATTCTTCTTCTCTAATCCTTGCTCTCCTAATTCGTGCTTCAGGCCTCTTCAGTTGATGAAATTCTGATAATTTTCCTTTTGTTCCTTTCTTCTTTTCTTTTTAGCTCCAAACCCTAGCTTTTTCAATGTGTGTAACCAAGCTTGAATAATGCAATACCAACTCCCTGGATGATTTTTCATCTGAATTCCCTCTCTCCTCGTTTTCCCGTTCCTGAAATTCCTCCTCTAGTGCGCCACAATAGCAGAACAGACAAAGCCAGCCGCACCAGAAATCGCGCTCTCGCCCCGGCGAGAAAAACAGCCTGGGGAGCTCGCCCCGGCGAGGGCTCGCCCCGGCGAAGAAATTGGCCTTGGAGGCTCGCCCCGGCGAGGAAATTGGCCTGGGGAGCTCGCCGCGGCGAGGTCACATGTCTTGCTGAAATTAACCTTTTGCCCCTGGTCCTGCCAAAAACCACCACGATCGTCCACAACTGTTTCCTGCACAACAAAAGCATAAAACGAGTAAATAGATACTAAAAACACCTAAGGATAGCAAAGAATTGAGTTCAAAGGATAACTAATTCGTAGGTATAAAACTCACTCATCAAATACCCCCAAACTTAAGACTTTGCTTGTCCTCAAGCAAAAACAACGGAGATGAAAAATACATAATGCAACTAATTAAATGAATGCAAATGCATGAACTATAAGCCTAGAGCAGCCAAGATAAGGAAATCAAGCCTCAACAATCAGAAACAAATAAACAACAACATCACAACTGTAGGACTATCAGAAATGAGACACGCACCAAATTTCGCCAAATGATTAACCCTTATGTGTGTGTGTGGTCAGAAAGACAGAGTACGCAATAATCACAATTCGATCTAAGAACTATAGTGCTCAAAAGAAGATAAAATAGTCGAGTGCCACTAATAGTATCTCACATACTCACTAGCTTTTATTTCACACTCTATTAACTATATTCTATCACAATCACCGAGTGCGTTTTACGCTCCATCTCGATGATAGTTTTATTTACATCTAGATCTGTGCGATGTCTATCTTTATTAGGCTCATCAATGTCACCCATGTAGCAAACTTTCCACCGATGACTCCCAAACCAGATGGTCTTAGGGCACCAAGCGTAGAACACTCCAAAGGGCTTACTTGTTCGAATGACACCGGCCACAAAGATAAAACAGTCTAGATTTGCTCATATCTGTCTATATTTCATTTTTCAATTATAACCAACATCAAGACAGACGTCGAAGCATTAAATAAGCATAGAAGTTAAAATTTTTTTTTTCACACTATCCTATCTTTTAATGAGCAATAACAGTTTCAAAGATTTGAACATACAATCTCACGTACTCAACAACACTGATATGTGCATTAGTAACTCAAAGGGTTAAAAATTTAAGAAAATTAGGTACGAGCTAACATTTCTAATATAGCAATTCGAATCCAAAGTGTTGAATATCTTAAAAATAATTTATCACCATGTCATCATCGGCTCTCCTTAAGTGCGCTGCTCAAAAGCTTTCTAAATGCAAAATTTTTTTTTTTTTTTTTTTATTTAAAACAAAGCAGATGATGAATATGTACAATGAATATCACACAAATGACAAGAACAGAAATAATCATTAAAAGCAAGAAAAGTCATTTTGATGATATTATAAATACTTAATTATAACATAAGTTTGAAACATACTACGTGGATGCAAAACTACAACTAAATGCAACATACTAAAATACTATAACTTCAAACTAAAAACTCTAAAACACCCCCAAACTTGGAAATAACAATGTCCTCATTGCAGAAAAGATAAAGACATGAAAAACTGAGGACTTCCCTATGATATCACTCGGCGGGGTGATCGTCTGTCTCCTCGACGTCAGAATCTGATGGTGGGAAAGGCGGCAGCGGTGTAGGCACAGGGAAAGGAAGTGGAGGTGCACTCGGGTACTGTGCTGCTAGAACCGCGCTGAAACTAGTGGTGAAGTTCCACATGTGCTCCTGCCTCTCTGCAATGCGCTGATTCTGCCTCTTTAGCCTCCTCTCTAGCTTCTTAGCTCGACTGTCAATAAGTAACTGGAGGCTGCGGATCTGAGAGCTGAACTTTGCCTTAGGCCGTGATGAACCGGCAGGCAGCTGAGTATCCTCCTCCTCCTCCTCCTCGGAAGTAGCCTCAATAATAAAGCCTCGGCCACGAGGATGCGACTCGGCTCCCTCCCAAACCTTGTACCTCGCAATCAGCCTGTGGTCGAGAAGCTGTGATGGCTGCTGTGTTACCTCATCATCTCGCCACTGCACTCCCGCCTGTCTGCACAATCCACAAATGAGGGAGGGGTGAGGTAGTCCGCCCTGAACATTACCCCTCAGAAGCCGGCGGATACTACCCTCGATGATGTTCCCTACATCAATCGAGAAATCCATAACAATAGCATATAGTAACGCTGCCTTCTCCTTCGAAACATCGCTCACGTGCTGGGAAAGCATGAGCTTGGCACTCAGGAAGGCGTACCAAATCTTTCCATACAGGCTGAGGTCCTTGCTGGGGAAGAGAGAAGCACATCTATCTCGCCTAGTGATCCATGTGGTACCTGGTTTGCACAACTCAGTTACAATCTTGTCAAAATCAGGCTGCGAGCGAATGAACTCTGTGTACTGGCATAATGCAGGAGGCACCAAGTTGTAGTAGTGATTAATTGCCTGTGCGCTGAACGGTACCCTCATCCCCCTGACTATGGCCTCAAAAGGCTGCCTGTCCTGAGCGTTGGCATATAACTCCTGTACCACAGGAACCACTGCTGGGTCGGGGTGGTGGGTGAAAGTGTCCCACACCCTCTCATCAATCTGCTCTCAAATCTCTCCATCAACCCCTCTCTCTGGCCTGAGTCCTCGCTCGGGAGTTAGAGCTTTACCCGTGATGAAGTCATCAAATCTGTCTGCTGCCTCGGCACTAATAAATTTACTGTGGTCATATTGCCTGGGTGGTGCGGAGGAGGATCCCTCAGTACGAGATCTCTTAGGCGGCATGGTAGCAACTAAGCAGAAATTCTTATTCAAAACAAACCCAAACCCAAACCCCACTGATATCAATTCACTGCAATACAGAATTTCCCCCAAACTTGAATTTTTCACAAACCCACAATTTCCTGCAAGAATTCTCAAAATACACAGCACTATATCCCCAATCCAGCAGTTAAACACAACTGGGTACCCAAAATTAACTAATTCAAACTATGCAGAAAACTGACAGTTCAAGGTATGAACACAGACAATCCCAACTTAGAATTCACAGAAACCAATTCCAACTACTGATTACCCAGATGCAAACTCAACAATAATTAACCACTAATTACGCGAAAACAGTAGGAAATCAGAAAATCCTCTAGTACCTGGCTTCTGTCAGTTGGTGGGTGTGAAGAAGGAGGAAGTGTCTGCTTGAATTCCCAAAATTGTAGCTTGAATCCTCACTGAGATGTAATGAGACCGAATCCCAGCCCCAATTCTTCCAACTAATTGACCTAATTCGAATGGTGTTGATGATGGTGACTGTAATGGTGGAATTGATTGAAAACCCAAATTGGAAGTGGATTTCATGTGAAAAAAAAAGGGTTGCTCAATCCTTAGGTTAGTTGAAATCGAGAGTGGGATGTGGCTAGGGTTGGATTTCGAGTGCTTGGGTCGTTTTGGGGGAGGAGTATCAGGTTGCAGAAGAATGGGAGTGAAGGAGAATGGAGCAGGTTCGAACGGGAGGGAGCTTTTTAGGGTCTGTAATTCCGTGTCTCTCGCCGGGGCGAGAGTTTCCCTTATGTTTTTCTCGCCGGGGCGAGATATTTCAAGTATAAAAACCTCGCCGCGGCGAGCCCTCCTGCTGAAGCAAAAATTTGATTTTTGAAATTTTCATCCAGGGACCATGCCTAATATCAACTCCCTGTATCCCTGCAACCTACAAAACATACATTAGAAACAATGGGCCAAAAATGACCCTTAAAAGTGACTCGGTGCTAAAAATCCAAAACTAACACACAATATACTAAATATGAAAAACTTAAAAACTAACTAACATGGAAAATGCACTAATTAAGACACACAACTGAATCATAAAAGGATACGGAAGATGGTGGGTTGCCTCCCACCGAGCGCTTGGTTTTGAGTCCTCGGCCCGACTTTTCATCAATTTCAAGGTTGATCAGCTAAAGTGATCGAGGTCTTTTGGCGAGCGAAGCTGCCACCCCAATAATGCTTAAGGCGTTGCCCGTTGACTTTGAACGTCACTTCCGGATTATCACCATAGACTTCAACAGCTCCATGTGGGAATGCGTGCTTGACAATGAAAGGACCCGACCAACGCGATTTGAGCTTTCCGGGAAAAAGCCTCAATCTAGAGTTGTACAGCAATACCGCTTGGCCAGGCTCGAATTTTCTATCAACAATCTTCTTATCATGCCACCTCTTTACCTTTTCCTTATACAATTTTGCATTTTCATAAGCCTGCAGTCGGAACTCATCAAGTTCATTGAGCTGAAGGAGCCTTTTGTCACCTGCAGCTGTGAGGTCAAAATTCAACTTTCTAATGGCCCAAAACGCCTTGTGCTCAAGCTCAACCGGAAGATGGCATGCCTTGCCATAAACAAGCTGGTATGGTGACATACCAATGGGTGTTTTAAAAGCCGTTTTGTACGCCCATAGTGCATCATCCAGCTTTGTTGACCAATCTTTTCTTGTGGGGTTGACGATCTTTTCCAGGATTTTCTTCACTTCTCTGTTGGAAACCTCCGCTTGTCCATTGGTCTGGGGGTTATAAGCAGTAGCAATTCTGTGAGTGACCCCATATTTTCCCAAAAGGGCAGCAAAATGTTTATTGCAGAAGTGACTCCCTTCATCACTAATCATAGCCCTCGGAGTACCGAATCTTGTGAAGATATTCTTTTGAAGGAATTTCAGCACTACCTTGGAATCATTAGTGGGAAATGCGGCTGCCTCCACCCATTTAGATACATAATCTACTGCCAAGAGAATGTATAGATTGTTGAAAGAGGGTGGGAATGGCCCCATAAAGTCTATACCCCAAACATCAAAGACTTCAACCTCCAGGATCATGTTTAAAGGCATTTCGTGCCTTTTGGAAATGTTTCCCATCCGTTGACATCTATCACATTTTAGCACAAACTGATGAGCATCCTTGAACAAAGTTGGCCAAAAGAACCCTGCTTGCAGCACCTTAGTGGCTGTTTTCTCACCTCCGCAGTGTCCTCCATATAACGAATCATGACAGTGATGGAGAATGCTCTCGACCTCGCTCTGTGGAACACACCTTCGAATCATTTGGTCCACACAATGCTTGAACAAATATGGCTCATCCCACATATACCTATTAACGTCATTAAGAAACTTTTTCTTTTGCTGCCACGACAAGTCCGGTGGGAGTGTGTTACTAACCAAGTAGTTAGCAAAATCAGCATACCAAGGTATTTCGCCTTGAACCACAAACAGCTGTTCATCCGGGAAAGATTCATTTATTAGAACTTTGTCTTCCTTATCAAGACCCGGATTCTCCAATCTAGATAGATGGTCTGCTACTTGGTTATCAGTTCCCTTTCTGTCCCGAATCTCCAAGTCAAACTCTTGCAGCAATAAAATCCATCGAATCAATCTCGGTTTAGCATCTTTCTTTGCAATGAGATACCGAATAGCTGAATGATCCGTGAACACAACCACCCTTGTTCCAATCAAGTAAGATCGAAACTTGTCAAATGCATAAACTACTGCAAGCAACTCCTTCTCAGTAGTGGTGTAATTGAGCTGTGCATCAGTTAAGGTTTTGCTCGCGTAGTAAATGGCATGAAAAACCTTCTCCTTGCGTTGTCCCAAAACAGCCCCCACCGCATAATCACTGGCATCACACATCAACTCGAAGGGTTTTGACCAATCCGGAGCAACTATCACTGGTGCAGTGGTTAATTTCTTCTTTAGTAGCTCAAATGCCATCAAACACTCCTCATCAAACTTGAATGGCACATCTTTCTCTAGTAGACTGCATAAAGGCTTAGTGATCTTAGAAAAGTCCTTAATGAATCTTCGGTAAAACCCCGCATGTCCTAGAAAGCTGCGAATGCCCTTCACTGAGGTTGGTGGAGGTAAATTTTCAATTGTTTCAAGTTTTGCTCTATCCACCTCAAGACCCTTTGACGACACTTTATGCCCAAGTATTATCCCCTCTTGTACCATGAAGTGGCATTTTTCCCAGTTGAACACTAGATTAGTTTCCACACATCTCTTCAGTATTAGAACTAGATTTTCCAAGCAGTTGTCAAATGAATCACCAAACACTGAGAAGTCATCCATGAAAACTTCAACATTGCGTTCTACCAAATCTGAGAAAATAGCCATCACGCACCTTTGAAAAGTGGCTGGTGCATTACACAATCCGAATGAGACCCTTCTAAAAGCAAAAGTACCAAATGGGCATGTGAAGGTAGTCTTTTCTTGATCTTCTGGAGCAATAGCAATCTGATTATATCCCGAATATCCATCCAACAAGCAATAGTACTCATGTCCAGCTAGTCTATCCAACATTTGATCAATGAAGGGTAATGGGAAATGATCCTTTCGAGTTGCTTTGTTAAGCCTCCTGTAATCCATGCACACCCTCCAACCAGTTACTGTTCTTGTTGGAATCAATTCATTATTCTCATTGGCTACAACTGTCATGCCTCCTTTCTTGGGTACACACTGAACTGGGCTCACCCATGCACTGTCAGAGATAGGATAAATTATTCCAGTATCTAACCACTTCAAAATCTCTTTCTTTACCACCTCCTTCATGATTGGGTTGAGTCTCCTCTGATGTTCCACAGTGGGCTTACTATCATCTTCCATCAAGATTTTGTGCATACAGTAAGATGGGCTTATTCCCTTGATGTCGGCGATGGTCCATCCAATAGCAAATTTGTACTCCCTAAGAACCCGCAACAGCTTGCTTTCCTGAAACTTGTTAAGCACAGATGCAATAATAACAGGTAAGGTAGCTGGAGGTGTCTCAAGGGATGGTTTCAACCGATCTGTAGCATTCTCAGCATGCTCAAGAGATTCAAACGGAATTTGAAACTTACTCCCCCGTGGCACTGTATCTAAAATCTGTAGATATTCAACCAAATCTGGATCTTCTATGTCAAACTCTCCCAGAAGTGTAGTTTCTAATGGATCATTGTTTAACACATTCAAAAACTCGTCATTCACAGCTTGCTCGATAACATCCACATTAAAACATTCTTCCTCATCCGAAGGGAATTTCATGGCCTTAAATACATTGAAGGTCACTTCTTGATCCTGAACCCTCATAGTGAGCTCTCCCTTTTGCACATCGATTAAAGTTCTTCCAGTGGCTAAAAATGGTCTCCCCATAATAATAGGAATGTTTTTGTCTTCCTCATAATCTAAGATGATAAAATCAGCCGGGAAGATGAATTTATCCACCTTGACAAGAATGTCTTCAACAATTCCCCTTGGGTATGTGACCGACCTATCGGCAAGCTGAAGAGAAATGTTTGTAGGCTTTGGTGCAGGTAATCCCAACTGAGTATACACGGATAATGGCATGAGATTAATACTAGCACCCAAGTCACACAAACATTTGTTGAAGCTGCCTGGATCTTTCAACTTGGGAGGTAGCTTTCTTTGCAGCACGGCACTACATTCTTCTGTCAAAGCCACTGTCTCAAAGTCATTTAGCCTTTTCTTCCTAGATAAGATTCCTTTCATAAATTTGGCATAGCTAGGCATCTGTTCTAAGGCCTCTGCAAAAGGAATATTAATTTGTAGCTTCTTGAAGACCTCCAGGAATTTGGCAAACTGTTTATCCAACTTTTGCTTCTGCAATCTCTGAGGGAAAGGTACTGGTGGATACACTTTTGGAGTAGGCTTAACACTAGGTTTATCTGTGGTATCTTTCTGCCCTGACTCAGGTGGTACACTGCTGTCCATTTCCTTAGAAAAATCAGCATTGTTCAAGTCCGAAAGAGAGCTTGAGTGGGCTGCCCCCTTTTGCAATTCGGGCTCCTGTAAGGTTTGTTTACCACTTCTGAGAGTTACTGCCTGACATTCCTCTTTCCCATCTCTTCTTGGATTAGTCTCTGTGTTACTAGGAAGAGATCCCTGAGGTCTATTTGACATGGAACTAGCCATCTGCCCAATTTGATTTTCCAAAGCCTTAAGTGCTGCTGCTTGGTTTTTAATCAAGATATCTTGGTTAGCCATGTGTTTCAATATCAACTCCTCAAAATCTGATTTTCTCTCTGGTTGTGGTTGTGAGGTTTGAGCTGCATGATGTTGTTGAGGCTGATTTTGGAACCCTGGTGGATGATGTGGTTTAGGAGCTTGCTGAAAATTTTGATTGTTGCTCCATGAAAAGTTAGGATGGTTCCTATTTCCAGCATTGTAAGTGTTTTGGTACTGATTTGGCGGTCTCTGGTAGCTACTTACAAACTGAACTGCCTCATGGTCAAATGGGCATTGGTCATTGGCATGTGTCCCTGCACAAACTTCACAAACAACAGCCACCTGCTGTACTTTTGAGTCAGTCAAGGAATCAATTTTCTTTGACATTGCTGCCATTTGAGCTGCTAAGGCTGTGATGGCATCCACCTCTAATACACCGGCTACCTTTGGTTGACTCATCCTAATTAATACTCGGTACTAGTCGCAGAACATAGGTTGTTAACACATAAGCATATAGCACATAAAGTCTTTTATTATCTTTAATGAATTCCTTAATTCATTCCTTAGAACTCGGTAAGAGTTTATCACCACTATGTTCTCTATCTCTTAAAAGGCTACTACTGTGACGCCCCCAAATCCAGGTCACCTTAACCTCGAGTCTGGTACATCACGATACATCTCATTCTACACCTGTCAACAACTTAATGCGGAATAATAAAATATTTACATTAATATAATATAAATATTATCGTCCCAAGTCTCGAAACCATAACTAAAACATGATCTTACTACATGAATGTAATTGCAAGATTATTACAACATGTTTTCATCTAAACCCAGGTACGGAGACCTAAACTAATACATCATTTAATAAACCTTACAAAATTTAATATTGTTCGTGTTGTACATAACAGTACCTTATAACAATAGGAATTAAAACTTACCATTTCACTCTTTAATACAATTCCAGATTTCGTAACCCTTAAACCCTACATTTATGCTCAAGGTTGAAATAAATATCATGATCCTTTACAATATCTCATATGTGAACGCAAGGTTCAAATTCTGACCTTATTCAATCGTTGGATATCCGCAATGTTATCCAATAACCACACAATCGTTATAAAAATGTCATGTATACATCATCGTCATCCTTCTAGTTTATTATAACAAGTAACTAACATAATCACATCTTAACTACTATAATAGATAACTTTCATTTTTAACTCAAGGTTTACATAATCTATTTCACATACACTGCATACCGTTATCACGGCTAAATAATTACAATAAAGGAACATTTAGCAATCTTCATGTATCCCTGCGCTTCTAATCCTTATCATCACGATATCAAGATAATTGCATTGCATCGTAAATCTGCAAAAGTTTTATTTTTGCAAGAATGAGCACGACGGCTCAGCAAGAACTAACAGTTTTCACATTTCATACTTCACGTAACACATAAGTTTGCATTTTATCCATGCATCATGATTCTCATACTATGCATCTTACTCATACATTATAAATCATATGCAATTCATGTATATATATGCATCATGCATCTCATAGCATACCTCATTCATCTCATATTGTATATTTACAATAATTCAAGTTCCATGGTGTTGTTCAAAGGTAGCAATTTCATTTCTCAATCTAGCAGATTTTGCAGGAGGGAAGAATTTTGCCAAAAATTTCTGTGCTAAGTCTGACCATGTAGTGATGGATCCCGGTGGCAAAGCGTGAAGCCAACTCTTAGCTTTGTCTCTCAAAGTGAACGGGAAAAGTCTAAGTCTCAAAGCATCATCCGTCACTCCAACAAATTTAAAAGTATCACAAATCTCAATAAAGCTCAACAAATGCTCATTAGGGTTGTCATTGGGCAAACCCCCAAACTGTAACGAATTTTGCACCATTTGTATTGTTCCCGGTTTGATTTCAAAGGCATTTGCAGTTATTGCCGGTCTTGTGATACTAGACTGTAAATCACTTATCTGCGGCGTTACATAGTCTCTCAATGCTTTTTGTTCCTCTGCCGCCATAGTTTTCTTGATTGTTAGAATCCCTGATTCTTTCTCTTCTTAGTCTTCGGGTATTTCTCTCGATCTCGGGATCGTAAGGAAATAACTCAAGACTTTGTGATCGGCGCATACAAATCAAGGGTACCTACACAATCAAGTAAATAAAAATTAAAAACAAGTCTAAATTAAGATCAATTCAACTATAATCAATATTGGTAAAATTATTGTAAAATAAATCCCCGGCAGCGGCGCCAAAAACTTGTTGATCGATTTCGCAATCAATAAAACACGCGCAAGTATACGCGGTCCACAAGTAATATATGATAAGTAGAGTGTCGAACCCACGAGGAATTATGCTAAATAATTACCAAATATCAATCGCATGAAAAATCAATCTAATTTAAACAATGATAATAGGATTTGTTTTGTTGTTGATCAATAACTAAATAAAGATAATTTAGAGAATAAAGTTTAACTACACACGAATAGAATTCAAGATAAAAAGATCTAAGATTACAATTTCCCCCAACTCTTCATTTAAACATCATACTCTCTCTTGTTTAGTAAATTAGAACATAAGAATTGTTATCCGAGAAGTCACTAGTATGTCTAAGCCTCTCTCGATGGTCAAATACGTATTTCCTATTGTGGTGTATAGATATATTTCTATTCTACACACTAGCAAGAATCTCATATCAAGAAAAATTAATAAGACACATGTCACGTAAAAATCTCATTAACCATTCTATCAATTACCAACTTTCACAATAGAAATCATTAAACACGGATTCTCAATAGGATACATGTGGTAATTAGGTATATTTCTATCCTAAATACAATCAAATTATCAATTCTCAAGACTAATACATAAGACCCACGTCACATAATCTCATACATTGTCCATAAAGAATATCCAATTTTCACATGAATTCATAACTAGGTCTCAACTTATACTTCCTCTCTCAATTCCATATAAGTAACCAAGGTAATTACGGGCCAAGCAATTAATCCTTAAGCAAAGGTTATGAACTCCAATTCACAAAATGCCTAAATACCAATCAAGAGAGAGCATTCAATTTAAACTACAAGTTGGGTTCCATTGCAATCTTAGAATGAAGAGTTTAGTTCATATCAAATCTCAATAACATCATAATTTGAGTATAGTACATGGTTGAAGTTACAAAATAAGAAAGAAGAACTAAAACATATGAAGATACACCCTTTTTGTGATAATATTCTCGAATTGGTGTGGTGTGATTCTTCTTCTCTAATCCTTGCTCTCCTAATTCGTGCTTCAGGCCTCTTCAGTTGATGAAATTCTGATAATTTTCCTTTTGTTCCTTTCTTCTTTTCTTTTTAGCTCCAAACCCTAGCTTTTTCAATGTGTGTAACCAAGCTTGAATAATGCAATACCAACTCCCTGGATGATTTTTCATCTGAATTCCCTCTCTCCTCGTTTTCCCGTTCCTGAAATTCCTCCTCTAGTGCGCCACAATAGCAGAACAGACAAAGCTAGCCGCACCAGAAATCGCGCTCTCGCCCCGGCGAGAAAAACAGCCTGGGGAGCTCGCCCCGGCGAGGGCTCGCCCCGGCGAAGAAATTGGCCTTGGAGGCTCGCCCCGGCGAGGAAATTGGCCTGGGGAGCTCGCCGCGGCGAGGTCACATGTCTTGCTGAAATTACCCTTTTGCCCCTGGTCCTGCCAAAAACCACCACGATCGTCCACAACTGTTTCCTACACAACAAAAGCATAAAACGAGTAAATAGATACTAAAAACACCTAAGGATAGCAAAGAATTGAGTTCAAAGGATAACTAATTCGTAGGTATAAAACCCACTCATCACTAAGCTCGCCCCTGGGCCAACGAGCTCGCCCCCGACGGGCTCTCAACAATACTAGAAATCGACACAAGGACCATTATTCAACTGTTCTTCATTCTCTAAACACATTCTACCAAAACTCCTTGTACAAATTCATTTTAACACCTTTTTACTCCATTCCAACTGGGTTATGAAGATAACCTATGGAACTACAATATTACAATAACTAAACCAAACAATTACTCAATCAAGGCCTTGCAATCCTCTAAATCGTCCGAAAGTCATTTTGTCCAAAAGTGTCTATTGTTCATCCTTTATGCCAAGGTTCAGATCATCCATTGATTGTGTTCCACTTTGAGGTTATTAATGGTTTATATAGTCTCTTAACAACAACAACCATATAAATAGCCTCAAAAATCATCCGTGAGCTAAAAAGCTCTAAAAACCAAAAACTATGAAATCATAACCAAAAATCGACGGGAATGAGTTTAGGAAGAAGATTTACCTCTGTAAATCATTTATAGATGATAGAGGAGATCTGCTAGACTAGCTTGAGGTCTTCTTCTTCTTCCTTGAGCTCACCCGAGCCTCTTCTTTTACTCTCTCTCTTATTTCTCTCTTCTTCTTCTTTGCTCCTGCAGGAAACAAGGAAAGGAATGGTGGAGCAAAGGCTGAGCAAGAGCTTTGGTGCCTCCCTCTTTACCCGCTTCTCCTTCTCCTTCTTTGTGAGCTCTCTTCTTTCTTCTTCCTTTGTTTTCTACAACTCTTTCTTTGCAGCTCTCTCTCTCCTCTTGCAATGAACTGAGCTTGGAGGTTTTGATGGGGAAGAGAAGAAGTTGCATCAGATGAAAATAAATGGTATGGGAGAATGAAGAGGTTGCATGCCCGAGCTCCCTGGGAAATGGGTTTGAGGAGAGTGTCTCTCCCTCTTGGCTTCTCTATATGTTTGGTCGGCAATTGGCAACAAGCCACCGATCACTCCCTCCATTGTCCTTTCTAATTAAGTCCACTTGTGTTTACTTGCCTCCCATATTAGTAACATGCCACAAATAATACACCCAATTGGTCTTTTCCGTACCCGAATACTCCTACTTTTGTACCCAATTTGGTCAATAACTCTACCAAAATTAAAATGGGTTATCCCATAAAATATTAAGATAGGTAAAAATAATTATTATGGGATTTATCTATTTATTCGGAACACTCATATAATACATTTCGGATACGAAATATATCTCGTTCGGGTTCAAATAAAATTTTCGACGTTTGAAAAAATTATTTCTTCGCGTTCACGCCTTAACGAAATTACTCAAACTCGAAAAAGATGTAAAAATATCTGGCGTCAATAGTATCTCGAGAAACGTGCCTCGTGAATAGTGATCTAGCGATTTTTCGCGAAACCAAATATTCACTCATATGGTTCAACAACGCATAAAAATTTATACATTCACATCATTTAGGTTATAATATAAACTTTAAATGCTTAATCACATAGTATTATTAATAAACGTCTATTTTATTCAATAATATTCATAAGCTCGAATTACCAAGCTACCCATGACTCGCGATCGTTGTAATAATTAACTATTAACTCAATCATTCTGATTCTATGTATATATTTCATATTTATATATATACATATTAAGCTCACCAAAAAATCACATAAATATATATAACACATATATATTCAAACTCGACACGTCTCATAATAAGAATTATTCTATATTAAATTCTTATTATAATTATTCTCGAAAATTCGGGTTGTCACATCCTTCCCTCCTTATAAGGACTCCGTCCTCGGAATTACCGAAACATCCTTACTCGGTCCGCGTAAACTTTCTTCCGAAATTTCATCGTTGAATAATTTTAACGTATTATTATAACATAGGTTTTATATTACCTATTTAATCCCTTATTACTCAATAAATTGTCGTAGGTTATATTCTATAACCTTTACTAACTCAATTATATACTGAGTATTATCTTTTCTTTAACTCATCAATTTCCTTCTCTAAGGATCCTTGTATTCCACAATCATCATAATAATTTAATATCATGATTTACTAACTCATAAACATTCGGGATATTACAACTACCCTAAGGTTTTTCCACCTAAGGTTCATAACCTACAGCTCTGATACCAACCTGTGACACCCCCAAATCCGGGTACTTAAAACCCACAGGATTTGGTGTTCACTATCCAAATAAATCACATCACATCTAACTATCCATTCAAATATAAATGAGAATTCTTAATAAAATAGAAATCTCCCATTAAAGGGTTACAACATCTTTAACAAATAAATTCCAGGTCATCTAACCTTAATAAAACATCAATGCGGAAACATAACAAAGTCTATTACATAAAAATCATTCAAACAAATTTAACAAGTCTTCATCACTTGTTTGCTTTGCTTTGCCTTTGCCCTTACTAGTGGATGGCTCGTTAATTCTTTTAACTTTAGCTGCAATGTTATTATGCAAGGGTGAGCAACAATTTCCCAGCAAGTAACACAATAAATTAATAATAATATGCGAATAATCAACGGATATCGGATAATCGAATACTCGGATTTTGAATCAAGATTAAAAAACAAGAATCAAAAGAACATCCGAGGGTCACAAGACCACGAACTATGTCCTAAGTTATCAACTATTTCTACTTTAAACCTTTAACAGTCCTAAGACTATATAGACCTTACTTCTCGTACTTAGGGGATCAGCCCTTTGTACCATGTATGTGCACAACATCTAAACGCTAACGCGTAAAATAATCCCCTATAAAAGGGTTGTTCATCTCAGTTTGACATCAGAGTCCGCACCAAAGGAAGTTTGGTTTGGATTTACTTCAATAAGGGTTCTCTAGTCAATCAAGGCTCAATAAAATGTAATTGATATTCGAGAATCAAAGACTGAATCTCACAAAAGATACAATTGAATAAACTCTGTATAACCGAAGTATTACAAAGAGGACATTAAAACATCTCATTTGAATCTATGAAATTGAATGAAATAGAATTAAGAACTTGCTCAAGTAAGTAATAGCATTATGAAGCTTGCATGATAAAAGAATGAAGTTCAGGAACTTGCGTAATTGAATTCAAGGTAGTGTTAGGAAGTTTGCTTTCAACGAAATAAAAAGATCAAGGGTAGAAAACTTGCCTCGTGCGTAGATTGTAATTTAAAATTCACGTTCCTTAATAAACCTATACATTCCGTTTATAAAGCAGTAACAATAATTAGTTACAATATTATAAACACTTCAAGATTCACTTTCATCTAATCTCATTTTAATATTTCAATTAATACATTAGTCTTAACTTTAAACATGCATATGGTAATATAACATGACCACAAAGAAAAAAGAAAATTTTCATTTCCTGTTCCACTGTCGGGGCGATAGATTTCCTTTATAAAATGCCGTCGGGGCGACTCAACTGCCGGGGCGACTCAACTGTCGGGGCGACAATTGTAGTTCATTTTGGGCGCCAGGACGAGGACATCGCCGGGGCTACCAAATCAGCTCATTTATACCGCCGGGGCGAGGACACCGTCGGGGAGCTAATCCTAGTGTATTTCCACCACCGGGGTGGTGGACCAGAAACCCAGTTCCTGCAGTTCGCGAGGAACACAGAAAATGCTAATTTTGGCCAAAGTTTTTCACAATTCACTAATTTAATTACTAACCATTCATCATATGTGTTATAAAACCAAAACCCATTATATATACAATGATTTAAACATCACACGCAACCTAAACAACTAATTTAAAGATTAAAATTTCACTGTTTATGCTTTATGTTCATATTTTGATACAGTTAGTGTAATCAATCATTGTGGATTCGTTTCTTAACCAATTTAATCTATTTAACTATCGTTCTTTTCGTTTTCACATGCATAAACATAATCAACCATTAATTTAACCGATTAACATGCAAATCAAGCATCAATTTTCATACATTAATGCCATATTCATATATTATTATTCTGTAAATTTCAGAACTCTAATGTAAACATAATTTCACGAATTTGATTACTCTAAATCACATGTAAATCATATAAAATATATTTATGCATGCTTACAAACATCTAACATCAAGTTCTTTAGAATTTAACCATAAAATTCAAATTATAGAGAACTCAATGTACGTTCATGGAGAAGATTTAAAAGAACATAAAGTAAAATTTAAATTTAAGGAATTTATCTTCAATCAGTAGTTTAGAATATGCAAGATAATGAAAGAATTTTTCTCAATTCTCCAATTCTCTCAGAATTCTCTCTTTTTCTCTCTGTATTTCTCTAATCTAACTTAGCCAAAAATAATAATGTTGAATTGAGAATACGTTAAACTTTAATTTAATGAGTGGGTGTTAGTTAATCCCATAATGGGTTAACTGACTCCAACCCTCACTAAGGCCTCGTTTGTTTAGCATTTTTTATTCCTCCTTTCCAGTTTATTTTAATAAATTTCTTATAATATAGTTTAATGTCACATATTTAATAAACAAATTATATTATTTAAATCAATTAAATAAAATAGAATAATGCCACATTAAATCACATAGTCACATAATTAAAATTCTCATTTATTGATTATGACAAATTATTAACTCTCTAATTAATTATTAAATTAATTAGAATAACATTATGCTTATTTAAATAATGCATTTAATCAAATAAACTCAATTAAATACATACTTTGAATATAAAAATTCTCCGCATCAATTTAACTAATGTAACATATATAATTAAATTAATCTACCACCAATTCATCAATTAATTATTTAATTCAATAATTAAATAATCGAAAAATATTTATTTAATTCAATAAATATTTAAATTAATTTACAAAAATCTCGTTCGTCACAGATTAGGGCTGGAGAGGGAGTGATTGCATAGGATGGGTTCAAGGAGATTTTCTTCGAGAACTACTTTCCCAGTAATATGTAAAGTCGTATGAAGGTACGGTTTCTAGAATTGAAACAGGGGGAGATGACAGTTCCCTAATATGCCGCCAGGTTCAATGAACTGGTTAGATTTGTTCCACACCAAGTGGACACGGAGGAAAGAAAAGCGAGGAGGTTTGAGCAGGGGCTGAAGCCCTGGCTCTACAGTAGGATCTCAATGTTCCAAAGTAATTCCTTTGGAACAATCCTGGAGAAGACTATCATAGCCGACGGTGGTAGTGATGCAATGAGCCTCTACAATAAAGAAAAGAAGAATAAGAATAAGAATGAAGGAGGAAGCAGATCTGAGGGAGCTAGCACCTTTGGCTTTATGGTCGGATAGCCTACGGGACGGTATTGGGCGGTACTAACTTCAAAAGCCTGAAAGCTGGTAGGTTCTATACTTTCGTCCAGACTGATCAGGGGAATATCTCCCCTACGATGAGAGGGGTACTCGGATTCTGCCGATACAGTCACTAGATTCCTGTTGATGATATATTTTAATTGCTGGTGCAAAGTGAAAGGAACTTCCTCGTCCATATGAATCCATGGACGTCCTAGCAACAGGTTGTACTCTGTGGTGATGTTTAGCACTTGGAAGGAATGTTGAATGTGTATGAACTGATTTCCATGGGGAGCTCGATTTCCCCAATGGTGTCCCTCCTAGATCGTCGAATGCCCTGACCACCACGTGGCTGCTTCGGATCTGGTTGGGGTTGATCTTCATTCTTTACAAGGTATCATAAGGACATATATTTAGGGATGATCCCCCGTTAATCAATACACCACCTAATACGTATCTTAAGGAGATCACTGCAATGTGTAGGGGTTTACGATGCCCGGTTCCCTCGGCGGGTATATCTTCGTCGGTGAAGGAGATGACATTACTATGGAGGACATGGCCAATCAAGTGGCTAAACTTCTCCACATCTATAGTCTTAGGGAGATGCGCCTCATCCAAAACTTAGATTAACATCTTCCAGTGATCCTTAGAGGTTAACACTAAGTCAAGAATGGAGATTTGGGTTGGTGCTTCTTTAAGCCTCCTTACAACTCTTTCCTCATTATGTCCCATTTTGGCGAGGAATTCGACCACCTTTTCCTCCGACACCTCTTTAATAGGTCTTGCCGCTCGTTTAGGAGAATACAGCACATTTCCCTTGGGTATAATGGTTGTACATTCGGAGGTTCCCCCTATTTCCTTCTCGTAACTCCAGGGGACCGTTTTTAAGCTAGAGATGGGATATTGCAGTCTTGAGGTTAACACCAGGGGTTCGACGACCTTTATCTCAGTGGGAACCTTGGTTACTCTGCGAACTTTAATGGGTCGAGCCTATTCACCTTCTAAATAAGTGATCATGGCGATAACTTCGTCTGATCCTTCTGCTTCCGAGGGGTATAGCGAACCTTTTTATTTCCCCAGTGTTTTCAATGGTGAGGACCTCGATATTACTTGTTATTCTTAGCTTCCCAATTTTAATAAAATTTTGAATCTTGTGCTGGAGAGCCCAACATTCCTCTGTGGAGTGGCCAGGTGAGTTCGAGTGATACAGACAGATCTTTGTAGGATTGTACCTCTTTGATCGAGGATCTATGGGAGGTAGAAGCTCTATGACCTTTCCCTTGCTAATCAACAGATGCAATACTTCCTCCTTTGGTTGTCCCAAGGGTGTGAATTTCCTATTCATCGCCAATTCGCGATTCACTTTTTCCTTGCTCAATAATCTGGCCTCCCTGCCTATTTTGTTTGTCCATCTTTCTTGTTCTCGGAGTCTAGCTTGATCTTCCTTAGTGAGGGGGGTGACTTTGGGAAGCACAATGTTTGATTTGGCCTTCAAGGCTTGACTAATCATCTGTCAGGTTAGCTGAAGCTGGTACACGATTAATTCGGCCAATTGACTGGTCTGCCTTTTGACTTTTGCTACTTTTTGCTCTACTATATGATAGATTTCCAAGTACTCCTCTCCCAAAACATTCACCCTGGATAGTTGAGGGTTCTTTTTAATTTTCTTTAGATGTTTGTAATTTTCTATGCTTTCGATGCTAATCATATTAACCCTTTCCGTATTGTGTGATGGGAGTGGGTTAGTGTGTATGTTGGGCTGGTCCGGGGGTTTTACCACGATTTCCCCGCTTTCTATCAAGTTTTGAATTTTGTGTTTCAGTGTCCAGCATTCTTGAGTGTCGTGCCCAGGAGATCCAGAATGGTATGCGTATCTCTTGTTGGGATCATACGTTTTGCCCCTAGGATCATATGGTGGCACTAATTCGGTGATCTTCTTTTGAGCTAACAGTAAGGCCAATACGTTTTCAAGGTAATCCCCGAGAGGAGTGAATTCACAATCACGCCTGTTTTTGAAGACTTTCCGTTGGGTTGGAATATGATGAAACGCCGGTTGTTGTTGTGGCTGGGGGTGGTTATCCTGCATTCGAATGGGTGGAGCATTGCTACTCCTTCGAGATTGTCCCTACAGTACTAGGGAGACATCTTTTTCTTTCTTCTTGTGGCTTTTTTTGGGTGTGCTCCCATAATTGCCTCATTGAATGTGTTCAGCCACTGCTTCCAATGCAGTAAGATCCCGGATCTTTCCGGCCTTTAATCCCATCTCGACCATTTCTCCGTGCTTTGTCATTTCAGAAAAGGGCTTGCCAATGACCGCTAACACTCGCTCATAGAATGGAGCTTCCTGGATATCGATAAATGTCATTACCATCTCGCTTTCATCCATAGGTGGATTCACTTGTGTCGTCATTCGTCTCCATCTCTGGGCGTATTCTAGGAATGATTCATTATACTGATTTTTGATCTTGGTCACCTGGTATCGGTCTGGTGCCATTTGGGTTTGAAAACTATACTGATTCAGAAAAGCATGGCCAGCTCTTCCCAGCCGCGAATCCTGGTATTGTCTAATCTGGCGTACCAAGTCCTTGCTTCCCCGGTCAAACTCTTTTGAAAAAGCTGCATTCTAAGGTTATCGTCTTCGGTGTGGGATCCGAGCTCTCCGATGTACACCTTCAAGTGCATATAGGGATCCCCTAGCCTATTGTACTTCTCAAACTCAGGTACTTGAAACTTCTCGGGGTATTTAGCCCCGGGAAAGACACACAGGTCAGCATAGTTGACACTGCCATGAGTTCTCGTCCCCTTTATGGTCCTGAAAACATCCTCTATCTTTGTCACATTTGTCATCTTGGATGTTAATCACCTCTGCTTGGTTCTTCATTAGGTCACCCTTGGTATTCTGGCTCCCGAATTGACAGACGGGGGTCAGAATTCGGACCTCGGCCTCACCTCCTCCCTGAGTGGAGGACTCTGTTTGTTTCATCTTACATTGCTCTTTTAGTAAACTGGTCATTTTGACAATCTATCTTTTGAAAATTTTGAACTCCTCTCGGGAAACTGAGATAGATTCTGATGCTTCAGCCATTTTGCCAGGCGATGTTTGGACCTTTCGAGCTAGAAGTCGGGTTCGAGGACCAATCTAAAAATAAAACAAAACGTAGCTTAGCTTTGAAAATCGATAAATACGGATGCATGTCAATGTTTTATCCATTTTTGAGGGTTTTTTAATCTCCTCCTACAAAACAAGTTTAGTGGTTTTGATGACAGGATAAGGAAATACAAGATGATTAAGTATGAGATGACATTTTGCACATAAAGAGTAATAGTATGAACAAAACTTCCCGTAACGTTGGGTTATTTTTGAGGCTAACCTACCCTAGGGTTACTCTCGCGGGCTTTTCAGAAATGAAGGTCCTCAGATCCTCGCAAGTTACTCGATGGGAATGAATCTGATCTTTCTATTGGAGCGGATCTGAGTGGTGCCTTTCCTGAGCCTCGCGGGGGAACGCCCCCTTGAGTCCAGTAATCAAGATCTGACGGGTTTGCCTCCTCATGGAGGAATCACACAACATACATTCACATTCTTTCATTGTGCCTCACAGCATGTATATGACAACATTGTGCGAAGCACTTAAATAAAGCAATTAAAGCATATCTCAACATTCATTCGAACCACACACAGATAAGAAATGAAAGCAACAAGATTGAACGCAACTTAAGCCCTCTAATGTCCCCAGCAGTGTCGTCAGTTGTCGACGTCGGGGAAAAAATTCCTGTCTTTTTCCTATATTTGGATTTTACCCCTTTTTAGATTTTTTATTTATTTATTTCGCTTAAAAGGTGATTTTTAGGAAAATAAATCGACATAAGGTCGACGGGATTTTGAAAGATCGATTTTAAATGATGATGGGCCAATTTAGACAGAGTCGCCAGTTGATAAAGATTTAAATGGATGTACCAACTCATCTGAATTATAAGATTTTCGCAATCCATAGGCCCAATATGTGACTCTGTAAAATTTAGTCTCGAAATCGAGATTCATAGAGTTCAAGGGCTTGCTTAAGCGAGGGGAATGCTTCCAACGGACACTTTCCAACGGGAAAATCAACAATTGACTATATAAGAGCACCAATTTTCAAATATAAAAGAGGTTAGAGAGATGGTGGACAGACACAGAAAGTCGTAGAGTGAAAAATCAAGAAAAAACATGAAGAAGCACACTCCACGATCCACCAAGAACACTAAGAGTTGAAAGGATGAAGAAGTAGGAAAGATTAACTCTACTGCAATAGAAGTGTTCAGAGCTGCTAAGCACAAGAAAAAGAGAAGCATCAATGCCAACTTTATATCAATCGTGAGAAGCTATTGAGTACCAAAAGGAAGGAGCTTCATAGTTATCTCAGGAGCCCATCATGAATAGTTATCAAGCACCAAGGATAAGGAGCTGAATTGCCAAGCTTAGTAGCACAACAGATGATCACAAGAAGATGTTGAGTATCTAAAGAAGCTTTGCATTATTGCAACACTCAATCACATTTCAAGGATGATCATATCAAGTTACTGAGTATCTGAAGACAATGGAGCTCAGACGATATCTCAGCAGCACCTCTAACATCTATCAGCCACAAACTAAGTTCCAAGTCTGTTGGGCTTGAAAAGGGCAAGAGTGTCCTTGTCCGAGGGACTAAATATCCAAGTCTGCTGGGCTTGAAGAGGGCAAGAGTGTCCTGATCGAGGCGACCAAATTCTTAGTGGATTTCCTACTTGTTGAAGTTAAAGAGTGGAATATGAGTTGTTTAGTCTCCGAACCACTTTAAACTCTCTTGTGTCATTTACTTTATGTCTTTTACATTCTATCATTTACTTTTTGATATATATATATATATATATATATATATATATAAATGCCATGATTATTGCATGTGATGAATGGTTAATTTTAATATGAGCTAAATTCAGAACAGATATCTTAACTATTTTTTAATTGGAGTTTTTCAAACTAATATTCCGTTGTGCAAAGTTAATCTTGATTAAATGAACTATTTGGTAATACTATTTAAATAGCCCAAATGCTTTTAAAGATCTATTCAACCCCCTTCTAGATCTCTATTGTGCCTCTGGAAAATAACAATTGGTATCAGAGTAAGTTCTCACGAACATAAAGCTCACGCTTTGAGTTGATCCTATGGCACTAAACAAAACATGTTCTGAGCTTGGTAGTTAAAGTAGACCATTCCTTGTGGACAAGCTTATAAATCAAAATTTTGAACATGCAGGTACTCATATGTGAATGATGTTGATGATGAACTATTTGATGTTGCATGCTCTGTGTCATTCCAATCAAATCGACTTCAATTTCAAATGATCTCAGCAAGGTAACAGTTAAGTAGACAATCATATAATCAAACTGATGCAGCAAGATGAAGGAATAAAGAATATTCTGTTAACGGGCCTTATGACAACCCGGAGATTTGGAATTGTTATAATAAGAATTTAATAAACAAAATTCTTATTAAGAGTTATAATGGTTAGCTTGGTAATTGAGCTTACATGTATTATTGAATAAAATAGGGTTTTAGTATTAATATTATTTATTAAGCGTTTAAAGGTTATGTTATAACCTAGACTGTGCATATGCATTGGTTAGCAAGTACGGAAGTTCGTATAAGTGAATACGGTAATTTTGGAGAAATATCGTTGAATCGTTATTTGGTGTGGGCGTCATGTACGCCCAAAAAAGCTATTTATTGGATTTAATAAATAGTGATGGAATTGTTATTGAATAAATTATTTGGTGTAAAGGTATTAACCAAATATAGGTGGGATGTATGTACGTTGATGTACAGGATTATGGGAAGTTAATCGAGAAGAGTAGCGATCGCGAGTCGTGAATACCCTTATAATTTGAGTTTACTAATATTATTAAATGGATTAAATATTATTTTTATGAGATGTATTTTAAGGTTAATTTATTACCTAGATTATGTTTGAAAGTAGTATGCCCAAGCCAATCATATTTGATATGATGTAGCATATACTTTGTAATCTTATTCATTTATTAATAAAAGAATTGATTTCTTAAAAGGCATTTTATATTATCTATATAGTGTTGTTATATTAAATGTAATAAACCCATAGTTTTGAGCAATGCTTTTAGAATCATGATGGTGATCATGCTAATGAGATCTAAATTCTAGATAGCTCACAAACTAAAATCGTTCCTAATCGTTGGATTACTAAAAAGGGGATTAGTGAATCCGGATAGATTAGTACATACGTTGCTTGCTCTTAAGAAGAGGATGATTGATCTCATAATCATTTGTGTGGAGACACTAAAGCAAGTATGTAGGTGCTTATTGGAGAATAAGTTCACTGAACGTGGCTCGCTAAGGAATACCTAATGGAGTTTTACTCGCCTGTCAATAGGAATTCCTCTAGTGATAGTAGTACAAATGATCATTGGACTTGAGATCATCATAGTATCTTGTGTATGATGAGTTATACTTTGACATGTCCCTTAAGACCTTTAGGGTATAACAAAGGGTAAGATTGGGTATAATAAGTTGTACATAGAGATAGGTGAATGATCAACAAAGAATCTACCATGTCTAGTAAAAGATGTGAATGTCCTATGTGATTCGATAAATGACAACTCAGTAGTCCTTGGCCAAGGCAGAATGAAATTAGAAAAAAGTTTCAAATTTGCATTATTTAGAGTTGTGCATTTGAGAATCGAAATACATATAATTAAATAAAATAAGACTTGACAGTAATTCCATGTCTTATATTTAATTAGGACATTGTATGGTATAAGGATTGAATTGTACAATAACTATGCACTGAAAGGTTCTTTTATGATTAATGTTGAAATCTATATTATCTGGAAAGTCGTTGATCGCTAAGGGGGCTTACCCTTATTGTAGAATAAATATTATTTATTTAAATGAATTAAATAGTTTAATTTATTTATTTAAATAAGATTAGAATTGTTCTAATTGATTTATTCACAACCGGTTTAATATGGAGAACCTAAAGGGTCACACCGCAAAAAAAAAATATTTATTTAAGGAGTAAATGGTATAATTGTAATAATAAGTTAAGTATATTTAATTTAGTCTATGGAGATAGAATAAATTAAATAGCTTAATATTTATTATTTAATATTTTAGAAATATTAAATATAAATTAATAAAAGGAGTCTTATTATTATTATTACTATTACTATTATTTAATTCCTAATAGGGATTGGGAATTAATTAATAGAAGTACTCTCACATGAATTCCTAATTGGATTAGGAGTTTAATTTAATTAAAGGAGTTTAATTAGAATAGAAATCCTAATCCTAAATAGTTTAGGGAAGGGTTTTCCTACATCTATAAATAATAGAAGTCTTATCATAGATTAGGATTACACACTCTTGCATAAGAATTGTAGAGAGTACTTATAATTTCTATAGAGATAGAAACTAAGGTTTTGCCAACACCCATCTTCTTGAACAAGTATTATTCCTTGGTGGATCACCTCTAGAGGCCAAACACTTGGGTGGCTAACGTTGATCAAAGGAAGGAATTTAATCAGTGGAATTCAAGGAGAACGCGAAGGAATTGGAGGTGAACTTGTACCTGAGGAAGCTAGAATTCTACAAGGGTATAATTCTTATTCTCCATCTCTTTCGTTTAATTAATAATTGTGCATAAAGAAAGATCATGGTGATGGTTTGTATAAAATTTTAAAATCTGATTTTATCGCGCTTCCGCTTTATTAATGTAATTTGATTGCATGTTCGCGTTATACAAACTTAACAGTGGTATCAAGAGCCAAACTTTATGCGAATTATTAATTGTTTTGATTCTGTATATACATTGATATGTGTTTAGAACAATTTAATTGGGCATAATTGTTTGTGTAAAATTATTTTATTTATTTTATTTATTTTATTTTTGTAAATTAAAATAAAGGAGTTTATTTTGATTTGGAATTTGACTAAAAATAAAGGAGTTTATTTTTATTCAAAAAATTGGATAAATTAAAATAAAGAAGTTTATTTTGATTTGGAATTTGATTAAAAATAAAGGAGTTTATTTTATTCAAAATTGGATAAATTAAAATAAAAGAGTTTATTTTAATTTGGAATATGATTAAAATAAAGAAGTTTATTTTAATTGAAATTGGATTTCATGATAACTAATTAGAGTTAGAATTGGATTCCATGATAACTAATTGGAGTTGAAATTGGATTTTATACAAACTAATATTGCCCATTAAATGATATCAATGTATATATGGAATGGTTTTATTATTCATGGGATGAATGTTATTTATTGATACATATAGAGATATGTATGATAATAAATAGGGATTGATTATGGACTATTGACCAATGTGTGATTGGAATTATTTTAGAGGATGCTTGAATGTATAGGTTTTATAAATGGGATCTGCGTACCTCGTCTTCTCTAATTTTTTTCTTAATGTAAATTCTATCTCCCTCCTATGTACTTACCCTTGACTGCTGATCAGGGTTTCTATTTATTGTAAATAATTTTTGTAATAGGAATAGTTTGAATTAATTTTGAAGAATTGGAGACAAAGGAGCAAGGAGCGCTTGAAGACCCGTTTGTAATAGAGCCCGGGTTTAAATGTAATAGTTATATTTAAATTTAATTCTTGCACCCTAAGTTTGACCTTTTGGTTCACTTGGTGGCTCTAGTGAACCAAACTAGAATAAAAGTCCATAATCAATCCAGGTAGAATATAGTATTCTATATGTGCATGCTTACTATATATATATTATATATTATCCAACATGCTTCGCATGTAAAATAATATGACGCGTATTTTATATATATGTCTGTATGCGCGCTAAACAAGATGAGACTAATAATAATAAATCCCTCAAGAAATCATATTAAGTCCAAAGCGTTCAAAGATATTTGGAATATCGAACGTCGCCTTCTAGCATGGTAAAACAATAGAGTATTAAATATTTAATATGAGTTTGTTGTATCACCACAAGGTAAGTATTAAATATTTAAGATGTTGTCTTACCACATTTGATGCTTATAAATAGACTGAACGATGTTGTTTTGTTGTGTCACCACAAGGACAGTATTTTTCTTTCGAATATATGGAAGTGCTAGGATGGACTTAACTTGGATAATTTTGATTCGGATGTGTCACCACTTGATCAAAATAATCTAAGAGGCAAAATACAAGGAATTACATAGAGATGTAATTGACAATAGTTGTCTACCTATTTATTTATATATCGTTTGTTGTGGCACCACAAGGCTATATACATTTGAAATGGGATCCTTATTCTCACCAGCAGACCTTTAATTAGATTTGCTGAACTATATATTGAGGGTAATATAGTTTGATGAAATAGTCGGAGATACCAATTTAAAATAAAGTTCTGATTTATTTTGGTAATTAATTAAATGAATGTATGCTAAAATGTTGTCTATTTCACATGCAGAATTTAAAAATGTCAAACTCACTATCACTGCGTAGCATACTTGATGCTAACAAACTGACCGGACCGAATTACACGGACTGATTAAGGAATCTGAGAATTGTTCTCACTGCTGAAAAAATTTCTTATGTCCTAAATTCGCCAGTCCCTATAAGTGTTGCAGAAACAGCCTCTGAGGAAGAGATTGTTACATTCAGAAAGTGGCAAGATGATGCAATCTTGGCTCAATGCATCATGCTCGCATCCATGAGTAACGAGCTTCAGCGTCAGCATGAAACTATGGATGCTCCTACTATATTGTTGCACCTCAAAGAGTTGTATGGTGAGCAAAGTAGGACTGCTAGATATCAGATATCTAAGGAGCTCTTCCGATCTCGTATGACCGAGGGCACTGCTGTTGAGACTCATGTCCTTAAGATGATCAATCTGATTGAACAACTAGGACAGCTAGAGTTCGTGATGGATGGGGAGTTAAGTCAAGATTTGATCTTGCAGTCACTCCCGGACACCTCCTCACAATTTGTTGTGAATTTTCACATGAATAAATTGGACGTCAGCTTGCCTGAGTTACTTAACATGTTGAAAGCTGCTGAAGGTCACTTCTCATCTAACAAGAACAAGTCTTAGTAGTGGATGATTCTTCCAAGAAAAGGAAGAGGCCCAAGGTATCTTCTGAAAAGAAGAAAAACAAGAAGGCTAAGGGCAAGGCGAAGAGAAAGGATAAAAAAAACCTGATTCAGATAGCAAAGGAATTTGCTACCATTGCAATAAGCTGGGACACTGGAAGAGGAACTGCAAGGAGTATCTTGCGGACCAAAAGAAGCTTGGAGAAGCTTCGACTTCCGATCTAGGTTTGTTCATGATTGAAATTAATTTTTTTGAAAGTTAAAATTCTACTTGGGTATTGGATACCAGTTGTAGTTCTCACATATGTAATAATATGCAGGGACTAAGCAGAAGTAGAAAGCTGAACAAGGATGAAGTCGTCCTACGAGTGAAAAATGGAGCAAAGGTTGATGCATTAGCTGTAGGGACTTATTGTTTAGCACTGCCTTCGGGAAAGTTCATTAGTTTAAATAATTGTTATTATGTTCCGACACTCATTAGAAACATTATTTCAATTTTTGTATTGGATATGGATGGTTTTGATATTATAATAAAGAACAACATTTGTTCTATTTATAATAAAAATATTTAATATGGTGTTGGGAACTTGCTGAATGGACTTTACATACTTGACTTGCATGAAAATATACTTCAAATTGAACAAACTAAGAAAAGAAAAGGAGATGATGTTAATTATACCTTTATGTGGCACTGTAGACTCGGTCATATCAATGAAACAAGATTATCCAAGTTGCATAAAGATGGGCTTTTAGAGCTATCTGATTACGAATCATATCCAGCTTGTGAATCTTGTCTCATGGGTAAAATGACTAAATCTCCTTTTACTGGAAAAGGAGAAAGAGTTACAGAGTTGTTAGCGTTGGTACACACAGACGTATGTGGACCTATGACAACGAATGCACGAGAAGGGTATTCTTATTTTATTACTTTCACTGATGATCATTCTAGATTTGGATATGTGTATTTAATGAAATACAAATCTGAATCGTTTGAAAGGTTCAAAGAATTCAGAAGTGAAGTAGAGAAGCAAACTGGTAAGAGTATTAAGATTCTTCGATCGGATCGAGGAGCGGAATACTTAACCAATGAGTTTCTCAATTGTCTCAAAGAAAATGGTATAATCTCAAAATGGACTCCACCTGGAACGCCACAGTTGAATGGTGTATCTGAAAGGAGAAATCGAACATTGTTGGACATGGTTCATTCCATGATGAGTTTTACCGGCCTTCCAGTATCCTTCTGGGGTTATGCCCTAGAATCGGCTGCATACCTACTTAACAAGGCACCTACCAAATCCGTCCCAAAGACTCCATATGCGATATGGATAGGGAGGAAACCAAATCTTAAGCATGTTAAGACTTGGGGTTGTCCAGCTTATGTCAAAAGGTTTGAGCATGATAAGCTGAAGACTAGATCCGACAAATGTAGATTCATGGGATACCCTAAAGAAACATCAGGGTATTATTTCTATCATCCTACTGATCAAAAGGTGTTTGTAGCGAAACACGCTGCCTTTTTGGAAAAGGAGTTTATCCTCGAAGGGGTCAGTGGGAGTAAGATATATCTTGAAGAAGTTCAAGAACCACAAAATACTATAGATCAAAATCAGGTACCTGACCAAGTAGAAGAACCTACTGTACCACTACCTATTCATAAATCTGGAAGAGTACCGAAGATACCTGATAGGTATGGATTCATCATAGAGGATGATGATGATGAGGTACGCATCATAGATGATGATGATCCATTAACTTACGAAGAGGCTATGAGTAGTGAAGACTCAGAGAAATGGCTAGAAGCCATGAAATCCGAGATGGACTCCATGTATGAAAACCAAGTATGGACTTTGGTTTCTCCACCTGAGGGCATTAAGCCTATTGGGTGTAAATGGGTCTTTAAGAGAAAGACTGGAGCGGACGGTAAGGTAGAGACCTATAAGGCCCGACTGGTTGCAAAAGGTTTTAAACAAAGACAAGGAGTTGACTATGATGAAACCTTCTCACCTGTAGCTATGCTCAAGTCCATTCGGATTTTGCTTGCAATTGCAGCTTATTATAACTATGAGATCTGGCAAATGGACGTGAAAACGGCCTTCCTCAATAGAGAGCTTGAGGAGAATGTATATATGATACAGCCATAGAGTTTTGTTTCAACGGTTGGAACAAACCAAGTCTGTAAGCTACAACGATCCATTTATGGATTGAAGCAAGCTTCTCGAAGATGGAACATCCGTTTCGATGAGATAATCAAAAGGTTTGATTTTATCAAAAATGAGGATGAACCTTGTGTGTACAAGAAGGTTAGTGGGAGCGCTGTTTCATTCCTTGTATTATATGTTGATGATATATTACTGATAGGGAATGATGTTCCTATGCTACAATCGATCAAAATATGGTTATCTAAACACTTCTCCATGAAGGACTTGGGTGAGGCATCCTATATTTTGGGGATAAAGATCTATAGAGATAGATCTAAAAGGATGTTGGGCTTGACCCAAGGAAAGTACATTGACTCGATGCTAAAGAAGTTTAGCATGGAAGATTCCAAGAGAGGTCTTATGCCGATGAGTCATGGAATAGATCTCTCCAAGAAACAGGCCCCAAAGACACTTGAGGAGAGAGACCATATGAGTAAGATTCCTTATGCTTCCGCAATAGGATCTATCATGTACGGTATGATATGTACTAGACCAGATGTCGCTCATGCACTTAGTATAACAAGCAGATATCAGTTGAATCCAGGAGAAGAGCACTGGAAGGCAGTGAAAAACATCCTAAAGTACTTGAGAAGAACTAAGGATGTATTTCTTGTCTACGGTGGGTCTGAATTGAAACTAGAGGGCTATACAGACTCAAGTTTTCAAACAGACCAAGATGACAGTAAATTCGTTTCAGGGTACATGTTTACCTTAAACGGTGGCGCAGTTAGTTGGAAAAGTTTCAAGCAGCAAACAGTTGCTGATTCAGTGACAGAGGCAGAGTACATAGCTGCAAGTGAAGCGGCAAAGGAAGTTGTTTGGATAAAGAAGTTCATAACTGAACTTGGAGTGGTTCCTTGCATTAGAGGAGTCGTACCTTTATTCTGTGATAACAACGGAGCTGTTGCGCAGGCTAAGGAACCCAGGTTTCATCAGAAATCCAAACACGTGTTGCGACGGTTTCATTTGATTAGAGAGATCATTGAACGAGGAGATATCACCCTGAAACGTGTGGACTCTCAAGACAACATTGCAGATCCATTTACTAAAGCCTTAACATAACAGCAGTTTGATCGTCACTTAGAGAAGATGGGTATTAGATACCAAGGCGATTGGCTTTAGTGCAAGTGGGAGATTGAAAGTAGTATGCACACAAGCTAATCATATTTGATATGATGTAGCTATACTTTGTAATCTTATTCATTTATTAATAAAAGAATTGATTTCTTAAAAGGCATTTTATATTATCTACATAGTGCTGTTATATTAAATGTGATAAACCCATAATTTTGAGCAATGCTTTTAGAATCATGATGGTGATCATGCTAATGAGATCTAAATTCTAGATAGCTCACAAACTAAAACCGTTCCTAATCGTTGGATTACTAAAAAGGGGAATAGTGAATCCGGATAGATTAGTACATACGTTGCTTGCTCTTAAGAAGATGACGATTGATCTCATAATCATTTGTGTGGAGACACTAAAGCAAGTATGTAGGTGCTTATTGGAGAATAAGTTCACTGAACGTGGCTCGCTAAGGAATACCTAATGGAGTTTTACTCGCCTGTCAATAGGAATTCCTCTAGTGATAGTAGTACAAGTGATCCTTGGACTTGAGATCATCATAGTATCTTGTGTGTGATGAGTTATACTTTGACATGTCCCTTAAGACCTTTAGGGTATAACAAAGGGTAAGATTGGGTATAATAAGTTGTACATAGAGATAGGTGAATGATCAACAAAAAATCTACCATGTCTAGTAAAAGATGTGAATGTCCTATGTGATTCGATAAATGACAACTCAGTAGTCCTTGGCCAAGGCAGAATGAAATTAGAAAAAAGTTTCAAATTTGCATTATTTAGAGTTGTGCATTTGAGAATCGAAATACATATAATTAAATAAAATAAGACTTGACAGTAATTTCATATCTTATATTTAATTGGGACATTGTATGGTATAAGGATTGAATTGTACGGTAACTATGCACTGAAAGGTTCTTTTATGATTAATGTTGAAATCTATATTATCTGGAAAGTCGTTGATCGCTAAGGGGGCTTACCCTTATTGTAGAATAAATATTATTTATTTAAATGAATTAAATAGTTTAATTTATTTATTCACAACCGGTTTAATATGGAGAACCTAAAGGGTCACACCGCAAAAGAAAAATATTTATTTAAGAAGTAAATGGCATAATTGTAATAATAAGTTAAGTATATTTAATTTAGTCTATGGAGATAGAATAAATTAAATGGCTTAATATTTATTATTTAATATTTTAGAAATATTAAATATAAATTAATAAGAGGATTCTTATTATTATTATTATTATTACTATTACTATTATTTAATTCTTAATAGGGATTGAGAATTAATTAATAGAAGTAATCTCACATGAATTCCTAATTGGATTAGGAGTTTAATTTAATTAAAGGAGTTTAATTAGAATAGAAACCATAATCCTAAATAGTTTAGGGAATGATTTTCCTACATCTATAAATAAGAGAAGTCTTATCATAGATTAGGGTTACACACTCTTGCATAAGAATTGTAGAGAGTACTTACAATTTCTGTAGAAATAGAAACTAGGGTTTTGCCAACACCCATCTTATTGAACAAGTATTATTCCTTGGTGGATCACCTCTAGAGGTCAAACACTTGGGTGGCTAACGTTGATCAAAGGAAGGAATTTAATAGGTGGAATTCACGGAATTGGAGGTGAACTTGTACCTGAGGAAGCTAGAATTCTACAACGGTATAATTTTTATTCTCCATCTATTTCGTTTAATTAATAATTGTGCATAAAGAAAGATCATGGTGATAGTTTGTATAAAATTTTAAAATTTGATTTTATCGCGCTTCCGCTTTATTAATGTAATTTGATTGCATGTTCGCGTTATACAAACCTAACAATGTTAACACATGGATTTTATGTGTCGTGGCTTCGCATAAGCGGATAAATTAATTTCGCAAAAAAATGCTAAATCACTATTCACGGGCACGTTTCCTGAGGCACTATTCACGCTAAATATTTTTACATTTTTTTATTTTTATTAATTTCGTTAATACGTGTACGCGAAAAAATAATTTTTCCAAGCGTCGAAAATTTTATTTGAGCCCGAACGAGAGTTATTTCGTATCCGAAATGTATTATATGGGTGTTCCGAATAAATGGATAAACCCCGTATTAATTATTTTTACCCATCTCAATATTTTATGGGATAACCCATTTTAATTTTGGGTGTATTCGGATATGGAAAAGACCAAGTGGGTGTATTATTTATGGTATGTTGCTAATATGGGAGGCAAGTAAACATTTTGGACCAATAAGAATGGAGGAACTAAGGAGTGGTCGGCAGCATGCTGCTCTTTGCTAGGCTTAATGCCTTAATTTTCCAAAATGCTGAACATTTCTTCTCTATACCATTTCCAAGGAGGTTTGGGTTACTCCCTGCATCCTCCCGAAGCCATGCTCAGCCCTTACCCCATTCCTCTCATTTTATCCTTCCCATTCCTTTCATTTCCAAGTTGGTTCTACAGATTATTGAGAGTATAGAGTGAAAATAGAGAGGAGTTATAGTGATACAAAGAGAGAGAAAAAGAGAGAAAATTGCAGAAAATAGAAAAGAAGAAGAAGAAGTTCACGAGAGGAGAATAAAAAGAGAAGCGAGGAAGAAGAACTCAATCCAACCGAGCCTAGAAATTTTCTTAGCACCTAGAAGGGATTTACAAGGTAAACAATCGACCAAAAATCCATTCCATTTGATTTTGATAGAATTTTCGAGCTTTTAGTGTTCTTGAGCTCAAACCGTTGGGTTTGAGCATTTCTTGCAATTGTTGTTGTTATTATTAGTTGTGGTCGATTTTTATTGTTACCAAGACATCTTATAAGCTATTAATAACCTCAAAGTGGAACAAAATCGATGAATGATCCGAACCTTGGCTTAAACGATGAAGAAAATGAAGAACAAGGGACATTTTTGGATAAACATGGACTGTTGGACAGTTTAGAGGACTTTGTAGCTATGATTTCGTGTTTGTTTAATTTGTTTATTGTTATGATATTTTAGTTCCATGGGTTAAGAAGTTAACCCAGTTAGAATGGAGTAAAAAGATGTTAAAACAAAGATTTGGTGATGATTCTAGTGAAGAACACTTAGAACACCTAAAAATAGAGCATGAACTTAGTACTTTGGCCTAAGATTTGGTCATGTTAATGTTAATGAGTAGCTCTTAATTTTTGATATATTGTAGCCCCATGTCTTAGGAGTCTATAGACTCCAAAATGGACCAATTTGACCGAGTATAGAAGAAGTTATGAAGGTTGGAGTGAAGGAGGGTCGGATTGCACGAAGGAAACAATCTGCAACACCTGGGCACCGGCGCAGCCTCCGTGCCTCTCACGAAGGCCTCGCTTAGCTACTTGGATGCTGGCGCAGCCTCCGTGATTCTCATGGAGGCCTCGCTGAGCTTTTTGGCGTAGCCTTCGTGATTCTAACGGAGGCCTCGCTGACTGCCTGATTCTGGAATTTTTAGCATGAACACTTGTTGGTAAAATGACCATAACTTTTCCATACGAACTCGGATTAGGGCGATTCAAGATGATCCGGAAAGCTTAGAGATAGAGCTACAACTTTCAGTAATTAGAATTGAAATTTACTACCTAGACCAATTCTAAAATTGACCATCTTTATGACTATTGTGCGATTGGAGACAATCAGAGGGCGTTGGACATGCACGTGTGCAATGTGCAATGTTTTCGACGCTATGTTATGATGTTCTAAGTTCTAAAAAATGAATGTTATGAATGATAATAATACTTAGCATTATCCAATGAGTATTAGATAAGTCGAATGAGCATACTAAGTATACGCAAATCCATGTCGCTTAGACGTTCGAGTAGACAAGTTTGGCGTATGGGCGTGCAAGCGTCGTAACGTCGTAACAAGTGTGTATAACCTTGTTTAATATTTTGTTTCTAATAGGAATGAAATATTATAGAGTATTGTAACCCAATATATGAGCATGCTTAGCACATGTAAAATAGGCGAATTAGGCGTGTGACGTATAAACGCCGTGTAAAGTGTTAATGAACTTAAATAGTGTTTCGATTCAAATGAAATGAACATTATAAGATATGGAGTAGGATTATTGTAAGCCAATAAGGATTAATGATGATGAGGGTCATAACGTTTTCAAACGACGCGAAGCTGAGAAATGTTTTAGTGTTAATCGCATTAATTGTCTATAATGCGCGAACAATAGGAGATAAGAATTATTGTTAATGTGAACCAAAAGATGAAGCCTTTTTAAGAACTAATTGGTATTTTATTGTTAAATAAATTGTGTAGGATATTTGAAGGATGAGCCATCATAATTTGGCAAAGAACGCTTAAGGCAAGTTCTTTCAGTAACTTGTTGACTTGTTTAAATGTATTGATATACATGACTTGATTACTAAATCTTTCACTATTATGTGGATTATATGTGAGCATGATTAAAGTGTGCACAATGTGCAATTATGTGACTATATTGTTCTATGTGGAACTTGAATTATTGTAAATATATAATGTGAGATGCATGAGGTATGCTATGAGATGTATGATGCATATATATAGATGAATTGCATAAGAATTATAATGCATGAGTAAGATTTACGATGTAACGTGAAGCATGAAATGTGAAAACTGTTAGTTCTTACTGAGTCGTCGTGCTCATTCTTGCAAAAATAAAACTTTTACAGATTTACGATGTAATGCAATTATCTTGATATCGTGATGATAAGGATTAGAGGCGCATGAAAACAGGAAGGTTGCTAGATGTTCCTTTATTGAAATTATTTAGTTGTGATGATGGTATATGATGTACGTGAATTTGACTATGTAAACCTTGAGTTAAAAATGAAGATTATCCATTATAGTAGTTAAGACGTGATTATGTTAGTTACTTGTTATAGTAAACTACAAGGATGACGAGGATGTATAACGGACATTTTTTATAACGAATATATAGTTGTTGAATAACATTGTAAATATTCAGGGATTGAATAAAGTCAGAATCTGAACCTTGTGTTCACATGGGAGAGTTTGTAGATGATCATGGTATTTATTTAACCTTGATCATAAGTGTAGAAGTTAACTGTTACGAAACCTGGGATTGAGAAGAGTTTGAGGTAATAAATTTTAATACTTATGTTTAAGTGGACTGTTATATACAACAAGAGTGGAATTAAATTTGTAATGATTATTAAATGATGTATTAATTAAGGTCTTCGTACCTGAAATTAGATGGGAACATGTTGTAATGATCTTGTAATTACATTCATGTAGTAAGATCATGTTTTAGTTATGGTTTCGAGGCTTGGGACGAAAATATTTATATTATATCAATGTAAATATTTTTATTATTCCGCAATGAGTTATTGTTAAAATGATGTATAAGTTGCACAGTGATGCACCGAATTCGTGGATAAGGTAACCCGGATTTGGGGGCGTCACAGGCCTAATAGATGAATTGCATGAAGATATCACAACTTGCATCTCTGCCTACAAGAAGTTCGAAAAGCTCTACTAATGATGCTAAAAGCATCGAAGCTTGTACTCTTGAAGGAAGCATCACTGGTTATAAGGAAGATTAAAAGTACTTCTCATTGGTTCGAAAGTTTGTGGCAAAATCTAGCCCAATAATAATCTGAGCCTAAAAGTGTTCAATGATCCTTCAACGAAAAATACTGAACGTCAGTATCTACATCATTCATGGATCAAAGTATTTGCTCGATATGCCTAATAAGAAGCTTTACGATAAGCTTAAGTCTTCAGTTCAAAGATCCTATTTGAAGTGGAGAGAAATCGCAAATGAATTTCTCTAAATGTTCATGAAGCAGTTTCAGAAGCTGCGGCATATGATGATCAAGATGAAGATGACCGAAGTCTACAAGTATTAATTCCCACTGACCTCAATTGATATATCTTCAAGTGGGTGATCTCGAGCATAACTTGTTTCAAGAATCTATGTCAAAAAGTCTTCAACTGTCTTCTTTGAAATTGAGAGATTGATCAAATTGAGAATACAACAGTTTCTCGCATTGATGTGCCTATGTTGATGAATTAAAACGTTAAACGATTGAGCGTCAGTCACATGCATGATAAAGGAGTTCAAGTTATTTTCCTTAACCACCAGTGTCAAGTCTGAAACCTGGAAATCAACTCTAGGAAGATGACTATATCAACAAATGTAAATGACCACAGGGTCAAAGATCTAGTCAAAAGATCGTCAAAGCTCAAATATACCAAGAAAAGTTGAAGAGACTCATTCAAACGCAAAACAGTTGATTTAAAGGAGAAACCCTTGCAGTTACTCCTCATGGACTTATTCAGACAAATATCTAACTGCAAAGCATTAAAGGTAAAAAGTACTCACTGGTCATAGTGGATGGCTACTCCAGGAATTCATAAGTATTCTTTTTAAATTCTAAGGATGAAACCAACACTCAACGGTCAAATTCTTCAAAGATGATCATGAATGAAAATGATGAGAAGATCAAGGCAATAAGGAGTGATCACAGATGATTCATATTACGATCAAGAAAGCACCCTACGAGTTGTGGAAAAGAAGAAAGCCAAATATCAGGAAAAATCTCATGCACTTAGCTATTTGTAGTACATTCTCAACAATGGCAAGACATCAGACGAAGTTTTAGCTGAAGATGGTTGGAGGAATTTATGTTTGACATTCTATAGAAAAACCAAGTCTATAGAGTGCTAAACAAGAAACTCTTGATAGTAGAAAACCTTACACAAATCATAATGGACAAAGGTGATCAAGGTGAACTAGACAAGGTAAAACAACAGGAAGACATCAATGATGGACTCTCAAAACCAGTACAAAAAAGCCCTATGATCGCAAAAGCTGAAGACGTAATATTGAAACTCAACGATCGTAGAACCAGACTAGAAGATCGTAGAGTCCTCTATTCAAATTAAAAGGACTTTACGAATCAACAAATATATGAAATGCTGAAAGACATCTCTATGCCTCTACAAAGGATTCAAACCAGAAAAGTTTGCTTAAAGATTGAATCCAGTTAAAATTAAAATCATCATTCGTCATCCTAAAGCAAGAATTCAAGAAGAGAACGTGAAATTCAAATATTTGACAAAGGCAAAGAAATAGAAAAGAAAGCCAATCCTCATGAAGAAAAAGACTTGAATCTTGGATTTTTTTAGAAGATAAAGAAGCTATCTCCAAAGGAAAGTCTTCATAAACGGTCAGCCGAAACTCACCTATTGATTCAGTAAACTAGATAGATATCATTAGGTCTGCTATTACTGATGTCATGGTGAAATAAAGTACATTCACTCAAAAGCACATATTGAGGGGGAGCAACCAGAAGAAAGGTAATCAACATCTTCAAAGTCTTAGCAAACAAAAGCAAAGGATCAAGGCATGGAGGTTAAATTGCAACAACAGAGGAGATTCAGGCAGAAGAAATTTAGAAGCCCTTAAGTAAATACGTTTGTATATTGAAGTCTGGCTTCAAGGGTTAATCGTTGAGCAGAAAGAAGATCGTAGAGTGAAAACTATGTCATCAAGCCACTCTATGACTGAAGAAGTTAAAGTTGCTTATCCAAAAGCAAGTAATGCTCGCACTCTAAAAAGGATTGTCAAGTGGTTCGTAGAGAAGAGACTTCTAAGAGTGATTGGAGGAATAAAATATCTTTCATCTTTCACTCTGTGAAGAACTAAATCAGTGTGAAAGAAACAAGTGGAGAAGCAGAAATAAGATGAAGCTGATGTGATTACATGGAGCAAGTTAAGGCTGATAATTAAAGACTATTCTCTAAAGGAAGAAAGTGACTATGACGAGTCTATCATATCTGTTGTAAGATTGGAAGCAATCAAAATGCTTCTAGTTTAAAACGAGCATGATGGGCAAGCAAAATTACTTCATTAGATCTCAGATAAAGCAGACTGATCTTCACCAACCAACTAAGAAATAGAGACGGTCATAGAACAATAACAAGATCGTAGAGTGAAACTGATACTCTACGACAGTGGAAGACAACATTGTCTATTCGGAGGCAAATAGTATTCACTCCCTAAAAGACTCACTGAGCAAAAAGTCAATTGAGTGTGGTCCATAATATGATAGGTGGCTAAGCAATCTGAGAAGTTATGCAACAACCAGCAGATCATAAAGCGGAAGGATGATTGTAAAACTCAAAAGTGATCGCTGAGTTGACGAAGTTCGTAGAGTTAAATGATTCCTCAAAAGGTACTCTACGAAGGATGAATTTGAGACGGTAAAATCAAAGCGCGTGCCACTCATATTCCAAAAAAGCGAGTGAAATTGGTAACTTACGGAGTTACAACTGTAAAAACGCAGAAGTGATGCGACATGCAACCAGCCACATCATGACATATTCCCCACTCAGTAAAATAGAGGGAAGCAGTATAAAATCATTTCAAAGTTGTCATCTGACCTTTGCGCTTCCAAACTATGATCAGAGTTTTACTGCATCCAAACTTTCAAAGCCTTCGAACCCTAGTTTTCCAAAATCTTCCAGAAATCTCAATTATCTTTGTGCTACTCTCTATTCGACTCAACATCATGGCGAGTCATTAAGTCATTCCTGGAAACCTAGTCTATTTTGATAAATTCGAGAATGTTGAGCAGAAGTATAAGGATAAACTTAAACTGATCAAAGACGCTGGGTTCACTGAATGCTTGGAAACCAGCACCAGAATCTACTCTGCCTTAGTGAAAGAATTTTACCTAACTACTATTTATCGAAGAGGTGTTATTATTACGAAAGTCAAAGGAACCACCTTGGAGATGGGTGCCTTTGAAATCAACCTCAGCTTGGGATTTCCCAATCAAGGAATTACTTCCTTCAACGATATTAATGGTGACGAAGGACGACTGCTGATGGGTTACGAGAAGAAGTCTCTTCTAAGGGGAATCAAGAAGAAAGATTTCCCTCAACATTACGAATTCCTGGCTAACATAGTTGGAAAATGTATCCTCTACAAGGATACAGTATATGACACAGTTAGTGAACTGCAACTAAAGTTCATGACCGCTATTACTTTGGAGAAAAAAATTAACTTTGGAGTTATTCTCTTGGATTTTTTGGCAAGCAAGATTGAAAATGCCAAAATGAAGATCGAAGCAGGAAGACCAACTCCCTGAATGTTCTATGGGAGATTCATCAGCATCATTTGAAGAAAAGACTTTCAAGCAAAATTGGAGATGAAGAAGGAGAAGCCTTGAACTGCAACAAAAGAATCACCTCAAGGCTTTTTAAAGACTGGAAAAAGAATCCTTAGGCAAGGAAGGCCAAGAAAGCAAAAGGATCTAAGAGTGGCAGCAATAAGGAGGAGAAATCTTCTAAAGCAAAAGGGAAGAGGAAAATGGAGGAAGTCATAGAGGAAGAATTTCAGGAGTCTGGTTCAAGTCCAGCAAACAGGGCTCTTGTCATCTGTGATAACCAGTCCTCTAAGAAAAAAAGGAAGCTTGAGAAAGGAAAGAAGGTTGAAAGTAAGAGAGTTAAAAAAGTTGAGAGAAGGAAAGGTGGAAAAGGAAAGAAGATGAAAGTGAAGAAGATTGAGGTCGAGAAATGCAAGGCAACTTCGGATGTGCTTGAAAAACATCTATCAAAATCAGCTGATCAATCAACGCGAAAGAAGAAGAAAATGGAAACAAAATCTGTTAAATCTGTTCCAAGAAGGATGAGCATGAGGATAAGAGAACAATGGAAGGGTCCAGTCAACACATGGCCTCCTCAAATTATAGACATTGAAGATGAAGATGATGTAGAATCACCAAGTCATGAGGAGAACAAATCCTATACTTCTGAAGATGAAACTTCCATACATAACTCGAAGACTGGATCAGAGAACAAAGAAGATAGTATACTTGAGGAAGAAGACATGTCCATGTCTAGTCAAGAAGCAGATTTAGCTGTGAAGGATTCCACACCTAAACCCAACAAAGATGGAATCAATGAGAAGGCTTACTCCCTTAAGCCTCAAGACAAAGATGATGCAATGGCTGAGACAGGCTCTGTGACTGAGCCAATTTCAGAAGGTGAGATGGCTGAAGTAGCAACAATACTTGAATCAAGTCATGAAAGAGAAACAAAGGATCAAACCGAATTTGATGAAGATGTTTTGGCTGAGGTAGCTGATATGACCGAGGAACAAATCAATGAAACCATTGAAGCCGCAGAAACAGAACCAGAAGAGGAAGAAAGTGCAAAGGATGAGGCCATGAAGATGCTCACACCTGAGCCTTACGAAGATGATGAAAATGATGAACATGCTTACTTTCATGAACTTCAAGCAATTAAAAATGAGAATGAGATGGCTGCAGAGCCAGAGTCCCAAGTAAGTGAAAAAGAACAAACAGTGAAAGTTTCAAGCTCTAGGCCAAAGAAACCAAAGAAAAAGAAGAGATCAAGTGGTGATTCAGAGAAGAAAATTAAGAAAATAAGTTTAGGTTATAAGGAGAAGAAGAGGAGAAAGAGAATTGAAAAGAAGTTAAAGGAGGAGAAGCGGTTAAGGAAGATTGAGAAGAAACAACATAATGAATATAGATTAAGGCAAGTAGAAAAGAAAAGGAAACGAAGAATGAAAAGGAGACAAATAGCAGAATGGAAAGAACTTCCAATCTTTATATTCATGATAATGAACACTTGTTAAATTTCATTCCTATGTTGCCACTGTTGAATGCAATATATTTGAATGATCAAAGCTCGATTAGATGGAGCTACTCTACGTTTTTAAATCTTACATCTGTTGCTCAAAAATTTTCAAGGGATCTATCGTTTGCAACTGTGCCCTTCTATCCAGAATATCGAAGCTCTCAAGAAATCTTCATTTAGAATCTGACCATTTCTCACTCATCTGTTCCTTCATTGATTGATCATAATGAAGAAATCATAGAGTCTTCTTCTACGATCCTCGAGCAATCTCATACTCACACTAACTCTCCGATCATAGAGTCCTAAAACTTTATGATTGATTTTGACAAGAATCTGTCTAATTCACAGGGTCTTGTCCCCATTCCATTTTCATTCCCTACACCAAACCAAGAATCCACTCAACTTAACTCCTCAAATGTTCCATCCTCATCTCAACACCCTCATAAGACAGTTGTTATACCTGTAAATCTGTTATTGGAAGACACTTTTATGGATGAAGGTTTCTTAAGAACGTTTCAGGAACAACAACAATTTCTTCAAAATCTTCGCTAGCAAACTGAGGATCCTATACAGATCATAACAACCAAAATCCTTAAACTCAGTTTTGCATTCAGAAATAATCCGCGATAGTAACATTCTATCATGGCAATACTTCTCTCTCTGCGTGATAATGACAAAAAGGGGGAGAAAATATAAAGACATGATAAAAGGGGGAGAGACAACAGAAGGAGACATCAGAAGAAAAGCAACAAGGGGGAGAGACAGCAGAAGGAGACAGTAGAAGAAGAGCAACAAGTTAGGGGGGCAGCAAAGCAAAGCATCAAGAAAGACAACTCAGGAGAGCAAAAACAAAAAGGAGATAACAGAGTCAGGGGAGAAGAAAAAGGATCAAAATATAAGTAAGCTCAGGTAAGCATTAGGTGTTAGGTCATTTTGTTTGTATGAAATACAACTTATCATTTTGTACTAACAGTACAGTATCTCACTGTATTTTAAGACATTTTTTTAGTTAGTGATTAGTAGTTTTGTCATCATCAAATAGGGGGAGATTGTTGAAGGTTGTTTGATTTGATGATGACTGTTGTGATTGTGTAAATGAAATTATACCTATGTGATTATGTGTTTAATTGTCTAAGTGATTATGTGATTATGTGCTAGTGTGATTATGTGATTATGTATTTATGTGATCATATTGACTTATATGAACTATTTGATTGTGTGCTTATATTTGACATGTCAAGTAAATGACACATTGATGAATGTTGTAAATTACATATTTATCTTTGATGAATATAGTCGGCTCTAAAGGTTGTAAAATCCTTACAAAAGAAATACAAATACTAGGACTTAGATTATAAATATCAAGAATGTTCGATAGATCTTATCGTAGAGTTACTCTGCATATTCGTAATGTGAAAGTTATAAGCAGGGTAATCTAGATATTCAAAGATTGAATGACCAATGTATACTTGTATAACAAGTTTTGTAAAGTTCTTCAAAGAATTATGTGTACAATGACTTAGACTAGAAAGATCAAGAATGTTAGGTTGATCTTACTGAATAAATCTGATGTATAACTATTAGGAATCTTATGTTTGTAAAGTCACTCTGCTAGTTCATAATGTCAAGATGGATCGCTGAAGTTATCTTATGATGTTAATGCATCAGACAAGATTGCAGAGCCTTTACACCTATCGTAAAGTTCACTTCAACTCCTGAAGACAAATTAGTAAAGTGAACTGGATCGTAAAGTCAAGCAAAGCTCACCAAGCGAAGACTGAACGCAGAGTGTTTTAGGGAATCGTAAAGTAAAAGTCAAATCATAAAGCAACTCTGAGATCGTTTAGTACAGACAATATCGTAAAGCTACTTATAGAATCGTAATAACGAAGATAGAAGAACAGAAAGAAGTCAGTAAAGTCTTCCTTTGCAAATCGTAGAACAATACATCACAAAGATTATGCTCCTGACATAAAGATCACCTCATTTCTCAAAGTACAAATCAAGTTATAAGGGGACAAAAGAATAGCTAAGTAAGTCGAAGATTGCTGAGCAAAGATTGAGCGTAGAGCAGTTCAATCAACCGCTGAAATAACTCAAGGATCGTTCAGTAAAGTAAAGGGTTGCTGGACAAAGAATGGTTCGTAGATTACTCTGCTCATTCATAATGTAAAGCCAACATTGCAGAGTAACCTGGAAGATCGTAGAACTACCAAGATAAAGAAGTAATTATGGATACGAAGAGTTGATCGTAGAACTAAACGAGAAGAGAATCGTAAAGCTTTTTTACACATAAAGAAGATAAGATAAAGAATAAGCAAGTAAAGATAATCTGCTTGGTCGTAAAGGATAAGTAAGTTCACAGAGTCACTCAGAGATCGTAAAGCAGCAGTTTACATCATAAAGCTTCAAAGAGACAGTAAGATTGCAAAAATTGTCTTCAACATCGTAGAGTTATTAAGTCTGCCCAAGGTTCGTAATGCACTCATTCGTAGAGCATATAGTTGAGCATAGAGCTCAACTCTATGACTCTCACTACTCTACCAAGTCAACAGGATTGTAGAGTAAAATCAGATCTGACAAGAAATCTGACAAAGAAACATTGCAAATCAGAAGATCACAAAGTGTACAACCATATATCCTTGATGAAAAGTAAAGATGTGTCTACCGGCTAGTTTGCAGAAAGCGACCAGTCAAAAGGATAAGTAAAGCTGCAGGATGATGTGACAGGTCATAAGCCAGAAAGAGTACGCTGACACAAAAGCTACAGAAGGTCAACATCAAGGATACCAAAGAATCTGCACATTAAATGCTTCCAACGGGAAAATTAACAACCGACTATATAAGAGCACCAGTTTTCAAACATAAAAGAGGTTAGAGAGATGGTGGACAAACACAGAAAGTCGTAGAGTGAAAAATCAAGAAAGACCATTCAGAAGCACACTCTACGATCCACCAAGAACACTAAAAGCTGAAAGGATGAAGAAGTAGAAAAGATTAACCTTACTACAATAGAAGTGCTCAGAGCTGCTAAGCACAAGAAGAAGAGAAGCATCAATACCAACTTGATATCAACCATGAGAAGCTACTGAGTACCAAAAGGAAGGAGCTTCACAGTCATCTCAGGAGCCCATCATGAATAGTTGTTAAGCACCAATGATAAGGAGCTGAATTGTCAAGCTTAGTAGTACAACAAATGATTACAAGAAGGAAGATGTTTAGTATCTGAAGAAGTTATGCATCATTGCAACATTCAATCACATCTAAACGTCATTTGTATTTGTTAACCTGTCCATTGCAACATTCAATCACATCTAGACGTTGTCATTTGTATTTGTTAACCTGTCCATTTTATCTTTGTGAGGTGCAGATTAACCATTATCTTTAATGGATTGATGTGATTTTGTGTTTGTAGGACACATCTTGAGTATAACATAATCATAGGATACATACCACATTTCTCTCTTTTAATTTTAAGTGTTTTTTTTAATTTTCGGCTATTTATCTAGCATATGCTTATTCTACATGTTTATGAAATATATCTTCTTATAATTTTATCCTTCCGTTGAAAGTCCATATTAGAAAGTCAACTTTTTTTGTGCTTAGACTGCTCCAACTACTAGCAACATTTTTGTGTTTAGAACTGCCTAACAAACCATATCCTTCACCTTCACATATTTTTCACATTCTAAGCAACGACAGTGGCTTCCCAATTACCACTTGACACCTTGGATCACTGATAAAATCATTATCTCCACTAACAAAGAAGCAGTTGGTTGTTGGTAACAGGAATGTACTATCTAAATAAAAGATAAGAAAATTCATCATTTATCTGCTAAGTTGTCCGGTTTGTTGATGGCTTTGAGTCCGCGGTAATTGATCTTATTTTTTTGGTATAGGAGCACGTAACTTCCATTTTGTAGCTAGCTTGGATTGTCTTGCTCAAATTATATCCTCCATACACTACGCATAACATAAAATTTTAAACTCCACAAGTTCTCTTTACAATACACAATAGGGGTGTGCAAAATTTTCGGTATTTTCGGGATTTAAGGTATACCGAACCGACCGGTTCGGTATATGCAAGTCTAAACCGATTTTCGGTACTGGTTCCGGTTAGCTACTTTGCATGTTCGGTATATACCGAACCGTACCGATTGTACCAGTTACCAAAAACAAGGGCAACCCTAGCTAAACCCAATCAGAAGAACAAGACCAATCCAATCTCTTTCTTAGGACTTTCATGTCAAGCCTTATGAAATTAACTTAAAGTCTTCCCTATTTATAAAACAAAGGTAAGACTAAAGAAGACATATTAGATAATGTGGAACTTATTGTATGGTCTCCTTTATTTATAAAACAGAGGTAAGATAAGAGAAGACATATTAGACAATGTGGGACTTATAACTTATTAAAAATTTGAAATCTATATTAGCTCCCTTACATGTAGTGGTGGTCATTCATGTGTAAAAGAACTTAGTTGTCTCTAAGTCCCACATTGATTAGATAATAAAAGTTTAAGTAAGTTTTCCTTATAAAAAGACTACCAAGTGAAACAAGATTTTCAAGTCCCACATTAGTTAATTGGTAAAAGTCTTAAGGAAATTTTCCTTATAAAAAGACTACTAATTGAAGCCAAGGTTTTCAAGTCCCGCATTAGTTAATTGGTAAAAGTCTAAGGAAGTTTTTCTTATAAAATGACTACCAAGTAAAACTTAATTAAGGGCCTAATATTTAAAAGTTTTTAATTTTGGAAGTAGGCCGGTACAAAGTGGGTAAAAACCGGTACCGAACCGGCAAACCGGTTTGGTATACCGGCTCAACCGGCACCGATATCGCTACTTGATTTTAGGTATATTCAGTATCGGGTTCGGTACAGTTCGGTACGGTTAATTACCGATAAACACCCCTAATACACAATACATGCCATCTGTTAGTTAATATCACTTTCGTTGGTCATTGATCATTGATTTTCTTCTTTTCTTTTAAGTTGAGCTGCACAACGGGGGTAGCTCTCTCATTTGATCAGCATTGAAAGATATATAATAAGCAAGTCTATCTGTAAAATAGTGAATTGATAATAAAATAATGATAATAAATTTGAGAAAATTCTCCTTCTATTAGCTTTAATAAAAAAGATGATTGTTTTAATACAAAAATGAATATTTACAAATAAGATTCTTTTTGTGATCAAAGGAATTATTTTTATTATATATATATATATATATATATATATATTAAATTAAATAATACTTATGTAAAACTTGTCCTCATCTACTAGTTTTAGAGAATTTTCATGCGTAACCATTATTTTAAACAAAAAAAAATAAGAGTCGGCAATTTTGAACAAATTCAAAGGGGTCACCTTTATTATATCTTACTACATCACACTTTCTTTCCTCTAGCTGAGCATTTGAAAAATTATGCCACAGTACGCTTAGGCCTGATAAAATTAAGTCTAGCTAGGTTAGGCTTTTGACCCAAAAAATATAAGGGCTCTTTACAGAAATATACAACAATTAGTAAAAAAATTACAAGAATAGTGTACTAACAAAATAATTACATGCACTAACAAAATAATTACAAAAGGAGTGCATCAAGAATAAACCCATTAAGTCATTATCCCTTAAATCAAGGAGAACTATAACCACCTTATTTACTCATCTTTATTTAATGGCACTCACTATTTATTTTCGGCATCCTCCTTCTTTCTCTACTTTCTCTCACCATTATTTCTGGCATCCTTCCCTCTCTACTCTCTCTCTCCTTCATGTCAAATAACTAAATCAGCAGCAGTGTCGCACGATCACATCGAATAATTCCTTGGTGGAGCTTTTGATGTTGGGTCCCTTGTGAAAAATATATTTGGGTAACTTCTTGAGAACCAAGCAGTTGTTTTGAAAGTATATGATATTATCGACTCTTCTGATCCTCTAATCATGTATGAGCGTGAATATTAAGATGGTGACACCAACAACATGGACAGGAATCACCATGGCATTCCATTCTTTGTGATTAGTTTATTAATTGGATATATGATATATGATGCTGTGCCCGCGGCGGATTCGTTGTAGGCTCCGGGAACGCCTTGGTAAGCGACACAAAGTGTTGAGCCGTGCATCGGCGCCGGGGAAAGTTCAACAACTGTGAGAACTACCTCACTGGCTAAAATCGCGAGTTTACTCGGACCGAGTCAGTAGAGATGAAGATCTTTGTTGATTTGAATGCATTTTAGTTTTGTATTGTTTTTTTTTGGGAGATTATTTGTTTTGATTGTTGTAAAGAAACTGTGAAAGCAAGAGAAAGTTGGTTTGACTACCAACTGCACTATAAAAAAAATTAATAATAGATTTTTTATAATTAATTGGTAACCCAATAAAACTGATTTGGTTACCTTTGTATGAAAGTTTGGTTACCAACTGTACTATAGGAAAAAAATTTCTATAATAGATTTGTTATAATTAATCGGTAACCCAATAAAATTGAATTGGTTACCTTTGTATAAATGTTTAGCTACCAACTGCACTATGAAAAAAAAAAATTATAATAGATTTTTTATAATTAATTGGTAACCCAATAAAACTGAATTGGTTACCTTTATATGAATGTTTGGTTACCAACAACACTACGAAAAAAAATCTATAATAGATTTTCTATCATTAATTCGTAACCCAATAAAACTAAATTGGTTACCTTTGTATGAAGTTCTGGCTACCAACTGGAGTACGAAAAAAATTGGTAACTAATAAAATCGTATTTAAAATTGTTTTTTTTTTGTTACCCACAAAAATTAAAATGGTTACTTTTGTATAAAGGTTGTGCTACCAACTGCACCATATTGAAAATAATTTTATTTATAAAAGGTTATTTATATATAACTGTAACATATTCAAACTAGTTTTTTTTTTACCCACAAAAACTAAAATAATTACCGTTGAATAAAAATTTGGCTACCAAGTGCACCATATTCAAAAATATTTTTATTTTTAAAAATTAATTTAGGTAAAACATTAATTAATATACATGTGTATATTGTGTGTGTGTGTGTGTGTGTATATATATATATATATATAACATTAATTAATTAATGTATAGTATATATATATATATACTCCATATCCACGCCCAGAAAATGCGGAAAAAGTGGCGCAAGAAAAATGATATGCGAAAAAAGTGGCATCATAAATCGGTAATTCAAATTTTGAATAAAGGAATTTGAAATTTGAAACCAACTACCCATTAAATCACATAACTAAATTAAAGGAATAACAATGCACTAATTTGTAAATTAAAAATTGAAGATGCACTAATTTTGTAAATATTTTATGTATGCGCTTTTGTTGTAATATTTTTTAAAAATATACCAGTAAGTGTAATTCTCCCAAAATATAAACGATTCATGTCTTAGGTTTAGCTGCATACTTGCAAGCCAACAAATTGTCTTTTATGCTTTTCATAAATTTGTTTTTGCTCTTATTTTACTTTAAAAAAATATAAAAATAAAATAAAAGTAAAGTTTAAAATCTGAAAATTTGAGGCCTAAAGTAGGCCGGACTTTTTCCGACTTTTTTCAAGCTATACACAACACCTTCGAATTTCAGTCCTTTCGTGCACCCCTACCTCAAAAGACTAGACAAAATAAATAAAATAAACAAAAGATTTTCTCTCGAATTACGATTGTAATGCATATAATTGTATAGATTATAAAATTAGTTCACTGTATTAATATTGTGTGAGTTTGGGAAGAGAAAAAAAAAGGGAATTTAAAACTTTTGTGAGAAAAGAATGAAGGAAAAGAAATTTACTTTCCTTCCTTGTGTTTGTTAGTTTTGGGGGGAAAAAAATTAACTTAAAATAGTATATTACTATTTCACCCTTATGAGATTAAATTTCAAAAATTATTAAGAGTAATTTTGGTATTTTAGTTTGAAAGCTAACTGTTTAACAAATTTCCTTTCAAATATTTCTAACTTCGAAAGGATATTTTTTTTTAAAATTCTTTTCTACTCTTCTCTTCTCTTCACTAAAAACTCACAAATAAGTGATTTTTATTATCATCTCTAAATTTTCTTTCTTCTACTTTCTTTTCTTTCCATTGTGAAACTCACAACTACAATATAAATACATCGTAAAATTATTACGGAAAATGATATATTATGAATGTTTATGATGAACTTTTTTGGGAGAGATATGTAATAAATGAGATCTTTTATAATTTTTAATAATCTTATGTATTGATAAGTTTCGTAATTGTAATTCTGCTTAAATTTTTCTCAATATATAACATGACTCAATTATTACTAATTAAATTTATCCATGCAATAAAATTAAGAGTGCAAGATGAGTAAACTATTTGGGCTCGATTCGTACTAGTTCGACTCGAAATATAAATGATTCAAATATAAATAAATTTTAAAGTTCGATAAATTACTCGAATCTTCTCAAATTGTAATTTTTTATTGATATTCATATTATATTCGTTTGAAAAGTTCAAACTGCTTAAGCTTTATTCGAGATCGTGTTTGACTCGGTAGCTAAACGAGCCTCAATTAAATCTTATTTTATACTCGATAAATTTTGTAAACAAAATCTGAATAACTTAATGCCCAACTCAACTCGGTTTTATTTACGCCTTTAAATAAAAAAAATAGTAATATATATATATCATTTTAAAACCCTTAAATAAATAAATAATAATATATATCATTTTTAAACAAAGAGAAAAATGAAAAAACAAATACCGAAAGAACGAAATATATGACACCGAAATCTGAAGGGCATCACACTGAGGCAGAAAGAGAGAGAGAAAATGGCGAGTAGTCTCGCAAACAGAGTAGGAGCTTCAATGGAGAAGACGAATAGTTTGTTGAGGGTATCATTCAACTTCTTTAGAAACTTGAGTACTGCTACAAACCCTACGACAGCTGCTTCAACGACGGATGCGGCAGCGGCTAAGAAGCCGAAGAGGAAGAAGAAGAATTTGTTTGAGGTAGCTCAGTTTTTGCCCAATTGGGGAATGGGTTATCATATGGCTAAAACTCACTGGACCGACCTCTCCTATCAGATCACCAAGCTCAATCTCTATAAAGTCTCTCTTCCTCTCTCCCCTGTTATTATGTATACATATATTTTAGGGTTTAACGGGTTCAGAAATTTTTGCAGGATGGCAAGCACGGGAAGGCTTGGGGAATCGTTCACAAAGAGGGTGTGTTTTCAGTATTTATGCTATTTTTGGTTTCTAAGATGAGTTAATTATATTTTTTCAATATCTGTATTTTTCGAGCTACACTGTTGTTTAGGGGTTAAGATTAAAAGAGTCCTTCTCTATTATGTCAAATTTCTAATAATTAGGCGTCAAGAATTCTTTTTTAGTCGTATTTAGTATTGACTTGTACTATATAGTAGTTTTTTTTTTCTCTCTTGTTGTTGAATGGGCGTACTGGGGTTTCATTACAACAATGCTAGCAAATATAGAGTAGTTATGCTGTTTAGAAATAGTATTATAACATAGGATTTGTGGAACTAATTAGGTAATGGAAGAATTTGTATATTTTTAATTGCTGCCTACGACTTAAAAAAACCAGAAGAGTTACTTCATATTCAACTTATGCTTCAGCATTTTTAATTCGTAAATTGAGTATAATACATTTTTTCTATAAAGTGGCAGCATTTTGCATGACTTTATCGAATTCTCTCAAATTAGATTGAGTTGGTCCATTCTCATAAAATACCAAAAATTGAAATTATATCGTATTACTTTTAGCAGGTTCTTTTGAATTTCTTAATCAGAAGTCTATTTGTTGATTTTAGCTTTTCCAAACTCATCTGATAGGCTAGTTTGAAGAAGCACTTGAGGTTAAACTAAAAGTGGGGGGAACAAGATAGATAATTGTACACTGAATGTTGAGCCGATTCAGCTAAGGAGCCTTCAGAGATTGAAAACATTCCTGAGTAAACATATACTTACCAAAAATTATCTTTCATTTATAAATTTCCAACCTCTAACACTGCTGTTTTGTACTGTTTCTGATTTAGTACTGTGCAAAGCCATTTCCCTCTTAATTTCTACCAAGTTATTTTGACAGTGCGCGCAGCGAAGTATCTTTATGAAATTTTTAAATTTTTTTTTAATAAATTGATGAAGCCGTGTGATATTATGTGGGTTTTTTCTTATATAGTAATCTTGCATAGTGGCTCTGTTTTAGAGTAATTGATGGGTAATAACCGAAAGCAAATTATTAGAAGAAATAGATTTAGAGCAGTTGACTAGATTATTACCATTATCACAAAATAAAGTGAAAATTGGCTCTTGAGGTAACATCATGGGTCTATTGTTGCAAATATGATGATGAAGCATTTCTTCTGACTTCAGTAATTTTTACTTTTTACCCGACTTTTTCTTCTATCAATTGGTTTCTGAGGCTTATGTTGTAGTAGATAACTAGGTATTCTTTTGTAGCCTTATACATCCACTAAGTTTTAATAACTAGATTCTTTAATCTATCCTGGAATCGTGTGGTTGGAGACAGCTAAGTAGTCTTCTGCCTTTTCTAATTTTGAAACACAAACCTAATTTCCTGCATAAGTTGCTATTACTTTTTCTGATTTCTTACATTTTATGTTCAACTAGGTTTCTGTCTAAAGTATTTTTCAGGTCATATCTAGGTCTTGCTCGTAGTTTGTTTAAACTTATTTCTTTTTCCTAAATGAATTCGAATTATTAGATGGTGGATATTCAGTTTAAAAGGCATTCTCTTTTTGTTTTTCCTTTTATAGGAGGCACAAGGATTATAAGCATCCAGTGCCTTCTTTATTAAGTTACCCTTAAGGTTGTTAGATGTGTAATCCTTTTATTTTTTAAAGAGACACCAATCTAGTATGACAACAAAAAGAAAAAATCGTACTTAAATGGCGCTGAATGATAACAGATGAGGATTGGAATCTGAGATATATATAAACGTACTATCTTTAGAGGTATATATAGTTGTTGAGGTGTGAGGAAGGCCGTAATTGTTACTTCGGATATGATTTAACAAGGAGCTGACCAGGAAAGATATATTTATGCAACTAGTCCAAGTAGTTGGTATTTAGAGATTTTGTTGACTCGAGGTACGTCATAATTCTCAGTGGTTAACTTGTGATGCAACGGTGCTTGTCTAGTAGGAAGACAAATGTAGATACCAGAGGTTGTGGAATGTTGGTTATACAAGAGATTCGGAGTTACTCTAGTAGTATACTATTTTGTTTTCTGTAATAAGTTCATACTGCATCAACAAATGTTCACTGCTCCATTCTTTTATAGGGGAATTTGTGCATGGCTTGTGTTTTTTGTTTATTTCCATTTTGTTAGCCACGTCTAAATCTTTCTCATTGTTGCAATGTTACCATATACTGATAGAACATATGGTATCTTCTCGGCCCTATTTGAAAATAACTGGTTACTTCATGTGAGTTTTGATGTTATAGGTCATTTGTAGAACGGGCTTCCAGTTTCAAAAAAAGAGTAACATTATTTCAGATGATGTTCTGAGTTTACAGATTAATAATAACTTTGAAATTCCAAAATCTGATATATAGTATTTTAATAGTTTTATTTCTGAACTTAATTCAACTTGTATAGTAATTTGCTATAAATTATAATGGAAGGAATCCAAACTTAATGGCATTCAAATGCCCTTTACTGTTGTGAAGGTTTGCCTGCTGCAGACGCTCCGAGGAAAATAAGCGGGGTTCACAAGCGCTGTTGGAGATACATTCCAAACTCAATAAAAGTAGAAGAAAGCACCCCAAAACCAGAAGTTCAAGCAGCTTGATACTATTTTCTTAATTTTCAACTGCTAGTTAAGCCTGGATCTCTCCCTAGTCTGAAATCCTTCTTTTTTTTCTTCCCGTTTTATTGTTTGGTTGAAGGTTGATGCTATCGATTGGCAAACATTTTAATAGATGGCTTTTCTCTTCAATTTTAGATTTATCTGATGCTTTTGTGTAAAACCTTGCACTTCAGTGCTAGAAATGAGTTTGTAACAAATGGAAAAGATCATAAAGAGGTTCTGCACGTTTTTCTGAGCATTATGGAGTTTCTTTCTTTCCTTTTTTTTTTTAGCTAAATAGCATTATGGAGTTTCATGATTTGCATTATGGAGTTTCAGTTTGATGGGCCTGGAAATTTTGGAATGAGTGAACATTTCAGGAATGGTGACATGATGGGGCAAGATTTTATGGCTAACCATTCGAGTAGGGGTGAATTTTTTGGTCCTAGGAATGTACCTAGTCATATGTGAGTGGGAGATGATTTCGGTTCATTTGCTGTTTCTTGTATGGGGGAATTGCCTGGGGCTGGGGTTTTTCCTGTTGGTGAACCATTTGGAGGCAATAAGTTAAATCATCCACGACTTGGTGAACCTGGATTTAGGAGCAGTTATTCCCTCCATGGATTGCCAACAGATGGTGGTTTTTATACAGTAAGTTTTGTTAACCTTTCTGCTACTTGCGGTGTTTTACTGTTTTTTATTCCTATTATGAACCTTTTGTTGATGCTGTGTGAGCTCTTTTTTTGGCGAAGGGATTTAGAACCTGTAATATTTGGTTGTCCTTTGATTTACTGAGTGTATGATTATAATACTTGATCAAAAAAGTCTGCTGATTATGTTTCTGTTTATATGGATGTTACAGGGCAACTCGGATTCCTTTGATAGATTAAGAAAGAGGATGCCAGCAAGGATGGGGTGGTGCCGCATTTGCAAAGTTGATTGTGAAACAGTGGAAGGCCTGGATTTGCACTCACAAACAAGGGAACACCAGAAGATGACTATGGATATGGTTATTAGCATCAAGCAGCAGAATGCAAAGAGACAGAAGTAAGTTGTTTTTGGATTGTGTAACATTTTTAATTTTAAAAATCTTACACGTTTACTTATCCGGTAGAAAGAGAATAAGAAATCATTATGCTTTTGCTTTCCTCTTATGTTATAGAACATCCAAAGGCCATTCTTCCATTGAAGAGGGAAGCAGGTCAAGAAATGCTGGTATCAGGGGGCGAGGAAATAAGCCGTGAGTTATGCAACATGGACTAAGGTGTATCAGTCCTAGCGGGTTTGAAGTGGTGTCTCTAGTATTCTTACATTTAGCAATAGGTGATTCACCATTCCATGTCTCTTTTTTGTTTTCGGGGTGGTTTATGCTAGTCTTGTCATTTCAGGTTGCTGCCCTTATTATGATGATGGTTAATTGGTACTGAAGTTTCGGTGGCAGTTAAGTTTGTTTTGTTTATGATTTTGACTTCCTTTTTTCACATTGGGATAGTTTATGTTAAGCTAGTGTTATTAATTAGAAGATGTGTTGCACTATTATTTACAGAGTTAGTGTTCTTGTTTTTCTTTGTAGAGGGCTTTTTACTTTTTTTGTAACTATTCTGCTAGCTGTGAGAATGAAATACATCAAGCTACCTCCAGGAATACTATTTTAAAAAGATGAATATTAAAAATGAAGAGTACTAGAATCGACAATCACTTGATGTTTATGATGAATCTACAGGCTTGTGATGTTATAGAGCAACAAACGGAATGCTTAACTTGGTCCACCTCTTTTCTAGATATTGTCAAACTAGCTAACTCCTTAGTTTCTCTGATCATTTGCAAAGCTGTCCCTTTGGTTCCCTTACTTCCTGCAAAGTTTCTATTTTTCTTTAAATTTGATTTTTCGACTCATGTAAGCATTGTGCAATGTTGAATTTCTTCAAATCTTCAATTCTTCCAAGAAGATTTGACTAGGTGCCATCCCTTTTGTGCACAAATCCTTACTTTTTCCAGATTTCGTCAAATCTGTTTCGTAACCTTCTCTTTCTTGTTTTTAATCCAGTGTTTCCTAACCCTTTTGTTTCTCTTCCTTGAGAGCTTCCATTGTCTTGGACGTGTAGTTTTTTCTTTTGAGCTGTGATTTAGTGCAGGGTGAGTGTTTGGTTCCACATGTATTCTCCGTGTGTGGGGTTGCGCCCCTTCCCTTATTAATCTTTTAGCATTTCTCATGATCAAAAGTGACATGTATAACACTGAATTTTTCTATATCAAATTTAGAATCTATAGGATTGGTACTTATGCATCTAGGTTGCAGCATGCTTGGCAATTTCATTAAGGAATGAACGCTCCATGTTGTGCTGAAAAAGTCGCAGTGTAGTTCATGCGACTGTCAGCCTGGAGTGTTGATAACCTTCACCAAAATCCATGCTTTGAGAAGTTGCAATGTAGCGAAACATTAAGCTTAAAGTGGAAGAGGGATGTTCTTATATAAAGAAGGTGGAAGAGGGATGTTCTTACAAAAAGAAAGTCGAAAGAGGGATGTTGGAAACTTAGATGCTGTTGTTAGATGAACACAAGTGCTAAGATGAAATAGTGATAGTTCTTGTTCTGGTTGGCATTAATAGGTTTAGTTGGTTTATATCCCTTGCGCATAAGCTATTTGTGTATGGAGCTTCCAGCACATGAAAACTGTAACTAGAGATAATCTAATGCAATTGTCGAAGTAAAGAGATGTGGAGTATGTGTTGTGCTTTCCCATGCTGCTATTTTGATACATGAATGTAAACTCATAGAATCCGACAAAATGTAGTACTTCTTGGTATGTGTTACTGTGTACTAGCCATTTATGTAGTAACGATCTTCAATTTTTATTTTTAGGCATATTTTTCTTGAGCTTATTTTGAGTTGAAATTGCCTTATTGATATTCAGTTTTACTTATTGATGAAATGAGCAAGTTTGATGGGTTGGATAAATGTTACTTGTGTACTAGCAAGTCTATTTTACATAGTGAAAAAAGTACAATTGCTACTCTCGCGGGAAGTCACGGATTTATGTAACCTTACTGAGCCATTTATAAAAATGAAAGCCTTTTGTATAATGCTGTTAGTCTTCATAAATGAGCTTGGCTTCAGGGAAAAAAATAATGTAATGTAAACATGGTTCAAAGTATTTGCTGAGTTGCCGAAATCTTGGTGTATCGGCTTGGTTTCCTTACTGATCCAATAATGATTCACGAATTGTAATTTCTAGCATTATCAATGTAAAGTTGCGTATAGGCAAAATTTTGTCGCAACGGGAAAAAATAATGGTGTAACAGAAAAATTAAGGGGATATAAAGGCCCTTGGCATTATACCATATGCCATCCAACATATCGAAGTTGACAATATAAAATCTACCTTGATTTTACATCTTTTATTCTGCAGAAGTAGTGAACAATATAGTAGCTTAGGACAAAAATATGTATGGCAAATGTTAAGAAATAGCCAATCTCTGAAAACCGCATGCTTCAACGTGTAATATCTGACAACCAAAAGAAGGTGACATGTTTTTGAGGTGGATTATACACCTAGGCTATGTTTGTTTGCAAGGATTACACTTGGGATAGGACTATTAATCCCAAGTGTTTTGTTTGTTTTTAAATTTGAGCTTAGGACTATTAGTCCAAGGATTATAAAATAGCTTAAGATGAGGGATTATTTAATACCATGTCTAGCTAGGTATTATAATCCCATCATGAAGGATTAAAACATAACATGAGATTATTTTAAGTTATCCCATGAATAATCTCATGAAAAACAAACATATGACTAGGACTATTTAATCCTAGGACTAATAGTCTTGGGATTATAATCCCATGGATTATAATCCCGGGATTATAATCCTTGCAAACAAACATGGCCCTAGTGAATGGTCAATTGTCATCTATGTACGACACAATCATGGTTATAAGAAATTCAGAATGAATAGAATGATTCAGATTCAGGGAAATATTGTCAGTTTATAAGGACCTTTTAACAAAAAATATATTCTAAATGTTAGAACATATAACTTGAGCCTTCATTGATCCATGTATTGGTTTTCTTTGTTGCAGCTTAGTCGTACAAGATTATTGCTCAAAATAACTAGCACTGTAGTCTTTGTTCTTGCTTATACAAATATATTATGTTTTTTGTCCTTTTATCATTTTTTGTTAAGTAGCGTTTACAAATTATTCTTTTTACTTTTTTAAAAAATTAACGAAGCGCCTCAATTTTTCTGAGAGATTACATGAACATGATATATATCTATTTTTCAAAAATTTTAAAGTTATTTCAAATCCAAATACTTCAACTTGTTACTTTATAGTGACAAGTTTATTTTATAGAAAAGAACTTTCTGTTAGCTAACATATTTATTTCAAAATACGAGGGAATGCACGTGAGACACATCTAGTAAATTATGGTTATAGCTTGAATTAGGCACGATGTATGAGTTACTTTGTAGGTGTTTTCGAATCACAAATTGAGCATTCATTTAACGAATTCTAGGAACTTCCAAGAATACCTTGAAGCATTAAATTTATCATATCCTAAATGATGTAGGACAAAATGAAAAGAAGAAATAAGAGTACTTATCTCTATAGAGATCATAGTTGTTACGGCGTCGCCTAGGCAACGCCAAGGCGTCCTGTCGTTGCTGCCACACAAGTCGAGTGGTCGCCTAGCTGCATCAGAGAAAGTCGCGCGGTCTACGTCGCGATAAGCCATCAGCAACATCAGGACAATGAAAGAAGGAGAAGAACAAAACCGATCTAAGCAGATTTAAGCAGATCTAAGCCGCGATAAGCTGCGATAAGCCGATCTGATCTGATTTAACTTGGTCGATCTAAGTCGCGATGTTCTAGATCTGATTTGGATCTGAATCGCAGTCGCGATGTTCGTCGCTATGCTGAATCGCAGTCGCGATGTTCTAAATATAAGACCGATGTTCTGATTTGGGAAATAAAACTCTGCTGTTATCATTTAGGAAAAATTTCATTAAAGTCCCCCATAGTTTGGTAATCTATTAAGTTCAACCCTTAAGTTTTGTACTTTACAAATTTTATCCTGTTTGTGTGTTTGTCTTGCAGGTAAGTCCCTGAAATTTTTTTATTTAAAAAAAAACACAGGTGTTACAGTTTTTTTTTATAATTGCATTTTTAATGTTACTTAGTTAATATGTTTGAGTTTTAATGTATATAAAATTTCATTGTTCAATGTACTTTTAAAGTAAAATAAATAATGTATAAATTGTACACTGTGAACGACTTGTCGCCATACGGATGCCATGGCAGGCGCCTTATCGCCTAGGCGTCCTGGCGGTCAGCTACCGCCGTGCCTCGCCGAGGCGCCGTAACAATTATGGTAGAGATTCGGTAGAGAAACACAAAAACACAAAGCCTTAATCTCTCAAATCAATATATTCAATAATCTATAAAATAATAAAATATTACAATACTTAAATAGAAACCCCAGTACTTGGGGATTAAGTAAAAATCCTAATTTAAAAAAGAAATAATCTCCTAAGATAAAGAAGCTATCTCCAAAGGAAAGTCTTCATAAATAGTCAGCCGAAACTCACCTATTGATTCAGTAAACTAGATAGATATCATTAGGTCTGCTATTACTGATGTCATGGTGAAATAAAGTACATTCACTCAAAAGCACATATTGAGGGGGAGCAACCAGAAGAAAGGTAATCAACATCTTCAAAGTCTCAGCAAACAGAAGCAAAGGATCAAGGCATGAAGGTTAAATTGCAACAACAGAGGAGATTCAGGCAGAAGAAATTTAGAAGCCCTTTAGTAAATATGTTTGTAGATTGAAGTCTGGCTTCAAGGGTTAATCGTTGAGTAGAAAGAAGATCGTAGAGTGAAAACTATGTCATCAAGCCACTCTATGACTGAAGAAGTTAAAGTTGCTTATCCAAAAGCAAGTAATGCTCGCACTCTAAGAAGGATTGTCAAGTGGTTCGTAGAGAAGAGACTTCTAAGAGTGATTAGAGGAATAAAATATCTTTCATCTTTCACTCTGTGAAGAACTAAATCAGTGTGAAAGAAACAAGTGGAGAAGCAAAAATAAGACGAAGTTGATGTGATTACATGGAGTAAGTCAAGGCTGATAATTAAAGACTATTCTCTAAAGGAAGAAAGTGACTATGACGAGTCTATAATATCTGTTGTAAGATTGGAAGCAATCAAAATGCTTCTAGTTTAAAACGAGCATGATAGGCAAGCAAAATTACTTCATTAGATCTCAGATAAAGCAGACTGATCTTCACCAACCAACTAAGAAATAGAGACGGTCGTAGAACAACAACAAGATCGTAGAGTGAAACTGATACTCTACGACAGTGGAAGACAACATGTCTATTCGGAGGCAAAGAGTATTCACTCCCTAAAAGACTCACTGAGCAAAAATTCAATTGAGTGTGGTCCATAATATGATAGGTGGCTAAGCAATCTGAGAAGTTATGCAACAACCAGCAGATCATAAAGCAGAAGGATGATTGTAAAACTCAAAAGTGATCGCTGAGTTGACGAAGTTCGTAGAGTTAAATGATTCCTCAAAAGGTACTCTACTAAGGATGAATTTGAGACGGTAAAATCAAAGCGCGTGCCACTCATATTCCAAAAAAGCGAGTGAAATTGGGAACTTACGGAGTTACAACTGTAAAAACGCAGAAGTGATGCGACATGCAACCAGCCACATCATGACATATTCCCCACTTAGTAAAATAGAGGGAAGCAGTATAAAATCATTTCAAAGTTGTCATCTGACCTTTGCGCTTCCAAACTATGATCAGAGTTTTACTGCATCCAAACTTTCAAAGCCTTCGAACCCTAGTTTTCCAAAATTTTCCAGAAATCTCAATTATCTTTGTGCTACTCTCTATTCGACTCAACATCATGGCGAGTCATTAAGTCATTCCTGGAAACCTAGTCTATTTTGATAAATTCGAGAATGTTGAGCAGAAGTATAAGGATAAACTTAAACTGATCAAAGACGTTGGGTTCACTGAATGCTTGGAAACCAGCACCAGAATCTACTCTGCCTTAGTGAAGGAATTTTACCTAAATACTATTTATCGAAGAGGTGTTATTATTACGAAAGTCAAAGGAACCACCTTGGAGATGGGTGCCTTTGAAATCAACCTCAACTTGGGATTTCCCAATCAAGGAATTACTTCCTTCGACGATATTAATGGTGACGAAGGACGATTGTTGATGGGTTACGAGAAGAAGTCTCTTCTAAGGGGAATCAAGAAGAAAGATTTCCCTCAACATTACGAATTCCTGGCTAACATAGTTAGAAAATGTATCATCTGCAAGGATACAGTATATGACACAGTTAGTGAACTGCAACTAAAGTTCATGACCGCTATTACTTTGGAGAAGAAAATTAACTTCGGAGTTATTCTCTTGGATTTTTTGGCAAGCTGGATTGAAAATGCCAAAATGAAGATCGAAGCAGGAAGACCAACTCCCTGAATGTTCTATGGGAGATTCATCAGCATCATTTGAAGAAAAGACTTTCAAGCAAAATTGGAGATGAAGAAGGAGAAGCCTTGAACTGAAACAAAAGAATCACCCCAAGGCTTTTTAAAGACTGGAAAAAGAATCCTTAGGCAAGGAAGGCCAAGAAAGTAAAAGGATCTAAGAGTGGCAGCAATAAGGAGGAGAAATCTTCTAAAGCAAAAGGGAAGAGGAAAATGGAGGAAGTCACAGAGGAAGAATTTCAGGAGTCTGGTTCAAGTCCAGCAAACAGGGCTCTTGTCATTTGTGATAACCAGTCCTCTAAGAAAAAAAGGAAGCTTGAGAAAGGAAAGAAGGTTGAAAGTAAGAGAGTTAAAAAAGTTGAGAGAAGGAAAGGTGGAAAAGGAAAGAAGATGAAAGTGAAGAAGATTGAGGCCGAGAAATGCAAGGCAACTTCGGATGTGCTTGAAAAACATCTATCAAAATCAGCTGATCAATCAACGCGAAAGAAGAAGAAAGTGGAAACAAAATCTGTTAAATCTGTTCCAAGAAGGATGAACATGAGGATAAGAGAACAATGGAAGGGTCTAGTCAACACAGGGCCTCCTCAAATTATAGACATTGAAGATGAAGATGATGTAGAATCACCAAGTCATGAGGAGAACAAATCCTATACTTCTGAAGATGAAACTTCCATACATAACTCGGAGACTGGATCAGAGAACAAAGAAGATAGTATACCTGAGGAAGAAGACATGTCTATGTCTAGTCAAGAAGCAGATTTAGCTGTGAAGGATTCCACACCTGAACCCAACAAAGATGGAATCAATGAGAAGGCTTACTCCCTTAAGCCTCAAGACAAAGATGATGCAATGGTTGAGACAAGCTCTGTGACTGAGCCAATTTCAGAAGGTGAGATGGCTGAAGTAGCAACAATACTTGAATCAAGTCATGAAAGAGAAACAAAGGATCAAACCGAATTTGATGAAGATGTTTTGGCTGAGGTAGCTGATATGACCGAGGAACAAATCAATGAAACCATTGAAGCCGCAGAAACAGAACCAGAAGAGGAAGAAAGTGCAAAGGATGAGGCCATGAAGATGCTCACACCTGAGCCTTACGAAGATGATGAAAATGATGAACATGCTTACTTTCATGAACTTCAAGCAATTAAAAATGAGAATGAGATGGCTGCAGAGCCAGAGTCCCAAGTAAGTGAAAAAGAACAAACAGTGAAAGTTTCAAGCTCTAGGCCAAAGAAACCAAAGAAAAAGAAGAGATCAAGTGGTGATTCAGAGAAGAAAATTAAGAAAATAAGTTTAGGTTATAAGGAGAAGAAGAGGAGAAAGAGAATTGAAAAGAAGTTAAAGGAGGAGAAGCGGTTAAGGAAGATTGAGAAGAAACAACATAATGAATATAGATTAAGGCAAGTAGAAAAGAAAAGGAAACGAAGAATGAAAAGGAGACAAATAGCAGAATGGAAAGAACTTCCAATCTTTATATTCATGATAATGAACACTTGTTAAATTTCATTCCTATGTTGCCACTGTTGAATGCAATATATTTGAATGATCAAAGCTCGATTAGATGGAGCTACTCTACGTTTTTAAATCTTACATCTGTTGCTCAAAAATTTTCAAGGGATCTATCATTTGCAACTGTGTTAATCAACAATGAGCCCTTCTATCCAGAATATCGAAGCTCTCAAGAAATCTTCATTTAGAATCTGACCATTTCTCACTCATCTGTTCCTTCCTTGATTGATCATAATGAAGAAATCATAGAGTCTTCTTCTACGATCCTCGAGCAATCTCATACTCACACTAACTCTCCGATCGTAGAGTCCTAAAACTTTATGATTGATTTTGACAAGACTCTGTCTAATTCACATGGTCTTGTCCCCATTCCATTTTCATTCCCTACACCAAACCAAGAATCCACTCAACTTAACTCCTCAGATGTTCCATCCTCATCTCAACACCCTCATGAGACAGTTGTTGTACCTGTAAATCTGTTATTGGAAGACACTTTTATGGATGAAGGTTTCTTAAGAACGTTTCAGGAACAACAACAATTTTTTCAAAATCTTCGCTAGCAAACTGAGGATCCTATACAGATCATAACAACCAAAATCCTTAAACTCAGTTTTGCATTCAGAAACAATCCACGACAATAACATTTTATCATGGCAATACTTCTCTCTCTGCGTGATAATGAAAAAAAGGGGGAGAAAATATAAAGACATGATAAAAGGGGGAGAGACAATAGAAGGAGACATCAGAAGAAAAGCAACAAGGGGGAGAGACAGCAGAAGGAGATAGTAGAAGAAGAGCAACAAGTTAGGGGGGCAGCAAAGCAAAGCATCAAGAAAGACAACTCATGAGAGCAAAAACAAAAAGGAGATAACAGAGTCAGGGAGAAGAAAAAGGATCAAAATATAAGTAAGCTCAGGTAAGCATTAGGTGTTAGGTCATTTTGTTTGTATGAAATACAACTTATCATTTTGTACTAACAGTACAGTATCTCACTGTATTTTAAGACATTTTTTTAGTTAGTGATTAGTAGTTTTGTCATCATCAAATAGGGGGAGATTGTTGAAGGTTGTTTGATTTGATGATGACTGTTGTGATTGTGTAAATGAAATTATACCTATGTGATTATGTGCTTAATTGTCTAAGTGATTATGTGATTATGTGCTAGTGTGATTACGTGATTATGTATTTATGTGATCATATTGACTTATATGAACTATTTGATTGTGTGCTTATATTTGACATGTCAAGTAAATGATACATTGATGAATGTTGTAAATTACATATTTATCTTTGATGAATATAGTTGGCTCTGAAGGTTGTAAAATCCTTACAAAAGAAATACAAATACTAGGACTTAGAGTATAAATATCAAGAATGTTAGATTGATCTTATCGTAGAGTTACTCTGCATATTCGTAATGTGAAAGTTATAAGCAGGGTAATCTAGATATTCAAATATTGAATGACCAATGTATACTTGTATAACAAGTTTTGTAAAGTTCTTCAAAGAATTATGTGTACAATGACTTAGACTAGAAAGATCAAGAATGTTAGGTTGATCTTACTGAATAAATCTGATGTATAACTATTAGGAATCTTATGTTTGTAAAGTCACTCTGCCAGTTCATAATGTCAAGATGGATCGCTGAAGTTATCTTATGATGTTAATACATCAGACAAGATTGCAGAGCCTTTACACCTATCGTAAAGTTCACTTCAACTCCTGAAGACAAATTAGTAAAGTGAACTGGATCGTAAAGTCAAGCAAAGCTCACCAAGCAAAGACCGAACGCAGAGTGTTTTAGGGAATCCTAAAGTAAAAGTCAAATCATAAAGCAACTCTGAGATTGTTTAGTACAGACAATATCGTAAAGCTACTTATAGAATCGTAATAACGAAGATAGAAGAACAGAGAGAAGTCAGCAAAGTCTTCCTTTGCAAATCGTAGAACAATACATCACAAAGATTATGCTCCTGACATAAAGATCACCTCATTTCTCAAAGTACAAATCAAGTTATAAGGGGACAGAAGAATAGCTAAGTAAGTCGAAGATTGCTGAGCAAAGATTGAGCGTAGAGCAGTTCAATCAATCGCTGAAATAACTCAAGGATCGTTCAGTAAAGTAAAGGGTTGCTGGACAAAGAATGGTTCGTAGATTACTCTGCTCATTCATAATGTAAAACCAACATTACAGAGTAACCTGTAAGATCGTAGAACTACCAAGATAAAGAAGTAATTATGGATACGAAGAGTTGATCGTAGAACTAAACGAGAAAAGAATCGTAAAGCTTTTTTACACATAAAGAAGATAAGATAAAGAATAAGCAAGTAAAGATAATCTGCTTGGTCGTAAAGGATAAGTAAGTTCACAGTGTCACTCAGAGATCGAAGAGCAGCAGTTTACATCATAAAGCTTCAAAGAGACAGTAAGATTGCAAAAATTGTCTTCAACATCGTAGAGTTGTTACCCAAGGTTCGTAATGCACTCATTCGTAGAGCATATAGTTGAGCATATAGCTCAACTCTATGACTCTCACTACTCTACCAAGTCAACAGGATTGTAGAGTAAAATCAGATCTGACAAGAAATCTGACAGAGAAACATTGCAAATCAAAAGACCACAAAGTGTAAAACCATATATCCTTGATGAAAAGTAAAGATGTGTCTACCGGCTAGTTTGCAGAATGCGACCAGTCAAAAGGATAAGTAAAGCTGCAGGATGATGTGACAGGTCATAGGCCAGAAAGAGTGCGCTGACACAAAAGCTACAGAAGGTCAACATCAAGGATACCAAAGAATCTGCACATTAAATGCTTCCAACAGGAAAATTAACAACCGACTATATAAGAGCACCAGTTTTCAAACATAAAAGAGGTTAGAGAGATGGTGGACAAACACAGAAAGTCGTAGAGTGAAAAATCAAGAAAGAACATTCAGAAGCACACTCTACGATCCACCAAGAACACTAAAAGCTAAAAGGATGAAGAAGTAGAAAAGATTAACCTTACTACAATAGAAGTGTTCAGAGCTGTTAAGCACAAGAAGAAGAGAAGCATCAATACCAACTTGATATCAACCATAAGAAGCTACTGAGTACCAAAAGGAAGGAGCTTCACAGTCATCTCAGGAGCCCATCATGAATAGTTGTTAAGCACCAATGATAAGGAGCTGAATTATCAAGCTTAGTATTACAACAAATGATTACAAGAAGGAAGATGTTTAGTATCTGAAGAAGTTGTGCATCATTGCAACATTCAATCACATCTAGACGTTGTCATTTGTATTTGTTAACCTGTCCATTGCAACATTCAATCACATCTAGACGTTGTCATTTGTATTTGTTAACCTGTCCATTTTATCTTTGTGAGGTGCAGATTAACCATTGTCTTTAATGGATTGATGTGATTTTGTGTTTGTAGGACACATCTTGAGTATAACATAATCATAGGACTCTTCTTAGTATATGACATACCACATTTCTCTCTTTTTATTGTAAGTGTTTTTTTTTTAATTTTCGGCTATTTATCTAGCATATGCTTATTCTACATGTTTATGAAATATATCTTCTTATAATTTTATCCTTCCGTTGAAAGTCCATATTAGAAAGTCAACTTTTTTTGTGCTTAGACTGCTCCAACTACTAGCAACATTTTTGTGTTTAGAACTGCCTAACAAACCATATCCTTCACCCTCACATATTTTTCACATTCTAAGCAACGGCAGTGGCTTCCCAATTACCACTTGACACCTTGGATCACTGATAAAATCATTATCTCCACTAACAAAGAAGTAGTTGGTTGTTGGTAACAGGAATGTACTATCTAAATAAAAGATAAGAAAATTCAACATTTATCTGCTAAGTTGTCCAGTTTGTTGATGGCTTTGAGTCCGTGGTAATTGATCTTATTTTTTTGGTATAGGAGCACATAACTTCCATTTTTGTAGCTAGCTTGGATTGTCTTGCTCAAATTATATCCTCCATACACTACGCATAACATAAAATTTTAAACTCCACAAGTTCTCTTTACAATACACAATAGGGGTGTGCAAAATTTTCGGTATTTTCGGGATTTAAGGTATACCGAACCGGACCGAACCGACTGATTCGGTACAAATAAATCGGTTCGGTACAAATAAACCAGTTCGGTATATGCAAGTCTAAACCAATTTTCGGTACTGGTTCCGGTTAGCTACTTTGCATGTTCGGTATATACCGAACCGTACCGATTGTACCGGTTACCAAAAACAAGGGCAACCCTAGCTAAACCCAATCAGAAGAATAAGAAGGCCAATCCAATCTCTTTCTTAGGACTTTCATGCCAAGCCTTATGAAATTAACTTAAAGTCTTCCCTATTTATAAAACAAATGTAAGACTAAAGAAGACATATTAGACAATATGAGACTTATTGTATGGTCTCCTTTATTTATAAAACAGAGGTAAGACAAGAGAAGACATATTAGACAATGTGGGACTTATAACTTATTAAAAATTTGAAATCTATATTGGCTCCCTTACATGTAGTGGTGGTCATTCATGTGTAAAAGAACTTCGTTGTCTCTAAGTCCCATATTGATTAGATAATAAAAGTTTAAGGAAGTTTTCCTTATAAAAAGACTACCAAGTGAAACAAGGTTTTCAAGTCCCACATTGGTTAATTGGTAAAAGTCTTAAGGAAGTTTTCCTTATAAAAAGACTACTAATTGAAGCCAAAGTTTTCAAGTTCCGTATTAGTTAATTGGTAAAAGTCTAAGGAAGTTTTTCTTATAAAATGACTACCAAGTAAAACTTAATTAAGGGTCTAATATTTAAAAGTTTTTAATTTTGGAAGTAGGCCGGTACAAAGTGGGTAAAAACCGGTACCGAACCGGTAAACCGGTTTGGTATACCGGCTTAACCGGCACCGATATCGCTATTTGATTTTAGGTATATTCAGTATCGGGTTCGGTACGGTTCCGTACGGTTAATTACCGATGAACACCCCTAATACACAATACATGCCATCTGTTAGTTAATATCACTTTCGTTGGTCATTGATCATTGATTTTCTTCTTTTCTTTTAAGTTGAGCTGCACAACGGAGGTAGCTCTCTCATTTGATCAGCATTGAAAGATATATAATAAGCAAGTCTATCTGTAAAATAGTGAATTGATAATAAAATCATGATAATAAATTTGAGAAAATTCTCCTTCTATTAGCTTTAATAAAAAAGATGATTGTTTTAATACAAAAATGAATATTTATAAATAAGATTCTTTTTGTGATCAAAGGAATTGTTTTTATTATATATATATATATATATATATATATTAAATAAAATAATACTTCTGTAAAACTTGTCCTCATCTACTAGTTTTAGAGAATTTTCATGCTTAACCATTATTTAAAAAAAAAAAAATAAGAGTCGACAATTTTGAACAAATTCAAAGGGGTCACCTTTATTATATCTTACTACATCACACTTTCTTTCCTCTAGCTGAGCATTTGCAAAATTATGCCGCAGTACGCTTAGGCCTGATAAAATTAAGTCTAGTCAGATTAGGCTTTTGACCTAAAAAATATAAGGGCTCTTTACAGAAATATACAACAATTAGTAAAAAAATTACAAGAATAGTGTACTAACAAAATAATTACATGCACTAACAAAATAATTACAAAAGGAGTGCATCAAGAATAAACCCATTAAGTCATTATCCCTTAAATTAAGGAGAACTATAACCACCTTATTTACTCATCTTTATTTAATGGCACCCACTATTTATTTTCGGCATCCTCCTTCTTTTTCTACTTTCTCTCACCATTATTTCTGGCATCCTTCCCTCTCTACTCTCTCTCTCCTTCATGTCAAATAACTAAATCAGCAGCAGTGTCGCACGATCACATCGAATAATTCCTTGGTGGAGCTTTTGATGTTGGGTCCCTTGTGAAAAATATATTTGGGTAACTTCTTGGGAACCAAGCAGTTGTTTTGAAAGTATATGATATTATCAACTCTTCTGATCCTCTAATCATGTATGAGCGTGAATATTAAGATGGTGACACCAACAACATAGACAGGAATCACCATGGCATTCCATTCTTTGTGATTAGTTTATTAATTGGATATATGATATATGATGCTGTGCCCGCGGCGGATTCGTTGTAGGCTCCGGGAACGCCTTGGTAAGCGACACAAAGTGTTGAGCCGTGCATCGGCGCCGGGGAAAGTTCAACAACTGTGAGAACTACCTCACTGGCTAAAATCGCGAGTTTACTCGGACCGAGTCAGTAGAGATGAAGATCTTTGTTGATTTGAATGCATTTTAGTTTTGTATTGTTTTTTTTTGGGAGATTATTTGTTTTGATTGTTGTAAAGAAACTGTGAAAGCAAGAGAAAGTTGGTTTGACTACCAACTGCACTATAAAAAAAATTAATAATAGATTTTTTATAATTAATTGGTAACCCAATAAAACTGATTTGGTTACCTTTGTATGAAGGTTTGGTTACCAACTGTACTATAGGAAAAAAATTTCTATAATAGATTTGTTATAATTAATCGGTAACCCAATAAAATTGAATTGGTTACCTTTGTATGAATGTTTAGCTACCAACTGCACTATGAAAAAAAAAATTATAATAGATTTTTTATAATTAATTGGTAACCCAATAAAACTGATTTGGTTACCTTTGTATGAAGGTTTGGTTACCAACTGTACTATAGAAAAAAAAATCTATAATAGATTTGTTATAATTAATTGCTAACCTAATAAAATTGAATTGGTTACTTTGTATGAATGTTTAGCTACCAAATACAGTATGAAAAAAAATTATAAATAGATTTTTTATAATTAATTGGTAACCCAATAAAAATAATTTGGTTACTTTTGTATGAAGGTTTGGTTACCAACTGTACTATAGAAAAAATTTTCTATAATAGATTTGTTATAATTAATTTGTAACCCAATAAAACTGAATTGGTTACCTTTGTATGAATGTTTAGCTACCAAATGCAGTATGAAAAAAAAATTATAATAGATTTTTTATAATTAATTGGTAACCCAATAAAACTGAATTGGTTACCTTTATATGAATGTTTGGTTACCAACAGCACTACAAAAAAAAAATATATTATAGATTTTTTTATCATTAATTGGTAACCCAATAAAATTTAGTTGGTTACCTTTGTGTGAAGGTTTGGCTACCAACTGCGGTATGAAAAAAAATTATAATAGATTTTTTATAATTAATTGGTAACCCAATAAAACTGAATTGATTACCTTTATATGAATGTTTTGTTACCAACAACACTACGAAAAAAAAATCTATAATAGATTTTCTATCATTAATTTGTAACCCAATAAAACTGAATTGGTTACCTTTGTATGAAGTTCTGGCTGTGACGCCCCCAAACCCATGTACTAGCTACAATGGACTGGTGCTCACTATTCAACCTAAACTTCTTCGGAGTATATAAAGTTTAGACTCACACTATTGGCAACCAGGCAGTTCCCAGGAAAGAGGGGGCCTTCCGCATAAACGACGCGCAGTTAAATAACCACTTTCCTTGACAGAACATTCTAGACATTGTCAATAATGTTAAATCTAAATTAAGAATTCACACATTTAACTAAACATAACTTAGATAGTTTATTGCAAACATCTCCGTCTAGTCCCAAGGTTTTTATAACCTTTACAAATACACACATATATAAAATCCTTCAAATTCATTACAAATATTATAAATATTTAATTATTGCATAGCATGCTTCCTATTCATCCATCTTTCCCTTCCCTTTATCCTTGCCCGATCCTTCGGCTTTTTCATGCTTAGCTGCAAATATTAGGTTTAAGCAAGAATGAGCACAAATTGCCCAGCAAGTAATATGAGAGTTTAACATCGAACATCAAGAAAATGGATCATCTACATCTGAGCTTCAATAATTAGAATAAACTTGAGAAGTATTTGATAACAAGAAATAATGAGATTTCAAGTTGTTACCATCGTACTGAGCGGTAATAAATACCTTGAACAAATAAAACCATCAGGACGAATATCAACCACAAAGACCGACAAACATCCTCCGCAGGTACTTTAGGGGATCAACCTATCGTACCATATATTGTGCACATATATAAATTTTTAACGCCTAAGTGCAAATGAGACTATATGCCCGACATCTGTTATCCCTTTTTCAGAGTTGTTCATCTCAATTTTATACCACGAGTCCGCACCAAAGCAATTTGGATTGGTTTGACTTTAAATAACATCTATGATTTGAACGAATTCAATATATCATCGCACATCAATATTGTCTAGCCGGAACAATTGGCTTCGACGCATCTATTCAACAGTTCATAAATATTAAGGATTTTAATAACATAAGAAATTCGATAACGAAACAACGCTTTTAATGTACATAAGTACCATCAATTGAATAGTTTCTAGTTCAACAATAAAGGAGACTTGCACAAAATATAAACTTGTGTAAGTTATAACATCATCATCATAAGAACTTGTACGGAATAATAGTTGCACAAGTTAGGAAACTTACATTTAATGTAGAAATCGAATGAAGTTAGGATACTTGTCTGATATGTCGTCTAAATATAACGTTATTAATTTGTCCTTCAAATGACCTACACATATTATTAAGGTCATCACACCAATTAGTCACATACGTCATATGCCGTCATATTTTAGTCGATAAAACTTTACTCGAATTAATTGTTTTACCTTTACATAAATCAATTTTCTTTATTAAACGTAGTTAACCATTTTATTATTTTCCTTCCTCCTGGCCACACATACTTAGAAATATTCTCCATGTAAAAATAATTTTATTATAATTTTTTTAACTTTATTAAGTATTTTTAAAAGGTGTCATTTCGGTTCAAAATTTAGCAATTTAGCTATAACGAACTTAATTCCAAAAATTCCCAAATTTGGTCAGTATCTTAATCATATTAAAGTATACTTTCAGTTAAAATTTCATAACCATCTGAGTTATAGAACTAAAGTTATAGCAGTTTTCGTCGAGAAAACCCTAATATTAAATTGGTCATATCTCACTCATCCGAAGTCGGATTACGTTCATCTTTGGACAGGAGATTTGTTATACCATATAGTTTCATTACCCAAAAGAGCTTAATTTTTCTCATGAGTTAAGTGGACAAAACTGTCCACGAAAAAAAATGGGCAGCAAGCTTTTACCGATTTTCTAGTTTTTCCTGTTTTAGTAGAAATTTCATCATAAATAACTTACAATGTATTTTCTGGAAATTCCAGTTGGAGGGGTTAGGGAACTCATATATCTATCACCACAAATTGACCACACTCAAAAATTTGAAATATAATGAGAGTTATGGTTGTTCAAATTTCAGTTTCTGTTTTTAGGAAAAACTGATTTTATCTTCTTTGTTGCAACTTTGGTTCTACAACTATTTTTCATCGTCTAAGTTATTTAACATCAATATCTAACATATTTACATATATATGAGTATGATACATTTTATATACATATATCCAAGACCTTTACAAGAAAATTGAATATAGAAAGGTTTTAGGTACTACCTTCACTTAGTTGGTAGAACTTCCTCCTCTTGCTCCTAACATTTCCCTCCAAGCTCTTAAACTCTCTCTTTCTCTTATCTCTAACTTAGTTTTCTGAAAATGAAGTAATGTAATGCAAGTATTCTTGGTGCTGGCTATTTATAGACCCAAATGAAAGAATTGCAAGTAGCTCCTCCTTTTTTGGTTTTCATTTACGGTCTACTCCCTTATCTTTTCATCTTCTCTCATTTGTCCTAACTATTTACTCTAGTCATTCAATCAATTAAGCTAGGATTTAGGGTAGTCAATCTAGGAAATCATGATCCTCATTTTCCTCATTTTCCTCCTTTTCTTCCCACTATGTCTCCCACTATGTCTCCCATCATCTCTTTTTCTTTTTCTTTTTTAACTTATTTCTTACATCATTAATGCATCACCACTTCTAGAAGTTGGATCAAGGACTTGGGCTTGGCTTTTTGGGCTCCTTGCAAGATTTATTAGGGCTTGTATTGGACTCATGCTTGGGTTATTTTAATTCTTTCTTGGACTCTCCCAATTAACATTTAACTTGGGCTTGTCAACTAGGTTTAATTCCTTAACTATTTTGCCCCATTAGTAATTTACTTGCATAATTAATTTGGGCTCTCTCTTACATTGCCATACAAGGCTAGTAACCAAGCTTTATTAGTTAATAACCTAAACTTTAATTCTCTTAACACTTAATCAACTTGATTAAATTATTATTTTTTTATTCCTTAGTTAGTTCAAACTAATTAAATTAATTAGTCTTGTCTAACTATTAACTTGCATCTCTCATCACTTAAATAAATATATTACACATATATTTATTCTTTTATAATATTTGCATAAAAATTTAAACAAACTTCATTTCATTAATAACTATACATAACCTTATTTACAATACTACATGATTTTCTCGGTTATTACACCGGCTACCAACTGCAGTACGAAAAAAATTGGTAACCAATAAAATCATATTTAAAAAAACTAAAATGGTTACTTTTGTATAAAGGTTGTGCTACCAACTGCACCATATTGAAAATAATTTTATTTAGAAAAGGTTATTTATAAGTAACTGTAACATATTCAAGTTAGTTTTTTTTTTACCCACAAAAACTAAAATGATTACCGTTGAATAAAAATTTGGCTACCAAGTACACCATATTCAAAAATAATTTTATTTTTAAAAAGTAATTTAGGTAAAATATTAATTAATATACATGTGTATAGTGTGTGTTTGTGTGTGTGTGTATATATATATATATATATATATATAGTGGTACTCCATATCCACGCCCAGAAAATACGGAAAAAGTGGCGCAAGAAAAATGATATGCGGAAAAAGTGGCATCATAAATCGGTAATTCAAATTTTGAATAAAGGAATTTGAAATTTGAAACCAACTACCCATTAAATCACATAACTAAATTAAAGGAATAACAATGCACTAATTTATAAATTAAAAATTGAAGATGCACTAATTTTGTAAATATTTTATGTATGCACTTTTGTTGTAATATTTTTTTAAAAATATACTAGTAAGTGTAATTCTCCCAAATATAAACGATTCATGTTTTAGGTTTAGCTGCATACTTGCAGGCCAACAAATTGTCTTTTATGCTTTTCATAAATTTATTTTTGCTCTTATTTTACTTTAAAAAAATATAAAAATAAAATAAAAGTAAAGTTTAAAATCTGAAAATTTGAGGCCTAAAGTAGGCCGGACTTTTTCCGACTTTTTTCAAGCTATACACAACACCTTCGAATTTCAGTCTTTTCGTGCACCCCTACCTCAAAAAAACTAGACAAAATAAATAAAATAAACAAAAGATTTTCTCTCGAATTACGATTGTAATGCATATAATTGTATAAATTATAAAATTAGTTCACTGTATTAATATTGTGTGAGTTTGGGAAGAGAAAAAAAAAAGAAAATTTAAAACTTTTGTGAGAAAAGAATGAAGGAAAAGAAATTTACTTTCCTTCCTTGTGTTTGTTAGTTTTGGGGGAAAAAAATTAACTTAAAATAGTATATTACTATTTCACCCTTATGAGATTAAATTTCAAAAATTATTAAGAGTAGTTTTGGTATTTTAGTTCGAAAGCTAAGTCTTTAACAAATTTCCTTTCAAATATTTCTAACTTCGAAAGGATATTTTTTTTTTAAAATTCTTTTCTACTCTTCTCTTCTCTTCACTAAAAACTCACAAATAAGTGATTTTTATTATCATCTCTAAATTTTCTTTCTTCTACTTTCTTTTCTTTCCATTGTGAAACTCACAACTACAATATAAATACTTCGTAAAATTATTACGGAAAATGATATATTATGAATGTTTATTGTCGACGCCGGTTTCTCGCTTCAATATGCGATTGTTTGTCCTTTTCCGATTTTAGCCTTTTGATTAGGTATTTTGGGGAAAGGGTCGGCTTTGATGTCGACGGGGTTTTGAAAGATCATTTTTATGATGAGCCAATTAACCAGAGTCGCCAGTTGGTATATTTGAAATGGATGTACCAACTCATCTGAATTTTCGTTTTTTATAAATCGCTGGCTCATATGTGACTCCGAATTAATTGGTCTGCGAACCGAGATTCATAGAGTTCGGGGGCTTGCTTAAGTGAGGGGAAGGTGTTAGGCACCCCTCGACTTCCGTGAAACACGATTACCGCAATCTTGATGCTTTTCCTATCCTTTAATTCATGAAATGTGTGTGTGTGCGCGTGCGTGTGTGTGTGTGTGTGCTTATGTGAATGTTGTGGTGAGTTTGTATGAAAGAATCATTTGGATTTTAGGGAAAATCGTGTTTTACTTTGAGAATGCTTCGGAATGTCTTTTCGGCATACACGAGAAAGCTTTATGAGAAAGGTTTGATTTTAATTGTCAAAATTATGAGATTTTCGTTAGGTGTCGTTTTGACAAAACAAGGGTTTTAAACCTTCGTCAAAATAGGAATCGAGATCTATACGTTGCTTTCATAAAATGATGGGCAATTTCTAGGATCTCTTTAACCCTATGCACAACGGTTTAATAAAACGCCATTTATTTATAAAATCATTTTGTGTGACGTTTGAAAACGAATTTCTTTAACTTTCTCGTTTACATAGAAATCGACATTCATTAGCACTTCTCATTTTTAAGCCTCGTGATGCTAATAACCTAGTTTGATTGATTTTATGAAAATCTTCATTGTTTAGCTTTGAAATCAATTTCGTCTCATAAATCAAATCAAGCATTAAAATGCGTTGGGGCTATTCATGGGCATGTAAGCCATCAAAATAAACCCCAAACGCCTACGATCACAAATTTCACTATTTCGGGGCCTTAAACACGATTCTCGCCTTGGCGTCGTTTTAAGGCCCGACGATTACATATTTACAATGAAAGGTACATCGAATTTATTACATATATCAAACGATGTCCATCATCGGATTTGGACCACGGGGTCGCGCTCCTAGGCTCACATCCAAAATCGCTACACACCCACAAGATCCTAAAAATAGCAATCTAAACAATCTATGCACAATACATCATTATAGCAATTTAAAATAAATCATCACATGGATATCATCGAACCATTAGGAAGAATTTCGTTCCATTTGGAACCCTCACTAATAATCCTCAATCCATGGATTCACCATAATATACAAGAAATATTACATTTAGTAGAATCCAAACAACAAAAGCTTAACAAAAATGATATGACAAAATGCTATAAAACAAAGAATTTTCACCTTGCAAATGACACCACAATGCTTATAAACTTTGTAGATTAATTGGTAGAATTTATATGTGATATAATCTCACCAAAGGGGTACAAATCCTCACTATTTTCTCTCTTTATTCTCCATTTTCTTCTATTTTTTCTCTCCTTCCCGAGCTGCTGCCGCGCCTCCTTTTCTTTCTCTCCTAACTCTCCTGGATGAAATGAAGAAACTGAGCCGAAATAGGCTGGATTAGGGCAGCCGCAGATAGATCCGCGGCTGGCCGCAGATAGATCCGCGGCTGGCCTCGGTTTCTCCGCGCCCGCCGCCGCGCACTTCAGCCGTCTTGCGCACTACCATTATTTTAATCTTTTGGCCGCAGATTGATCCGCGGCTGGGTGGGCTAATTTTCTCGATTTTCGTGCCACACCTCATTTCTCGTGTCGGATCATCGGTTTCTGCTGAAAGGCCTGCATTTTGTAGTCCGGGAATCATTGGGAGACGTGCCACATCATTCGGGCATGCTCATTTCGGACGGCCCTGATCGCAAGTCGTCGTGGTGGCTCTGAGTGTTCGCATTTATGTCCACCCTCCGTCTCGCAGGTCGGTCCAATGGACGAATTTGCCCTCCTGTCATGGTCAGTATAGGAAGTGCAAAATTTGGGTGTCTACAGCTGCCCCTCTTTATCATGTTTATGAAATGTTAAATGAAATGAACATGATAAAGAAGTAGACACACGATGCATGAATGACAGTGCATAAGAATGACAGTGCATACATGATACAACACATACAACTTATGATGCAACGCAAGATGTAATGTCTGCAAAACATTCGTAAGAGTGTCAATGCATCAATCCCTGACCTGTCGCTCGTCTCGTAATCGCCGGGTCTCGTATCCGGTCGATTGTCCTGCGAATGCCGGGTCTCATATCCGGTCACCCCTCTCGTAATCACCTTATTCCATCCCATTGTCATCAAAGGAAGTTATTATCCTTACTAGCTTTGAAGGGCATCCTTGGAATTCGTCCTCGCACATCGTTCTTGGCAACCATTGCTTTTGACTCGGATAGGCTAGGACCTTGACACCTAACCTGCATGGATCACGTACAGAATTATCACTTATTCAATGCATGTGACACAACATTTAAAATGAAAAATGACCCCTGTACAGTCTTTTGATACGATTCTACAGGTGTCACCGCTTGTCGGAGCCGGTTTTCGTCGCCGGACATCCATCTCGTAATCGCCGGTTATCGTCGCCGGTCAATTGTCTTGTCAGGGCCGGGTATCGTCGCCGGTCACCCATCTCGTAACCCCCGGTTATCGTCGCCGGTTGGTTATCTTGTCGGAGCCGGTTATCGTCGCCGGACATCCATCTCGTAATCGCCGGTTATCGTCGCCGGTCGATTGTCTCGTCAGGGCCGCGTATCGTCGCCGGTCACCCATCTCGTAACCCTCGGTTATCGTCGCCGGTTGGTTATCTTGTCGGAGCCGGTTTTCGTCGCCGGACATCCATCTCGTAATCGCCGGTTATCGTCGCCGGTTGGTTATCTTGTCGGAGCCGGTTATCGTCGCCGGACATCCATCTCGTGATCGCCGGTTATCGTCGCCGGTCGATCGTCATGTCGGGGCCGGGTATCGTCGCCGGTCACCCATCTCGTAACCTCCGGTTATCGTTGCCGGTTGGTTATCTTGTCGGAGCCGGTTTTCGTCGCCGGACATCCATCTCGTGATCGCCGGTTATCGTCGCCGGTCGATCGTCATGTCGGGGCCGGGTATCGTCGCCGGTCACCCATCTCGTAACCCCCGGTTATCGTTGCCGGTTGGTTATCTTGTCGGAGCCGGTTTTCGTCGCCGGACATCCATCTCGTAATCGCCGGTTATCGTCGCCGGTCGATTGTCTTGTTGGGGCCGGTTTTCGTCGTCGGTCACCCATCTCGTAACCCCCGGGTATCGTCGCCGGTTGGTTATCTTGTCGGAGCCGGTTTTCATCGCCGGACATCCATCTCGTAATCGCCGGTTATCGTCGCCGGTCGATCTTCTCGTCGGGGCCGGTTTTCGTCGCCGGACACCCATCTCGTAACCCCCGGTTATCGTCGCCGGTTGGTTATCTTGTCGGAGCCGGTTTTCGTCGCCGGACATCCATCTCGTAATCGCCGGTTATCGTCGCCGGTCGATCTTCTCGTCGGGGCCGGTTTTCGTCGCCGGACACCCATCTCGTAACCCCCGGTTATCGTCGCCGGTTGGTTATCTTGTCGGAGCCGGTTTTCGTCGCCGGACATCCAAATCGTAATCACCGGTTATCGTTGCCGGTCGATTGTCTCGTCGGGGCCGGGTATCGTCGCCGGTCACCCATCTCGTAACCCCCGGTTATCGTCGCCGGTTGGTTATCTTGTCGGAGCCGGTTTTCGTCGCCGGACATCCATCTCGTAATCGCCGGTTATCGTCGCCGGTCGATTGTCTCGTCGGGGCCGGGTATCGTCGCCGGTCACCCATCTCGTAACCCCCGGGTATCGTCGCCGGTTGGTTATCTTGTCGGAGCCGGTTTTCGTCGCCGGACATCCATCTCGTGATCGCCGGTTATCGTCGCCGGTCGATTGTCTCGTCAGGGCCGGGTATCGTCGCCGGTCACCCATCTCGTAACCCCCGGTTATCGTCGCCGGTTGGTTATCTTGTCGGAGCCGGTTTTCGTCGCCGGACATCCATCTCGTAATCGCCGGTTATCGTCGCCGATCGATTGTCTCGTCGGGGCCGGGTATCGTCGCCGGTCACCCATCTCGTAACCCCCGGTTATCGTCGCCGGTTGGTTATCTTGTCGGAGCCGGTTTTCGTCGCCGGACATCCATATCGTAATCGCCGGTTATCGTCGCCGGTCGATTGTCTCGTCGGGGCCGGGTATCGTCGCCGGTCACCCATCTCGTAACCCCCGGTTATCGTCGCCGGTTGGTTATCTTGTCGGAGCCGGTTTTCGTCGCCGGACATCCATCTCGTAATCGCCGGTTATCGTCGCCGGTCGATTGTCTTGTCGGGGCCAGTTTTCGTCTCCGGACACCCATCTCGTAACCCCCGATTATCGTCGCCGGTTGGTTATCTTGGATCTCAGCCCTTCCCAGGGTTTGTTGTTTTTTGTCTTTTTTCTTTTTGTGGATATCAGCCCTTCCCAGGGTTGCTCACCATCTTGTCGTGGTTCGCGTGGATCTCAGCCCTTCCCAGGGTTTGTTGTTTTTTGTCTTTTTCTTTTTGTGGATATCAGCCCTTCCCAGGGGTGCTCACCATCTTTGTTGTGGTTCGCGTGGATCTCAGCCCTTCCCAGGGTTTGTTGTTTTTTGTCTTTTTCTTTTTGTGGATATCAGCCCTTCCCAGGGGTGCTCACCATCTTGTTGTGGTTCGCGTGGATCTCAGCCCTTCCCAGGGTTTGTTATTTTTTGTCTTTTTTCTTTTTGTGGATATCAGCCCTTCCCAGGGGTGCTCACCATCTTGTTGTGGTTCGCGTGGATCTCAGCCCTTCCCAGGGTTTGTTGTTTTTTGTCTTTTTTCTTTTTGTGGATATCAGCCTTTCCCAAGGGTGCTCACCATCTTTGTTGTGGTTCGCGTGGATCTCAGCCCTTCCCAGGGTTTGTTGTTTTTTGTCTTTTTTCTTTTTGTGGATATCAGCCCTTCCCAGGGGTGCTCACCATCTTTGTCGTGGTTCGCTTGGATCTCAGCCATTCCCAGGGTTTGTTGATTGGTTTTGAGTGATTTTTTTTTTTTTTTTTTTTTTTAATGGGATGGGTGATCGGCTTCATGTCCTGGATCTCCCACCAACATCGTCCACGTACCATGCCGCAAAAGCCATCACTCTGATCATTTGTGAGGTTGAAAGCGACGTGCTTGTACTTTCCTGAATATTTTTCATTTTGATCGTACCTGCATGCATGAAAAATATGTTATGCATGATCTGGAAGATATGTTATGGACAGATGCATGTGCACAACATATGTTTAGATAGAAATGACCCATGTTCAGTCAAATGATACAATTCGACAGTCGTCGTTGCTTGCCAACATTTGATTGGATCACGCCTCTTCGTGAAGTGTAGCTTCTAGACTTCAACATCGATTTTGTACTCTGCCTGTTCTTGGTCGTCTTCATTTGAGGCATTCTGTTTCGCTCTCTGTGATGATCGACAGGTACGTTGGGCTCCTTGGCCTTTTGATCATTTCTGATGGCCGATATGTTGTTGTCCCGCATTATATCATCCTCGTATATGCTCATGCACGGGGATCATTTGGATGTCGAGGCAGTGATAGTCAGGATTGGGGAGATGCCCAATGACGAGGAGTTCTGTGCAGCCTCGACTTCCTTCCATTTCACGATTCTTACCTGCTTCTGCCTTGGCGCGTGTCGCTACCAAGAATTTCTATTGAAAACTCACGATGTTGACCGTGCTGAGTTATCCACAGCTCTGCAAGATCCTGCATATCAGATGACTAACAAATGCCAAAACTTGAAGGCTCGAGTCGTTGGTGTTAGTTCAACACAAAGATATTATAATCTCAACAAAAATGCAGTTAAAGCACATTTATTCTTTATTTTTTATTTTTTATTCTTTTTTATTTTTATTTTTTGTGTTTTTTTTTTCTATTCTTTTTATTATTCTTTTTTTTCCTCGCGAGTTGATGATTTTCCATTTGACGAGTTATGAAATCGTAAGAACACCTTCAAGCATTCATGGTCATTGTACGTGAGTAAGGTCGGATTCAAAAGAACTACCTTCCCTCGTCAAAGGTATTCTGTCTCCATTCTCGACAACGTCCTTAGCAGGATTGACGTCATATGACAAATGCACTATGCGGTGCAGCACTCAGTAGGGGTTTCTCTTCCATGACTTTTTGTTTAAGGCCGAGAGGTTTTTTTCCATATTATCTTTTCTTTTTATCAGCCCACTTCACTTGTCTCGTTTTCTTAGGCTATCCAAAGTTACCCATTTAATGAGTTTTGGACCAATGACTCCCGAACCAGACGGTTTTGGGGCATTAGGTGTGCAGACACCCCTTCGGATTTATTTACTCGAGTAACAAAGGCCACGGTTCGAGACAAGCTGGTGGTCTGCACCATTCATTCTTTGCTTGACCTTGCGCAAGATTCGCTTTCTTAGGCTTGAGTTACCCATGTAGCGAGTGTTAGGCCGGTGACTCCCAAACCAGACGGCTTTAGGGCACCAGATGTAGAGACACCCCTTGGGCTTAATTACTCGAGTAGCTCATGCCACGATTCGAATCTGCTCGGGCCTCCTCTACTGTAATGCTCGTTTTCTTAGGCTCTGAGTTACCCATGTAACGAGTGTTGGGCCAGCGACTCCCAAACCAGATGGCTTTAGGGCACCAGGTGTAGAGACACCCCTCGGGCTTAATTACTCGAATAACCCAGGCCACGATTCGAGACATTAGCTTGATAATCATTTACCGTCTGACTTCTTGATATTAGCTTGATAATCATTGACTGTCTGACTACGTGTTAATTGCCATCAACGTCGTCATAGTTCTATACCTCATAACTGAAAGTTTGTGCAATGCCAAGTGAAGACTGTCACATGAGGTCGATTCTGTCGCAAACGTTGCTTTGAATTAAGGCCTTGTACCTGATCAAAAGGTTGAATAGCCTTCTTCGTCTAATCATACTCACGATCGTGCTCCACGGTTGCTTGTCAGAATTAATCCGATTCCCATCAAGTCAAATAGAATCCCCTTTCACGCGGGTCATTTGTCTCCCGGGAAAATTATGCTTGACAAATGCGAGATGATCGTACCGTTGAAGATTGAAATGACACGAGGTAGCATTTGATGATGCTAGTGCATGTTGAGGGGATTGTTGCATGGGTGCCAATTTGCACGTCATCATTTTCTGGGTAGTTGACAAATGCCCCAGTGTTAAGTTGCTTTTCTTGTGATCTCCCTCGTACTGATTGCATCGGCATCTCGCTGGGCTGACAAAAGATCCGGTCCCTTGACTTGTTGAAAGGTTTGGGGGATTTTTGATTTTTTTTTTTATTCTTTTTTTTTGTTTTTTTTTTTTTTTTTTTTCGTGACGGCTCCCTTTAATTTAGAGCGAAATTCCCCATAGCTTCGTCTTGGCAGGGCGCGATCCTTTTGAGAACTAAATCGTTTTATTTTGAATTTCCGGGATCCTGCCCTCTTGTCGTATGCCCGGGAGATGCATAAGGGGCTGCCCCTGCAAATGTGCGAACTGAGGTTCGACAGGCAAACAGGGTGAGCGACAATAAATTCGGCCATCCCCGATGATTGGCGGACATTCTTCCCATGATCGTCTTTGTGTTTTATTCGCAGCCCCTACTGCCCCATTCATTTTGGGCTGGTAAATGACTGAATCAAAATGTTTGATCTTGAATTTGTCATATATCTCCTCCTTAAGGGCATCGTTCAGATTTCTTTAGTCGATGCGGCCCTTACTTCTCCTCCAGGCTGTGATACTAGGATTCTGTCGGAAAGCCATTCAGGGTAAATAGACACCGTGATGATTCCTGCTTTAAACCGCTTGACAATCTCGTCCTTTATTTTCATCCCTCCATTCAGGCTTCAATGTTCTCAACTTTTGCTTAATTGGTCGGAACCCTCCTTGATGGGCAGTCGATGTCCTATACCGTCTGTGGACAATCCAATCACGTCGCCACGGGACCAAGCGAACATATCTCCATACAGGCTCAACAACTCGGCCATTTTTTTATTTTTATTTATTTATTTATTTTTTTTTTAATATCGAATCTGCCCCTACTCCGGGCTCTTTGTGATCGTTAGGGGTTCTGATGTTTGATGGCGATGGTTTGGTCTAAGTCGGGTTTGGGTTTATTCCTCGACCCCTCCCTTGATCTCGTCAGGCGTATTGTCGATATCTGCCTCGTCCTGCTCAATCCCCATCAGATCGAACTCTAGCTTTATACCAAAATCGTGATCCTCCTTCAAATTTGTCCTATTGCTTGTTAGGCTAGAGTGCCTCAATTCGGGGTACCTGACATAAAACAAAAATGCTTGTTATATATATAAAACATTTCAGCACCTGATCCTCTTTTTGGATAACCTGACAAAATGACATGAGCGTGCCGGGATTTGAAATAAAACTCAGAATTTTAAAACCCATTGATCTTCTACTGGCAGGGATTCACTGTCATGCTCCTGGATTTACCCCCTTCCTGGATATCACCCGCTGCACGGTCCAATTGGCTACGGTGAGGTCAAGCAATGGAGCTCATTAGGAGGTGCATGGATCGCATTGGCATAGATCTGGCGTTGATGGCATTTCCTAACATGAGCATCGCAGTCAGTTTTCATGGTTAGCCAGTAGTGATCCGTTCACATGATTTTCTTTGCCAAAAATATTCTGCTCATATGGGTTCTGCACACATCGCCATGTACTTCGTTCATTTGTCTGTGGGCTTCTTCGGCTTCCAGATATCTCAGCAGTCCCGTAGCTAGGTCCCATTTATGCCCTTTGGTGCTGTATATTCCCATGGCCCGCCGTATGACCAATTTGAGTCTCCCACTACTGTCATCTTTTTGATTCCCATTCCCAGAGCTAATCTCAGTCCTAGGATGAATCCCTCGTATTCGGCCGTATTGCTGGAGTGGCAGAACTGTAATTTCATGGCTATCGGCCTCTGCCATTTGGATGGATGGAGTATGGACTTTACGGCCTCTTAGTTGGGTCATAGGGCAATCTCGCAAAACAAACAAGGGTCGTAGTTTAGTACTGTGCCAGTTACAAGTTGGCAGATGCATGTCAACACTGATGCATGATTATTATTTTTTATTTATTTATTTTTTTCTTTTTCTTTTTCTTTTTCCCCTTTTTTTGTGGTCGAATATGCCCCTACTCCGGGTTCTTTGTGATCGTTATGCCATGCTTTCACGGTTCTCTTAATCTCATCCTGCAAAACAAGGTCAGTGTTTGATGACAGGGTAGTATTTAGAAATTTTTAGAAAACCATGGTACGTGGCACGGATTGCCTTCCTGCAAAACCATGTCAGTATTCTCTTTATATGTGCAGGTGATGTAATCACATGATACAGGACATATTTATTGCGATGATGCCGGTATGACAGTTATATGCCATTTACATGACATTTATTTATTCGACTGAATGATAAAAGGGCATGAAGAAGCTTCCCTTTCGTTAGGTTTATCAGAGGCTGACCTACCCTAGGGTTACTCTCGCGGGCTTTTCGGCATGAAGGTTCCCAAATCTTCGCAATCTACTCGTCTGAGCCCTTTCGATTGGAGCGGATTTGAGTGGTGCGTTTCCTGAGCCATCTCCGGGGAGCAGCCCCATCGAGTCCAGTAATAAGCAACCGACGGGTTCGCCTCAGGAGGAGGTACTCTCTCAACATACATTCACATTCATCGTCCTCACCGTATGAAAATGATTACTTTGAAGTAAAGCAAACCCATTCAATCATTCATTCATTGGACAACAACACATATTCACACAACAATAAAAAGAAGTCAAAATGTCGCATGCACATACACATTTATAAATTTTAAAGGATAGGATAGCATCAAGACTTGACGCGGCTTAAGCCCTCTAATGTTCCCCAGCAGAGTCGCCAGCTGTCGACGCCGGTTTCTCGCTTCAATATGCGATTGTTTGTCCTTTTCCGATTTTAGCCTTTTGATTAGGTATTTTGGGGAAAGGGTCGGCTTTGATGTCGACGGGGTTTTGAAAGATCATTTTTATGATGAGCCAATTAACCAGAGTCGCCAGTTGGTATATTTGAAATGGATGTACCAACTCATCTGAATTTTCGTTTTTTATAAATCGCTGGCTCATATGTGACTCCGAATTAATTGGTCTGCGAACCGAGATTCATAGAGTTCGGGGGCTTGCTTAAGTGAGGGGAAGGTGTTAGGCACCCCTCGACTTCCGTGAAACACGATTACCGCAATCTTGATGCTTTTCCTATCCTTTAATTCATGAAATGTGTGTGTGTGCGCGTGCGTGTGTGTGTGTGTGTGCTTATGTGAATGTTGTGGTGAGTTTGTATGAAAGAATCATTTGGATTTTAGGGAAAATCGTGTTTTACTTTGAGAATGCTTCGGAATGTCTTTTCGGCATACACGAGAAAGCTTTATGAGAAAGGTTTGATTTTAATTGTCAAAATTATGAGATTTTCGTTAGGTGTCGTTTTGACAAAACAAGGGTTTTAAACCTTCGTCAAAATAGGAATCGAGATCTATACGTTGCTTTCATAAAATGATGGGCAATTTCTAGGATCTCTTTAACCCTATGCACAACGGTTTAATAAAACGCCATTTATTTATAAAATCATTTTGTGTGACGTTTGAAAACGAATTTCTTTAACTTTCTCGTTTACATAGAAATCGACATTCATTAGCACTTCTCATTTTTAAGCCTCGTGATGCTAATAACCTAGTTTGATTGATTTTATGAAAATCTTCATTGTTTAGCTTTGAAATCAATTTCGTCTCATAAATCAAATCAAGCATTAAAATGCGTTGGGGCTATTCATGGGCATGTAAGCCATCAAAATAAACCCCAAACGCCTACGATCACAAATTTCACTATTTCGGGGCCTTAAACACGATTCTCGCCTTGGCGTCGTTTTAAGGCCCGACGATTACATATTTACAATGAAAGGTACATCGAATTTATTACATATATCAAACGATGTCCATCATCGGATTTGGACCACGGGGTCGCGCTCCTAGGCTCACATCCAAAATCGCTACACACCCACAAGATCCTAAAAATAGCAATCTAAACAATCTATGCACAATACATCATTATAGCAATTTAAAATAAATCATCACATGGATATCATCGAACCATTAGGAAGAATTTCGTTCCATTTGGAACCCTCACTAATAATCCTCAATCCATGGATTCACCATAATATACAAGAAATATTACATTTAGTAGAATCCAAACAACAAAAGCTTAACAAAAATGATATAACAAAATGCTACAAAACAAAGAATTTTCACCTTGCAAATGACACCACAATGCTTATAAACTTTGTAGATTAATTGGTAGAATTTATATGTGATATAATCTCACCAAAGGGGTACAAATCCTCACTATTTTCTCTCTTTATTCTCCATTTTCTTCTATTTTTTCTCTCCTTCCCGAGCTGCTGCCGCGCCTCCTTTTCTTTCTCTCCTAACTCTCCTGGATGAAATGAAGAAACTGAGCTGAAATAGGCTGGATTAGGGCAGCCGCAGATAGATCCGCGGCTGGCCGCAGATAGATCCGCGGCTGGCCTCGGTTTCTCCGCGCCCGCCGCCGCGCACTTCAGCCGTCTTGCGCACTACCATTATTTTAATCTTTTGGCCGCAGATTGATCCGCGGCTGGGTGGGCTAATTTTCTCGATTTTCGTGCCACACCTCATTTCTCGTGTCGGATCATCGGTTTCTGCTGAAAGGCCTGCATTTTGTAGTCCGGGAATCATTGGGAGACGTGCCACATCATTCGGGCATGCTCATTTCGGACGGCCCTGATCGCAAGTCGTCGTGGTGGCTCTGAGTGTTCGCATTTATGTCCACCCTCCGTCTCGCAGGTCGGTCCAATGGACGAATTTGCCCTCCTGTCATGGTCAGTATAGGAAGTGCAAAATTTGGGTGTCTACATTTATGATGAACTTTTTTGGGAGAGATATGTAATAAATGAGATCTTCTATAATTTTTAATAATTTTATGTATTGATAAGTTTCGTAATTGTAATTCTGCTTAAATTTTTCTCAATATATAACATGACTCAATTATTACTAATTAAATGTATCCATGCAATAAAAATAAGAGTGCAAGATGAGTAAACTATTTGGGCTCGATTCGTACTAGTTCGACTCGAAATATAAATGATTTAAATATAAATAAATTTTAAAGTTCGATAAATTACTCGAATTTTCTCAAATTGTAATTTTTTATTGATATTCATATTATATTCGTTTGAAAAGTTCAAACTGCTTAAGCTCTGTTCGAGATCGTGTTCGACTCGGTAGCTAAACGAGCCTCAATTAAATCTTATTTTATACTCGATAAATTTTGTAAATAAAATCTGAATAACTTAATGCCCAACTCAACTCGGTTTTATTTACGCCTTTAATAAAAAAAATAGTAATATATATATATATCATTTTAAAACCCTTAAATAAATAAATAATAATATATATCATTTTTAAACAAAGAGAAAAATGAAAAAACAAATACCGAAAGAACGAAATATATGACACCGAAATCTGAAGGGCATCACACTGAGGCAGAAAGAGAGAGAGAAAATGGCGAGTAGTCTCGCAAACAGAGTAGGAGCTTCAATGGAGAAGACGAATAGTTTGTTGAGGGTATCATTCAACTTCTTTAGAAACTTGAGTACTGCTACAAACCCTACGACAGCTGCTTCAACGACGGATGCGGCAGCGGCTAAGAAGCCGAAGAGGAAGAAGAAGAATTTGTTTGAGGTAGCTCAGTTTTTGCCCAATTGGGGAATTGGTTATCATATGGCTAAAACTCACTGGACCGGCCTCTCCTATCAGATCACCAAGCTCAATCTCTATAAAGTCTCTCTTCCTCTCTCCCCTGTTATTATGTATACATATATTTTAGGGTTTAACGGGTTCAGAAATTTTTGCAGGATGGCAAGCACGGGAAGGCTTGGGGAATCGTTCACAAAGAGGGTGTGTTTTCAGTATTTATGCTATTTTTGGTTTCTAAGATGAGTTAATTATATTTTTTCAATATCTGTATTTTTCGAGCTACACTGTTGTTTAGGGGTTAAGATTAAAAGAGTCCTTCTCTATTATGTCAAATTTCTAATAATTAGGCGTCAAGAATTCTTTTTTAGTCGTATTTAGTATTGACTTGTACTATATAGTAGTTTTTTTTTTCTCTCTTGTTGTTGAATGGGCGTACTGGGGTTTCATTACAACAATGCTAGCAAATATAGAGTAGTTATGCTGTTTAGAAATAGTATTATAACATAGGATTTGTGGAACTAATTAGGTAATGGAAGAATTTGTATATTTTTAATTGCTGCCTACGACTTAAAAAAACCAGAAGAGTTACTTCATATTCCTTATGCTTCAGCATTTTTAATTCGTAAATTGAGTATAATACATTTTTCTATAAAGTGGCAGCATTTTGCATGACTTTATCGAATTCTCTCAAATTAGATTGAGTTGGTCCATTCTCATAAAATACCAAAAATTGAAATTATATCGTATTACTTTTAGCAGGTTCTTTTGAATTTCTTAATCAGAAGTCTATTTGTTGATTTTAGCTTTTCCAAACTCATCTGATAGGCTAGTTTGAAGAAGCACTTGAGGTTAAACTAAAAGTGGGGGGAACAAGATAGATAATTGTACACTGAATGTTGAGCCGATTCAGCTAAGGAGCCTTCAGAGATTGAAAACATTCCTGAGTAAACATATACTTACCAAAAATTATCTTTCATTTATAAATTTCCAACCTCTAACACTGCTGTTTTGTACTGTTTCTGATTTAGTACTGTGCAAAGCCATTTCCCTCTTAATTTCTACCAAGTTATTTTGACAGTGCGCGCGCGAAGTATCTTTATGAAATTTTTAAATTTTTTTTTAATAAATTGATGAAGCCGTGTGATATTATGTGGGTTTTTTCTTATATAGTAATCTTGCATAGTGGCTCTGTTTTAGAGTAATTGATGGGTAATAACCGAAAGCAAATTATTAGAAGAAATAGATTTAGAGCAGTTGACTAGATTATTACCATTATCACAAAATAAAGTGAAAATTGGCTCTTGAGGTAACATCATGGGTCTATTGTTGCAAATATGATGATGAAGCATTTCTTCTGACTTCAGTAATTTTTACTTTTTACCCGACTTTTTCTTCTATCAATTGGTTTCTGAGGCTTATGTTGTAGTAGATAACTAGGTATTCTTTTGTAGCCTTATACATCCACTAAGTTTTAACAACTAGATTCTTTAATCTATCCTGGAATCGTGTGGTTGGAGACAGCTAAGTAGTCTTCTGCTTTTTCTAATTTTGAAACACAAACCTAATTTCCTGCATAAGTTGCTATTACTTTTTCTGATTTCTTACATTTTATGTTCAACTAGGTTTCTGTCTAAAGTATTTTTCAGGTCATATCTAGGTCTTGCTCGTAGTTGGTTTAAACTTATTTCTTTTTCCTAAATGAATTCGAATTATTAGATGGTGGATATTCAGTTTAAAAGGCATTCTCTTTTTGTTTTTCCTTTTATAGGAGGCACAAGGATTATAAGCATCCAGTGCCTTCTTTATTAAGTTACCCTTAAGGTTGTTAGATGTATAATCCTTTTTTTTTTTTTAAAGAGACACCAATCTAGTATGACAACAGAAAGAAAAAATCGTACTTAAATGGCGCTGAGTGATAACAGATGAGGATTGGAATCTGAGATATATATAAACGTACTATCTTTAGAGGTATATATAGTTGTTGAGGTGTGAGGAAGGCCGTAATTGTTACTTCGGATATGATTTAACAAGGAGCTGACCAGGAAAGATATATATATGTAACTGGTCCAAGTAGTTGGTATTTAGAGATTTTGTTGACTCGAGGTACGTCATAATTCTCAGTGGTTAACTTGTGATGCAACGGTGCTTGTCTAGTAGGAAGACAAATGTAGATACCAGAGGTTGTGGAATGTTGGTTATACAAGAGATTCGGAGTTACTCTAGTAGTATACTATTTTGTTTTCTGTAATAAGTTCATACTGCATCAACAAATGTTCACTGCTCCATTCTTTTATAGGGGAATTTGTGCATGGCTTGTGTTTTTTTGTTTATTTCCATTTTGTTAGCCACGTCTAAATCTTTCTCATTGTTGCAATGTTACCATATACTGATAGAACATATGGTATCTTCTCGGCCCTATTTGAAAATAACTGGTTACTTCATGTGAGTTTTGATGTTATAGGTCATTTGTAGAACGGGCTTCCAGTTTCAAAAAAAGAGTAACATTATTTCAGATGATGTTCTGAGTTTACAGATTAATAATAACTTTGAAATTCCAAAATCTGATATATAGTATTTTAATAGTTTTATTTCTGAACTTAATTCAACTTGTATAGTAATTTGCTATAAATTATAATGGAAGGAATCCAAACTTAATGGCATTCAAATGCTCTTTACTGTTGTGAAGGTTTGCCTGCTGCAGACGCTCCGAGGAAAATAAGCGGGGTTCACAAGCGCTGTTGGAGATACATTCCAAACTCAATAAAAGTAGAAGAAAGCACCCCAAAACCAGAAGTTCAAGCAGCTTGATACTATTTTCTTAATTTTCAACTGCTAGTTAAGCCTGGATCTCTCCCTAGTCTGAAATCCTTCTTTTTTTTCTTCCCGTTTTATTGTTTGGTTGAAGGTTGATGCTATCGATTGGCAAACATTTTAATAGATGGCTTTTCTCTTCAATTTTAGATTTATCTGATGCTTTTGTGTAAAACCTTGCACTTCAGTGCTAGTAATGAGTTTGTAACAAATGGAAAAGATCATAAAGAGGTTCTGCACGTTTTTCTGAGCATTATGGAGTTTCTTTCTTTCCTTTTTTTTTTTAGCTAAATAGCATTATGGAGTTTCAGTTTGATGGGCCTGGAAATTTTGGAATGAGTGAACATTTCAGGAATGGTGACATGATGGGGCAAGATTTTATGGCTAACCATTCAAGTAGGGGTGAATTTTTTGGTCCTAGGAATGTACCTAGTCATATGTGAGTGGGAGATGATTTCGGTTCATTTTCTGTTTCTTGTATGGGGGAATTGCCTGGGGCTGGGGTTTTTCCTGTTGGTGAACCATTTGGAGGCAATAAGTTAAATCATCCACGACTTGGTGAACCTGGATTTAGGAGCAGTTATTCCCTCCATGGATTGCCAACAGATGGTGGTTTTTATACAGTAAGTTTTGTTAACCTTTCTGCTACTTGCGGTGTTTTACTGTTTTTTATTCCTATTATGAACCTTTTGTTGATGCTGTGTGAGCTCTTTTTTTGGCGAAGGGATTTAGAACCTGTAATATTTGGTTGTCCTTTGATTTACTGAGTGTATGATTATAATACTTGATCAAAAAAGTCTGCTGATTATGTTTCTGTTTACATGGATGTTACAGGGCAACTCGGATTCCTTTGATAGATTAAGAAAGAGGATGCCAGCAAGGATGGGGTGGTGCCGCATTTGCAAAGTTGATTGTGAAACAGTGGAAGGCCTGGATTTGCACTCACAAACAAGGGAACACCAGAAGATGACTATGGATATGGTTATTAGCATCAAGCAGCAGAATGCAAAGAGACAGAAGTAAGTTGTTTTTGGATTGTGTAACATTTTTAATTTTAAAAATCTTACACGTTTACTTATCCAGTAGAAAGAGAATAAGAAATCGTTATGCTTTTGCTTTCCTCTTATGTTATAGAACATCCAAAGGTCATTCTTCCATTGAAGAGGGAAGCAGGTCAAGAAATGCTGGTATCAGGGGGCGAGGAAATAAGCCGTGAGTTATGCAACATGGACTAAGGTGTATCAGTCCTAGCGGGTTTGAAGTGGTGTCTCTAGTATTCTTACATTTAGCAATAGGTGATTCACCATTCCATGTCTCTTTTTTGTTTTCGGGGTGGTTTATGCTAGTCTTGTCATTTCAGGTTGCTGCCCTTATTATGATGATGGTTAATTGGTACTGAAGTTTCGGTGGCAGTTAAGTTTGTTTTGTTTATGGTTTTGACTTCCTTTTTTCACATTGGGATAGTTTATGTTAAGCTAGTGTTATTAATTAGAAGATGTGTTGCACTATTATTTACAGAGTTAGTGTTCTTGTTTTTCTTTGTAGAGGGTTTTTTACTTTATTTGTAACTATTCTGCTAGCTGTGAGAATGAAATACATCAAGCTACCTCCAGGAATACTATTTTAAAAAGATGAATATTAAAAATGAAGAGTACTAGAATCGACAATCACTTGATGTATATGATGAATCTACAGGCTTGTGATGTTATAGAGCAACAAACGGAATGCTTAACTTGGTCCACCTCTTTTCTAGATATTGTCAAACTTGCTAACTCCTTAGTTTCTCTGATCATTTGCAAAGCTGTCCCTTTGGTTCCCTTACTTCCTGCAAAGTTTCTATTTTTCTTTAAATTTGATTTTTCGACTCATGTAAGCATTGTGCAATGTTGAATTTCTTCAAATCTTCAATTCTTCCAAGAAGATTTGACTAGGTGCCATCCCTTTTGTGCACAAATCCTTACTTTTTCCAGATTTCGTCAAATCTGTTTCGTAACCTTCTCTTTCTTGTTTTTAATCCAGTGTTTCCTAACCCTTTTGTTTCTCTTCCTTGAGAGCTTCCATTGTCTTGGACGTGTAGTTTTTTCTTTTGAGCTGTGATTTAGTGCAGGGTGAGTGTTTGGTTCCACATGTATTCTCCGTGTGTGGGGTTGCGCCCCTTCCCTTATTAATCTTTTAGCATTTCTCATGATCAAAAGTGACATGTATAACACTGAATTTTTCTATATCAAATTTAGAATCTATAGGATTGGTACTTATGCATCTAGGTTGCAGCATGCTTGGCAATTTCATTAAGGAATGAACGCTCCATGTTGTGCTGAAAAAGTCGCAGTGTAGTTCATGCGACTGTCAGCCTGGAGTGTTGATAACCTTCACCAAAATCCATGCTTTGAGAAGTTGCAATGTAGCGAAACATTAAGCTTAAAGTGGAAGAGGGATGTTCTTATATAAAGAAGGTGGAAGAGGGATGTTCTTACAAAAAGAAAGTCGAAAGAGGGATGTTGGAAACTTAGATGCTGTTGTTAGATGAACACAAGTGCTAAGATGAAATAGTGATAGTTCTTGTTCTGGTTGGCATTAATAGGTTTAGTTGGTTTATATCCCTTGAGCATAAGCTATTTGTGTATGGAGCTTCCAGCACATGAAAACTGTAACTAGAGATAATCTAATGCAATTGTCGAAGTAAAGAGATGTGGAGTATGTGTTGTGCTTTCCCATGCTGTTATTTTGATACATGAATGTAAACTCATAGAATCCGACAAAATGTAGTACTTCTTGGTATGTGTTACTGTGTACTAGCCATTTATGTAGTAACGATCTTCAATTTTTATTTTTAGGCATATTTTTCTTGAGCTTATTTTGAGTTGAAATTGCCTTATTGATATTCAGTTTTACTTATTGATGAAATGAGCAAGTTTGATGGGTTGGATAAATGTTACTTGTGTACTAGCAAGTCTATTTTACATAGTGAAAAAAGTACAATTGCTACTCTCGCGGGAAGTCACGGATTTATGTAACCTTACTGAGCCATTTATAAAAATGAAAGCCTTTTGTATAATGCTGTTAGTCTTCATAAATGAGCTTGGCTTCAGGGAAAAAAATAATGTAATGTAAACATGGTTCAAAGTATTTGCTGAGTTGCCGAAATCTTGGTGTATCGGCTTGGTTTCCTTACTGATCTAATAATGATTCACGAATTGTAATTTCTAGCATTATCAATGTAAAGTTGCGTATAGGCAAAATTTTGTCGCAACGGGAAAAAATAATGGTGTAACAGAGAAATTAAGGGGATATAAAGGCCCTTGGCGTTATACCATATGCCCTCCAACATATCGAAGTTGACAATATAAAATCTACCTTGATTTTACATCTTTTATTCTGCAGAAGTAGTGAACAATATAGTAGCTTAGGACAAAAATGTGTATGGCAAATGTTAAGAAATAGCCAATCTCTGAAAACCGCATGCTTCAACGTGTAATATCTGACAACCAAAAGAAGGTGACATGTTTTTGAGGTGGATTATACACCTAGTGAATGGTCAATTGTCATCTATGTACGACACAATCATGGTTATAAGAAATTCAGAATGAATAGAATGATTCAGATTCAGGGAAATATTGTCAGTTTATAAGGACCTTTTAACAAAAAATATATTCTAAATGTTAGAACATATAACTTGAGCCTTCATTGATCCATGTATTGGTTTTGTTTGTTGCAGCTTAGTCGTACAAGATTATTGCTCAAAATAACTAGCACTGTAGTCTTTGTTCTTGCTTATACAAATATATTATGTTTTTTGTCCTTTTATCATTTTTTGTTAAGTAGCGTTTACAAATTATTCTTTTTACTTTTTTAAAAAATTAACGAAGCGCCTCAATTTTTCTGAGAGATTACATGAACATGATATATATCTATTTTTCAAAAATTTTAAAGTTATTTCAAATCCAAATACTTCAACTTGTTACTTTATAGTGACAAGTTTATTTTATAGAAAAGAACTTTCTGTTAGCTAACATATTTATTTCAAAATACGAGGGAATGCACGTGAGACACATCTAGTAAATTATGGTTATAGCTTGAATTAGGCACGATGTATGAGTTACTTTGTAGGTGTTTTCGAATCACAAATTGAGCATTCATTTAACGAATTCTAGGAACTTCCAAGAATACCTTGAAGCATTAAATTTATCATATACTAAATGATGTAGGACAAAGTGGAAAGAAGAAATAAGAGTACTTATCTCTATTGAGATCATAGTTGTTACGGCGTCCTGTCGTTGCTGCCACACAAGTCGAGTGGTCGCCTAGCTGCATCAGAGAAAGTCGAGCGGTCTACGTCGCGATAAGCCATCAGTAACATCAGGACAATGAAAGAAGGTGAAGAACAAAATCGATCTAAGCAGATTTAAGCAGATCTAAGCCGCGATAAGCCGATCTGATCTGATTTGACTTGGTCGATCTAAGTCGCGATGTTCTAGATCTGATTTGGATTTGAATCGCAGTCGCGATGTTCGTCGCTGTGCTGAATCGCAGTCGCGATGTTCGTCGCTGTGCTGAATCGCAGTCGCGATGTTCTAAATATAAGACCGATGTTCTGATTTGGGAAATAAAACTCTGATGTTATCATTTAGGAAAAATTTCATTAAAGTCCCCCATAGTTTGGTAATCTATTAAGTTCAACCCTTAAGTTTTGTACTTTACAAATTTTATCCTGTTTGTGTGTTTGTCTTGCAGGTAAGTCCCTGAAATTTTTTTATTTAAAAAAAAACACAAGTGTTACAGTTTTTTTTTATAATTGCATTTTTAATGTTACTTAGTTAATATGTTTGGGTTTTAATGTATATAAAATTTCATTGTTCAATGTACTTTTAAAGTAAAATAAATAATGTATAAATTGTACACTGTGAACGACTTGTCGCCATACGGATGCCATGACAGACGCCTTATCGCCTAGGCGTCCTGGCGGTCAGCTACCGTCGTGCCTCGCCGAGGCGCCGTAACAACTATGGTAGAGATTCGGTAGAGAAACACAAAAACACAAAGCCTTAATCTCTCAAATCAATATATTCAATAATCTATAAAATAATGAAATATTACAATACTTAAATAGAAACCCCAGTACTTGGGGACTAAGTAAAAATCCTAATTTAAAAAAGAAATAATCTCCTAATTAAAATCTACTACCATGATTAAAACTCTTATACTTAAAATCTACTACTATAATTAAAACTTATAGAATATCCTACTAAATAATTACATTAATAATTTAACATTTATCTCTAAATAACAATACAAAATCAATAAGAAACTTTTTGAATTTTTTCTTCCGTAATGCATCATTCTCCTCACCTTTGAAAAAAACTCATCTTCGAGTTTTGAAATATCGAAGAATAATAAACTATAGTATGAGATATGCCTTCCAACAAAACATGCGCATTTGAACGTTCAATGTCATGAACAAAATTTTCAGGAACGACACAATATAGAAATTCGAAGTACCTTGGGACTCTAACGTATCGATCGGAAAAAGGAAATCATCATGGTTGACCTCAACTTTATCTTCCTTGATGTTTTTGCATTTTGGGTCAAACTTAACTTCAATTTCCTCACTGCGAACCATCTCTAAATCTTCAAGTTGTTCAACACACTTAACATCCTTTTCATGTTTCTCACAAGTATCAATATGTTAGAGTTGTTGCTCTTCTTTATCCTTGCCAAATTCATATTGGTTATTGATGTGTTTAAGTATTGTGAGACATTCATCAATTGTCTTGCAAGAATTTGCTTTGCGGGTCTCCACTTGTGAACGCGTCACTTTACTTGAACAAACACGATTAGGATGAACATTTCTTTGCGCTTGAACAAAATATGGACGAACATAGCATGTGGTTATGTACTCATAGCGAACATTGACAATTTGATGAAGGTCAATAAAATTTTTGTAGGAATAAATTGAGGGAAATCAAAAGATATTAGGAATTTTCGCTCTTAATGTGCAGGACAAGATGAGAAGAAAAAATAAGGGTACCTATCTCCGCAGAGAATCGATAAAGAAACATGCACAATAGCACATAGTTTTAATCTCAAATCAATATATTCAATAATCTATAAAATAATGAAATATTACAATGCTTAAATAAAAAACCCAATACTTGGGGACTAAGTAAAAACCCTAATTTAAAAAAAAAAACAATCTCCTAATTAAAATCTACTACCATGATTAAAACTCTCCTAATTAAAATTTACTACTATAATTAAAACTTCTAGTCCTACTAAATAGTTATATTAATAATCCAACATTTATCTCTAAATAAAAGTATAAAATTAATAAGAAACTTCTTGAATTTCTTCTTCCGTACCGCATCACTAAATAATATGAATGTCATAATCTGATTACAGAATGTCCGAAAAGAAATATAAATCTGATTATGATATTCTACTTCTCAAAATAAAAATAAAATAAAATCTGATTATGATAATCTACTTCTCAAATTAAAAATAAAATAAAATCTGATTATGATAATCTCCAAGCCAACAAATGGGGCCCTTTTTGTTGTGTTTTTTTAAGTATTGTTTTGAACCTGATCTACTTCTTATAATCTCATGCTTTATTCGTCAAGACGTTGAAGTCTGCTATAAAAAATATGGTCAATTAATTTCAAACATTAAATGAAGATTGATTTATGTTAATACAGTGTAGTCTTTAGAATCTGCTTGATAAAATTCTGACTTAAGAGCTCTACTGCATAACAAAATATGTGTTGTCAACCATAATAATAATAATAACATTTAATAAATTTTCAAATTTGTTTCAATTCAACTGGAATGTGTACCTAACTGTTTTTGTTGTAATTAATAACTTGAGTAACTTATTTACAATTTTAGTACACAGTGATTGATAAAATATGTACTATCAAACAACTTTAAGTTATTTAAGTAGAGGGTATTTTTGTTTATAACTAATAGCGCGGTATGTTTTAATTTCTTGCTCATTAAATAGCATTTCAAGTTTTAAGTTTTATATACTAAATTAAAGCCAGATGTATCATTGGCCTTATGGCATAACAGTTCACTTGAATTATTGAGCTTTGTTTTTAAAGATGAGCTTCATTCGGTTTTTGGTTGAAACTTTTACCATAAATAGATATTTTCAATTTAACCAGTCTTTTTTTGGCGAAGCAGGCTAACAAAAGGCTGAAAGTTTAGCAGGAAAGGTTTAGTCGCAATTTTTGCATGGTAAGAAAACGTTCAATATATAAAATTTGTTCCTTTCAATATTTGATTCTTAGTTTGTGTGAAATTGCTACTTGTTGGGGAAGACATCATTTTGCCTATAATTGAATGCAACCTTAGATTGTTTAAGCAATTTCTCATGTAAATTATCAAGTACCTGTACTTACATATATGGTTAAAGAGAATTGCTAGATTTTTATTGTTAGCTGTTGAGGTTCTCTGTTTCTGCGATACCACCCATTCTTAGTGTACTTTATGAAGTATGATTGGTACGGTTTGATAAAAGCCTAGACTATTTGAGTTGGTTGGGGGGTTACTTTACTAGAACTGGGTTTGCATTTGCACCTAGGGTTGTGTAGTGTCATCGACCTTCTCTTTTTTGATACAAAAAGAAATTTTATTGGAAGAATCGAGAGATTAGAAACACTGAGGAGGACAAGGAATCCATCCACAGCAAGTGAAAATAAAAGTAAATACAAAAGCAACAACTCTCCTCCAATCTCTTCAAAGTAAGGCGTGAAATATAATTCTATTTCATAATATAGCAAATAATTGACAGCTAGCTGTCCCTGAAAAGCCGAGCATTACGCTCTTGCAATATTTCCCCAAAGAAAAATAAGATACATACTTCCAAAGCATCTTAGCGTCTCTCCTTCCTCGAATCTTCAAAGCGGAGTAAATAGGAAATTGATAAGTATAAAATATGTTATGTTTTTATCTCTTAATGTTTAGTCTTTTATACTTATTTGACACCTAAATGTACTCACTATTCTAATATTTTGATTTAGGTTGCAAATTGAGCTATTAAATGAAAAATAAGTTATTTCCGCACTTTTGGATTGTTTTGAAATCAGTCCATCCACTTGAGGCCCAATTTTGTCCTTTGTCCAACCAATTTCTCTCAAAGCTCAAAGAAGGAAAGTTATAAATCTATTTCTTAGCTTTCCGGATCATCTTGAAACGCCTAAATCAGAGCTTGGATGAGAGAGTTATGACCATTTTTCCAACGGACGTCGAAGCTGAAAATTTCAGATTGTTTGGTTTTTGGACAGTTTGACCTCTGAAGCTTCGCTGGAGACTTGGATAGTGTTAAAATTTCCAAATGAGAATGTGATCTTCTTGAAGATTTTAGTAGACTTCTCAAGCTTTCTGAAAAGGTATGGTGGGCAAAAATCTGAGTTCATTTGGGCCTCCAAACATTGTTTCTTAGTGAACTGATCTGAATCTCGCCTGAACTGGATTCCTGTTCGGATCAGTTGGAGTATTTGGGCCATAACTTGAGCTTCCCAACTCCAAATCAGGTGATTCAAAAGTTCAAATTTATTAGAAAATCCAGGGCTACAACTTTCGTGCCTTCCCCAAGTCCAAAATCGGTGGTCTGCTGATTCAAACTTAGCTTACAAGGTGCTGATCAATTTAGTTGTCAGATTTGGACTTTTTGCACATCACATGGGCACGTTTTTGGGTGGCTACTTTCTTGGTTGGTTGATGCACATGAGTAGATTCGGTGTTTGATCTTGACTTATGAAGATGGGTTAGCACACCATGAGTTCCTATAAATACCAAGTGAAGCTAGGCTTGTATTTTGTTAATTCACACACTAATTCACCACCAATTCATACACCAATTCTTTATATCTATTTTATACATTAGTTTGTTAGTATAGGAGTAGGGAGAGGAAGTAGACCTCCAGAGGGAGGCTACTCTCCTCTCCATTTTTATAGTTCAAGAGCAAGCAAGAGATCAACATTTATGGAAGCCAAGAATCGAAGGCGAAAGCTTAGAGATTAAAGATTATGATCCGAAGTGACAACCGGATATCAAAACATATTTTTCTTCTTTTAACTCTTCCTTTATTTTTATATTCTATTATTGTTGTTGAATATCTTGTAAATTATAATTTACATATTTGCTATGAACTCTTTTCTCATTTCTTTTATTTAGTTCCAAGGAGATGTTGAACTTTATTTATACTATTCATTCCTTCTTATATGAAGTTCATTCTTGATAATTCGTTTTAACTGTTGAATATTATTTGGCTTAACTAATTTAGTTTTTGCAGGATTAAATTGGTTAACTGATATCATCAGCTAGATCAAGGGATAGTATATGTGTAATTGATATTGTTTCTAATCATTAATAGCAATTAGTGATACATGATTGTGGTCAAGCTTTTGAGTATTGCTATGATTATTGGAAGATAGATCAAATAACTCGAGCTTGTGTGATTGTTGCTTAAAATAGTCTAATTCCCTAGATCTTAATGTTGTTGTTATATTAAATCTAGAGAGCTTGTTCTAGGTTGTATAATGGTTAGAATCTTGTGAAGAACTTGTTTTATTAAGTGATAATCTAAGGGGAGTTTCAGGTAGCAGAGCTTGTTGTTACCTAGGACTATTAATTTCATTGAAGGATAAATATTGCTATACTTGATTATTCTATTGTTGTAAAAAGGTGATACTGAACCGGAAGAACTGAAATCTTTAATTCATTGGTTATTCTTATTACTTTAAATTCTGTTCTTGTTAATTAGTGAAATCAAATTACAAAACTCCCATTTTTGGTAAACAAAACATAAAATTAAACCAATCATTCTTTGTGGGATCGGCTCTTACTTGCACTACTACATTATTATCTTTCGCAGTAAGGTTTTATTTTTGGTTACTTGCGACAGCACACCAAATTTTGGCGTCGTTGTCGGGGAGTGATTATTTGTCTTTATTTATTCTTTGTTTCTTTTTCTTCGTTTCTTTTTGTTTCTTTGGTTTGTTTTTTTTAGTTGATAAAACTCCAGATGTTGCATGGACCTTAATTGCAAACATGGTACAATAGTATGGAATTAAGATGGATCTTGAACGTCAACTCTATGATTTAACTACTATGATTCAACAAATGGCTGCAGGGAACATGCAAATAACAAATATGTGTGGAATTTTCTCAGTGTCAGGTCATAATTCAGAAATATGCCCAACACTGCAAGAATATGAAATTCTTCAACAAATAAAGAATTTTCAGGGGCAACCTCAGGAAAGATATGATCTCTGTAACGGACGATTTAATTGCGTTGTGATTCTGGGGACAGAATCCTTTTAAGGAGGGAAAGATGTAACGAATGCAATTTTTATGATTGAATAAAAATATTTATTGAGTTATATAAATATTTTTATTAATTTATTGAGTTAAATGTGGGTATTTGTTGAGTTTAATAATGTTAAATATTATTTGAATGTGATTTGTTATGTTTATTCTAATTTAATTTAATGATTAAATTAGATGATGAAAAGGTTTATTTGAATAAATAATTTATTTGAATAATAGAATTTATTTGGTATTATTGTTATTTGTTAAATGAAATTATTATTTGAGTTAATTATATTTAATTGAATTTATTTAATAATAAGTTCAATTGAATTAAATGTGTGACATTTTAAACTATATGTTATATTGGTTTATTAAAATAAATGAAAGGAGTTTTAATTTAGTTTTTCCAAACTAGGCCTTATGACCTTTGGTTGGAAAAACGAGTTATTTTAATTGTGTTTTACCAAACAAGACATAAGAATAATAGGTTATTCTTATTAATAATTGCCAAACATAGCCTTATGGCTTTTGAATTTTATAAACTGATGCATTAAGTTAGATTATACGTTATTATATTAAGTATCAGTTTTATTATTTTAAATTAACAGTTTTTATTCCATCAGTTTTATTTTACGTCAGTTGAAAGAAAGAAAATAAAAGAGAAGAACAGAGTTTGAGAGAAAGAAAGAAAAAGAGAAAGAAGAACTCTGTGAATTTGAGAGTTGAGAGAAAAGAGAGAAAATTGTGAGAGAAGCTTGGAGATTGGAGTAAGAATTCAAGCAAGGAAGCTTAATCAAACTTTCTAAGAACTAGAAGGTATAAACTCTTACTGTATTTTATTTTTTAGTTCTCTGTATATTATTTACTTGCTTAAAACATGAATTACTTGGTTATAATTGTTAGAAAACATGTGTTAGATGATTATGTAATGATTATAGATTAATTGGAATGATTAATCCATAAAAGCATGTTTAGAATAGAGTTTTTGAGTTTTACAGAGTTTATTTTCATGAGTGGTATATATGTATGAAGTTAATATTCAAATAGTTTGTTAATTGGTAAAAATTAACATTTTGTTTATGATTATTTTGATGAAAAACAAGAATATTGCAAGAAGAATGGTTTAAATTGGTTGAAAAGTGAATTTACAGAGTTTAATTTCATAAGAACGGTTGAAACTTGATGTTTGGTTTTAACAGTGAATTTTTGGTTTTAAATTAGTTGTTTATGTGTTAGAATGATTAAAATATTTACAGAACATGTTAGGTAAATGTTTTATATCATATATGATGTCTGGGTATGTGTAATTTGTTTTCTGGATGGTAGAATTCAGAAAAATTTGGCCAAATTTGGCCTAAGTTTTCACTGTTCGCGAACTGTAGGAGACGACTGCCGGGTATCTCGCCCCGGCGAGAAAATAAGCTGTTAAACTTCGCCCCGGCGAGAAATTTGTTAAGGAAAACCTCGCCCCGGCGAGAAAATTTAAAAGGGAATTCTCGCCCCGGCGAGAATCACTGCTGGATAAAAAAAAAATTATTATTATGTATTCTTTTCTTGATAGCTATGATGTATCATTGTATGCATAATTAAACTTATATTAATGTGTTAAGTGATTAAAGAATTGCCAAGATGGTTGATAAACTAGTACTTGTTGACTATGGTATGTTAAACGAGATATTATAATAAAATGGGTTAGAAAGCAAGCCTAGAATGCTTTTAGTCTTGTGACTAATTTTGTTATCATTTTATAATTAAATGTATAGGTTGTTTAAGGATCGTGAATTACTTAAATTTGTAATCTACGCTTGAGGCAAGTTTCCTTATCTCAACTTATTACTTTTACATTGAGCAAGTTTTCCTATATCGAACTTGTTAATTATTCAATACAAGTTTATTTATATTGAGCAAGTTTATGGACCTTAGCTTATTATTATTCAAGCAAGGTTATTATCATGATTATATACTTAAGTTTTATTCCAATCATTGTTTGTTATTCAAACTTCGAGTATAGTTTCTATTGAACAAACTCTATTGATGAGTTAGACTAGCAAACCCTTATTGATTCAGCTAGTCCTTAGTTGATGAGCGATTTCAAAGACTTAGAATATTTTCTATACTTGTTCCAAGCCAAGTTCCTTTTGGTACGGATTCAGACGATAAACTGGGATGAACAACCCTATTATAGGGGATTACTTACGCGACAGGGTTAAAATGTTTGTGCACAATATATTGTACAAAGGGCTGATCCCCCTGAGTACGAGATGTTGGTCCATAGTCTATATGACTGTTAAAGGTTACAGTAGAAATACTTGTTAACCTAGGACATAGTTCGAGGTCTTGTGACCCTCAGATATAGTTTCTAAATCTCGAAATCTATTTTCATTGAATCGAGCATTCTAACAAGCTTTTAGACTTTGATCATTTATTGACTGAGATTCAGAAAATTATTATTCCTCAATTGAAATCTATCTCATTGAAATATTATTGTTATCGTACTTGTGAGCAATTGTTTGCTCACTCTTGCACCAAACATTGCAGCTAAGCCAGAAAAGTCGGACGAGCCGTCCACGAGCAAAGGCAAGGGCAAGATGCATAAATAGCTAATGACCTGCTATTTACTTGATGACTATTTGTAACAAGACTTATTTAAATTATGTTTTATTCCGCATTTGATGTATTAAGGTTAAGATAACCTGGGATTTGATTATTTAATAGTTTGGAGATGTAACCTATTTTGGGAAGATGTTTCTTTAAGTTTATCTAATTGTTATTTTATTGGATAGTTAGTTTTGAATGTATGTTATAGTGAGCACCAAATCAGTGGGAATTAAGTACATGGATTTGGGGGTGTCACAATCTCTATTCTAACACTTACAATTCAGGATGTAGAAATCATTCCAACTTGAGCTATGAGGATAATAGGCAGCTAGTGCAGAATGTTTTTCCACTTGAGCAGCCTGGTTTTCAACCGACTCAACAACAATACTCACCTAGTCAAGTTGCACATTTCCATTCTGGATCATCTCTTGAGGATATGATCAAAGTTATCATGACCCAAACACAACAATTTCAACAAGAGACAAGGGCTTCTATACACAATTTGGAGAACCAGTTAACTCAGCTTGCTACCACAGTTAGTCAAGTGGAGGCATAAGATTTTAAAAAATTACCTCCTCAAGTTGTTGATAATCCAAGGGAAAATGTGAGTGGAATAACATTGAGGAGCAGTGAACAGTTGGAAGTGCCCAAACCTGTGACGTCCCCAAATTCGGGTCTCAACACCCAGATTCGGTCATCACGATCCAATACAAACATTCACCTATAAACAACATACAATACCTAAATGCGGAATAAAATAAACGGATGTCATTCATTCAAAAGGTGTTACTAGTCCCAAGAAACGAAAACCTTAATACAGGAAAACAATTATACCTTAGTACAGTACTTAGGGTTCAAATAACATGAACAGTAATTAACTACGCCTGAAACAGGAATACAATCACTAGGAAACTAATGCTCCATCTTTTCTTTGCCCTTGTCATTGCCTGAGGTCTCGGGTTTAACTGCAATAAGGTTCATGATATAGCAAGGGTGAGCAACTAGTTTGCTCAACAAGTTTAAATAACAACAAGGAATGATATATATCATGAATGAAAGAAATATCTGAGAATGATTCCACAATAAGAATGACTAAAGCAAGAATAATAGTTGCTTTTAGAATAAACGATAGTCAACATAGACCATGAACAATAAACTTCCAATGGAATCAATAGCTATTTGACCCTTTGGTTACTGGCTTAGAAATACGTACTCGAGGGGATCAGCCTCTAGTACATTATGTGTATGCATAACATTTAATTTATGTTCTTGTATCTTATATTTAGATACGTGGGGGTACTCCCCTGTATTTTGGGGTGTTCATATTAGTCCAAGAATCCGCACCTTCAATGGTTTGGAAAGCTTTTACTCATTAATATGCACAAGTCTAGCCGAACAATGGCTTAAACTCGACTATGAACGGTTTTTAAACAGTAGAACTTTAAATAAGGTACGAGTCACAATAATATCAAGGTGGAATAATTGTAAGGTAATTAAACCGCTTAGAACAAGCTTGGAAGTAAAACTCAAGCTTAAATAGATAACTTGCACCATATATCGAGTATTAGATTTTGGGTTCAAGGAAACTTGCTATCAATAATACTTGCACAACAATAATATATTTGCACAAGTTAGTAGAAGTCAAGGGAAACTTACACAACTAAAGAGTGAAGTTCAGAAACTTGCCTGTTTGCACAGCTACAATAATCTAGCTTTAATTAAATAGTGCTGAAACGACCTAATATTAACAAGTCGGTCCCTCAATTAGTATTATGAGCTTCCACTTATAAGAATGCACTCACCAAATAACCCAACACGTAATTCATGTAAATCGATTCATTATGACTGAGTTTATAAACATCTAACCCCGTCTTAGATTAATAACTTTTAGAACATCTAGTTTCTATGCATCAACATAGGCTTGAACACATAACACGTCAGTTTAATCATGCATTACAGCTTAAGACATACATACATACATGCTACAAGGCTCTGTTCACAATTTAAAGCAACTGGGCAAACTTGGCGACCGACACGGCCGCGCTGGTTTTTGCCTTAGGAGTGGCGCGACCGCGCCACTCACTGGACAGACTAAGAATGAAATCTTAATCCGCTTGACTTCAAACTTACTTACTAGCATACAGGTTACTGGTCTTAAGCAATTACACATGCTCAAATGGCTATTAACTTGAGTTCAAAACCTAGCATGCTCATTCTAAATCCAATCCAAAGTTATAAGGCTTTATGTCGGAAATTTCTATATTTTAAACCAAGCAAGTCCATTTCTCATGGAATCCGCTATTATGGTCATAATACCACATAGTGAGACTAATCAATACATAGTATGCATGCTCGTACGTATACAACCCGTGTACACATTTATTACATAGTTTACACTTGCAATTTCATTTTCTTGAACATGCACATAGGTAAAATCCATGCTTAGCTAAATGGTGCTCATGCTAGACACGTCTAGAGGCATAATGAATCCTATTAGTCATGCTCGTATGGTCAGAACGTAACTCACATAGAGATTAGTGATACTAGCTTTCAAACTCTAAGTTTTCATCGAAAATTACACTAAGTCACACCAAGGAAACTTAGTACATGCAAAGTATCTTGGAATCATAACTCATAAGCATTTGAACACATATTTAAGCCACGTACACATGCTCAAATGGTCAGAACCTAAAGACACATGTTTTATCAAGTTTATTTCAAAGTTCTTAAGTTTTCTTTAGAAAATACATGCTAGAACAACGTGCGCAAGTCATGGCATTCATAAGGAACTAGATAACATGGCAAACCTATTTTCATGCATAAATGGACTAAACTAGCATGCTCAAAACATTAAAACACAACAATAATTTTTGGCAGCCAGCGCAGCCGTGCTGGTTTTAACCTTGGGAGTGGCGCGGCCGCGCCGCTCCTGCTCAGGCTCAAGATCGGCTCTGCTTCTGCAGAACTCAAAAATGTTAATGGCCTAACCCTTCTAAACGCAACTCAGTGCAACCACATTGGTCCCAAACATGCATACTGACCCATATAATATCATTACACTATTTAACAAGCTAATTAGCAAGAATCATGGATTCCATAGAGTTCAATGGACTAAGAAATTAAGAACACAGTGGCAAAATTTTACCTCTGATGAAGCTAAATTGATACTCCTAGATTGCTTAATTTCAGATTACTAGCACTTCCCAGCAATACTCACTCTCTATACTAACCTATCAGAAGTTTTAGCAACTGAGTTCTTGAAGAAGGAGTTCCAATTTATAGAAAATTCAATAACCATGCCAAGCTTTTGTCCAATTTGGTTAACCAATGGGAACCAGAAGAAGATGATGGGCAATGCAGTTGATCACATCAACCCATATCTTTAGTCATGGTTTGCCTTGGCAGAAATCCAGCAAGAAATCCATACGCGGCTGAGGATGGGACTTGCACTGTTCATCTCAGCTTAATTTAATTCAATTCTCTCTCTCTCTCTCCCAGACTACGGTTGAAAATAAATGGGATATGTCCCATAATTTGTGTCCCATTATATTGTTACTAGTTAATTAAATAAGCTATTCAATATAAACCCAATTAATTTAGTATACCATAACTCCCCAATACAAGATTCAAGTAATGGTTCAACTAGTTAATTAAATAACTAATCTAGTCCATTAGTACCAAGTAGACTATTAATCATTAATGTTAATATTGCTCACATTAATTAATACTTATATTAATTAATTTATGCAAATTAAATTCCTCCATTATATCCAAGTAAATTGAATATTTAATTAATAGACAACTTTATCAATTCCTTTGATATTAAACCTTAGGGCTAGTCCACTAAATTAATTAAACCATTAGTGACTCCTTTTAATAAATCCTAGTAGTTACGCGAAATCACATAATCACATAACCAACTAACCACACAAGATTTTAAATAAGCATACAAAACTAACTCATTAAAAACTAAAAATTATATTTAATTAATAATGGAGTTTAAAAATTCTCGGTCATTACATCCTCCCCTCCTTATAAAAATTCCGTCCTCAAAATTGTAAAAATAAGGTTACTCAAATAATTGCGGATAATTCGCTCTCATCTTCTCCTCGAGTTCCCACGTAGCTTCCTCAACTACGCGATTCCTCCAAAGAACTTTAACGGAATGAATGATCTTATTCCTTAGCTCCTGTTCCTTCCTATCGAGTATTTGGACAGGATTCTCTCCGCACGTTAAGTCCTTCTCGGCTTGAATTGGTTCATAGGATATAACGTGCTTGTAGTCTGGTTTGTATGGCCGTAACACTGACACATGAAACACATTGTGAATGTGCTCAAGTTTAGGAGGTAATGCTACCTCGTACGCCACTTCACCGACCCGCCTCAGAACCTCGAATGGTCCTATGAACCTAGGGCTTAACTTGCCCTTCTTACCAAAACGAATCTTCCCCTTCCAGGGAGATACCTTCAAAAACACAAAACTACCCACGTTGAAGTCCGGCTTTTGACGATATAGATCAGCGTACTTCTTCTGACGATCCTGGGCTACTATCAGGCGATTCCTGATCAGCTTTACTGTATCTGCTGTCTGCTGCACCATTTTCGGTCCTAGCAGTCTTCGCTCTCCAACCTTGTCCCAACACAATGGTGTTCGACATTTTCTCCCATATAGCGCTTCGTACGGTGGCATTCCGATACTAGCGTGATAGCTATTATTGTAAGCGAACTCTGCCAGTTAAATCCATCACGATTGCTCGAAGCATATCCTCCAATGTCGGAATCGTTCGCTCGCTCTGGCCGTCAGTTTGAGGATGATACGCCGTACTCAACCTCAACTACGTTCCCAATTTCTCTTGTAGACATGGGAGCTAATTTACAGTTTGAGCCATGGTGTGATGAGGTAGAGGTTCATAAAAAGATAGATGAGGATCCACTTGTGTTTGAGAAACGTAATTTCACTATGCCATTCACAGACACAATATAGCAGGCTCCTAGCTATTTTCAGTTCATAAAGGAGGATTTATATAAGAATAACAAGCTAGGTGAGCTTGAGACAATGGCCCTCACCGAAGCAATGCCCTCAGATGTTTCACCACTACTAATGGATGAAGCAGATGGAGAAAGTTTCTTTTTGCCGATGGATGAAATTTGTAATATCCTGAATATTTACGAGGCTTATAAATACGATCATATATGGTTAGAGGTTAATTTAGTAACCTAAAACTAGGTATCAAGAAGTTTAAAACGTAAGCCCTAATGAGATTAGAATTTTGTGCTTAAACTGATATAGTGCTTTGTCGTGCTTACGGTAACAAGCTGCACTGTCGAGCTTGGAAGATATTTTCATTGAGGAGCTTAGAAGATAGGTTCAATTGTAAGCTGCATTGTCGAGCTTAGAAGATATTTTTATTGAGGAGCTTAGATTGCAAGCTGCATTGTCGAGCTGGGAAGATATTTTTATTGAGGAGCTTAGAAGATAGGTTTAATTGCAAGCTGCATTGTCGAGCTTAGAAGATATTTTCATTGAGGAGCTTAGATTGCAAGCTGCATTGTCGAGCTTGGAAGATATTTTCGTGGATGAGCTTAGAAGATAGGTTCAATTGCAAGCTGCATTGTCGATCTTGGAAGATATTTTCATTGAGGAGCTTAGAAGAATATTCTAAGAATTTGCTAGGTACTAAAGTGTAACCTAGGTACCAAAGTATAATAAGCCGAGCCCCTAATATGCAATTAGCGAAACTTGGTTTTTTTATAAATAGCAAGCTCAGTTCATTCATTTCTTACTATTTTTTGAGAGCAGTTCAAGAGCAAAAACACTCAATATTTATATTCTGAGAGATATTGTGAGATAAAAATTACTTTCTAAGCATCGAAGCGCTGCACAATTGGAAGTAAAGCTAGAAACTACAAGAGGTATTACTCTAGTGGTTATTATTTTCATTCTTCTTTATATATTTAGTAAAAATATACTTTTATAAGCAGTTATAATGCCCAAATTATTTTAAGTATATAGTACAAAAGTCCTATTTACAAGCAGTTATAATACCGAAATTATTTTAAGTATATAGTACAAAAGTCCTATTTACAAGCAGTTATAATGTCCGATTTATTTCTCTTATATATTAGAAAATATACTTTTATAAGTAGTTACTATGTCCGATTTTCTTCAAGTATTTAGTAAGAATATTCATTTTATAAGCAGTTATAATGCTGAAATTATTTTAAATATAATAGCTGAATATTCATTTTATAAGCAGTTATAATGCTCAATTTATTTTAAATATAGTTGATGAATATTCATTTTATATGCAGTTATAATGCTAAAATTATTTGATGTATAGTTCTTGTCTTATTTATAAGTGGTTATAATACCCGAAATAAATAAGAAAGATTTAATCGTTAAACGCTTAATTGGTCTCATGAACTTATAATCGTGTAGGATTTACACCGAACGTGTAGACCGTTATATTTATCTGTAAAAGATATACGAGGCAAGTCTTCTACCTAAGCTTTCATTTACAAGCTTTATATTTGATTTATGCACTTTGTGCAACAATGTGTTATAAATCTTTGATATGAGAGTTATTGCTATTCGTTTCGGCATAACTTGTAAAATGAACGTTTATTCGTGAAGTATTGAATTGTTATAATTCTTTAGTCAAACCAAGTTTTCTTGGAGCGACCTCTATATGCAAAGTAAACTGAGATGAACATGTTGTTAAAACACTGTCATGATTAGTTAGTGTAGCGTATGTTATGCATAACATAGGATGTCGTTAGATTGATCCTCTACTTGATATCCACGGTATGGTTCTAAGTCGAAAGACAGACGAACGGTTCTTGGTTTAATTACCACTCAGTCTTACTATGTTAAAACAATTGTAATATCTTTTGTTAAAGCTATGATTCATTAAATCCTTATCGGTGTGAGTTCAATTATATACTATGTGTTTTGACTTGTTGAGCTTTTGTATGCTCATTCTTGCGAATAAAACCTTATTTGCAGACAAACCCGAGAGTTCAGGCTCTCCAAAGAAAGGAAAGAAGAAATGCGTAGACTAGTTTATATGCTTTCCTGATTGCTTGTCCCTTTTGTTATAGTTTTGATGACTTTTTGTAATATGAACCGGCACAGTATGTAACCGAATATTATATCAATATTATCATGTTTTCTCACATATTCTTGTCATGTCTTTACTTCGATTAAACTTAGAATTGTTAAAACATAAACAATGTTTATAAGACTATGTATCTAAGTGAGGGTATTTGGCACGCTGAAAGTTCTGACTAAGAAATGAAGGTTAGGTCATCTAATTGCGCACCAATATCGATTTATCTTTATTGGGAAGCCCCTTTCAGATCTGGGAACTATCTCTAGTGCTGGTACTGTGAATCTTGGATTCATATAAAGCTTATAAATGATAGAATATCTAAATCATAGGGTTAAAAATTTGACCGATATATATATGGTCTTATTCATATATACGAATGAACTACAAGTTGATACTTGTAGAAGGAATGAGATCGAGATCAAGAATAGATCCAGGGAGTGTGCTGTCGCAGGCAACCAAAAATAAAACTTTACTGCGAAAAATATTTATGTAGTAGTGCAAGCAAGAGTCGATCCCACAGAGAATGATTAATCTATTTTTATATTTTTGTATACCAGAAAAGGGGGTTTTAAATAATTTATTAAAGTAAATCAGAGAAAACAAACCTTGGATTAAATCAACTTCCACCTCAGAAACTTACACTGATCATTGACTCAAGCATAATCAATTAATATTTTGAATATTCATCGTTAGAATAAATTCACCATTTTGAATTATTCCGTGTCTTTCCTTAATTTTAGTTAGATAGAAACAAGCGATCTAAATAACCCTAACTAACTTCAGACAAACGCTAAAAGTTTAATCTAGTAGATGCTTTAAGAATTAGAAAAACCGATGAAGTTAAACAACACAAGCACAAGCGATTGTATTTAATTTAGTTGAATATTCTTCCTAAGATATAATAATCTCATGATCTGCAGTCAATTATTAACCTTAGTTGCTTCGCAAATTAGAGTGACAAAATAATTACGGATTTGATATCTAATTTAGCAGTAGAATTCTATGAATAATAAACTAGCGTGCACTCTAGTAATTAAACTTATCAATCATAAAATTCAAGCACAGAAGAATAATCAATACTCAAAATAATAATTGAACAATTAAAATCAATTAGATCTCACAGTGTAATACTTCTGAGGCTTCCGTCTCCTTAATCCAAGAACAGAAATTTAGCTACTCATAGCTATGAAAAACACCAAAGAATAATAGAGAGAGAAATATTTTTTTTTTATTGGATGAAGTGTTGTATCCATTACATCAACCTTGACCCCTTATTTATACTACTCAAAAGTAACCCTAATCCTAATAATAATAGAAACAATAACAATCCAATTTAAAATTGGAATTGAAATTCTAACTAAATAAAACCCTAATTATATTAGTATTAAAAACATTAATATTCTAGAATCTACTTCTATTAATTCCTTAAAGAAATCAGATTGTCAAGATTGAATTTCCATAATTGCCGTGTAAAGAATTTTCCTTGTCGCGTTCGGATTTTGCAATTGCCGCGTGTATGATCTGATGGTGATTCAAGTGAACTTCTTTGCGTGACTGTGGCCCACCTCCAATTGAAATTAGAGAATGCTTGCTTACCGAATCAGGATATCCATTACTTAATATGTTAAGTATTGAACATGTAGGCCCACATGAATATGTTTGCTCCATATGTTAAATGTAAAAGACCCACGTGAATAGCTTAGGAATATGTTAGGAATCAACTACGTTGGGCCATGTGAATGAAATGTAGTATGTTTACATTAACAGCCCATAATATAATCTCCTTTTTTTTCATGTAATATATGATCACATGAATGACTTGCTGTATTGGGACAAAAAACCCGTGGCCCACATTAGCTTTGCTACTGAATTGTAATTCAAATCCGTGTGATAGCTTACTTAATTTGTTAACCCACATTCCGTGGCCCCCACATTTGGCTTGAATTGAGTTCCCTTGTTCCAATAATGCTCAACTTGTCTCCAAATTATTTCCAAAGTCATGAAACCCTTCAATTGTACCTAAAATAAAAATATAAGAATAATGAGTGTATTTAGGCACAAAATAAATACAAAAGATTAAGTGTTAAAGGATAAAAATATAACATATTTTATTCTCATCAGAAGTTAAGCAAAAATTTATAATTTATAGTCTGTAATAGACTAATTTAACCAATATGATTATGGGATCATTGGTTAAGTTACGAAAGAAGTACGAGACAACGTCGGACCCTTGTTCGGGCGGCCAGCGCTCGAATTCGGGGGCGTTATAAAATTGAGTTTGGGGGTCATGCCATGCAAATCAAAGAAATGACAGCGAGGAGGCATGTTATGGTCATTTTTGCAATTGAGCCGGACTGAAATGAAACAGGGAGCTAGTCAGGCCGAGGACTGTAAACCAAACGCTTGATGGGAGGCAACCCATTAACTCTATCCGTATCCTTTATGTTCAGTTGTTATATTTCAAATTGTTGCAAGTTTCAAATTTTTAAGTTTTCTAAGTTTTTGATCCATTTGCTTTTTTGTTAGTTTAGCTTATGAGCTTAATTTGCTCTAAAGTCCCATTCTTCGCTCAAAATGTCTAATATATGCTTGGTATGTTACATTATATCAGGTTAAGTGTTTTGAGGTTGGTTGCTGTGTTGGGAATTGAAAAATCTAATTTTTTGGAAAATAGGGGAGCGCGCCCCGGTGGGAGTTTTTAGTTCAAAATCCGCGCCCCGACGGCGAAATTCAGTGCAATTTTCGCGCCCCAACAGGAAACACGGATTCCAGTTTTTTAAAACTCCTTCCAGGTCGATCGTTCTTCATTCTTTTCCATCTCCTTCACACCCCAAGCTCTGCAACCACTCTCCCAAACTATCCGAACCCTATCAAGCACTCACCCACACCCAATTTCATCTTCTCCCATTCGGATTGAACAAATCCCCATCCAATTTCAACCTCAATTTTGGGTTTTCGCAGTTCAATTGAAGAGTTTGGCCAGGGCTTCCACTCGGTTTCAGTGAACAAAATTGGGGTAAAATTTTCATCAATTCAAAGCAATTGGTAAGTTCTATGAGATTTCTTTGATAGTTAGTAAGCATTGAGGCAACAAGCACTGCTATAAACTGATTTTCATTCATTTTTGGGTTGATATTTGTACTGTTTACTGCTTGAATCGGTTGAATTAGATTCCCAATTGAGTTTGTGTTGGCTTAATTGGATGATTTGGGATATTTATTGCTTGTGTTGAGTGTTTATTGCAGAAGATTGAAAATTTTGGTTTAAATTGAGTTTGGGGGAGGCTCTGTTGAGTAGTTTTATGCTAGTGCACGCCAGGTGCGCGTTTATTTGCCCCAAAGACCAGTTGGGCTGTTTGAACACTATTGGGTAAGAACTTTGGGCACAGTTTATTGCACTTTGCTGGGATTGTAATCATGCCACCTAAGAGACATAGAGGTGAGGGTTCTACCTCAATACCAGCACGGGCTTATGATCACAACAGGTTTATTAGTGCTGAGGCGGCAGAGAGATTTGAATCATATATAGCGGGTAAAGCTCTAACTCCCGAGCGTGGCCTTCAGCCTGACGCAATATTTAATGGGGAAATAGACCAACAGATCACTGAGCGGGGATGGGACACTTTCACTGATCACCCCGATCCGGCAGTTGTGGCTATTGTCCAGGAATTCTACGCCAACGCACAGGACAAGCCACCATATACAGTTATTGTACGTGGATGAGGAGTCTCATTCAGTGCCCATGCCATCAATGATTACTAAAATTTGGCTACTCCCGAGGTCTGCCAGTATTCTCAGTTTCTGCATTCAAACTCGGAATATGACAAGATTTTAGCAGACTTATGCAAGTCAGGGACCAGTTGGGTATCTAAGGGCAACCGGGGTGCCACACTCTTCCACAGCAAGGATCTGAGCCTATATGGAAAGATTTGGTATGCTTTCTTGTGTGCGAAGCTTATGCCATCCCAGCATGTTAGTGATGTGACTAGAGACAGGGCAACATTGTTATATGCCATCGTGATGGACTATACCATCAATGTGGGTCACATCATCGAGGGCAGTATCTGCAAATTCTTGAGGATTCACATTTAGGGAGGGTTGCCTCACCCATCCCTTATCTGTGGACTGTGCCGGACGACAGGCGTTCGATGGGCTGATGATGAGGTAGTTTAGCAACCATTACAGCTTCTCGACCTCAAGCTTATTGAACGATACAAGGTCTGGGATGGAGCCGAGTCATACCCGAGGGGACGAGGTTTTATCCTCAATTCTAGTTCCGAGGACGAGGAGGATCCAGATGCACCTGCACCTTCTAGCTCACAGCCTAAGGCCCGTTTTAGTACGCAATTCCGAAACTTGTAGTTATACACTAACAGGCGTACTAAGCGGTTAGAGAGGCAAAACAAGAGACTAGCAGAGCGCCAGGAGAATATATTCAACTACCATACGAGCTTCAACGCAGCTCTAGCCGAACAGTTTGCATGGTTGAACCCCGGTGCCCCTCTAGTCCAGTTTCTAGTACCTCAGCCCTTGCCTCCTTATCCACCTACTGACTTTGATGATGATGAAGTTGGTCAAGCATGACGCTTGACCTATCAGGGAAGTCCTCAATTTTCAAATATGTATTTTATAGACAATGAGAACATTGTCCAATTTAAGGTTGGGGGTGGATTTGTTTCTTTTAGTAGTCGTATCATATAGTTAGTCATGTTTAAATGAATTATCATGGTAGTTGCATTCATATTCTATGTTTTTAAGTATTGACATTGTTAGAAATAATCATGTGAAATATCATTAATATTTCATGTGAAATATCATCAAAATGACTTTTTTTTGCTTTTAATGTTCATATTCGATCTGTTCATTGCATTTTCATGATCACAGTAAACTTTTATTTCAAAAAAAAAATTAAAATTTTTTTTATTATTAATTATTTCTTTGTTAAGTGCATTTAGGAGCATTGCAACAATTTATTTTAGGAAGGCCAATGATATGATATTGTTCAATTTTCTAATGCATTCAGTATTACGGATTAGGATTGCGAAGTTAAGAATGCTAACTGTTGCTAATTTTGTTAAAATGTGTGACCCTTTTGATCTTATATTGCACAAGTCAATGCTTTGAACTGGTTAGATTTTAGTCCAATCTTATGAATCTGGTGCTCATTAAGGATAGGAAAACCTCTATCACTTGTTGGAACTCAAAAATATGAATAATGCTTCGATGTCTGTCTAAAATACAAGAAAAAGTAGAAATTGACAAAATGAGAATAATAGACAGATATGAGCAAATCTTGGCTAGTTTTTTTTTGTGGCCTTTGTTATTCGAACGAGTAAGCCCTTTGGAGTGCCTCTACGCTTGGTGCCCTAAAATCATCTGGTTTGGGAGTCATCGATGGAAAGTTTGCTACATGGGTGACATTGAATAGCCTAATAAAGATAGACATTCCACAGTCAAGAATAAGAATTAATAATCAACGAGATGGAGCGTAAAACGCACTCGTTTAAAAAAAATTGTGAAAACAAGTGAATAAGAGGGGTGCTAAGAGTTGTCTATTCATTGTCTTATCTTTATTCGAACACCGTGGTTTATGGATTGGAATGAGATCTTGCTTGGTTTGATCTATTGACTACACACACTCACGTAAGGGTTATATATTTGATGAGATTGGTGTGTTATTTCATTTCTGATGGGGATGAATTTGAAGTTTTGCTGAAATGCTAGCTCCTTTTGATTGAGGCCTGATATTCATTTCCTATATTGGTCTGCTGCTGTAGGTTCATAGATCATGCATTTGCATTCATGTAGTTAGGTTTCTTTGAGCATTTTTATTTCTCTTGTTTTGGCTTGAGGACAAGTAAAGTCTTAAGTTTTTGGGGTATTTGATGAGTGGGTTTTATACCTACAAATTGGATATCTTTTAGGCTCAATTCTTTGCTATCTTTAAGTATTTTTAGTATTATTTTACTTGTTATTTCATTGGTTTTGTAGGAGGCGGCTTTGGATGGACATTTGTGGAAAAATTGGATTTTAGTGGCATTTTCGTAATTCCTGTAAAAGTGGTCGGCGCCGGGGCGCGGGTTTCAAGCATATTTTGGCGTCGGGGCGAGCTCCATTTTGCTCCGCGCCGGGGCGAGCTCCATTTTGCTCCGCGCCGGGGCGAGCTCGCCAGGCCAAAACTGGCGCCGGGGCGGCTCGTCGAATTTTGTAACGATCGAGAATTTTGAATTTCCTTGTAACCCGATTTTATGTGTGAATAAATGAATTTTTATTTTTATTTAAATTATTATGTGTTATGTGCTTAAAGGTTGTGTTATAACCTAGAATATGTGTATGCATGAATTTTATGTGTTGTTGTGTCGTTAGGGTGAATATATTGACTTCGCGAAAAATTACAAAATCACTATTTACGGGCACGTTTACCGAGGCACTATTCACACCGTAATATTTTTGCGTCTTTTTTGACCTTAATAAATTTCAGTAATACACGTGTGCGAAGTGATAATTTTTCCAAGTGTCGAATTTTCATTTTGAGCCCATTCGTGTTTTATTCGATATCCGAAATGTATTCTATGGGTGTTCCGAATATTTGGACAAATCGCATAATAATTATTTTTATATGTCCCAATATTTTATGAAAGTATCCATTTTAATTTTGGATAGAGTTATTTACCAAATTGGGTACAAAAGTGGGAGAATTCAGGTATATTTTTGTGTATTTGGGTATTTATTTTTGCTTGTTACTCTAAGAGGGAACAAACCTGAACCCTTGGACCAATCAGAGGAGGGAGAGGAGAGTATGGTCGACAGTATGCTGCTCTTTGCTAGGCTCAATGCCTTAATTTTCCAAATTTGCTGAACATTTTTGGGTTACTCCCTTCATCCTCCCGAAGCCTCCAACTTCCAAAGCCATTTTCAACTTCTCTCCCATTCCTTGTTCAACCATTCCATTTCCTCCTCCTTGCTGCTGCTAGTACTGATAGAGAGAGAGAGAGAGGACATTGAAGAAGAAGCAGAAGAACATTGAAGGGAAGAAGCAGAAGAACAAGAACAGATGAAGAAGGAGTTCACGGAGGAAGAAGGAGCACGATGAACCAAGGAGGAGGAAGGAACTCAATCCAATCGAGCCTAACAGTTTTCTTAGCACCTAGGAGGGATTTACAAGGTAAACAATCGACCAAAAATCCATTCATTTTTTATTTTTGATAGAATTTTCGAGTTCTATGTGTTCTTGAGCTCAAACCGTTGGGTTTGAGCCTTTCTTGCAATTGTTGTTGTAATTGTTGGTTGTGGTCAATTTTTATTATTACCAAGACATCTTGTAAGCCATTAATAACCTCAAAGTGGAACAAAATCAATGAATGATCCGAACCTTGGCTTAAAGGATAAAACTGTGGACTTTTTGGACAAAATGACTTTCGAACGACTTAGAGAACTGTAAAGCCTTGATTGGGTAATTGTTTGGTTTAATTGATGTTGTAATATTGTAGTTCCATGAGTTATCTTTATAACCCAGTTGGAATGGAGTGAAAAGGAGTTAAAACGAAGATTTGGTATTGATTTTTGGTGAAGAACACCAAGAACACAAAAACAGAGTTTTCATTTTATACTTTGAGTCATAAATTGGTCATGTTAATGTTCATGGGTAATTCTAAATTTTTGATATGTTGTAGCCCTATGAATTAGGAGTCCATAGAGTCCGAAATGGACCAATTTGCTTGTGTATAGGAGGAGTTATGAAGGTTGGAGTTGAAGGAGGTTGAGGTCGCGAACTGGGCAAAAGCCCAGAATCCGGCCACTGGATGGTTGGCACTGCCACGCCAATCATAGGTCTTACAGATGACGCCGCCGCACGGAGCAAATTTGGAAAAGGAGCAACGGACTCACGCCGCAGCGTGGGATCTAATTACTAAGGCTCACGCCGCAGCGTGAAGCATGTCAGGGGAAAGACTGGGACTCACGCCGCAGTGTGAGATCCGAGCACTAAGCTTGACGCCACAGCGTCAAGCCTATTATGTGAATAGTACGGGACTCGCGCCGTAGCGTCAAGTCCAAGTATTAAGCTTGACGCCGTAGCGCCAGTGCCGTATCAGGGCTGGGTCGGGCTGGCCAGACCGGGTCGGGTCGGACCCAGTGAATTTTTTCCTGCGAGTCCAAAACTTATATTTTTGTACAAATGATTAGACAAGTTAGTTATTTATATCTTGTTAAGCCTTAATTACTTAATTGTATATTAGTGTCAACCAAATTGATGTTGTCTTAAGGCGTAAATTGGGTAACCTGGTTGCAACTTACGTTGGGCAGCCGCTCGCTCACCAGGGAGCGAGACCCCCGACTGGGTAATCGTAGTGGCAATCAATGTGTTTTAATGATGCAACATCTGTTTTAAAGTTAATACTTATGTGACTAATTGTTATATGAATATATATTTACATGTGTAGGATATTAAGGAGCTTGTGTTGTAATATTGTAGCAGACGCACTAGATAAGTTTCCTAACGCTTGTCTAACCCTTGTGTTGGGCAAGTTTCCCTAACCTTACTCGAATTATATTGAGCAGGTTTCCTATCCTATACAAATGTTGAATATTGTGCAAGTTTCCTAACACTTGTCTAACCCTTGTGTTGGGCAAGTTTCCTTACCCTAACTCAATTTAATATTGGGCAGGTTTTTTCAACCGTACAACTTTTTCTTCATTGTGCGAGTTATTTATTGATTGAACAAGTATTCTATATTATTGCAAGTTCCTTACTTAACTATTTTTATTTGAGCAAGTTTCCTATCTTATACAAATATTGTATATTGTTGCAAGTATTACTCCATTAAGCGAGTCTCCTATCTTATTCAAGATATTCTGGACAGGTTCCTTTACCTCAATCATTGTCATATTGCAAGTACTCTTAGAATGAACTGATAATCGTTCATGTTACCTAGCTATGCTTCAACGCATGTTATTAAAGCTTTCAGGTTCTATATTCCATGAACTACATAAGATAGATGTCAAAGCCAATTGTTTCGGCTAGACGTATGTTTAATCATTATTGTTGTTAAGTAAAGCTATCCGATCAAATTGTTTGGTTTGGATTCCTATGTAAAGCGGAGATGAACAACCCTCATAGCAGGGGAAACAGTATATATGTCGGGGAACCGACACGCGCGCGAACAGTATGTAAAAGGGGTTATGCATAACACCGAGTACATTAGGCTGATCACCTAGTGTATTAGTATGTTGGGTTATCAGATAAATTTCTGGTGATTCTAGTAAAAATTCAGTGTTATAATGACTACTCAGTATAGAATATTTCTTCCATTTGGGAACGTTGAAATCATTCGGTCCATAGAGGCCCTACAATTGTGTTAAAGAGATCATTCGTAGAAATTGTGCAAGTTCTTGAGCTATCTTTTATTCTCTTGATTCTTGTGAGCTATAAAGTACTCATACGATGATTCACGATTATTGTTATTATACTTGCAGAGCAAATTTGTTGCTCACCCTTGATTTTCTTAAAAATATTTCTGTTAGTGGAGCTCGTGGTGAAAGTTCTAGGAAGGATAAAGGCAAAGGCAAAGCTACTGATTAGCTTTGTACTGTAAAGATTACCATTTTGATTATGTATTAAGACTCGTTGACTCTTGTGATGTATTAAGACTTAATTACCCTCATGTAGTTATGTTTTATAGTAGTCTTGGTTTCAAGACTTTGGTTTCAAGACTTGGGACAGGATTATTTATGTTATATCAATGTAAATATTCCTTTATTTCCGCTATAAGTAATCGATAGTATGATGCATATATTAGATAGTGACGAACCAGATCCGCGGTTCAGGTGACCTGAATTTGGGGGCATCACAAATTTCTTCAGTGGCTAGATTTGTCCTGTTCTGACATAGTGGGATAGCTTGGGAGGATTTTCAAGAGCTTGATTGAGACTTGAAGAGAGAGAATGGTCGGATTATTGGGCATCCAGGGAGTGAAAATCAGATTATGCAACCAAGGATTGAAATTATCAAAGCTAGGGTTCAAACTAACGAGGAAGAGAACAAAAGAGAAGGAAGAACCACCATAACATCACAAAAGAGCTAAGGATTGCAATTTGGAGAAGGAAAGTTAGGGAAGAAGATACTACCAAGCAAGCAATTCGGGATTCAATCTAAAAAGGGTTTTATCATTCTATTTTCTAGCATTTCATTCTTACTTTGTAATTCTAAAACCATATTATGTAAATTGAATATGATGTTATTTAGAGCTATCATGAACTAAACTTTCATTTCTAAGATTCCAATGGAACCCAACTCATAGTTTGTATTGAATACTCTCTCTTTGAATATTAGTTAAACTCTTGTGAATTGGATTTCATAACCTATGCTTATGGATTAATTGCTTTGCCCGTAATTACCTTGGTAACCTATATGAAATTGAGAAATGGAATATAGTGTTAAGACCTAGTTATGAATTCATGGGAAAGTTGGACATTCTTATGGGTAATTTATGAGATTATGTGACGTGAGTCTTATGTATTACCTTCAAGATTAGATAATTTGATTGTATTTAGGATAGACATATACCTAAATACCACATGCATTCAATTGACAATCTATGCTTAATGATTTCTATTGCGAAAGTTAGAAATTGAGAGAGTAGTTAATGAGATTTACCGTGACATGTGTCTTGCTATTTATTCTTGATATTGAATTCTTGATTGTGTATAGAATAGAGATATATCTATACACTGCATTAGGGAATACGTATTTGACCATCGAGAGAGGCTTTTATATAATTGTGATTTCTCAGATGACAATTCTTGTGTTATAAATAGTTAAAGAGTTGTGATATTCAGATGAAGAGTTGGGGGAAATTGTAATCTTAGATCTTTCTATCTTGAATTCTATCTGTGTTTCGTTTAATCCTTGCTATCTTAATTGTCTTTATTTAGTTTTAATTATCAACAAAATCAAATCATATCCTCATTGTTTAAATAGGATCAATTTGTCATGCGATTGGTAATTGATAGTTATTTGACATAATTCCTCGTGGGTTCGACACTCTACTTACTTTATATTACTTGTGGACCGCGTATACTTGTGCATGTTTTATTGATTGTGAAATCGGTCAACAATACGCAATGACCTTGCCATAATGTATTAGAACACAACCAAGATCTCGGTGTGACGCATCACTATACACCACAAAACCTCTCAACTCACTGAAGCTTCCCTCGCACTTCTCCGTCCAAACAAACTTCACAGTCTTCCTCGTTAGATTGGTCAATTGGGTCGCTATCTTAGAAAAATCTTGGATAAATCTTCGATAATACCCGACTAACCCTAAGAAACTCCGCACTTCCGTCGGCGTCCTCGGTTCTTCCCAGTTACTCACCGCTTCCACTTTCATAGGGTCTACTGAGATTCCATCCTTATCTATCACATGACCTAAAAATTATACCCTTTCCATCCAAAATTTGCATTTAAAAAATTTCGCGTACAACTTTTCACTTCTCAGGGTCTCTAGTACCACCTTCAGATGCTTGACGTGCTCTTCCTTGGTCTTTGAATAGATCAAAATGTCGTCGATAAAAACTACTACAAACTTGTCTAAGTATGGCTTGAGAATTCGATTCATCAAATCCATAAATGCTGTCGGCGCATTCGTCAAACCGAAAGACATCGCCAAAAATTCATAGTGACCATACCTCGTACGAAATGCAGTCGTAGGCACATCCTCCTTCCTCACCTTTAACTGGTGATATTCTGTCCTCAAATATATCTTCAGGAAACATATTGCTCCTTGTAGTTGGTCGAAAAGGTTGTCGATTCTTGGCAATGGATACTTGTTCTTGATCGTTGCCTTATTCAACTCTCGGTAGTCAATACACAGTCTCATCGATCCGTCCTTCTTTTTAACAAACAAAACTGGTGCTCCCCATGGGGACACACTCGGCTGAATATACCCCTTATCTAGCAATTCTTAAAGTTGTATCATCAATTCCTTCATTTCCACTGGTGTCATTCGATACGGGGCTTTCGAAATCAGTGTCGTCCCTGGCGTTAAATCTATCACGAAGTCGATTTCCCTGTCTGGTGGAAGACCAGGTAAGTCATTTGGAAACACATCTTGAAATTCCCTTATTATCAGTATATTCCTCATTTCTACTCCCTTTTTCTTCATATCTACAATATAGGCTAAATAACCTTCACATCTTTTGCTTAATAACTTATTGGCCTGCATCATCATAAGACAACATGATTGTCTAAGCGATGTGCTACCATAAAACACTACCCTAGACCGGTTCGGGGTCCGAAGGTTCACACTTTTATTCTGACAGTCGATTATTGTCGCATGGTTATACAACCAGTCCATTCCCAGTATCACATCAAACTCTCCCAATTTAATCGGGATCAAATCTACATTTAGGTTATGTTCCCTAATTTTTGCACAACCATTATGGTATTTGAACTCTACGGGGATTACTTCCTTATTAACAACTTCTATGTTCAGAGGATTTTCTAGTCGCTCTTGGGGTAAATTTACTCGTTCAACAAATTCTTCAGACACAAACGAATAGGTAGCACCTGAATCAAATAATACATAAGCATTTATATCATTGATTGGGATAATACCTGACACCACGTCCTTCGAAGCTATGGCATCCTGGGCCATCATGTTAAATGTTTTGGCGGTTGGTCGGTTAGGCTGAGCAGGTCCACCAGTCATTGGCTTGTTGTTTCCTCCTTTATAACCATTTCCTCCGTTGTTTCCTTTCTTTGGATAGTCTTTAATCTGATGTTGTGTCGACCCACAAGCGAAACATCCGTGGACTTTCTTCGGATTTAGGCAATTTGGTGCTATATGCCCCTCCCGGCCGCAATTATAGCACACTGCGTTCCTTCCAACATTCTCCCAAGTGATTTTCCCACATTTTGAACATGCCTCAATTCTCTTCTTGAATCCTCCCTGATTACTTCCAATCGGATTACTGTTGATGCTATTGTTGTTGCCGCCTTCCCATTTTCTCTTTCCTAAATTACTTCCCCCGCTACTATTTCCTCTACGATTGTCACCTCCGATCTTCTTGTTCTTCTTTTCTTTATTGTACTGACTCAGGGCCTCGCTTCGTCCTTCAATAATGATGGCCTTTTCTAACAGCGTATTAAAAGTTTCAATCTGAAGAACAGATATCTTGTTGTACAACCATGGCTTTAAACCTTGCTCGAATCGTTGTGCCTTCCACTCCTCCGTATCTACTTGGTGTGGCGCAAAGTGTGCAAGTTCATTAAATTTGGCGGCGTATTGTGCCACCGTTATATCCCCTTGTTTTAGTTCTAGAAACTATACTTCCATCCGACTTTTCATGCTCTTCAGAATGTAATTCTCGAAGAACAGTTCCTTGAATTTTTCCTATGGTACTACCCCTTCTCCGACCCGTTGCTGATTAGCTTTCCACCAATAGTTCGCCTCTCCCTTCATCATGTAGGTGGCGAATGCCGTCTTCAGGTCTTCTCCCATGCATGTGATGGTAAAAGCCTTTTCTATTTCCTTGACCCAAGACTGGGCCTCAATCGGATTGGTCGTTCCTTTGAACTCTGGTGGTCCTACACTCTTGAAGTCTTTAAAATTTATTACGGGGACAGTTGGGGGAATGGGGTTTCCGGGTCCCGTATTCCTGCCCTGGAATACTCCCTCTAGTAGGTCTGCTGTGACACCCCCAAACCCGGGTACATAAATCCCACTGATTTGGTGTTCACTATTCCATACATTCATGACTAACTACCCATAATAAAGGATAATGAAATTAAACTGAATAAATCATCTTCCCACAAAAGGGGTTACAACTCTAATCTCTTAAGTAAATAAATCCCAGGTCATCTAACTTTTATTACATCGTTGCGGAATTAAAACATAATATTAGATAAGTCTTATTACAAAAACTTCATAACAAATAACAGCACGCTAGCTACTTCTGCATCTTGCCCTTGCCTTTACTAGTAGACGGCTCATCTGACTTTTCAGTTTTGGCTGCAATGTTTTATGCAAGGGTGAGCAAACAATTGCCCACAAGTATAATAACAATAACAGTTAAATAATCAATGGAGTAGACTTTCAACTGAGGTATAATATTCTTTCTCAAATCAATTAAAAACAATCAAAGAACTGAAAGCTCAATAGAAAACTCGGCTTAAGAATCGATTATAGATTTCAAGATCAAAAGTATACCTGAGGGTCATAAAACTTCGAACTATGTCCTAGGTTAACAAGTATCTCTACTGTAACCTTTAACAGTCTTATAGACTATGGACTATCCATCTCGTACTCTAGGGGATCAGCCCTTTGTACAATGTATTGTGCACAAATATTTTAACGTTGTTGCGTAATTAATCCCCTATGTCAAGGTTGTTCATCTCAGTCTAACGTCAGAATCTGTACCAAAAGAAACTTGGTTCGGAATAACTACAAGATATTCTAAGTCTTTAAAACGCTCATCAACTATGGACTAGCTGAATCAATAAGGGTTTGCTAGTCACTTAAGCATTTGACATTATAACAACCTTGCTTGAACAACAATAAGCTAAGGTTAATAAACTTGCTCAATGAAAGTAAAGCAAGAAACTTGCTCGAGTAAAAGTTAAGTTTTAGGGAACTTGCTTTCAACGAAATAAATAGATTAAGGATAGAAAACTTGCCTCGTGTGTAGATTACAGATTAAAATTCATGCTCCTTAATCAACCTATACATTCTGTTTAAAAAGCGGTAACAATAATTAGTTATAGTATTATAAGCACTTTAGGATTCCTTCTTATCCAATTTTATTTTAACATCTTAATTGTCATTTGATATTCTACAAGTATTTGCTTATCATCCATCGTAGTATCTCGTTAATCATTTAATACCTTAGTCTAAGCTTTAAACATACACTTGGCCATATAGCAAGATTACAAAGAAAAAGGAAAATTTTTATTTCCTGTTCCACCGCCGGGGCGTTGGATTCCTTCACAAACCAGCGCCGGGGCGAGGCTACCACCGGGGCGACAGAACCAGTTCATTCATACTGCCGGGGCGAGGACACCGCTGGGGCGCTAACTCTAGTACATTTCCACCGCCGGGGCTGTGGACTCGACTGATAGTTCCTACAGTTCGCGAACCAGTGAAATTCCAGACCAAATTTCCCAAATTCTACCATCCGACTCACAAATTAAACACACCCAAACATCAAACATATTGTAAAACAAATACCCAACATGTTTTTAACAATTCTAATCATTATAATACACATAATCAACCAATTAAAAACCAAAAATTCACTGTTTATACAAAATATTGATGTTTTAGTCCATTTAATGAAATCGAACACTATGAATTCATCTCCAAACCATTTTAATCCATTCCACTTACATTCTTTGCATTATTGAACATACTAACAATAACAACAACCAATTTACAGATTATTACATGGAGTGAACACTAATTTTAAACCCAAAGTAAGCCATATTCATATGTATAAACTCAAGAACACAAAACCCATTTAAAACTTGTTTTCATGGATTCTAGTTATAGAAAATCATTTACAATTGTTATATAACGGTTTATATACCCATACTAACATGCATAATCATCACATAAACAATTTCTAGCAAATTTTAGTTCATCAATATTTTATAGAGAACTAGTTTGAAGAAAATAAGAACTAAAGTTTTAGATTAGATTATTACCTGATAATTCTTCTCAGATTATGATAAGATGATTATACTGGCTTAGCAATCCTCTTCCTTCACCTCTCAATTCACAGAACTCTCTCACTCTCACCTTCAACTTCTCTAATAAACTTTTCTCTCAACAAAACTCTGTTTTTGTTTTGTTTTTAAGCTTAGCACACTTAACGTAAAAAAAAACTGATCCAATATTAAGTATCAGCTGTTACAAAATTTTAAAAGTCTCAAGGCCCTATTTGCCTTGAATCAAAATAAAATAAACTATTTTTACCAACCAAGGGTCACAAGGCCTTGTTTGGTTTAGTTAAAATAAAACCACTTTTCTATTTATTTTAATAACCCATTATACTATATAGTTTAATTATCACACTTTCAATTTAACTAAACCTATTATTAAATAAATTCAATTGCACCTTACTAATTTAATTATAGCTTTTATTTGACTAATAACAATATTACCAGATAAATTATTTTATTCAAATAAATCCTTTATTCAAATAAATCATTTTATCATCTAATTTAATTATTAAATTAAATTAGAATAAACACATCAAATCACATTCAAATAACAATTAACATAATTACACTTAAAATGAATTACTCCACAATAACTTTATCAATTATTTATTTTACTTAATAAATAAATTAACAAAATATTTATTTAACTCAATAAATATTTTATTTATTCACAAAAATTACATTCGTTACATCCTTCCCTCCTTAAAAGGATTCTGTCCCCAGAATTACAATGCAATTAATTCGTCCGTTACATTCTCCCCTCCTTAAAAGGATTCTGTCCCCAGAATCGCGACACAAGGATTAAACAAATAATTGAGGATAGTTTTGTATCATTTTCTCTTCGAGTTCCCACATATCTTCTTCAGCGTTGTGGTTCCTCTAGATTATCTTAAAAGAAGGTATAACTTTATTTCTGAGAACCTGCTCTTTTCTGTCAACTATCTGTACAGGAATCTCTTCATAGGATAAATCTTTCTCAAATTGTATTGGTTCATATTCTATAACATGTTTATAATCGGGCTTATATGGTCGTAGCACCGATATATGGAAAACATTGTGAATGTGGTCTAACTCGGAAGGTAAAGCTACCTCATAGGCCACCTCACCTACTCTTTTCAACACCTCAAAAGGTCCAATAAATCGTGGACTCAGCTTACCCTTTTTGCCAAATCTGATCTTCCCCTTCTAAGGAGATACTTTGAGAAACAAAAAACTGTCGACGTCGAATTCTCTATTTTATCGGTGCTTGTCGGCATACTTCTTCTGCTGTCTTGAGCAGCTAACAATCTGGCTCTTATCACCTTGACGATTTGAGCAGATTATTGTACCAGTTCGGGTCCTAATAGTCGACGTTCACCAACCTCATCCCAACATAACGGAGTTCTACACTTTCTTCCGGATAACGCTTCGTAAGGCGGCATGCCAATACTTGCATGATAGCTGTTATTGTAAGCAAACTCTGCCAGTGGTAAATGGTCATCCCAGTTCCCTTTGAAGTCCATTACACAAGCTCGGAACATATCTTCCAACGTTTGAATTGTTCTTTCGCTCTGGCCATCAGTTTGAGGATGATACGCTGTACTCATTCTCAACTTTGTCCCCATACAAGCTTGCAGACTCCTCCAAAATTTTGATGTGAAACGTGGATCTCTGTCCGACACAATTGATACTGGAACTCTGTGCCTTGAGATAATCTCCTTGACGTATAATTTCGCCAACTGATCTAGAGTGAATCTGATTTTGATCGGCAAGAAATGCGCTGATTTTGTCAGTCGGTCCACGATAACCCATATTACGTCATAACCTTTCTGAGTAGTTGGAAGCCCTACCACGAAGTCTATCGTGATATGTTCCCACTTCCATTATGGTATCTCCAAGGGCTGTAACAAACCACTTGGCCTCTGATGCTCTGCTTTAACTTTCTGACAAGTTAAGCACTTCGCAACACACTCAGCAACTTCTCTCTTCATATTTGGCCACCAGAAATGTTGTCGAAGATCCTGGTACATTTTTGTACTTCCCGGGTGAACCGAAAATTTTGAACTATGAACTTCGTTCAAAATCTCTTCTCTGATCTCTTGCACTGACGGAACCCAGATTCTACCTTCAAATCTCAGCAACCCTTCGGTATCAATTTTAAATTTTATCTCCTCACCCTCAAGCACCCTTTTCTGTATTTTATCACACTCCTCTTCCTGGAGTTGTGCTTCCTTTACCTTGTCCACTAGAGTTGGTTGGGTTTCCATCTGGAATAATTTTTCATTCGGCTCTCCCAGACATTTCACCTCTAACTCCAACTTAGCCATTTCTGCTATGAGTTTCTCCTGAGCAGTTAACAAAAAAAACTTCTCATGGCCCTTCCTGTTCAAAGCGTCGGCAACCACATTAGCTTTTCTTGGATGGTATAAAATCTCACAATTGCAATCTTTGATCAATTCTATCCATCGCCTTTGACGCATATTTAAATCTTTTTGTGTGAAAATATACTTCAGACTTTTATGGTCTGTATATATCTCACACTTCTCCCCATAGAGATAGTGCCTCCAAATTTTTAAAGCAAACACCACTGCGGCTAACTGCAAATCATGGGTCGAGTATCCTTTTTCATAGTCTTTTAATTGTCGTGATAAGCAATGACCTTGCCGTTTCGCATAAGCACACAACCAAGTCCTTTATGTGATGCGTCGCTATACACCACAAAATTCCCTGTATCATCTGGCAAAGACAACACAGGTGCCGAACTCAAACGTCTCTTTAACTCCCGAAAGCTTTCTTCGCACTTCTCCGTCCAAACGAACTTCACTGCTTTCCTTGTTAAATTCGTCAACAGAGTGGCGATCCTTGAGAAATCTTGAATAAAACGCCTATAATAACCCGCCAATCCCAAGAAACTCCTTACTTCTGACGGTGTTTTTGGCTGATCCCGGTCCATCACAGCTTCTACTTTCACCGGATCCACCGAAATTTCGTCTTTATCAATAACATACCCAAGGAATTGAACACGCTCCAACCAAAATTCGTATTTGGAGACTTTTGCATACAATTCCTCTCTCCTTAATGCTTCCAATGTCACCTTCAAGTGTTCCACATGCTCTTCCTGAGTTTTGGAATATACCAGAATGTCGTCTATGAACACTACTACGAATTTATCCAAAAATAGTTTGAACACTCTATTCATTAAATCCATAAATATTACAGGTGCATTTGTTAAACCAAATGACATAACCAAAAACTCATAGTGGCCATATCTAGTTCGGAATGCTGTCTTTGGTATGTCTTCCTTTCTCACCTTCAACTGATGATACCCACTTCGCAGATCTATCTTTGAAAAATATTTCGCTCCCTTCAGCTAGTCAAACAGGTCATCGATCCTTGGTAACAGATACTTATTTTTAATCGTTACCTTGTTCAACTCTCTATAATCAATGCAAAGACGCATTGATCCGTCTTTCTTCTTGACAAATAACACCGGCGCTCCCCATAGCAAAACGTTCGGTTGAATATACTTCTTATCTAGCAGCTCCTGCAATTGCACCATTAACTCCTTCATTTCTACCAGAGCCATTCGATACGGGGCTTTTGATATAGGGGCTATTCCCGGTGCTAGATCAATTATAAATTCAATTTCCCTATCTGGCGGTAGACCTGATAAATCATCAGGAAACACGTCCGCAAAATCCCTAACTACCGGTATCTCCTCCAGCTTTGCACCCACCTTTCGTGTATCGACTATGTAGGCTAGATATCCTATACATCCTTATCTTAACATCTTCCTGGCCTGCATCATCGTCAGACAACTCGTTTGTCTGGGCGACTTGCTGCCATAAAACACTACCTTTGACGGAGTCATAAGGTTCACACTTCTTTTGACAATCAACAACTGTCCCATGATTGAACAACCAATCCATTCCCAAAATAACGTCAAACTCCCTAAGCCAAATTGGGATTAAGTTTACCGTCATCTCATGACCCTTAATATCTACCCGACAGTTTTTGTGTACAAACTTAACAGGAATCACTTTCCTATTCGCGATTTCTATGTTCATAGGGTAATCTAACTCTTCCTGAGGTAACTTTAATTTCCTAGCAAAATCTTCAGATATAAATGAACAAGTAGCACCCGAATCAAATAATACGTATGTATTTACACTATTGATCGGAATGATAGCTAACACCATATCCTTTGACTGCACAACATCCTGCACCGTCATGTTGAATGTTCGGGCGGTAGGTCGATTGAACGGCGTCGGTCCAGTGATAGTCCAATTGCTACCACTGTTGTTTCCCTTTCCTCCGCTTGCTCCTCCTGTAGCTTTCTTAGGGAAATCTCGAGCAAGGTGATCCTTCGATCCGCAAGTGAAACATGCACCCTTCTTCGGACTAGGGCAATTTGGTGCAATGTGACCCTCTTGACAACAATTAACGCATACCCTTTTGCCCTTCAAGCAAACACCCACGTGATTCTTTCCACAGTTGTTACATGGTTCCACCTTCTTCTGATTTCCCTGTTGACTGCCACCAGAGTTACTGTCATTCCACTTCCTCTTTTGATTGCTGCCACCATGGCTACCGCTTGCTTTATTCTCATTCTCACTCTTCTTCTTCTTCTGCTCTTGGTTGTATTTAGACAGTGCATCACTACTGTAACGACCCCAAAATTCATACAATTCAACTCTCCACATCAGTCGTTAACAATACATCCTCATTTTGACTTTATAACATTATTCAATGTTAAACTTAATAAAATGCGGAAATTTTTTAAACTTTTCAGTTTTCTTTCTTTGTTTTCCCTGAATCATAACCTTTAATCATTTACATATTCTAGAATCATATTTGCTTAATGATTCGCTTCATCGGAGTTATAATAAAAATAAATCTTACTTCTAGATTCAATACCCTTTATACATCGGATAAAATTAAATTACAAGTCAATTCAAATTTTATAACTCAACATTTATTATATTTAACACATCATCGAATACATCATCCAGAACCTTAATCATGGTTCAAAAATATAAATTTAAGCTAAACATTTGATCTTCATGCATTATATCTGATTCATGCCATTCAAACAGCACACATCGTTACCTTGAATCTTTAACCTGCAAAAGTGGTTATTTGCAAGAATGAGCTCGACAACTCAGCAAAATCTAACAGTTTGCATGCATCACATAGCACATAAATAACATGCTCATCATCTAAATCATAAACATTTGGCTAAGCATTTCATACATAATGATCAACACATATCAAGCAAAGATTGAGTTCCTTAACTCAATCAGCATTCTTTACTCAACGAACGTAGTCATAATTTGACTTTGTCGTTCCATACTTGCAACATATAAAAAAAATATCATGCTTTTACATCATTGATTTGAAACAGTTAATCATTTAGTTCACATAACAAATAGGAACTGGAAGACTTGCCTTGTGAGTTGATTACAACTACCGCTACCTGTGCTTCAAAAATCCTACATAGCGTATGACCACGCATACCAAATGTGACACCCCCAAATCTGGGTACTCAATTCCCCCTGATTTGGTGTTCACTATCCCATTCATTCACATCTAACTACCCATAATTAAGCAATTAAAATAAACTTAATTAATCATCTCCCAAACCGGGTTACATCAATAATCAAAATCCCAGGTCACCACAACCTTAATACATCAAATGCGGAATAAAAATATAGTCTAAAGCAAGTCTGGTACAAATGTTCATCAATTAAATAATAAATCTAGAACTATTTCTGCATCTTGCCCTTGCCCTTACTGGTGGACGGCTCGTCCTGCTTCTCGGGCTTAGCTGAAATGTTTAGTGCAAGAGTGAGCAAACAATTGCCCACAAGAATGATAACAATAACTTTTAATTGAAATAGAGTTCAAATGAGAAGCAATGATTTTCTGAAGTTAATCAATAAGTAATCAAAGTTTGAATATATATCTGAGGGTCTCAAGACCTCGAACTATGTCCTAGGTTAACAAGTATTTTTTTTTACCGTAACCTTTAACAGTCTTAAAGACTATAAATGGACCTTCATCTCGTACTCAGGGGGATCAGCCCTTTGTACAATGTATTGTGCACAACCATTTTAACGCTAAGTGTAATAATCCCCTATGTTAGGGTTGTTCATCTCAGTTTATTATAAGAGTCCTTACCAAAAGGAACTTGGCTTGGAACAAGTTTAGATAATCTAAGTTTTTGAAACGCTCATCAACTAAGGACTAGCCGAATCAATAATGGTTTGCTAGTCTAGTTCTTCAGTAAAGTTTGTATTCGAAGTTTGAATGATAATCAAAGACTGAATAAATAATATCTGGAACAAAATATAATTACTCAACATGATATCAGCCTTGCTTGAATAACAATAAGCTAGGTTAATTAATTCACTCAAAGGAAGTAAACTTGTTGAAATAATAACAAGCTTAAGAAATAAATAACTTGCTATAACAATTTAACAAGTTTAGAGAAAGAAAACTTGCCTCAAGCGTAGATTACAAATTAAATAATTCACGATCCTTAAATCAACCTATACAATTAATTATAAGATGGTAACATAAATTAGTTACAAAATTTATAATCACTTTAGGTTCCTTTTACCTAATTATAGTATCTCATTTAGCATACTTTAGACAACAAATGCTAAGTAGCAACCATCTTGGTAATACATTAGTCACATTAATATAAGTTTAATTATGCATCATAATTTCCCCAGAAAAGAAAATAATAAATTAAATTTTTTTTTAAACAGTAGCGTTTCTCGCCGGGGCGAGAAAAAGCTTAACAAAATCGTCGTCGGGGCGAGGATGTCGCCGGGGCGGCGTTTGGCTTAACAATTTTGTCGCCGGGGCGACTCTGTCGCGGGGGCGAAGAAACCAGTTCATTTCTATCGCCGGGGCGATAGACTTGACTGTCGTCTTCCCCAGCTCGCGAACCAGTGAAAACTTAGGCCAAATTTGGCCAAAATTTTCCGAATTCTATCATCCAGAAAAACAAGTTAGATATACCCAAACACCATATATGATATAAAACATTTACCCAATATGTTTCTAATCAATCTAAGCATTATAAAACACATAATCAACCAATTTAAAACCAAAATTCACTGTTAAAACCAAATATTCAAGTTTTAACCATTTAAATAAAATTAAACTCTGTAAATTCATTTTCCAACCAATTTAAACAATTCTTTTTGCATTACTCATATTTTTCATCAAATAATCATAAGCAATTATCAACTTACCGATTAATAATCTAATTGAACATCAATTATCATATATATATGCTATTCATGAAATAAAACTCTGTAAAAACAAAGACTTCACTCTAAATCATGTTTTCATGAATTAATACCTCTAAATTGATTATTAATCAACATATAATCATCTAACACATGATTAATACTAATTACAACAACTAATTCTTATATTTAGCAAGTCAATAACATACAAAGAACTAAAAATAAAATACAGTGAAAAGTTATACCTTTTATTAAAGAAAACTTGGTTAATTCTCCTTTGGTTTTGGAATTCTCCTCTCCAATCTCCAAGTTCTTCTTCTCAACTTCTCTCTTTTCTCTCAATTCTAAAAAACTCTGTTCTCTCTTTTCTAATTCACAGAGCTCTCAACAATACTCTGTTCTTTTCTTTCTCTTCTGTCTTTTCTTTTCTTTCTTCTTTCTTTACAACTGACGTTCCTTCTTTTAAAAAAAATAAAACTGATGCAAATTAAAAACAAAATAAAAGCTGATACTTAATACAATAATAACGTATCATCGGTTATAAAATTTCAAAAGCCTCTAAGGCTTGTTTGGCAAACTAAATTTAAAAATAACCCATTATTCTAACTAAAGGCTTGTTTGGTAAAACACAATTAATATAACCCATTATTTCCAAACAAAGATCATAGGGCCTTGTTTGGTAAAACTAAATTAAACACTTTCTCATTTATTCTAATAAATCATTATAACATATAGTTTTAAAATGTCACACTACTAACTTAATTGAACTTATTATTCAATTAAACCTTACCAACTCAAATAATAATTTCATTTAACAAAAACACCAAATAAATTATATTATTCAAATAAATTATTTATTAACATAAATCATTTATTCAAATAATTCTTTTCATCATCTAATTTAATTATTAAATTAAATTAGAATAATCATCACAAATCATATTCAAATAACAATTAACACAATTAACTCAACATAAACTTATTTCACAATAGCTTAATAAATCATCTATTAACTCAATAAATTAACAAAAATATTTATACAACTCAATAAATATTTTTATTAATTCTCAAAAATTGCATTCGTTACATCTTTCCCTCCTTAAAAGGATTCTGTCCCCAGAATCACAATGCAATTAAATTCGTCTGTTACATTCTCCCCTCCTTACAAAGATTCTGTCCTCAGAATCGCAATACAAAAGTTAAACAAATAAGTGAGGGTAATTCTGCATCATTTTATCTTCGAGTTCCCACGTAGCTTCTTCAGCACTGTGGTTCCTCCAGATTACCTTAACGGAAGGTATCACTTTATTGCGAAGCACTTGCTCTTTTCTGTCTACTATCTGTACAGGAACCTCTTCATAGGATAAATCTTGTTCAAATTGTATTGGTTCGTATTCGATTACATGCTTATAATCGGGCTTATACTGTCGTAGCACCGATATATGAAAGACATTGTGGACGTGGCCTAACTCAGGAGGTAAAGCTACCTCATAAGCGACCTCACCCACCCGTTTCAGTTCTTCAAAGGGTCCAATGAATCTCGGACTTAGTTTACCCTTCTTTTCAAATCTGATTTTCCCTTTCCAGGGAGATACTTTGAGAAATACGAAGCTGCCGACCTCAAATTCGCGATTTTGTCAGTGTTGGTCAGCATACTTTTTCTGCCTGTCTTGAGCGGCTATCAGTCTGGCTCTTATTATTTGAACAATCTCAGCAGTTTGTTGCACCAGCTCGGGTCCTAATAGTCGACGTTCACCAACCTCATCCCAGCATAACGGAGTTATGCATTTCCTTCCGTACAACTCTTCATAGGGTGGCATGCCGATACTAGCGTGATGACTGTTGTTGTAAGAAAATTCGACCAAAGGTAAATGATCATCCCAGTTGTCCTTGAAATCCATGACACACGCTCTCAGCATGTCCTCCAACGTTTGAATTGTTCTTTCACTCTGGCCATCGGTTTGAGGATGATAGGCTGTACTCATTCGCAACTGTGTCCCCAAACAAGTTTGCAGACTCCTCCAAAACTTTGATGTGAACCGCGGATCCCTGCCTGACACTATTGATACTGGAACACCGTGCCTCGAGATAATTTCTTTGACATATAACTTCGCCAGCTGATCTAAAGTGAATCTGACTTTGATTGGTAAAAAGTGCGCTGATTTCGTCAGTCGATCCACTATGACCCATATCGCGTCATATCCCTTCTGAGTAGCTGGAAGACCTACCATGAAATCCATCGTGATATGCTCCCATTTCCATTCTGGTATCTCCAAAGGCTGTAGCAAACCACTTGGTCGTTGATGTTCTGCTTTTACTCTTTGACAAGTTAGGCACTTCGCAACACACTCAGCAACCTCTCTTTTCATGTTTGGCCACCGGAAATGTTGGCGAAGATCTTGGTACATCTTCGTACTTCCTGGGTGAACCGAAAATCTTGAAGTATGGGCTTCTGTCAAAATCTCTTCTCTGATCTTTAGTTCTGCCGGAACCCAAATTCGGCCTTCGAATCTAAGCAGTCCTTCAGTGTCAACTTTGTATTTAAGCTTTTCTCCCTCAAGCAATCTTTTTCGTATCTCAGCACATTCCTTATCTTTGCGTTGCGCTTCCTTCACTTTTTCCACCAGAGTTGGTTGGGTTTCTATCTGAAATAATTTTTCGGTCGACTCCATCAGATTCTTTACTTCTAGTTCCAACTTAGCCATTTCCTCCACGAGCTTCTCCTGAGCGGTTAACAAAAACAATTTCTCCCGACCCTTTCTGCTCAAAGCGTCTGCAACCACATTGGCTTTTCCCGGATGGTATAGAATTTCACAATCATAATCCTTAATTAACTCTATCCATCTCCTTTGCCGCATATTCAAATCCTTCTGTGTAAAAATATACTTCAGACTTTTATGGTCTGTGTATATTTCACACTTCTCCCCATAGAGATAGTGTCGCCAGATTTTCAGAGCAAACACCACGGCTGCTAACTCCAAATCATGGGTCGGATACCCTCTTTCATAGTCTTTTAGTTGGCGCGATGCATATGCAATAACCTTTCCATTCTGCATCAACACACAACCAAGTCCCTTATGCGATGCGTCGCTATACACCACAAAATTTCCTGTATCATCTGGCAAAGACAATACAGGTGCCGAACTTAGTCTCTTCTTTAGTTGTTGAAAACTCTTTTCGCACTTCTCCGTCCAAACAAACTTCACTGATTTTGTTGTTAAATTCGTTAACGGAGTGGCGATTCTCGAGAAATCTTGAATGAAACGCCTGTAATATCCTGCCAAACCTAGGAAACTCCTCACTTCTGACGGTGTCTTCGGCTGATCCCAGTTTATCACAGCTTCGACTTTGGATGGGTCTACCGATATTCCGTCCTTATCAATCACATGCCCAAGAAATTGCACACGTTCCAACCAAAATTCGCACTTCGAAAATTTTGCATACAATTTCTCTTTCCTTAACGCCTCTAATGTCACCCTCAAATGCTCGACGTGTTCTTCCTGAGTTTTGGAATATACGAGGATGTCGTCTATAAACACCACTACGAATTTATCCAGAAATGGTTTGAACACCCTATTCATTAAGTCCATGAATGCTGCAGGCGCATTCGTTAAACCAAATGACATAACCAAAAACTCATAGTGACCATATCTAGTCCGAAATGCCGTCTTTGGTATATCCTCCTGTCTCACCTTCAACTGATGGTACCCACTCCGTAAATCTATCTTTGAAAAGTACCTTGCCCCCTTCAGTTGGTCAAACAGGTCATCGATCCTTGGCAACAGATACTTATTTTTGATCGTGACCTTGTTCAATTCTCTATAATCAATGCAAAGACGCATTGATCCATCCTTCTTCTTAACAAACAATACCGGCGCTCCCCACGGCGAAACGCTCGGTTGAATATACTTTTTATCTAGCAACTCCTGTAGTTGCGCCATCAACTCCTTTAATTCCACTGGAGCCATTCGATACGGGGCCTTCGATATAGGGGCCGTTCCCGGTGCTAAATCAATTACAAACTCGATTTCCCTATCTGGTGGTAATCCTGGTAAATCTTCAGGAAACACGTCTACGAAATCTCTAACCACTGGTATCTCTTCCAGCTTTGCACCTTCCTTTCGTGTATCAACTATGTAGGCTAGATACCCTACACAGCCTTGCCTCAACATCTTTCTGGCCTGCATCATCGTCAGACAACTCACTTGTCTAGGCGATTTGCTACCATAAAACACAACCTTTGACGGAGTCATAAGGTTTATACACTTCTTTTGACAATCAATAACTGCCCCATGATTAGTCAACCAATCCATACCCAATATAACGTCAAACTCCCCAAGTCGAATTGGGATCAAGTTTATCGTCGTTATCTGACCCTTAATATCTATTTGACAGTTCTTGTGGATAAGTTTAACAGGAATTATTTCCCTATTCGCAATCTCTATGTTCATATGGTAATCTAGTTCTTCCTGGGGTAATTCTAAGTTCTTAGCAAAATCATCGGATATAAATGAGCAAGTAGCACCCGAGTCAAACAATACATAAGCATTAATATTATTGACTGGAATGATACCTGACACCACATCCTTTGACTGCATAGCGTCCTGCACTGTCATGTTGAATGTCCGAGCAGTAGATCGGCTGGGCTGCGTCGGTCCTGTTATGGTCAGATTGCCACCACCTCCGTTGTTCCCCTTTCCAGCACTAGGTCCACCTGTTGTAGTTTTCTTAGGACAATCCCGTGCAAAATGATCCTTCAGTCCACAAATGAAGCATGCACCCTTCTTCGAATTAGGGCAGTTCGGTGCGACATGACCCTCCTGTCCACAGTTGTAGCACACCCTTTTTCCCTTTAAACAAGCACCCATATGGGTCTTACCACAGGTACTGCATACTTCCATCTTCTTTTTCAGACTACCCTGCTGACTTCCCGCAGAGTTACCTTCAGTCCACTTCTTCTTCTGGCTATTTCCCCCATGGTTACCACTAGTCTTATAATCATTCTCACTCTTCTTCTTTCTCTGCTCCTGATTATATTTGGTCAGAGCATCACTGCCTCCTTCAGCGATGATTGCCTTCTCCAGAATTGCTGCAAAAGAATTCAGCTGAAACATCGAGACTCGACTGTACAACCAGGGCTTCAATCCCTGCTCGAACCTCCTGGCCTTGCGCTCATCTGTACTTACCTGATACGGCGCAAACCTTGCCAACTCATTGAACTTAGCAGCGTACTCAGGTACCGTCATAGTACCTTGCTGCAGCTCTAGGAACTGCACCTCCATCTGGTTCTGCGCACTTACTGGGAAGTATGTCTCGAAAAATATTTCTTTAAACCGCTCCCACGGTATTATACCCTGACCACCACGAGTTTTGTTCGCCTGCCACAAGTAGCTGGCTTCTGATTTTAGCATGAATGTCGCAAATGCCATTTTCTGGTCTTCACCGACTCTGGCGACATCGAACACTTTCTCCATCTCCATGATCCATGTTTGAGCTTCAATCGGATTCATGGAGCCCTGAAATTCTGGAGGTCCGACAGCCTTGAAGTCTTTGAAGGTCGTGGCCTGCGCTTGGGGTTGATTTGCAAAGGCTCCCGTTAACAGATTCACCAACTGCTGCATCGGATTAGCGTTGGCTTCTTCATTATTGGTAGATCCCTCTGGGGTCTGTTGACGTGTTGGTTGTCTTCTTGGCGGCATCTTACTGTTAAGAATTTTCGTTATTAGACTATTGCCCAATTACTCAAACATTTAAGTCTCAACTTAAACATTTATAAACAATTCATAACCACATAACACATCTGGTAAACTTGCACATTTTATTTATTAACTGCTTCAAAACATAATAGAGATAACATCGTAGTTATTTACATCAAATCATCTATCCTGAAATCACAAAGTTCCAGGATTACATCATTATTCTATCCCATTATATAAACTGGGATTAATCAACTTATTAACTCATAAATTTCATAATAACATAACTAATCATAATCTATGATGACATCCCACGACGTACAGCTTCCTGGCGTTCCTGCTCCATAATGCGTGTCATCATCCTACGATCCATCACATCTGGATGATGATTAGCTCGATCTTGAGCTCTGTCTATGGTAGTATGAAAAATATACTCCATCTCATCAATCTTGGCCTTCTTTGACCGCACCTCACACTCAACACGATCTGTGCGATTTGCCTCCCTCAGCCAAGCTGTCTCCGCTCTCGCTCGCTTAGCTGACTCCTCTCTCAACTCATCTCTTACAATCTCATTCCTCGCTATCAGCTGTCCTCGTCGATACTCAGACTGTGCCAGCCTCTGCTCAGCCTCTGCAAGACGTGAAGAAAGGTCTTGGATCTCAGCATCCTTCTGCTCTAGAGTGGTTTGATGTTCTGCAGCCTGTTCCTCTAACTCCTCCTTATCACTCTCTACATGAACCAGCTTCCACTCCACGTCTCCAAGACGTATGTCTAGCTCCACGATCTCACTGCTCTTCTGCTCCAAAGCAGTCTGTCGCTCCGCCAGCTGCCTCTCTAATTCCTCCACTCTATCCTACAACTCTATGTTGCGATCATACACCTGCTCGTACATCTGAACACCCAAAGTAGATAGTGATATCCCCTCAGGGTCTTCCTCCTCCTCATCAGCCAATTTAGGGTCCTCCTCAGGATCAGTCTCAGGCTCATACTCGTGACCTGTAACTGTGATCAATGGGGATGGCTCCCTCTGCACTATCTGCTCGTGAACTACGTGAATATCTCGGGGCTCCTCCTCCCTAATCTGGCTGGGCTCTTCTCTATCAGTCATCCTGACAACAAAATTTTAAGGTTTTAATTACTAATCGATAATACTCGATAGTACTCGCGAGCACATAAGTTTATTATCAAATAAGCACATAGCATATAATCGTTTTATTATCTTTTATGAATTTCCGTAATTCATTCCTTAGAACTCGATAAGAGTTTATCTCCACTATATTCTCTATCTTCTAGAAGGCTACTACCCTAAGGTTTTCCCCACCTAAAGGTTCATAACCTATCAGCTCTGATACCAACCTGTGACACCCCCAAATCTGGGTACTCAATTCCCCCTGATTTAGTGTTCACTATCCCATTCATTCACATCTAACTACCCATAATTAAGCAATTAAAATAAACTTAATTAATCATCTCCCAAACCGGGTTACATCAATAATTAAAATCCCAGGTCACCACAACCTTAATACATCAAATGCGGAATAAAAATATAGTCTAAAGCAAGTCTGGTACAAATGTTCATCAATTAAATAATAAATCTAGAACTATTTCTGCATCTTGCCCTTGCCCTTACTGGTGGACGGCTCGTCCTGCTTCTCGGGCTTAGCTGAAATGTTTAGTGCAAGAGTGAGCAAACAATTGCCCACAAGAATGATAACAATAACTTTTAATTGAAATAGAGTTCAAATGAGAAGCAATGATTTTCTGAAGTTAATCAATAAGTAATCAAAGTTTGAATATATATCTGAGGGTCTCAAGACCTCGAACTATGTCCTAGGTTAACAAGTATTTTTTTTTACCGTAACCTTTAACAGTCTTAAAGACTATAAATGGACCTTCATCTCGTACTCAGGGGGATCAGCCCTTTGTACAATGTATTGTGCACAACCATTTTAACGCTAAGCGTAATAATCCCCTATGTTAGGGTTGTTCATCACAGTTTATTATAAGAGTCCTTACCAAAAGGAACTTGGCTTGGAACAAGTTTAGATAATCTAAGTTTTTGAAACGCTCATCAACTAAGGACTAGCCGAATCAATAATGGTTTGCTAGTCTAGTTCTTCAGTAAAGTTTGTATTCGAAGTTTGAATGATAATCAAAGACTGAATAAATAATATCTGGAACAAAATATAATTACTCAACATGATATCAGCCTTGCTTGAATAACAATAAGCTAGGTTAATTAATTCACTCAAAGGAAGTAAACTTGTTGAAATAATAACAAGCTTAAGAAATAAATAACTTGCTATAACAATTTAACAAGTTTAGAGAAAGAAAACTTGCCTCAAGCGTAGATTACAAATTAAATAATTCACGATCCTTAAATCAACCTATACAATTAATTATAAGATGGTAACATAAATTAGTTACAAAATTTATAATCACTTTAGGTTCCTTTTACCTAATTATAGTATCTCATTTAGCATACTTTAGACAACAAATGCTAAGTAGCAACCATCTTGGTAATACATTAGTCACATATAAGTTTAATTATGCATCATAATTTCCCCAGAAAAGAAAATAATAAATTAAAATTTTTTTTAAACAGTAGCGTTTCTCGCCGGGGCGAGAAAAAGCTTAACAAAATCGTCGCCGGGGCGGCGTTTGGCTTAACAATTTTGTCGCCGGGGCGACTCTGTCGCTGGGGCGAAGAAACCAGTTCATTTCTATCACCGGGGTGATAGACTTGACTGTCGTCTTCCCCAGCTCGCGAACCAGTGAAAACTTAGGCCAAATTTGGCCAAAATTTTCCGAATTCTATCATCCAGAAAAACAAGTTAGATATACCCAAACACCATATATGATATAAAACATTTACCCAATATGTTTCTAATCAATCTAAGCATTATAAAACACATAATCAACCAATTTAAAACCAAAATTCACTGTTAAAACCAAATATTCAAGTTTTAACCATTTAAATAAAATTAAACTCTGTAAATTCATTTTCCAACCAATTTAAACAATTCTTTTTGCATTACTCATATTTTTCATCAAATAATCATAAGCAATTATCAACTTACCGATTAATAATCTAATTGAACATCAATTATCATATATATATGCTATTCATGAAATAAAACTCTGTAAAAACAAAGACTTCACTCTAAATCGTGTTTTCATGAATTAATACCTCTAAATTGATTATTAATCAACATATAATCATCTAACACATGATTACTACTAATTACAACAACTAATTCATATATTTAGCAAGTCAATAACATACAGAGAACTAAAAATAAAATACAGTGAAAAGTTATACCTTTTATTAAAGAAAACTTGGTTAATTCTCCTTTGGTTTTGGAATTCTCCTCTCCAATCTCCAAGTTCTTCTTCTCAACTTCTCTCTTTTCTCTCAATTCTAAAAAACTCTGTTCTCTCTTTTCTAATTCACAGAGCTCTCAACAATACTCTGTTCTTTTCTTTCTCTTCTGTCTTTTCTTTTCTTTCTTCTTTCTTTACAACTGACGTTCCTTCTTTTAAAAAAAATAAAACTGATGCAAATTAAAAACAAAATAAAAGCTGATACTTAATACAATAATAACGTATCATCGGTTATAAAATTTCAAAAGCCTCTAAGGCTTGTTTGGCAAAATAAATTTAAAAATAACCCATTATTCTAACTAAAGGCTTGTTTGGTAAAACACAATTAATATAACCCATTATTTCCAAACAAAGATCATAGGGCCTTGTTTGGTAAAACTAAATTAAACACTTTCTCATTTATTCTAATAAATCATTATAACATATAGTTTTAAAATGTCACACTACTAACTTAATTGAACTTATTATTCAATTAAACCTTACCAACTCAAATAATAATTTCATTTAACAAAAACACCAAATAAATTATATTATTCAAATAAATTATTTATTAACATAAATCATTTATTCAAATAATTCTTTTCATCATCTAATTTAATTATTAAATTAAATTAGAATAATCATCACAAATCATATTCAAATAACAATTAACACAATTAACTCAACATAAACTTATTTCACAATAGCTTAATAAATCATCTATTAACTCAATAAATTAACAAAAATATTTATACAACTCAATAAATATTTTTATTAATTCTCAAAAATTGCATTCGTTACACCAAACATCAGTTATACATTCAAGACATATAATTAGTCATATCATTAAGGTAACTACAGTCTACAATACTTCTTAAGCTTGTCTTATCCGTTTTCATTTGAAACTTGCAATTCTTGCTTCATTAGGCGTAACAAACTTGATCATAGATACATTCTATACTTCGTCTCACATAAGTCATGCAATTGCATTTACATTCTAGCTTGCTTTTAATTTCGAAAACTCTTTGTTTTTATTATTTAGAAATTTCTTATTCACTCTTCGGTTGACATAGTCATAATATACTTGGACATGCTAGACACCACACTTGACATGTATCCTTGCTTATAGGACTTAAATAAACATGTCCCAAAGCTTGGTTTAACAAACAAAGCTTCTTGGCAACTCTGCAGCACGGCGCGGCCGCGCTGCAAGCTTGGGAGTGGCGCGGTCGCGCTACTCCCTTTTCAGCCCAGAATTGAGTTTTTTTCAACTCTGTTCAATGCTTAACATACTAGGATCTTTCAACAACTAAAAACTTCACATATGCATAGGACTTTTAAGAGTTTTACACCAAATTAGGTTCAATAAGTTTTATTTAAAAAATCGTATAGTTTTCATTTGAAAACTTATGCTAATCCTTGCTAAGATAGTTCATTACATGCTTGGTTATTTTGATCATTATACGAGACACATAATAGAGCCTAAAAGACTCAACCATGCATGCTTAAAGGTTTAGCTTTACAAAGAAAGCATATTGAAATGACTGCAGACCAGCGCGACCGCGCTGGTTTTAGGATTGGAAGTGGCCCGGCCGCGCCACTTCAGGTTCAGACGCAGACATGGTCTGTTTCAGCAGAACTTGAAACTTAAGACTCAAATCTTTCGAACATGCTTATTAGATGTTATCAGATAACTAAAACCAATCTTCTCTTCAATTTTACAACATCAATTACTACATACATCTTTTATAAACATTTTCAAACCATTCTAACGACCCAATTTCAGCATTCATACCAAATTTTCATGTTTTTTAGTAAAAAAATTTCCTTTTAAACAAACTATCAAACAAGAAAAAGGGCATAACTTTAAGAGTTCAGATTCATAGAGTTTTAATTATACTCTAATCTAGATTTCCAATGGAAATCATCTCTTTAGATAGCAAAACAAACTTCCAACTATATATTTTAATTCTAATATATAGCTTTTATATACAACATAATAAGAGATAAAAATTTACCTCTTAATTGAATTCCTTGCTACAAGATTGCTTTCCAATTCCTCCTTTGATCAGCTAGATAATCTAAGATGCTTGCTCAAGCCCTTCCTTCTTCCTCCATAATCTTCCAAAGCTTTTTCCCAATTTTTTTCACAATAACCCATCTTACTCTCTTTACTAGTTTCTCTCGGGTAGAATATACTTGCAAAGATTGGAAAGTGTTTTAGGGTGGGTATATTTATAGAGCTTAGGAATTCTTTGCTCCTCCACCCCTCCATTATCTTTTCATCAGTTTTGCAAATCATTCATCAATTAGTCTAAAAGTGAGAGAGAGAAGCTGAGAATGTGAATGGATTTTTTTTTAGGAAGAAAACTCCCGTCCACTTACTCCCTCTTTTCCTTCTTTTCCTCCTTTTCTTTTCCTTTCTTTTCTTTTCTTTTCCTTCACATGCATAACAGCCCCCTGGGCCCCACCCATCAGCTGACTGCTATTTTATTTCCCAAATTATTATTTAATTGACCATTTTACCCTTTTGTCATCCGGAAATCGACTTTTAAATGATTATAGTCGATTCTTACTAAAGTTGACGTTCTGATCGACGTGGGAATATTCATTTTATCAATTTCATCTCCGAAATTTGAGTTTAACTTTTTATCCGAAAAAGTCAACCGGTTGACTTTGACCAAAAAGTCAACCCCGACACATTTTGTGTTTATAGTCCATTCTTACTAATTCGGACGTCCCGGATTCAAATCTGTAGTCCGTTTATCAAAATTCTACTTCGAACTCCAAGTTTGACTTTTCATCATAAAAGTCAACTGTTGACTTTGACCAAAAGTCAACCACGACATTATATTGTGTTTACAGTCTTTTCCTACTAAATTTAACGTTCCGGACGCAAATATATAGTCTGCGTCTCCGAACTCAAATTCGAGTTTTTCACTACTTCACTTAATTTTTATTCAAGTGCTAACTTCCTTAGTTAGTTCAAACAACTTGTTTAAACCAACTATTAATACGTATCTCATCACTTACTCGCGAATAAATATTATATATTATTCCATTACAATTAATCCACATAATCACTGTTCTTCAATTTTATATATTAAGTCATATGCTCATTGAATTGATTATAACCTTCCTTAGAGACTTTTGTACTAAAAATCTCTCTTTACATCTTTACACATATTAAACCATATAGGTCTTTATTAGCACAAATATTAAAATATTTAATCATCATCTACATATCCCTCTTTTCCTTCATCTAGGTTTTGTTACATATTAACCTCTAATCGCATTTAACACATACCATAGCACATTCTTACTTAAATAATTATCCTTATTTAAGAATAATCATACAATATTATCACAAAAATCATTTAAGGCTATATTTCTAGCCATACAAATATTCGGGGTGTCACATTCACCCATCCTTCAAAGAATTTTGTCCTCGAAATTAAGGCATAGCCATCTCGATTCATTCTACCCATCAAAACTAGGTTTTCAAATTAACCTAACCATCTTTTCTATAACAAGTAATCATCATTTTCTTCCTTTGAGAATCTCACATCAATGATCACCTTCAAACATCGCTTCTTTTGAGTTTTCACAATTGTTCAATATTTGTGAAGCAATATGAATAACGAGGAAAGAAAAATGTTACCATCATGCTGAGGGGTCATAAAGACTTTGAACAATTTTGAAAACCATCAGAATATTTGTCAATCATAAAGACTGAAAATACTCTCCGCAAGTACTTTAGGTGATCAACCTATCGTACCATATGTCGTGCACACCATTTAAATTTTTAACGCATAAGCGTAGATTGGGACTATATGCCCGGCATCGGTTGTTCATCCTCAGTCTTAACATCATAGTCCGCACTAAAAACCAAAATTTGGATTGGAAGTTTTTTTTTTAAAAATTCATCATCTCTCATCAAAGGTGTCTAGCCGAAACAAATAGCTTAGACTTTCTTCAATAATTCGGACATTAATCAAAATATTTAGCCAGCTCAACTGTCACACTTTTTATAATTTAAAGAAAACCAAAAATCATTTTATGATTTTGTCATTCTACCTCATACCATAGTGGGTTGACGATCCTATGATCACATCCGACACTAGGTTAGACTGTATGGATGACTCCATCGTTTATTAATTCTACACCATATTTCATAATGCGAATGATTGCATAAAATACATTTACTTTTATTAAATCATTTTTATCTAAGCCGAAACGAATGGCTTTGACATATGAATAAACAGAACTTACCCTAAAAATATGGGTTCCTTAGCTCACCATAACAAATGAGTTCAAGAATACTTCAAGAACTCACCATCATACCATGGGCCCAAAACGAGCTCACCATCGTAATCACTATAGGCCTAAGAACTTCCATAGATTTTGATGCAAAAATCAATTTTGTCTAGCTGAGACAAATAGCATAGACATATCAACAATAGGACTTAAAAAGTTTAACAGTTCAGCAATTGAACCAATCTTTTCAAAGGCACACATAAGTGCGAATACAAGCACGATTTTAGAATCTAGCATAGCTAGAAGATTTGGAACATCCTAAAACCTCAAATATCTCTTAATTTCCTTCCCTTCATTAGCATCTCTTAACTATACCCAGTTCATCAAACGTACCACACAATATGAGTTTAGGAACTTACCACAATCATATGAGTTTAGGAACTTATCCTAGTCAGACCAAAGACGTTCATTCGCTGAGGGGTTCAAAAACATACCATATGATTATGAGTCACGAACTTACCATACGTACGAGTTTTAAGAACTCGTGCTTAATCTTAATATCATCTAACACAATCTTAATAGTCTCTAACTACCAAATATAAACATGGGACAAGAATCACCTTCTCACCATGTATATATCGATAGCGTGACACCGACATTCCAATGATTACCAACGTGAGAAACTAAGTGCAAGCACAAAACCTCTGCCCATATAAAGATTTGTATAACTCAGTCATCACACGAGTCCTCAGTTAAAATCCCACCCTAATTCTATCTTGCTCTTAACTTGCTCTTTGCTCGATACGAATTTCACGTATTACATCATCCATAACTCCTCGTGAGTGTACCTCGTACTATTTCATAGTACAATCTCTTTATAGCATCATGTTACAACTATTCAATTATTTCAGATAATCTGACATTTATAACTTAAATAGATCGCGTCGTGATCTTATTCTGCCATCAACTTTCTTTCGATTCTTTCTTTTCTTATGATCGTCTCTTCCTACGATCTTCTTTATTCTTCTCTTTAATCACGTTGTCTTATGATTAATGTTCCCTGTTCTTTTAGATCTTCAGGTTCTTCTTTGAACCTAAACAATTTATCATAATCTTGTCTCACATGAATTCTCTATACTCTATTTGAGTTCATCCTTATCATTTATATCCTTGTCATCTTATAGATATCGTCTATTTATTAATACCATCTTTATTACTGAAGTCAGGTAACTACTGTTCTCATCTTTCATAACTCTTCAAGATTCTTCTTTGAATCTTCTTGTTTATATATTAATTCTTCCTTTAAGAATCTCTAACTTCATTTATATTATTCAATATTTTATTCAAGTTCACTTCGCGTCATTCACATCTTCTTCTTGTAACGTTTCTAGGACTTAACTCATCTCATGCATCTACCTATATGAGAAAAATCACTTCTTAATCATACGCATCCATAATTCTATACTTGATACACATCGGGTCTCTAATAGTGTTCAGTGCAACACCTGATTGGTTTCCCACAAACAACCAACAAACTAGTTCCCGTCTCGTCTACACTGTCTTGCACAACGAGTTAGATCAGTTGCTAGTTCGTATCAACCTCCGCTCTCTGAAGGAATTGTTTAGCCCAGATACCATACATCAACCATTAAAGAATACAATTGCACCATAATTTTACTTAACTTATTATTCTTTAAACTCTCTCATCTTCACCTCTTTCTCTAAGGTTATAGGCTAAGGTACTCGTACCTAAGGTTTCTAACCTATCAGCTCTGATACCAACTGTAACGACCCCAAAATTCATACAATTCAACTCTCCACATCGGTCGTTAACAATACATCCTCATTCTGACTTTACAACATTATTCAATGTTAAACTTAATAAAATGCAGAAAATTTTTAAACTTTTCAGTTTTCTTTCTTTGCTTTCCCTAAATCATAACCTTTAATCATTTACATATTCTAGAATCATATTTTCTTAATGATTCACTTCATCGGAGTTATAATAAAAATAAATCTTACTTCTAGATTCAATACCCTTTAGATAAAATTAAATTACAAGTTAATTCAAATTTTACAACTCAACATTTATTACATTTAACACATCATCGAATACATCATCTAGAACCTTAATCATGGTTCAAAAATATAAATTTAAGTTAAACATTTGATCTTCATGCATTATATTTGATTCATGCCATTCAAACAGCACATATCGTTACCTTGAATCTTTAACCTGCAAAAGTGGTTATTTGCAAGAATGAACTCGACAGCTCAGCAAAATCTAACAGTTTGCATGAATCACATAACACATAAATAACATGCTCATCATCTAAATCATAAAAATTTGGCTAAGCATTTCATACATAATGATCAACACATATCAAGCAAAGATTGAGTTCCTTAATTCAATTAGCATTCTTTGCTCAACGAACGTAGTCATAATTTGACTTTGTCGTTCCATACTTGCAACATATATAAAATACATCATGCTTTTACATCATTGATTTGAAACAATTAATCATTTAGTTCACATAACAAATAGGAACTGGAAGACTTGCCTTGCGAGTTGATTACAACTACTGCTACCTGTGCTTCAAAAATCCTACATAGCGTATGACCACGCATACCAAACATCTGTTATACATTCAAGACATATAATTACTCATATCATTAAGGTAACTACAGTCTACAATACTTCTTAAGCTTGTCTTATCCGTTTTCATTTGAAACTTGCAACTCTTGCTTCGTTAGGCGTAACAAACTTGATCATAGATACATTCTATACTTCGTCTCACATAAGTCATGCAATTGCATTTACATTCTAGCTTGCTTTTAATTTCGAAAACTCTTTGTTTTTATTATTTAGAAATTTGTTATTCACTCTTCGCTTGACATAGTCATTCTATACTTGGACATGCTAGACACCACACTTGACATGTATCCTTGCTTATAGAACTTAAATAAACATGTCCCAAAGCTTGGTTTAACAAACAAAGCTTCTTGGCAACTCTGCAGCACGGCGCGGTCGCGCTACAGTTAAGCTTGGGAGTGGCGCGGTCGCGCTACTCCCTTTTCAGCCCAGAACTGAGTTTTTTTCAACTCTGTTCAATGCTTAACATACTAGGCTCTTTCAACAACTAAAAACTTCACATATGCATAGGACTTTTAAGAGTTTTACACCAAATTAGGTTCAATAAGTTTTATTTACAAAATCGTATAGTTTTCATTTGAAAACTTATGCTAATCCTTGCTAAGATAGTTCATTACATGCTTGGTTATTTTGATCATTATACGAGATACATAATAGAGCCTAGAAGACTCAACCATGCATGCTTAAAAGTTTAGCTTTACAAAGAAAGCATCTTGAAATGATTGCAAACCAGCGCGGCCGCGCTGGTTTTAGGATTGGAAGTGGCGCGGCTGCGCCACTTCTGGTATGTTTCAGTAGAACTTGAAACTTAAGACTCAAATCTTTTGAACATGCTTATTAGATGTTATCAGATAACTAAAACTAATCTTCTCTTCAATTTTACAACATCAATTACTACATACATCTTTTATAAACATTATCAAACCATTCTAACGACCTAATTTTAGCATTCATACCAAATTTTCATGTTTTTTAGTAAAAATTTTTCCTTTTAAACAAACTATCAAACAAGAAAAAGGGCATGACTTTAAGAGTTCAGATTCATGGAGTTTTAATTATACTCTAGTCTAGATTTCCAATGGAAATCATTTCTTTAGATAGCAAAACAAACTTTCAACTATATATTTTAATTCTAATATATAGCTTTTATATACAACATAGCAAGAGATAAAAATTTACCTCTTGATTGAATTCTTTGCTACAAGATTGCTTTCCAATTCCTCCTTTGATCAGCTAGATAATCTAGGATGCTTGCTCAAGCCCTTCCTTCATCCTCCATAATCTTCCAAAGCTTTTTTTTCCAATTTTTTTCACAATAACCCATCTTACTCTCTTTACTAGTTTCTCTCGGGTAGAATATACTTGCAAAGATTGGAAAGTGTTTTAGGGTGGGTATATCTATAGAGCTTAGGAATTCTTTGCTCCTCCACCCCTCCATTATCTTTTCATCAGTTTTGCAAATCATTCATCAATTAGTCTAAGAGTGAGAGAGAGAAGCTGAGAATGTGAATGGATTTTTTTTTAGGAAGAAAACTCCCATCCACTTACTCCCTCCTTTTAATATCTTATTCATGGTTAATAGAGATATAAGTTACGAATTTGAAAAGTTTTGGAGAATTCCAAAGGTTTTTTCTTCTTTTCTTTTTCCTTCTCTTTTCCTTCTTTTCCTCCTTTTCTTTTCCTTTCTTTTCTTTTCCTTCACATGCATAACAGCCCCCTGGGCCCCACCCATCAGCTGACTTCTATTTTATTTCCCAAATTATTATTTAATTGACCATTTTACCCTTTTGTCATCCGGAAATCGACTTTTAAATGATTATAGTCGATTCTTACTAAAGTTGACGTTCTGATCGACGTGGAAATATTCATTTTATCAATTTCATCTTCGAAATTTGAGTTTGAATTTTTATCCGAAAAAGTCAACCGGTTGACTTTGACCAAAAAGTCAATCCCGACACATTTTGTGTTTATAGTCCATTCTTACTAATTCGGACGTTCCGGATTCAAATCCGTAGTCCGTATATCAAAATTCTACTCCGAACTCCAAGTTTGACTTTTCATCATAAAAGTTAACTGTTGACTTTGACCAAAAGTCAACCACGACATTATATTGTGTTTACAGTCTTTTCCTACTAAATTTAACGTTCCGGACTCAAATATATAGTCTGCGTCTCCGAACTCAAATTCGAGTTTTTCACTACTTCACTTGATTTTTATTCAAGTGCTAACTCCCTTAGTTAGTTCAAACAACTTGTTTAAACCAACTATTAATACGTATCTCATCACTTACTCGTGAATAAATATTATACATTATTCCATTACAATTAATCCACATAATCCATGTTCTTCAATTTTATATATTAAGTCATATGCTCATCGAGTTGATTATAACCTTCCTTAGAGACTTTTGTACTAAAAATTTCTCTTTACATCTTTACACATATTAAACCATATAGGTTTTCATTAGCACAAATATTAAAATATTTAATCATCATCTACATATCCCTCTTTTCCTTCATCTAGGTTTTGTTACATATTAACCTCTAATCGCATTTAACACATACCATAACACATTATTACTTAAATAATTATCCTTATTTAAGAATAATCATACAATATTATCACAAAAATCATTTAAGGCTATATTTCTAGCCATACAAATATTCGGGGTGTCACAACTACCTCCTTCAATGAGAATCGCCTTCTCAAGCACTGTCGCAAACGAATTTAGTTAAAACATCGAAACTCGACTATACAGCCAGGGCTTTAGTCCCTGCTCAAACCTTCTAGCCTTCCTTTCGTCGGTATTAACTTGATATGGCGCAAATCTCGCCAGTTCGTTAAATCTTGCAGCATATTCAGGCACCGTCATTGTACCTTGCTTTAACTCCAGAAATTGCACTTCCATCTGATTCTGTGCACTCGTCGAAAAATAAGTTTTGAAAAACATCTCCTTGAATCGTTCCCACAGAATTACCCCTTGACCGCCTCGAGTTTTGTTAACTTGCCACCAATAACTAGCTTCTGATTTGAGCATAAATGTTGCGAATGCAGTCTTCTGGTCCTCGCTGACCCTAGCGACGTCAAAAACCTTTTCCATTTCTATGACCCATGTTTGAGCTTCGATCGGATTCATAGACCCTTGAAATTCCGGGGGTCCTACTGCTTTGAAGTCTTTGAAAGTTGTGGCCTGAACTTGAGGTTGATTTGCAAATGCTCCTGTTAACAAATTCACCAGCTACTGCATTGGATTAGCGTTGGTTTCTTCGTTTTTATTCGTGGATCCTTCAGGGGTCTGTTGACGTATTTGTGTTCTTCTTGGCGACATCTTACTGTTAAGAATTCGCGCTATTAGATTATTGCTTAATTACTTAAACATTTAAGTCCTAACTTAAACATTTTATAAACAATATTTAGCACATAGCACATCTGACAAACTTCCGTATTTTATTCATTTACTGCTTCGAAACGTAACATAGATAGCATCATAGTTATTTACATCCTTTATCCTGAATTCATAATATTCCAGGATTACATCATCATATTCTCCTATTTATCTCATTTGAGATTTACATCATATTAACTCTCTTATAAAATAACTTATTATTACTGCTATTCATGACCTATAAAGACATTTCACGTCTCACGACTTCTTCATGCTCTTGCTCCATGATTCGAATCATCGTCCTGCGATCCATCAAGTACCATGGTAAATCCTCGAACTGAGTCGGGTAATGATAAACCCGATCCTGAGCTCTATCCATCACTATGTGAAAAACATGATCCATCTCCTTCATTTTAATCTTCTTTGACTGGACTTCGTCCTCAACACGATCTACATGATCAGTAACTTTCATCCACGCATCATCGGCTCTAGCACGCTTTGCAGACTCTTCTCTCAGCTCACTCTTCAGTTTCTCTACCTCAGCTGATAACTCCTCCTTTTGGCTCTCTGCCTGAACCAGCTTCCACTCCTCGTCCCCAAGACGTATATCAAGCTCCTCAATTTCGCCATTCTTCTGCTCTAGAACAGCCTGACGCTCAGCCACCTCCTCCTCCTCTAACTCCCCCACCCTATCCTGCAACTCTATGTTGCAATCATACACCCGCTCATACATCTGAACACCTAAGGAAGATAGTGGTATCTCCTCAGGGTCTTCTTCCTCCTCCTCAACCTCTTCAGGATCCTCCTCAAGATCTGACTCAGGTTCATACTCAGGTTCTACAATAGTGGTCAGTGGGGTTGGTTCTCTCTGCACTAGCTGCTCCCGGACTACATGAACATCTCGGGGCTCCTCCTCCCTAACTTGGCTGCACCCTCCTATATCAGTCATCCTGCCATCAAAAGTTTAAGTTTAATTACTACTCGATAGTACTCGCGAGCACATAAGTTATAGCGCATAAAGTTTTTTTTTTTATCTGTAATGAATTCCTTAATTCATTCCTTAGAACTTGATAAGAGTTTTAACACCACTATGTTTTCAATTCTTTACAAGGCTAACTCCTAAGGTTCCCCACCTAAGGTTCTTAACCTACGGCTTTGATACTAACCTATGACACCCCCAAACCCGGGTACATAAATCCCACTAATTTGGTGTTCACTATTCCATACATTCATGACTAACTACCCATAATAAAGGATAATGAAATTAAACTGAATAAATCATCTTCCCACAAAAGGGGTTACAACTCTAATCTCTTAAGTAAATAAATAAATCCCAGGTTATCTAACCTTTATTACATCGTTGCGGAATTAAAACATAATATTAAATAACTTTTATTACAAAAACTTCATAACAAATAACAGCACGCTAGCTACTTCTGCATCTTACCCTTGCCTTTACTAGTAGACGGCTCATCTGACTTTTCAGTTTTGGCTGCAATATTTTATGCAAGGGTGAGCAAACAATTGCCCACAAGTATAATAACAGTAACAGTTAAATAATCAATGGAGTAGACTTTCAACTGAGGTATAATATTCTTTCTCAAATCAATTAACAACAATCAAAGAATTGAAAGCTCAATAGAAAACTCGACTTAAGAATCGATTACAGATTTCAAGATCAAAAGTATACCTGAGGGTTATAAGACCTCGAACTATGTCCTAGGTTAACAAGTATCTCTACTATAACCTTTAGCAGTCTTATAGACTATGGACTATCCATCTCGTACTCCAGGAGATCAGCCCTTTGTATAATGTATTGTGCACAAACATTTTAACGTTGTTGCGTAATTAATCTCCTATGTTAGGGTTGTTCATCTCAGTTTAACGTCAGAATCCGTACCAAAAGAAACTTGGTTTGGAATAACTACAAGATATTCTAAGTCTTTAAAATGCTCATCAACTATGGACTAGCAGAATCAATAAGGGTTTGCTAGTCACTTAAGCATTTGACATTATAACAACCTTGCTTGAACAACAATAAGCTAAGGTTAATAAACTTGCTCAATGAAAGTAAAGTAAGAAACTTGCTCGAGTAAAAGTTAAGTTTTAGGGAACTTGCTTTCAACGAAATAAAGAGATTAAGGATAGAAAACTTGCCTCACGCGTAGATTATAAATTAAAATTCACGCTCCTTAATCAACCTATACATTCCGTTTAAAAAGCGGTAACAATAATTAGTTATAGTATTATAAGCACTTTAGGATTCGTTCTTATCCAATTTCATTTTAACATCTCAATTGTCATTTGATATTATATAAGTATTTGCTTATCATCCATCGTAGTATCTTGTTAATCATTTAATACCTTAGTCCAAGCTTTAAACATACACTTGGCCATATAGCAAGATCACAAAGAAAAAGGAAAATTTTTATTTCCTGTTCCACCGCCGGGGCGGTGGATTCCTTCACAAACCAGCGTCGGGGCGAGGCTACCGTCGGGGCAACAGAACCAGTTCATTCATACTGCCGGGGCGAGGACACCGCTAGGGCGCTAACTCTAGTACATTTCCATTGACGGGGCAGTGGACCCGACTGACAGTTCCTACAGTTCGTGAACCAGTGAAATTCTAGACTAAATTTCCCAAATTCTACCATCCGACTCACAAATTAAACACACCCAGACATCAAACATGTTGTAAAACAAATACCCAACATGTTTTTAACAATTCAAATCATTATAATATAGATAATCAACCAATTAAAAACCAAAAATTCACTGTTTATACAAAATATTGATGTTTTAGTCCATTTAATGAAATCGAACACAGTGAATTCATCTCCAAACCATTTTAATCCATTCCACTTACATTCTTTTCGTTATTGAACATACTAACAATAAAAACAACCAATTTATAGATTATTACATGGATTGAATACTAATTTTAAACCCAAAATAAGGCATATTCATATGTATAAACTCAAGAACACAAAACCCATTTAAAACTTGTTTTCATGGATTCTAGTTACAGAAAATCATTTACAATTGCTATATAACGGTTTATATACCCATACTAACATGCATAATCATCACATAAACAATTTCTAGCAAATTTTAGTTCACCAATATTTTACAGAGGACTAGCTTGAAGAAAATAAGAACTAAAGTTTTAGATTAGATTATTACCTGATAATTCTTCTTAGATTATGATAAGATGATTATACTGGCTTAGCAATCCTCTTCCTTCACCTCTCAATTCAGAGAACTCTCTCACTCTCACCTTCAACTTCTCTGATAAACTTTTCTCTCAACAAAACTCTGTTTTTGTTTTGTTTTTAGGCTTAGCACACTTAACGTAAAAAAAAAAACTAATCCAATATTAAGTCTCAGCTGTTACAAAATTTAAAAAGTCTCAAGGCCCTGTTTGGCTTGAATCAAAACCAAAATAAACTATTTTTACCAACCAAGGGTCACAAGGCCTTGTTTGGTTTAGTTAAAATAAAACCCCTTTTCCATTTATTTTAATAACCCATTATACTATATAGTTTAATTGTCACACTTTCAATTTAACTAAACCTATTATTAAATAAATTCAATTACACCTTACTAATTTAATTATAACTTTTATTTGACTAATAACAATATTACCAAATAAATTATTTTATTCAAATAAATCATTTTATCCTGTAATTTAATTATTAAATTAAATTAGAATTAACACATCAAATTACATTCAAATAACAATTAACATAATTACACTTAAAATGAATTACTCCACAATAACTTTATCAATTATTTATTTTACTCAATAAATAAATTAACAAAATATTTATTTAACTCAATAAATATTTTATTTATTCACAAAAATTACAGTCATTACATCTGCTAGCCGTTGCATGGGGTCTGTCTGGCCTCCTTCATTATTCACTAATCCTTCGGGTGTTCGTTATACTAGTACTCTACGCAGCGACATCTTCTGTTTATTGAAAGAAAGCTTAATGTTATAATCTCATTATACCCTGTAAATATCTATCATAAGCGCGACAATTAAGCAACACATTTAACAAGAACATTTACATTCATGTGTCAATATTCAGTACATCAAACATGATCATTCTGTAGCATGCTGCTATGAACGTCACCACTCATCCCCTAATACAACAAAAGATGGGGATCTACTAACATACTACCCCCTAACAAGCACAAAGGTTGGGGTATACAATACGTATCCCATACACAATACAAAGGTTTGGATATACATAAACAAAATCTTGTACTGCTAGACATATAAACTAAATAATCTATCCGAGGATGCCGCGCTCCATGGCGCTATCGTACTCCAAATGTCCTATCTGGATCATCAGATCTCGACTTAGGGTGTGGCGAGTCTGTCCATCCTCCACCGGATAGTAGTATACACCGTCTATCCACCTACCAATCGATGTGCGGAAAGCATGGCCCATCTTGTTCATCTTTCTCTTCTTCCTCCTTACTTCACCCTCTAGGTCATCAGCTCGCTCCAAGGCGTCATCTCGCTGCTCCTCAATTTGGATGCGGTCTGCTACCTCCACCTCTAACTGGGCTCGTAAATCCTCATTTTGAACATGCCTCAATTCTCTTCTTGAATCCTCCCTGATTACTTCCAATCGGATTACTGTTGGTGCTATTGTTGTTGCCGCCTTCCCATTTTCTCTTTCCCAGATTACTTCCCCCGCTACTATTTCCTCCATGATTGTCACCTCCGCTCTTCTTGTTCTTCCTTTCTTTATTATACTGACTCAGGGCCTCGCTTCCTCCTTCAGCAATGATGGCCTTTTCTAACAACGTATTAAAAGTTTCAATTGAAGAACAGATATCTTGTTGTACAACCATGGCTTTAAACCTTGCTCGAATCGTTGTGCCTTCCGCTCCTCCGTATCTACTTGGTGTGGTGCAAAGTGTGCAAGTTCATTAAATTTGGCAGTGTATTGTGCCACCGTTATATCCCCTTATTTCAGTTCTAGAAACTTTACTTCCATCCGACTTTTCATGCTCTTCAGAAAATAATTCTCGAAGAACAGTTCCTTGAATTTTTCCCATGGTACTACCCCTTCTCCGGCCCGTTGCTGATTAGCTTCCCACCAATAGTTCGCTTCTCCCTTCATCGTGTAGGTGGAGAACGCCGTCTTCTGGTCTTCTCCCATGCGTGCGATGGTAAAAGCCTTCTCTATTTCCTTGACCCAAGACTGGGCCTCAATCAGATTGGTCGTTCCTTTGAACTCTGGGGTCCTACACTCTTGAAGTCTTTAAAATTTGTGACGGGGACAGTTGGGGGAATGGGCTTTCTGGGTCCCGTATTCCTGCCCTGGAATACTCCCTCTAGTAGGTCTGCTAGCCGTTGCATGGGGTCTGCCTGGCCTCCTTCATTATTCACTGATCCTTCGGGTGTTCGTTATACTAGTACTCTACGCGGCGGCATCTTCTGTTTATTGAAAGAAAGCTTAATGTTATAATCTCATTATACCCTGTAAATATCTATCATAGGCGCGACAGTTAAGCAACACATTTAATAAGAACATTTACATTCATGTGTTAATAGTCAGTACATCATACATGATCATTCTGTAGTATGCTGCTATGAACGTCACCACTCATCCCCTAATACAACAAAAGATGGGGATCTATTAACATAATACCCCCTAACAAGCACAAAGGTTGGGGTATACAATACTTATCCCATACACAATACAAAAGGTTGGGATTTACATAAACAAAATCTTGTACTGCTAGACACATGAACTAAATAATCTATCCGAGCATGACGTGCTCCACGGCGCTATCGTACTCCGAATGTCCTATCTGGATCATCAGATCTCGACTCAGGGTGTGGCGAGTCTATCCATCCTCCATCCAATAGTAATATACACCGTCTATCCACCTACCAATCGTCGTGCGGAAAGCATGGCACATCTTGTTCATCTTTCTCTTCTTCCTCCTTAGTTCACCCTTTAGGTCATTAGCTCGCTCCAAGGCATCATCTCGCTGTTAGGTTTGTATATAGCGCGAATATGCAATTAAATTACATAAATAGTGCGGAAGCGCGATAAAACGGATTTTAAAATATTCATACAAACCATCACCATGATCTTTCCTTATGTTCAATTATCAATTAACGAAAGAGATAGAGATGAAATTATACCCTCGTAGAACCGTGCTTCCTCGGGTACAAGTTCACCTCCAATTCCTTCGCGTTCTCCTTGAATTTCACCGATGGGATTCCTTCCTTTGATCAACGTTAGCCACCCAAGTGTTTGGCCTTTAGAGGTGATCCACCAATGAAGAATAGTTATTCAAGAAGATGGGTGTTGGCAAAATCCTAGTTTCTATCTCTATAGAAATTGAAGTACTCTCTCACTCTAATTCTCATGGAAGAGTATGTAAATTGTCTAACCCTAAATCATGATAAGACTCCACTTATTTATATATATAGGGAACCCTCCTAAACTATTTAGGATTAAGGTTTTTATTTTAATTAAACTCCTTTAATTAATTGAACTCCTAATCCAATTAGGAATTCATGAGAGAGTACTTCTATTAATTAATTCTCAATCCCTATTAGGAATTAAATAATAGTAATAGTAATAATAATAATAATAATAAGACTCCTCTTATTAATTTATATTTAATATTTCCAAAATATTAAATAATAAACATTAAGCTATTTAATTTATTCTATCTCCATAGATTAAATTAAATACACTTAACTTATTATTACGATTATGCCATTTACTTCTTAAATAAATATTTTCCTTTTGCGGTGTGACCCTTTAGGTTCTCCATATTAAACCGATTGTGAATAAATCAATTAGAACAATTCTAATCTTATTTAAATAAATAAATTAAACTATTTAATTTATTTAAATAAATAATATTTATTCTACAATAAGGGTAAACCCCCTTAGCGATCAACGACTTTCCAGATAATATAGATTTCAACATTAATCATAAAAGAACCTTTCAGTGAATAGTTACCGTACAATTCAATCCTTCTACCATACAATGTCCCAATTAAATATAAGACATGGAATTACTGTCAAGTTTTATTTTATTTAATTATATGTATTTCGATTCTCAAATGCACAACTCTGATAATGCAAATTAGAAACTCCTTTCTAATTTCATTATGCTTTGGCCAAAGACTTCTGAGTCGTCATTTATCGAATCACATAGGACATTCTCTCCTTTTACTAGAAGTGATAGATTCTTTGTTGATCATTCACCTATCTCCATGTATAACTTATTATACCCAATCATACCCTTTGATATACCCTAAAGGTCTTAAGGGACATGTCAAAGTATAACTCATCATACACAAGATACTATGATGATCTCAAGTCCAAGGATCACTTGTACTACTATCACTAGAGGAATTCCTATTGATAGGCGAGTAAAACTCCATTAGGTATTCCTTAGCGAGCCACGTTCAGTGAACTTATTCTCTAATAAGCACCTACATACTTGCTTTAGTGTCTCCACACAAATGATTATGAGATCAATCATCCTCTTCATAAGAGCAAGCAACGTATGTACTAATCTATCAGGATTCACTAATCCCCTTTTTAGTAATCCATCGATTAGGAACAATTTTAGTTTGTGAGCTATCTAGAATTTAGATCTCATTAGCATGATCACCATCATGATTCTAAAAGCATTGCTCAAAACTATGGGTTTATCACATTTAATATAACAGCACTATGTAGATAATATAAAATGCCTTTTAAGAAAATCAATTTCTTTTATTAATAAATGAATAAGATTACAAAGTATATGCTACATCATATCAAATATGATTGGCTTGTGTGCATACTACTTTCAATCTCCCACTTGCACTAAAGCCAATCGTCATGGTATCTAATACCCTTCTTCTCTAAGTGACGATCATCCTGCTGTTTGGATAAAGCTTCAGTAAATGGATATGCAATGTTGTTCTTGAGAGTCCACTATTTCTATAGTGACTTATCCTCTTTCAATGATTCCACTAATCAAATGAAAGTGCCGCAACATATATTTGAATCCAAGATGAGACTTAGGAACTATTCCTAGTTCTGTAATGAACTTTTCATCCAAACAATCAAACTTGCAGCTTCATTTACAGCTATATACTTTATCTTTGTCACTAAACCAGCAACTCTTTACTGTTTGGAACCTTTCCAATTCACTGCACCACCATTTGAGGTAACAATTTACCTTTAAGTGGTTTTGTTATCGTCTTGGTTAGTTTGAAAAACTTGAGTCTGTTTAGCCCTCTAGTTTTAATTCAGATCCACCATGTATAATGATCACATCCTCAATACCGGTTAGATACTTAAAGATGTTTTTCACTGTCTTACAGTGATCTTCTCCAGAATGTGACTGATCAACATCAGGCCTTGTAAATTCACTGCATACATGATAGTAATTCATGCGATCTCTCTTTTAATTGGAGACAATTTTAGAGAGATACACTCCATGGCTCATCATCATGAGACCTCTCTTGGAGTTTGCCATGCTAAACGCCTTTAGCATCAAATGAATATACGTTCCTTGGGTCAAGCCGAACATCCTTTTAAATCTATCTATATAGATTTATATCCCCAATTTATAGGATGCTCCTCCCAAGTCATTCATGGAGGAATGTTTAGACAATTTTATCTTTACTGATTGTATCATTGGTGTGTTATTCCTTATCAGTAGTATATCAACATATAATACTAAGAATGTCACAGTGCTCCCACTGACCCTTTTGTACACACTAGGTTCATTCTCGTTTTTGATAAAATCAAACTCTTTTGATTGTCTCATCAAAACGAATGTTCCATCTTTGAGAAACTTGCTTCAATCCATCAATGGATCATTATAGCTTAAAGCACGATTTGCTTCAACCTTTGAAACAAATTCCTTTGGTTGTATCATACATACATTCTCCTCAAGTCTTCATTGAGGAAGGGTGTCTTTACATCCATTTTGCCAGATTTTGTAATAAGCTGCAATCACAAGCAAAATCCAAATGGACTTGAGCATTACCCGGTCATAAGGTTTTATCACAGTCAACTCCTTGACTTGAAAAACCTTTTAAACAGGTCTGGTCTTATAGGTCTCCACCTTGTCATTTGCCTCAGTCTTTCACTTAAAGACCCATATTCACACTCTAGGCACTATGCCTTTTTGTGGAGTAACCAGAGTCAATACTTGGTTCTCATACATGGAGTCCATTTCGGATTTCATGGCCATCTGCCATTTCTCTGAGTGTCTTCTACTCATAGCCTCATCGTATATAACTTGATCATCATCCTCTATGATGTGTACCCCATCATCATCCTCTATGATGAATCCATACCTCCCAGGTATCTTCGGTACTCTTCCAGATTTACGATTCGTTTGTGGTACAATAGGTCTATCTACAGGTTCCTCGGTTCGACTTAAAGTGCTTTGTGGTTCTTGAACTCCTTCAAGATCTATTACCCTCCCACTAGCTCCTTCAATGATAAACACCTTTATCTAAGAAGGCAGCGTGTAGGATTATAGTAATAATACCCTAAACTTTCTTTAGGATATCCCAAAAATCTGCACTTGTCAGATTTTGTCCCAAACTTATCTTTGAAACCTTTTTCACATAAGCTGGACAGCCCCTTATCTTAACATATTTAAGATTAGGAATCCTCCCTATCCATAACTTTTATGGAGTCTTGAGGCCGAATTTTGAGGTTACCTTATTTTGTAGATATGCTGCCGTTTCTAGGGCATAACCCCAGATGGATACTAGAATGTCGGTAAAAATCATTATGCACTGCACCATGTCCAACAAGGTACAATTTCTCCTTTTAGATACACCATACAATTATTGCGTATCAGGAGGTGTCCATTATGAGAAAATACCATTTTGAGATGATCTAGAAACTTATTGCACAAGTATTCTTTCCTCTATCTGATCAAAGAATCTTAATACTTTGTCAATTTGTTTCACTTCTGAATTCTTTGAACCTTTCAAATGATTCAGACTTGTATTTCATCAAATACACACATTCAACTCTTTGAATGATCATCTCCTTTTTCTTTTACTAGTTTGTTCAATTTGCAAAATTATTTTTCATGTAAGTTAAGTTTACAAAGTCTATCAAGTAATCTTCCTGTTTCATACAAAACATTATCATTATAAATAGAACAACAATTGTTCTTAAATATAATACCAGAACCTTCCTTGTCTAACAACGGAAGTAATAATGTTTCTAAAGAGAACTGGAACATAATAACAACTTATTAACTTAATAGACTTGCCCGTAGGCAATGCTAAACTATAAGTTCCTATGGTTAATGTAGCAACCTTTGCTCCATTCCCACACATAAGATCACTACTTTGTTTAGCTTTCTACTTCTTCTTAGTCTCTGCATTGAATTGCATACGTGAGAACTACAGCCGGTATCCAATACCCAAGTAGAACCTTGACTTATAGAAAAATTTATTTTAATCATGAACAAATCTATATTTGTAACCGAAGCTTCATTAAGCTTCTTCTGGTTACCCTCTGTAAGATTCTCCTTACAGTTTACTTTCCAATATCCAGGCTTATTGCAGTGGAAGCAAACTCATTTGTTATCTACATCAGTCTTATTCTTATTGCCCTTTGTTATTGCCTTTCCATTTACCTTCTTTGAATTGTTCTTCTTTTAAGAAGATCCTTTGGCCCTCTTCCACTTCCTGGAAGAATCATCTACCAGTAAGACTTGGTCTTTCTTAGTTGGAAAGTGACTCTTTACTGTTTTCAACATGTTCAAGCAACTTAGGCAGGCTGACATATAGCTTGTTCATGTGAAATTCACAACAATTTGTGAGAAAGAGTCCGGAAGTGATTGCAAGATCAAATCTTGGATCAACTCTCCATCCATTAAAACCCAGTTGTCCCAATTGTTCAATCATATTGATCATTTTGAGGACATTTGTCTATACTGTAGTGCCATCGGTTATTCTAGATCGGAAGAGCTCCTTAGATATCTGATATCTAATAGTCCTACTCTCCTCACCCTTCAACTCCTTGAAGGTGCAGGAGTATAATAGGAGCATCCATAGTTTCATGCTGACGCTGAAGCTCGTTACTCATGGATGCGAGCATGATGCATTGAGCCAACTGTGCATCATCTTACCACTTTCTAAAAGTAGCAATCTCTTCCTCTGAGGCATTGTCTGCAACCATTGCAGGGATAGGCATATTAAGGACATAAGATAGCTTTTTAGCCTTGAGAACTATTCTCAAATTTTTTAACCAGTCCTTTTAATATGGTCCGATTAATTAGCATCTAATATGCTATGCAGTGATAGTGAATTAGACATAGTAAACTTCTATAAATGAATTTGTAATTTAACAACATTTTAACATACATTCATTTTAATTAATTACCAAAATAAATTAGGTTTTTATTTTAAATTGGTATCTCCCACTATTTTCATCAAACTATATTACCCTCAATATACAGTTCGGCAATTCTAATTAAAGATTTGCTAGTGAGAATAAGGATCCCATTTCAAATGTATATAGCCTTGTGGTGACACAACAAACGATATATAAATAAATAGGTAGACAACTATTATCAATTACATCACTATGTAACTCCTTTTAATTTGCCTCTTAGATTATTTTGATCAAGTGGTGACACATCCGAATCAAAATTATCCAAGTTAAGTCCAACCTAGCACTTCCATATATTCGAAAGAAAAACACTATCCTTGTGGTGACACAACAAAACAACATCGTTCAGTCTATGTATAAGCATCAAATGTGATAAAGAAACATCTTAAATATTTAATACTTGTCTTGTGGTGACACAACAAACTCACATTAAATATTTAATACTCTATTGCTTTACCATGCTAGAAGGCGACGTTTGATATTTCAAATATCTTTGAACGCTTATGACTTAATATGATTCCTTTGAGGGGTTTGTTATTATTTGTCTCATCTTGCTTAGCGCATGCACATATATATATAAAATACGCGTCATATTATTTAACATGCAAAGCATGTTGTATAATATATAATATATACATAGTAAGCATGCACATATAGAATACTATATTCTACCCGGATTGATTATGGACTTTTATTCTAGTTTGGTTCACTAGAGCCACCAAGTGAACCAAAAGGTTAAACCTAGGGTGCAAGAACAAAATTTAAATATAACTATTACATTTAAACCCGGGCTCCTTTACAAACGGGTCTTCAAGCGCTCCTTGCTCCTTTGTCTCCAATTCTTCAAGTAATTCTAACTAAACCTATTACATAAACTATTTACAATAAATAGAAACCTTGATCAACAGTCAAGGGGAGGTACATAGGAGGAAGATAGAATTTACATCAAGAAAAACTAGAGAAGACGAGGTACGCAGACCCCATTTATAAAAACCCATTCATTCAAGCATTCACTAAAAATAAATCCAATCACACATTGGTCAGTAGTTCATAATCAATCCCTATTTATTATCATACATATCTCCATATGTATCAATAAATAACATTCATCTCATGAATAATAAAAACCATTCCATATATGCATTGATATCATTTAATGGGCAATTAAAAGTTTACTAGAAATCCAATTTTGAAACAAAAATAAACTCCTTTATTTTAATCAAAATTTAAATCATAATAAACTTATTTATTTTATTTTATCCAATTTTGAATAAAAATAAACTCCTTTATTTTTAATCAAATTCCAAATCAAAATAAACTCCTTTATTTCAATTAACATGGAATCCAATTTCAAGTTCAAAACAAACTCTTTTATTTTAACTTAAAATTGTTGGAAAATAAAATATGTTGAATCCTATTTCTTATCAAAATAAACTCCTTTATTTTTAAGGAAACACGAAATCCTATTCCATATGTGAATAAACTCCTTTATTCTAGTTAACTTAGAATCCAATTCCAAGTTCAAATAAAACTTTTAATTTTAATCATATTCCAATTAAAATAAACCTTTTATCTTAATTGAAAATAAATAAAATCAAAAATAAAAATTTTCAAAACCTGCAGACCGGCGCGGCCGCGCTCCAATATGAACTAGGAGCGGCGCAGCCGCGCTGCACCCCCAGAAACGTTTTTCTAGGTTCGGGCCCGGCCGTGCTCCAGAATGAACTGGAAGCGGCGCGGCCGCGTAGCAGACTTCAAAAAATTTTTGTTTCCCAGAAAATCGATCCAATCACATACCCATACATACATGGAATCATAATAATTGATAATTAGCACAAGGTTAGGCTCTGATACCACTGTTAGGTTTGTATATAGCGCGAACATGCAATCAAATTACATAAATAGTGCGGAAGCACGATAAAACGGATTTTAAAATTTTCATACAAACCATCACCATGATCTTTCCTTATGTTCAATTATCAATTAACGAAAGAGATAGAGATTAAGAAATTATACCCTTGTAGAACCGTGCTTCCTCGGGTACAAGTTCACCTCCAATTCCTTCGCGTTCTCCTTGAATTTCACCGATGGGATTCCTTCCTTTGATCAACGTTAGCCACCCAAGTGTTTGGCCTCTAGAGGTGATCCACCAATGAAGAATAGTTATTCAAGAAGATGGGTGTTGGCAAAACCCTAGTTTCTATCTCTATAGAAATTGAAGTAATCTCTCACTCTAATTCTCATGGAAGAGTATGTAAATTGTCTAACCCTAAATCATGATAAGACTCCTCTTATTTATATATATAGGGAACCCTCCTAAACTATTTAGGATTAGGGTTTTTATTTTAATTAAACTCCTTTAATTAATTGAACTCTTAATCCAATTAGGAATTCATGAGAGAGTACTTCTATTAATTAATTCTCAATCCCTATTAGGAATTAAATAATAGTAATAGTAATAATAATAATAAGACTCCTCTTATTAATTTATATTTAATATTTCCAAAATATTAAATAATAAATATTAAGCTATTTAATTTATTCTATCTCCATAGATTAAATTAAATACACTTAACTTATTATTACGATTATGCCATTTACTTCTTAAATAAATATTTTCCTTTTGCGGTGTGACCCTTTAGGTTCTCCATATTAAACCGGTTGTGAATAAATCAATTAGAACAATTCTAATCTTATTTAAATAAATAAATTAAACTATTTAATTCATTTAAATAAATAATATTTATTCTACAATAAGGGTAAGCCCCCTTAGCGATCAACGACTTTCCAGATAATATAGATTTCAACATTAATCATAAAAGAACCTTTCAGTGAATAGTTACCGTACAATTCAATCCTTCTACCATACAATGTCCCAATTAAATATAAGACATGGAATTACTGTCAAGTTTTATTTTATTTAATTATATGTATTTCGATTCTCAAATGCACAACTCTGATAATGCAAATTAGAAACTCCTTTCTAATTTCATTATGCTTTGGCCAAAGACTTCTGAGTCGTCATTTATCGAATCACATAGGACATTCTCTCCTTTTACTAGAAGTGGTAGATTCTTTGTTGATCATTCACCTATCTCCATGTATAACTTATTATACCCAATCATACCCTTTGATATACCCTAAAGGTCTTAAGGGACATGTCAAAGTATAACTCATCATACACAAGATACTATGATGATCTCAAGTCCAAGGATCACTTGTACTACTATCACTAGAGGAATTCCTATTGACAGGCGAGTAAAACTCCATTAGGTATTCCTTAGCGAGCCACGTTCAGTGAACTTATTCTCTAATAAGCACCTACATACTTGCTTTAGTGTCTCCACACAAATGATTATGAGATCAATCATCCTCTTCATAAGAGCAAGCAACGTATGTACTAATCTATCAGGATTCACTAATCCCCTTTTTAGTAATCCATCGATTAGGAACAATTTTAGTTTGTGAGCTATCTAGAATTTAGATCTCATTAGCATGATCACCATCATGATTCTAAAAGCATTGCTCAAAACTATGGGTTTATCACATTTAATATAACAGCACTATGTAGATAATATAAAATGCCTTTTAAGAAAATCAATTTCTTTTATTAATAAATGAATAAGATTACAAAGTATATGCTACATCATATCAAATATGATTGGCTTGTGTGCATACTACTTTCACTCGCTACTCCTCAATTTGGATGCGGTCTGCTACCTCCACCTCTAACTGGGCTCGTAAAGCCTCATTCTCCACCTGTAGGCTTTCTGCCCGCTGCTCGGACTGCTCTAGACTACCAACTAGCTCTAATTCCTTGCTAAGAGTCGGTATACCATGTCCTCTAATTGGGTAGAGACCTCATGTCTCCCCATAACCTCTGTCTCTAGTTCCTGTATCTTGGCCCGTTGCTCCCAGGCTTCACCTTCTAACTCCTAGATCCTATCCGCCTGATCAAGAATATGGTTGATATATTCCTCCAACCACTTAATCTCCAATGTGGTGTCAACATGGGGCACCTCCTCCGGTTCTTCTTCCAGGTCCTCCTCCGAGTTAGACTCCAACTCAGGCTCCTCCTCAGCTGGGACAGCAGCCGGAGTAGGCTCAACTACTAGGGGTGTCTCGGATACCACATGGATGTCATCCTACAACCATAACACCAAAACAAATAAACCCTATTAGTATCCCACAGTAAAATATAAATTCAATGTATAAAATGAGAATATATTCCACGATACCATTAACTCTCTATGAAAAGTCTACTAGAACTAATACGTAAAACTCTACATGAGTCTTATCCCCTACTATTCCTTTTATCTCTTATAAGGTTATAGCCTAAGGTTCTCTCTCTTAAGGTTTATAACCTATAGCTCTGATACCAACCTGTAACGCCGCCAAATTTGGGTACCTGAACCTCGAATCCATTGCGTCATGGTACAACTCATAAGACATTCTATCAATATCTTATTGCGGAATAATAAAATATTTACATTAATATAACATAAATATTCTCATCCCAAATCTCGAAACCATTACTAATACATGACATAACTAGTACTCAATAACTAATATATTATACTAAAGAGTCTGGATACATAACACAAATTAACACATAATCTTAATAAGTCTTGACACATGACAGAAATCATAACATAGTATAACAAAGCTATTCCGTAGCTTTGCATTTACCTTTATCCTTCCTCGAGCTTCCGCCTCGTTCTGTAATAACTGTAATATTTAAGGAAAGCAAAGGTGAGCAACAAGTTTGCCCAGCAAGTATAATGACAATAAAAGTGAATAATCATGAGTAAGGTTTCACAATCTCAAAGGTTATGACGAACATTGAATAGCTCATGAAGTAAATATATAGATTGTGAACAAAGTAATGAACATCCAACACTAGGTGGCCTCTATAGACCGAAAAATCTTACTAGAATTAACAGTAATACACTGATAACCCAAAACTGAGTGGTCGTTAAGAACTAAGAACTCTTACTAGAATTAATAATATTACACTGATAACCCAAAACAAGTAAAATAGGTGATCAACCCAAAGTACACGGCGTTATGTATAACCCTCAAACATGTTGTTCGCGCGCATGTCGGTCCCCCGACGTTATATAATTTTCCCCTTCTATGGGGGTTGTTCATCTCAGCAGATATAAAAGTCTGCACCAAAGCAATTGGTTTGGATCGCTTTCTAAATCATGGATAATGGTCTAGCCGAATCAAATTGCATCGACACCTTTCATAAATAGTTCATGCATAATTTGAACTCAAAAGCTTTAACAGTTTATGGTATAGCATAACTTGAATACTCGTGCAAATATTAGAAGATTTACATAAGTATGGAATTCACACAATCATATAGGTATTGCGTAAATTTGAGCTTCAGAATACTAAATGACATCCATAAGAATATAATCAAATGAAATTGAAAGACTTGCCTAACACAAGGTATATACAAGGGTTAGGAAGCTTGCACAATAAAATAGAATATTTGTTCAATATCAAATTAAACAAGAGTTGGAAAACTTGCTCAATAAATAAATTGAGTCAAGTTAGAGAACTTGCCTCTTTCGTTGATTAGGTTTAACGTAAATTGTTTTTCAGATATCTTACACAATTTAGTACATATACATATACCAATTAGTCACATAATGGATACGAAATACTAGTTTATACTACTCTATAATGTTTCATTCTTATTAGGAATCGAATATTAAACAAGGTTATACACACTTGTTACAACGTTACTTAAAGTAGTATACACACAAGCCAATCATATTTGATATGATATAGCATATACTTTGTAATCTTATTCGGTTATTAAAGGCATTTTACTTTATCTACATGTTGTTGTTATATTAAATATGATAAACCCATAGTTTTGAGCAATGCTTTTAGAATCATGATGGTGATCATGCTAATGAGATCTAAATTCTAGATAGCTCACAAACTAAAATCGTTCCTAATCATTGGATTACTAAAAAGGGGATTAATGAATCTGGATAGATTAGTACATACGTTACTTCCTCTTAGGAAGAGGATGATTGATCTCATAATCATTTGTGTGGAGACACTAAAGCAAGTATGTAGGTGCTTATTGGAGAATAAGTTCACTGAACGTGGCTCGCTAAGGAATACCTAATAGAGTTTTACTCGTCTGTCAATAGAAATTCCTCTAGTGATAGTAGTACAAGTGATCTTTGGACTTGAGATCATCATAGTATCTTGTGTATGATGAGTTATACTTTGACATGTCCCTTAAGACCTTTTTTAGGGTATATCAAAGGGTATGATTGAGTATAATAAGTTGTACATGGAGATAGGTGAATGATCAACAAAAAATCTACCACGTCTAGTAAAAGATGTGAATGTCCTATGTGATTCGATAAATGACAACTCAGTAGTCCTTGGCCAAGGCAGAATGAAATTAGAAAGGAGTTTCTAATTTGCATTATTTAGAGTTGTACATTTGGGAATAAAAATACATATAATTAAATAAAATAAGACTTGACAGTAAATCCATGTCTTATATTTAATTGGGACATTGTATGGTAGAAGGATTGAATTGTACGGTAAATATGCACTAAAAAGTTCTTTTGTGATTAATGTTGAAATCTATATTATCTGGAAAGTCGTTGATCGCTAAGGGGGCTTACCCTTATTGTAGAATAAATGTTATTTATTTAAATAAATTAAATAGTTTAATTTATTTATTTAAATAAGATTAGAATTGTTCTAATTGATTTATTCACAACCGGTTTAATATGGAGAACCTAAAGGGTCACACCGCAAAAGGAAAATATATGTTTAAGAAGTAAATGACATAATTATAATAATAAGTTAAGTGTATTTAATTAATCTATGGAGATAGAATAAATTAAATAGCTTAATATTTATTATTTAATATTTTTGAAATATTAAATTTAAATTAATAAGAGGAGTCTTATTATTATTATTATTATTATTATTATTATTATTATTATTATTATTATTATTATTATTATTATTATTATTATTGTCGACGCCGGTTTTTTTTCGTCCCTTTCGTCCTCTTCCAATTTTAGCCTTTTTGATTAGATGATTTTTTTGGAAAAGATCGACACTTATGTCGACGGGGTTTTGAAAGATTTGTTTTTTATGATGAGCCAATTAACCAGAGTCGCCAGTTGGTATATTTGAAATGGATGTACCAACTCATCCGAGTTTTGTTTTTGTAAATCGCTGGCTCATATGTGACTCCAAATTAATTGGTCTGCGAACCGAGATTCATAGAGTTCGGGGGCTTGCTTAAGCGAGGGGAAGGTGTTAGGCACCCCCCGACTTCCGTGAAACACGGTTACCGCAATCTCGATGCTTTCCTATCCTTTAATTCATGAAATGTGTGTGCATGCGCGCGCGTGTGTGTGGGTGCCTATGTGAATGTTGTGGTGAGTTTGTATGAAAGAATCATTTGGATTTTTAGGGAAAGTCGTGCTTTAATTTGAGAACACTTCGGGATGTCTTTTCGGCATACACGAGAAAGTTTTATGAGAAAGGTTTGATTTTAATTGTCAAAAACTATGAGATTTTCATTAGGTGTCGTTTTGGCAATACAAGAGTTTTAAACCTTCGTCAAAATAGGAATCGAGATCTATACGTTGCCTTCGTAACTCAAATGATGGGCAATTTCTAGGATCTCTTTAACCCTATGCACAACGGTTTAATAAAATGTTACTTATTTATAAAATCATTTTGTGTGATGTTTTGGAAAACGATTTTTCTTTAGCTTTCTCGTTAAATAGGAATCGACATTTGTTCGCACTTTCAATTTCTTATCCTCGTGAAGCTAATAACCTAATTTGATTGAATTTTATGAAAGTCTTCATTGTTTAGCTTTGAACTCAATTTTAGGTCGTAAATCAAATCAAGCATTAAAATGCATTGGGCTATCCATGGGCATGTAAGCCATCCAAATAACCCCAACGCCCACAATCACATACTTCACTATTACGGGGGCCTTAAACCCGATTTTCAACTTGGTATCGTTTTAAGGCCCGACGATTACAATTTACAATAAAGGATTACATACATCAACATTGTCCATCATCGGATTTGGACCACGGGGTCGCGTTCCTAGGCTCACATCCACAATTTATACACACCCACGCAATGGATACTACACAAATTAAACAAGCTAAAATTGCCAAATGGATATCATCGGGCCATTAGGAAGAATTTCGTTCCATTTGGAACCCTCACTAATAGTCCTCAATCCATGGTTCCACAACAATATACAAGAAAACTACATTTCACATAACCCAATTGACAAGAAGATTAACAAAATGATATACAAAAATTGCTATGGAAATAGTCTTTTCACCTTGCAAATAATCCTTACAATAGGTATGAATTTATGTATTGAGTAGAATAGAAGATATATGATATATAATCTTACACAAAAGATATAATTCCTCACTTCGTTTCTCTCTTTTCTCTCTATTTTCCTTGCAAATTCTGCTATTTTTTCTCCCTATTTCCGAGCTGCTGCTGGTTTCTTCTCCTCTCTCCGCCTGCTGCCCACTCTCTCGATGAAATAAAGAAACTGAGCTGAAATAGGCTGATCTAGGGCAGCCACAGATTGATCTGCGGCTGGCCGCAGATTGATCTGCGGCTGGCTGGCCACCTGCCATCGCACTCAGCTGATTTCCTGGTTTTCGTGTTTCGAGTTCCGTGTTTTCAAAAGGCGCACTATTGGCCGCAGATCAATCCGCGGCTGGCTGGCTTGACTTTCTCGTTTTTCGTGCCACGCCTCGATTCTCGTGTCGTGACGTCGGTTTTCGCCGACAGGCTTGTATTTTGCAGTCCGAGAATCACTGTGACACGTGCCACATCATTCGGGCATGCTCATTTCGGACGGCCCTGTTGTCACGTTGGTTTTGATTTGCAAATCGTTGCGGTGGTATCGAGTGTTCGTACTATTCCATGCCTCGTTCTCACAGGCCGGTTCATTTGCCGAATTTGCCCTCCGGTCAGGGTTAGTATACGAAGTGCAAAATTTGGGTGTCTACAATTATTATTATTATTATTATTATTATTATTATTATTATTATTATTATTATTATTATTATTATTATTACTATTCCTATTACTATTACTATTATTTGATTCCTAATATGGATTGGAAATTAATTAATATAAGTACTCTCTCATGAATTCCTAATTGGATTAGGAGCATAATTAATTAAAGGAGTTTAATTATAATAGAAACTCTAATCCTAAATAGTTTAGGGGCAGGTTTTCCTACATCTATAAATAAGATAAGTCTTATCATAGATTGGGGTTACACACTCTTACATTAGATTCTGGAGAGTACTTGCAATTTCTATAGAGATATAAACTAGGGTTTGGCTAACACCCATCTTTTTGAACAACAATTCTTTCTTAGTGGATCACCTCTAGAGGCCAAACACTTGGGTGGCTAACGTTGATCAAGCGAAGGAATTTAGTCAGTGGAATTCAAGGAGAACGTGAAGGAATTGGAGTGAACTTGTACCCGAGGAAGCTTTGATTCACGAGGGTATAATTCTCCATCTCTATCTCTTTCGTTAATTGATAATTGAACACAAGGAAAGATCATGGTGATGGTTTGTATGAAAAATTATAAAATCTATTTTATCACGCTTCCGCCCTATTTATGTAATTTGATTGCATGCTTGCGTTATATACAAACCTAACAGTGGTATCAAAGGCTAATCCTTGTGTTAATTATTGATTTTGATGATTCCAAGTATGAATTGATATGCGATACGATCGGATTTTGGGCAGAAATTGTTTTCCTGAATCTGCATCGCGGCGCAGCTGCGCCGCTTCCAGTTCATTCTAGAGCGCGGCCGTGCCCGAACCCAAGAAAATGATTCTGGGGGTGCAGCGCGGCCGCGCCGCTCCTAATTCAATTTGTAGCGCGGCCGCGTCGGTATGCAGAGTTTGAAATTTTTTTATTTTTCTCAATTAACATAAATGGTTTATTTAATTGATAAAAATTTTAAAATAAATATGTTTATTTTATCTAAAATATGATTTCAGATTGCTAAAATTAAAGGAGTTTAATTTGGATTTGGTTTTTTTGATTAAAATAACAGAGTTTATTTTGTTTCAAAAACTAAATATTAAGAAAACTTTTGCCCACTAATTGATATCAATGCATATATGGAATGGTTTTATTATTCACGAGATGAATGTTATTTATTGATGCATATGGAGATATGTATGATAATAAATAGGGATTGATTATGGACTATTGACTATTGTGTGTTTGGATCTCAGCCCTTCCCAGGGTGTTAGTGTTTGGATCTCAGCCCTTCCCAGGGTGTTAGTTGTTTTCATATCAGCCTTTCCCAAGGTGTTAGTTGTTTGGATACCAGCCCTTCCCAAGGTGTTAGTGTTTGGATCTCAGCCCTTCCCAGGGTGTTAGTGTTTGGATCTCAGCCCTTCCCAGGGTGTTATTGTTTGGATACCAGCCCTTCCCAGGGTGTTAATTGTTTGGATATCAGCCCTTCCCAAGGTGTTAGTGTTTGGATCTCAGCCCTTCCCAGGGTGTTAGTGTTTTGATCTCAGCCCTTCCCAGGGTGTTAGTTGTTTGGATATCAGCCCTTCCCAGGGTGTTAGTGTTTGGATCTCAGCCCTTCCCAGGGTGTTATTGTTTGGATATCAGCCCTTCCCAGGGTGTTAGTTTTTGGATCTCAGCCCTTCCCAAGGTGTTAGTTGTTTGGATATCAGCCCTTCCCAAGGTGTTAGTTGTTTGGATATCAGCCCTTCCCAAGGTGTTAGTTGTTTGGATCTCAGCCCTTCCCAAGGTGTTATTGTTTGGATCTCAGCCCTTCCCAGGGTGCTCACCATCTTGTTGTAGTTTGCTTGGATGCCTTCCCAGGGTGCTCACCACCTTGTTGTGGTTTGCTTGGATGCCTTCCCAGGTTCACTCACCACCTTGTCGTGGTTCGCTTGGATGCCTTCCCAGGTTCAGTTCTTGTTTGGATACCAGCCCTTCCCAGGGGTCGCTGATTGTTTGGATACCAGCCCTTCCTAGGGGTCTTTGATTGGTTGGATACCAGCCCCTCCTAGGGGTCGTCTGTTGGTTGGATACCAGCCCTTCCCAAGGGTCATTGATTGGTTGGATACCAGCCCTTCCCAGGGGTCATTGATTGGATTTGAGTGATTTTTTTTTTTTTTTGAAATGGGATGTGTGATCGACTTCATATCCTGGATCTCCCACCAACATCGTCCGCGTACCATGCCGCAAAAGCCATCACTCTGATCATTTGTGAGGTTGAAAACGACGTGCTTGTACTTTCCTGAAGATTTTCGTTTTGGTCGTACCTGCATGCATGAAAAAGATGTTATGCATGATCTGGCAGATATGTTATGAGCAGATGCATGTGCACAACATATGTTTAGATAGAAATGACCCCTGTTCAGTCAAATGATACGATTCGACCGTCGTCATTGCTTGCCAACATTTGATTGGATCACGCCTCGTCGTGAAGTGTATTTTCTAGACTTCAACATTGGTTTGGGTATTCTGCCTGTTCTTGGTCGTCTTCATTTCATCGAGTCGAGGCAGTTTGTTTCGCTTTCTGTGATGATCGACAGCTATGTTGGGCTCCTTAGCCTTTTGATCATTTCTGACGGCCGATATGCTGTTGTCCCGCATCATATCATCCTTGTATATGCTCATGCACGTGGAACATTTGGATGTCGAGGCAGTGATAGTCAGGATTGGGGAGAGGCCCAATGATAAGAAGTTCTGTGCCGCCTCAGCTTCCTTCCATTTCACGATTCTTAACTGCCCCAGCCTTGACGCGTGTTGTTACCAAGAATTTCTATCGAAAACTCGCGATGCTGACCGTGCTGAGTTATCCACAGCTCTGCAAGATCCTGCATATCAGATGACTAACAAACGCCAAAACTTGAAGGCTCGGGCCGTTAGTGTTAGTCCAACACAAAGATATTATAATCTCGACAAAAATGCAGTTAAAGCACATGAAATTGAATATCTGTTGATCGCACAATCTAGCCAGTTGTGAACCGTGACTGTACTAGATTGGAAGTTTTTTTTTTTTTCAATCCCTCGTGAGTTGATGATTTTCTATTTAACGAGTTATGAAATCGTAAGAACACCTTCAAGCATTCATGGTCATTGTACGTGAGTAAGGTCGAATTCAAAAGAACTACCTTCCCTCGTTAAAGGCATTCTGTCTTCATTCTCGACAACGTTCTTAGCAGGATTGACGTCATATGACAAATGCACTGTGCGATGCAGCACTCAGTAAGGGTTTCTCTTCTATGACTTCTTGTTTAAGGCTGAGAGTTTTTCGTATTATCTTTTCTCTTTATTAGCCCACTTCACTTGTCTCGTTTTCTTAGGCTATTCAAAGTTACTCATTTAACGAGTTTTAGTTTTGGACCAATGACTCCCAAACCAGACGGTTTTGGGGCATTAGGTGTACAGACACCCCTTTCGGATTTATTTACTCGAGTAACAAAGGCCACGGTTCGAGACAAGCTAGTGGTCTGCACCATTCATTCTTTGCTTGACTTTGTGCAAGATTCGTTTTCTTAGGCTTGAGTTACCCATGTAGCGAGTGTTAGGCCGGTGACTCCCAAACCAGACGGCTTTAGGGCACCAGATGCAGAGACACCCCTTAGACTTAATTACTCGAGTAGCCCATGTCACGATTCGAATCTGCTCGGGCCTCCTCTACTGTAATGCTCGTTTTCTTAGGCTCTGAGTTACCCATGTAACGAGTGTTGGGCCAGCGACTCCCAAACCAAATGGCTTTAGGGCACCAGGTGTAGAGATACCCCTCGGGCTTAATTACTCGAATAACCCAGGCCACGATTCAAGACATTAGCTTGATAATCATTTATCATCTGACTTCTTGATATTAGCTTGATAATTATTGACTGTCTGACTACGTGTTAATTGCCATTAACGTCGTCATAGTTTTTATACCCCACAACTGAAAGTTTGTGCAAATGCAAAGTGAAGGCTGTCACATGAGGTCGATTCTGTCGCAAATGTTGCTTTGAATTAAGGCTTTGTACCCGATCAAAAGGTTGAATAGCCTTCTTCGTCTAATCATACTCACGATCGTGCTCCACGGTTGCTTGTCAGAATTAATCCGATTCCTATCAAGCCAAATAAAATCCCCTTTCACGCGGATCATCGTATCCCGGGAAAACTATGCTTGACAAATGCCAGATGATCGTACCGTTGAAGATTGAATTGACATGAGGTAACATTTGATGATGATGGTGCATGTTGATGGGATTGTTGCATGGGTGCCAATTTGCACGTCATCATTTCCTGGGTAGTTGACAAATGCCCCAGTGTTAAGTTGCTTTTCTTATGATCTCCCTCGTACTGGTTGCATCGGTATCTTACTGGGCTGACAAAAGATCCGGTCCTTTGACTTGTTGAAAGGTTTGGGGGATTTTTGACTTTTTTTTTTTCGTGACGGCTCCTTTTAATTTAGAGCGAAATTCCCCATAGCTTCGTCTTGGCAGGGCGCGATCCTTTTGAGGACTAAATCGTTTATTTTGAATTTCCGGGATCGCACCCTCTTGTCGTATGCCCGGGAGATGCGTAAGGGGCTGCCCCTCCAAATGTGCGAACTGAGGTTCGATAGGCAAAGAGGGTGAGCGACAATAAATCCGGCCATCCCCGACGATTGGTGGACATTCTTCCCATGATCGTCTTTGTGTTTTATTTGCAGCCCCCACTGCCCCATTCATTTTGGGTCGGTAAATGACTGCATCAAAATGTTTGATCTTGAATTTGTCATATATCTCCTCCTTGAGGGCATCGTTCAGATTTCTATAGTCGATGCGGCCCCTTATTTCTCCTCCGGGCTGTGGTACTGGGATTCTGTCGGAAAGCCATTCAGGGTCAATAGACACCGTGATGATTCCTGCTTTAAACCGCTTGATAATCTCGTCCTTTACTTTCAACCTCCATTCAGGCTTCAACGTTCTCGACTTTTGCTTAATTGGTCGGAACCCTCCTTGATGGGCAGTCGATGTCCTATAACGTCTGTGGACAATCCAATCACGTCGCCATGGGACCAAGCGAACATATCTCCATACAGGCTCAACAACTCGGCTTTTTTTTTTTTCATTCGAATCTGCCCCTACTCCGAGTTCTTTGTGATCGTTAGGGGTTCTGATGTTTGATGGCGATGGTTTGGTCTAAGTCGGGTTTGGGTTTATTCCTCGACCCCTCCTTTGATCTCGTCAGGAGTATTGTCGATATCTGTCTCGTCCTGCTCAATCCCCATCAGATCGAAATCTAGCTCTATACCAAAATCGTGATCCTCCTTCAAATTTGGCCTATCGCTTGTCAGGCTAGAATGCCTCAAATCGGGGTACCTAACATAAAACAAAAATGCTTGTCATATATATGAAACATTTCAGCACATGATCTTTTTTTTTGGAGAACATGACAAAATGACATGAGCGTGCAGGGATTTGAAATAAAACTCAGAATTTTAAAACCCATTGATCTTCTATTGGCCGGGATTCACTGTCATACTTCTGGATTCACCCCTTCCTGGATATCACCTGCTGCACGGTCCAACTGGCCACGGTGAGGTCAAGCAATGGAGCTCATTAGGAGGTGCATGGATCGTATTGGCATGGATCTGGCATTGATGGCATTTCCTGACATGAGCATCGCAGTTAGTTTTCATGGTTATCCAGTAGTGACCCGTTCACATGATTTTCTTTGCCAAAAATGTTCTGCTCATATGGGCTCCGCACACATCGCCATGTACTTCGTTCATTTGTTTGTGGGCTTTTTCGGCTTCCAGATATCTCAGCAGTCCCGTAGCTAGGTCCCATTTATGCCCTTTGGTGCTGTATATTCCCATGGCCTGCCAGATGACCAATTCGAGTCTCCAACTACTATCATCTTTTTGATTCCCATTCCCAAGGCTAATCTCAGTCCTAGGATGAATCCCTCGTATTCGGCCGTATTGTTGGAGTGGCAGAACTGTAATTTCATGGCTATCGGCCTCTGCCATTTGGATGGATGGAGTATGGACTTTACGACCTCTTAGTTGGGTCGTAGGGGCAATCTCGCAAAACAAACAAGGGTCGTAGTTTAGTACTGACGCATGATTATTATATTATTCTTTTTTTTTTCTTTTTTTTCTTTTTTTTTGTGGCCAAAATATGCCCCTACTCCGGTTTCTTTGTGATCGTTAGGCCACGCTTTCACGGTTCTCTAATCTTATCCTGCAAAACAAGGTCAGTGTTTGATGACAGGATAATATTTAGAAGTTTTAGAAAACCCTGGTACGTGGCACGGATTGCCTTCTTGCAAAAACCATGTCAGTATTCTCTTTATATGTGCAGGTGATGTAATCACATGATACATGCCATATTTATTACGATGATGACGGTATGACAGTTGTATACCATTTGCATGACATTTATTTATTTGACTGAATGATAAAAGAGCATGAAGAAGCTTCCCTTTCGTTAGGTTTATCAGAGGCTGACCTACCCTAGGGTTACTCTCGCGGGCTTTTCGGCATGAAGGTCCCCAAATCTTCGCAATATACGTCTGAATCCTTTCGATTGGAGCGGATTTGGGTGGTGCGTTTCCTGAGCCATCTCCGGGGAGCAGCCCCTTTGAATCCAGTAATAAGCAACCGACAGGTTCTCCTCAGGAGGAGGTACTCTCTCAACATACATTCACATTCATCGTCCTCACCGTATGCAATGATTACTTTTAAGTAAAGCAATTCCATTCAACCATTCATTCATTGGTAAAACACATTCACACAACAACAGGTCAAAATATCGCACGCACACACATTCATGAATTTTAAAGGATAGGATAGCATCAAGACATTGAACGCGGCTTAAGCCCGCTAATGTTCCCCAGCAAAGTCACCAGCTGTCGACGCCGATTTTTTTTTCGTCCCTTTCGTCCTCTTCCAATTTTAGCCTTTTTGATTAGATGATTTTTTTGGAAAAGATCGGCACTTATGTCGACGGGGTTTTGAAAGATTTGTTTTTTATGATGAGCCAATTAACCAGAGTTGCCAGTTGGTATATTTGAAATGGATGTACCAACTCATCCGGGTTTCGTTTTCGTAAATCGATGGCTCATATGTGACTCCAAATTAATTGGTCTGTGAACCGAGATTCATAGAGTTCGGGGGCTTGCTTAAGCGAGGGGAAGGTGTTAGGCACCCCCCGACTTCCGTGAAACACGGTTACCGCAATCTCGATGCTTTCCTATCCTTTAATTCATGAAATGTGTGTGCATGCGCGCGTGTGTGTGTGGGTGCCTATGTGAATGTTGTGGTGAGTTTGTATGAAAGAATCATTTGGATTTTTAGGGAAAGTCGTGCTTTAATTTGAGAACACTTCGGGATGTCTTTTCGGCATACACGAGAAAGTTTTATGAGAAAGGTTTGATTTTAATTATCAAAAACTATGAGATTTTCATTAGGTGTCGTTTTGGCAAAACAAGAGTTTTAAACCTTCGTCAAAATAGGAATCGAGATCTATACGTTGCCTTCGTAACTCAAATGATGGGCAATTTCTAGGATCTCTTTAACCCTATGCACAACGGTTTAATAAAACGTTACTTATTTATAAAATCATTTTGTGTGATGTTTTGGAAAACGATTTTTCTTTAGCTTTCTTGTTAAATAAGAATCGACATTTGTTAGCACTTTCAATTTCTTATCCTCGTGAAGCTAATAACCTAATTTGATTGAATTTTATGAAAGTCTTCATTGTTTAGCTTTGAACTCAATTTTAGGTCGTAAATCAAATCAAGCATTAAAATGCATTGGGCTATCCATGGGCATGTAAGCCATCCAAATAACCCCAACGCCCACAATCACATACTTCACTATTACGGGGGCCTTAAACCCGATTTTCAACTTGGTATCGTTTTAAGGCCCGACGATTACAATTTACAATAAAGGATTACATACATCAACATTATCCATCATCGGATTTGGACCACGGGGTCGCGTTCCTAGGCTCACATCCACAATTTATACACACCCACGCAATGGATACTACACAAATTAAATAAACTAAAATTGCCAAATGGATATCATCGGGCCATTAGGAAGAATTTCGTTCCATTTGGAACCCTCACTAATAGTCCTCAATCCATGGTTCCACAACAATATACAAGAAAACTACATTTCACATAACCCAATTGACAAGAAGATTAACAAAATGATATACAAAAATTGCTATGGAAATAGTCTTTTCACCTTGCAAATAATCCTTACAATAGGAATGAATTTATGTATTGAGTAGAATAGAAGATATATGATATATAATCTTACACAAAAGATATAATTCCTCACTTCATTTCTCTCTTTTCTCTCTATTTTCCTTGCAAATTCTGCTATTTTTTCTCCCTATTTCCGAGCTGCTGCTGGTTTCTTCTCCTCTCTCCGCCTGTTGCCCACTCTCTCGATGAAATGAAGAAACTGAGCTGAAATAGGCTGGTCTAGGGCAGCCGCAGATTGATCTGCGGCTGGCTGGCCACCTCCCATCGCACTCAGCTGATTTCCTGGTTTCCGTGTTTCGAGTTCCGTGTTTTCAAAAGGCGCACTATTGGCCGTAGATCAATCCGCGGCTGGCTGGCTTGACTTTCTCATTTTTTGTGCCACGCCTAGATTCTCGTGTCGTGACGTCGGTTTTCGCCGACAGGCTTGTATTTTGCAGTCCGAGAATCACTGGGACACGTGCCACATCATTCGGGCATGCTCATTTCGGACGGTCCTGCTGTCACGTTGGTTTTGATTTGCAAATCGTTGCGGTGGCGTCGAGTGTTCGTACTTTTCCATCCCTCGCTCTCACAGGCCGGTTCATTTGCCGAATTTGCCCTCCGGTCAGGGTTAGTATACGAAGTGCAAAATTTGGGTGTCTACAATTATTATTATTATTATTATTATTATTATTATTATTATTATTATTACTATTACTATTACTATTATTTGATTCCTAATATGGATTGAAAATTAATTAATATAAGTACTCTCTCATGAATTCCTAATTGGATTAGGAGCATAATTAATTAAAGGAGTTTAATTATAATAGAAACTCTAATCCTAAATAGTTTAGGGGCAGGTTTTCCTACATCTATAAATAAGATAAGTCTTATCATAGATTGGGGTTACACACTCTTACATTAGATTCTGGAGAGTACTTGCAATTTCTATAGAGATAGAAACTAGGGTTTGGCTAACACCCATCTTTTTGAACAACAATTCTTCCTTGGTGGATCACCTCTAGAGGCCAAACACTTGGGTGGCTAACGTTGATCAAGCGAAGGAATTTAGTCAGTGGAATTCAAGGAGAACGTGAAGGAATTGGAGTGAACTTGTACCCGAGGAAGCTTTGATTCACGAGGGTATAATTCTCCATCTCTATCTCTTTCGTTAATTGATAATTGAACACAAGGAAAGATCATGGTGATGGTTTGTATGAAAAATTTTAAAATCTATTTTATCACGCTTCCGCCCTATTTATGTAATTTGATTGCATGCTTGCGTTATATACAAACCTAACAGTGGTATCAAAGGCTAATTCTTGTGTTAATTATTGATTTTGATGATTCCAAGTATGAATTGATATGCGATACGATCAGATTTTGGGCAGAAATTGTTTTCCTGAATCTGCATCGCGGCGCAGCTGCACCGCTTCCAGTTCATTCTAGAGCGCGGCCGCGCCCGAACCCAAGAAAATGATTCTGGGGGTGCAGCGCGGCCGCGCCGCTCGTAATTCAATTTGTAACGCGGCCGCGTCGGTATGCAGAGTTTGAAATTTTTTTATTTTTCTCAATTAACATAAATGGTTTATTTAATTGATAAAAATTTTAAAATAAATATGTTTATTTTATCTAAAATATGATTTCAGATTGCTAAAATTAAAGGAGTTTAATTTGGATTTGGTTTTTTTGATTAAAATAACAGAGTTTATTTTGTTTCAAAAACTAAATATTAACAAAACTTTTGCCCATTAATTGATATCAATGCATATATGGAATGGTTTTATTATTCACGAGATGAATGTTATTTATTGATGCATATGGAGATATGTATGATAATAAATAGGGATTAATTATGGACTATTGACTAATGTGTGATTGGAATTATTTTAGAGGATGCTTGAATGAATGGGTTTTTATAAATGGGGTCTGCGTACCTCGTCTTCACTCATTTTTCTTAATGTAAATTCTATCTTCCTCCTATGTACTTCCGTTGACTGCTGATCAAGGTTTCTATTTATTTTAAATAGTTTATGTAATAGGACTAGTTAGAATTATTTTGAAGAATTGGAGACCAAGGAGCAAGGAGCGCTTGAAGACCCGTTTGTAATGGAGCCCGAGTTTTAAATGTAATAGTTATATTTAAATTTAATTCTTGCACCCTAGGTTTGACCTTTTGGTTCACTTGGTGGCTCTAGTGAACCAAACTAGAATAAAAGTTAATAATCAATCCGGGTAGAATATAGTATTCTATATGTGCATTGTGATGCCCCCAAATTCGGGTTGCCTTAGCCTCGAATTCGGTGCATCACTGTGCAACTCATAAAGCTTTCTATCAATAACTAATTGCGGAATAATAGAAATATTTACATTGATATAACATAAATACTCTCGTCCCAAGTCTCGATACCAATACAAATAACTGACATAACATAGTACACACTATGATTAAGTCTTAATACAACACATCAGAATACACAATCTTAAATAAGTCTTAATTCATGACAGAAATATAACATAGTAGGACAAAGCTAATCCGTAGCTTTGCCTTTGCCTTTATCCTTTCCCGAGCTCTCGCCTCTTTCGGTAACAACTGAAATGTTTTAAGGAAAGCAAGGGTGAGCAACAATTTTGCCCAGCAAGTATAACAACAATGATAATGAGAAGTCATGAGTAAAGTTTCTCAAGTTTCAATTCCAATCTCTACTATTACTGATGAGTCACTATGGACTAGATGAATATCAAATGAATTCAAGAATTTCAAATTTTATAAATGTAGGAATCACTGTGTGGCCACCACGACACTTACCTTCCATTAGAATTAACAGTATTACACTATTAACCCCCCAAAAAAACAACAAATACAGGTACAATAGGTGATCAGCCTAAAATACCCGGCGTTATGCATAACCCTCAAACATTCAACTTGCGCGCATGTCAGTTCCCCAACTCAAAATATAATTTTCCCTACTATAAGGGTTGTTCATCTCTACAAAGAGTCCGCACCAAAGCAATTGGTTTGGATCGCTTTCTACATCATGGGTATTGGTCTAGCCGAATCAAATGGCATTGACACTCCTCGTAAACAGTTCATGCATAATTTGAACTTAAAAGCTTTAACCATTTATGTCAATAACATATCTTGAACACTTGTGCAAATATTAAAGATTCACATAAGTATGGAATTCACACAATCATATATATATCGCGTAAATATGAACTTTGAACATTAAATCGCATCCGTAAGAATATAGTCGAATGAAGTTAATAAGCTTGTCTAGCACGAGGACTAGCAAGGGTTAGAACACTTGCTCAAATTTAAATTGAGTAAGGTAGAAAAATTGTATTCAATATATAGAAAGAATGTAGTTAGGAAATTTGCACAATATAACATGAGTAGGGTAAGGAACTTGCCTTAAGCGCTTGCTAATAACTCGACGTTAATCGTCCTTCAAAAGTCCTACACATTTAAGTACATATCCACATACCAATTAGCCACATAATTGATGTCAAATATTGGTTTACATTACTCTATAAGGTTTCATTCTAATTAGAAACATAATATCAAATAAGGTTACACACACTTGATACGATGTCTCGGCGTTTGCACAACGCACACTCGATTTGCCTCATTTGCATAAGTTTAGCATGCTCATATACTTGTCTAGTTCATCATTGATTAATGCTAAAGGTCAATATAAACTATAATGTACAAGTTTTAGAACTTAAAACAATAACTTTTAGCGTTGGAAGCAATACACGTTACATACGTGCATGAACGACACCCCATGTTTGCTTCCTAATGCACAATTGTCCTAAAAATGGTCAATTTAGAAATTGATCAAGGAATTAAATTCCAGTTCTAAATAATGGAAGTTGTAGCTCTCTTCTTAGCTTTCCGAATTATCTTGAATCATCCAAAACGGAGTTCGTATGAGAAAGTTACGCCCATTTTACTAAAGGATGTCAGAGCTGTCAAGCCCCTGCGCCCAGCGCCCCCGCGCGCGCCCCACCTGCGCCCAACTGCCCCAGCGCCCCCGCGCCCGTGCCCTGACCCCAACACTTGGTTTCCTTCTCGTTTTGGCAGTTTGACATACAAACTTCAAACCTTCATAACTTCTTCGTTATAAATCGGAATTAGGCCGTTCCGGAGGCTATGGAAAGCTTATAACATGAACTACATAACCCTCATGGATTCACAATCTTATAGACTCTTTAATAAATCTAAATAGTAGTTCCAAAGAGCCTAGGCTAACTAGTTTTCAACGAAACTCAAGGTTAGGCCAATTCATTCTTCCTCCTTGTGTCTTAGCTATTATGCAACAAGTCAATATAACTTAAAGCATGTTTCTATTGCTAAGATAAGAAACATAACATCCTTTCATTAATAAATCAACACCTAGTTCTCAAGTTCTTAGAGAAATTCTTCTCTTGGACATTAAATCAAACGGTTTGTGGGCATGGCTTAGAAACTCATATTGGGGTAGAGTTTAATTAGGATCTAGTCCAGATTTCTAAATGAAACCATTACCCATAACTTCAGAACACATAATGGTCACACACAACCAAACAAACAACCAATAATAGACTACATTTTTATCAAAGTACATGAATAGTCTATATCAGTCCATAAATGTCCAACAGTTCATTCTTGCTCCTTATGCATAGGTTTTGATTCTCATTCATTGTTCCACTTTCATTGATTATTAATAAGGCTTTTAAAGAGTTAATAACATTCATACATGTTCATGAGCCAATTAAGCAATTTCAGCAACATATACTCCCATAAAGCAATCAATAGCAAACTACAAACTTGAAACAATAATGGAAATGAGCTAGGCTGTATATCACTAACCTCTTGAAGCTCCTTCTATGATGCTAAGAGAATCAATGTAGCTGCTTCCACACTTCTTCTTCTTCCTCAAATCACCCATGCACCAACCCTCACAACTCTCTCAATTTTCCAGCTTTCTTACTAAGTAATGAACAAAGGAATTGATGAGTGTCAAGGGAGGAATATTTATAGAATGAGTGAGCTGAGCTTCTTGGAGGTGGAGAGGACTGAGCATGCCTTCAATTTGCAGGTCCCCATTAATGGCTGATTGAGCTTTTGCTCTCCCCATGTTCGGGGACTCCCCCTCTCTTCTCCCTAATTATTCTTCCTCCCTTTTGCTTTCCCAAATGCAAGAATTGGCTTCTCCCATAAATTCTTATTCTCCTTGTTCCCTTCCTCTCCTTCCTCTCATCCTCCCGTTCATCTTCTTCATTCAAATTGCAGCTGATGAGTTAACCCATTTCCCTCATGGGTCATGGGTTGGGTCATGGGTTGGATCATGGGTCATGGATCATGGGTTTTGGCCACCCTTAAGTAATTTGGGGCTTCTAATTAAATCCCAATTTGGCTAAAATAAAATCCAACACTTGGATTATTAATCAATCATATTGACACATTGACGAAAATAAGAGAAAAGTCGAAATAAACGAAAAAGACGTTTTTGGGGCGAATAGTGCCCACGAATAGTATTATAGCGATTTTTCTCCGAAATCATTTATTCAAGCCACCAAATAACAATACTCATAAATATTGCAAACACATAATTTAGGTTATTACATAACTTTTAAGCACATCACACAGAATAAATATTAATAAAAATTCATTTTATTAAATAATATTCATAAGCTTATATCACAAAGCAATACAAAATTCACGGTCGTTACATGCATGATTACTATATATGTATATATAAATATAGATATTATATTATCCAACATGCTTCGCATGTTAAATAATATGACGCGTATTTTATATATATATGTGCATGCGTACTAAACAAGATGAGACTAATAATAACAAACCCCTTAAAGAAATCATATTAAGTCCTAAGCATTCAAAGATATTTGGAATATCGAACGTCGCCTTCTAGCATGGTAAAGCAATAGAGTATTAAATATTTAATATGAGTTTGTTGTGTCACCGCAAGACAAGTATTAAAAATTTAAGATGTTGCATTATCACATTAATTGAACATTTTTGTTTTGTTGTGTCACCACAAGGACGGTATTTTTCTCTTCACATATATGAAAGTGCTAGGTTAGACTTAACTTGGATAATTTTGATTCGGATGTGTCACCACTTGATCAAAATAATCTAAGAGGTAAAATAAAAGGAGTTACCTTGTGATGTAATTGACAATAATTGTCTACCTATTTATTTATATATCGTTTGTTGTGTCACCACAAGGCTATATACATTTAAAATGAGATCCTTATTCTCACTAGCAAATCTTTAATTAGATTTGCCGAACTATATATTGAGGGTAATATAGTTTGATCAAAAATAGTGGGAGATACCAATTTAAATAAAGACCTAATTTATTTTGATGATTAATAAAAGGAATGTATGCTAAAATATTGTTAATTCATTTACAAAATTTTACAATGTCTAATTTACTATCACTATGGAGCATATTAAATGCTAATTAACTGGACCAAATAACATGAACTAGTTAAGTAATTTGAAAATAGTTCTCAAGGCTGAAAAGCTATCTTATGTCCTTAATACGCCTATCCCTGCAATGGTTGCAGATAATGCCTCTGCGGAAGAGATTGCTACTTTTAGAAAGTGGCAAGATGATGCAATCGTGGCTCAATGTATCATGCTCGTGTCCATGAGTAACGAGCTTTAGCGTCAGCATGAAACTATGGATGCTCCTACTGTATTCTTGCACCTCAAGGAGTTGAATGGTAAGGAAAGTATATCTAAGGAGCTCTTCCAATTTAGAATGACCAATGGCACTACAGTATAGACACATATCCTTAAAATGATCAATTCGATTGAACAATTAGGACAACAGGGTTTTGTCATGGATGGAGAGTTGATCCAAGATTTGATCTTGCAATCACTTCTGGACTCTCTCTCATAATTTGTTGTGAATTTCTACATGAATAAGCTATATGTCAGCCTGCCTGAGTTGCTTAAATATGTTGAAAACTGTAGAGAGTCACTTTCCAACCAAGAAAGATCAAGTCTTACAGGTAGGGGCCAAATGATCTTTTAAAAAGAAGAATAATTCAAAGAAGGTATAAGGAAAGGCAAAAACAAAGGATAATAAGAACAAAACTGATGCAGATAGCAAAGGAGTTTGCTTCCACTACAATAAGCCTGGACACTGGAAAGAAAACTGTAAGGAACATCTTGCAGAGGCTAACCAGAAGAAGCTTAGTGAAGCTTCGGTTACAGATACAGTTTGTTCATGATTGAAATAAATCTTTCTGTAAATCAAGGTTCTACTTGGGTATTGGATATCGGCTGTAGCTCTCACGTATGCAATCCAATGCAGAGACTAAGCAGAAGTAGAATGCTAAACCAAAAGTAAGTAATCTTACGTGTGGAGAATAAAGCAATGGTTGCTACATTAGCCGTAGGAACTTATAGTTTAGTGTTGCCTACGGGCAAGTCTATTAAGTTAATAAGTTGTTATTATGTTCCAGTTCTCTTTAGAAACATTATTACTTTCGTTGTTGGACAAGAAAGGTTCTGATATTATATTTAAGAATAATTGTTGTTCTATTTATAATGATAATGCTTTGCTTGAAACTGGAAGATTACTTGATAGACTTTATATACTTGACTTACATAAAAATAATTTTGTAAATTGGACAAACTAGTAAAAGAAAAGGAGATGATCATTCAAAGAGTTGAATATGTGTATTTGATGAAATACAAGTCTGAATCATTTGAAAGGTTCAAAGAATTCAGAAGTGAAACAAATTGACAAAGTATTAAGATTCTTTGATTAGATCGAAGAAGGAATACTTGTATAATGAGTTTCTAGATCATCTCAAAATGGTATTTTCTCATAATGGACGCTTTATGATACGCAATAATTGATTAGTGTATCTAAAAGGAGAAATTGTACCTTGTTGGACATGGTGAGGTCCATAATAATTTTTATCAACATTCCAGTATCCATCTGGGGTTATGCCCTAGAAACGGCTGCATATCTACAAAAATAAGGTAACCTCAAAATCCGGCCCCAAGACTCTATAAAAGTTATGGATAGGGAGGATTCCTAGTCTTAAATATGTTAAGATAACGGGTTTTCCAGCTTATGTGAAAAGGTTTCAAAAGGATAAGCTTGGGACAAAATCTGACAAGTGTAGGTTTGTGGGATATCCTAAAGAAAGTTTAGGGTATTATTATTATAATCCTACACGTTGCCTTCTTGGATAAAAGTGTTTATCATTAAAGGAGCTAATGGGAGGGTAATAGATCTTGAAGGGCTTTAAGAACCACAAAGCACTTTAAGTCAAACTGAGGAACCTGTAGATAAACCTATTGTACCACAATCGAATCGTAAATCTGGAAGAGTACTGAAGATACCTAGAAGGTATGGATTCATCATAGAGGATGATGATGAGGTACGCATTATAGTGGATGATGATCCAGTTATATACGATGAGGCTATGAGTAGTAGACACTCAGAGAAATGGCAGACGGCCATAAAATCTAAAATGGACTCCATGTATGAGAATCAAGTATAGACTCTGGTTACTCCACCGAAAGGCATAGTGCCTAGAGGGTGTATATGGGTTTTTAAGAGAAAGACTGGGGTAAATGGTAAGGTGGAGACCTATAAGACCAGACTTGTTTGAAAGGTTTCAAATCAAGTCAAGGAGTTGACTGTGATAAAACCTTATTATCGGGTAATGCTCAAGTCCATTTGGATTTTGCTTGTGATTGCAGCTTATTACGAAATCTGGCAAATGGATGTGGAGACGTCTTTCCTCAATGAATATTTGAGGAGAATGTATGTATGCTACAGATAGAGGAATTTTTTTCAAAGGTTGAAGCAAATCGTGTATGTAAGCTACAATGATTCATTTATGGATTGAAGCAAGCTTCTCAAAGATGGAACATTCGTTTTGATGAGACAATCAAAAGAGTTTGATTTTATCAAAAACGAGAATGAACCTAGTATGTACAAAAGGGTCAGTGGGAGTGTTGTGACATTCCTAGTATTATATGGTGATATACTATTGATAAGGAATGACATACCAATGCTACAATCAGTAAAGATAAAATTGTCTAAACATTCTTCCATGAATGACTTGGGAGGAGCATCCTATAAATTGGGGATATAAATCTATATAAATAGATTTAAAAGGATGTTCGGCTAACGTATATTCATTCGATGCTAAAGGCGTTTAGCATGGCAAACTCCAAGAGAGGTCTTATGATGATGGCTCATGGAGTGAATCTCTCTAAAATTGTCTCTAATTTAAAGAGAGATCGCATGAGTTACTATCATATATGCAATGAATATATAAGGCCTGATGTTGATCAGTCATATTCTGGAGAAGATCACTGTAAGACAGTGAAACATATCTTTAAGTACTTAACTGGTATTGAGGATGTGATCATGATTCATGGTGGATCTGAATTAAAGCTAGAGGGTTAAACAGACTCAAGTTTTTCAGACTGACCAAGACGATAACAAATCCACTTTAGGGTAAATCGTTACCTTGAATGGTGGTGCAGTGAATTGGAAAAGTTCCAAACAGCAATGAGTTGCTAGTTTAATGACAATTACAAAGTATATAACTGTAAATGAAGCTGCAAGTTGATTGTTTGGATCATGAAAAGTTCATTACAAAACTAGGAATAGTTCCTAAGTCTTATCTTGGATTCAGACATCTATTGCGGCACATTCATTTGATTAGAGGAATCATTGAAAGAGGAGAAGTCACTATAGAGATAGTGGACTCTCAAGTACAACATTGCATATTCATTTACTGAAGCTTTATCCAACAGCAGGATGATCGTCACTTAGAGAAGAAGGGTATTGGATATCATGGCGATTGGCTTTAGTGCAAGTGGGAGATTGAAAGTAGTATGCATACAAGCCAATCATATTTGATATAATGTAGCATATACTTTGTAATCTTATTCGGTTATTAAAGGCATTTTACTTTATCTATATGGTGTTATTATATTAAATGTGATAAACCCATAGTTTTGAGAAATGCTTTTAGAATCATGATAGTGATCATGCTAATGAGATCTAAATTCTAGATAGCTCACAAACTAAAATCGTTCCTAATCATTGGATTACTAAAAAGGGGATTAGTGAATCCGGATAGATTAGTACATATGTTGCTTGCTCTTAGAAAGAGGATGATTAATCTCATAATCATTTGTGTGGAGATACTAAAGCAAGTATGTAGGTGCTTATTGGAGAATAAGTTCACTGAATGTGGCTCGCTAAGGAATACCTAATGGAGTTTTACTCGCTTGTCAATAGGAATTCCTCTAGTGATAGTAGTACAAGTGATCCTTGGACTTGAGATCATCATAGTATCTTGTGTATGATGAGTTATACTTTGATATGTCCCTTAAGACTTTTAGGGTATATCAAAGGGTATGATTGGGTATAATAAGTTGTACATGGCGATAGGTGAATGATCAACAAAGAATCTACCACGTCTAGTAAAAGATGTGAATGTCCTATGTGATTCGATAAATGACAACTCAGTAATCCTTGGCCAAGGCAGAATGAAATTAGAAAGGAGTTTCTAATTTGAGTTATTTAGAGTTGTGCATTTGGGAATCAAAATGCATATAATTAAATAAAATAAGACTCGACAGTAAATTCATGTCTTATATTTAATTGGGACATTGTATGGTAAAAGGATTGAATTGTACGATAACTATGCACTGAAAGGTTCTTTTGTGATTAATGTTGAAATCTATATTATCTGGAAAGTCGTTGATTGCTAAGGGGGCTTACCCTTATTGTAGAATAAATGTTATTTATTTAAATAAATTAAATAGTTTAATTTATTTAAATAAGATTAGAATTGTTCTAATTGATTTATTCACAACCGGTTTAATATGGAGAACTTAAAGGGTCACACCGCAATAGAAAAATATTTGTTTAAGAAGTAAATGGCATAATTGTAATAATAAGTTAAGTGTATTTAATTTAATCTATGGAGATAGAGTAAATTAAATAGCTTAATGTTTATTATTTAATATTTTCGAAATATTAAATTTAAATTAATAAGAGGAGTCTTATTATTATTATTATTATTATTATTATTATTATTATTATTATTATTATTATTATTATTATTATTATTATTATTACTACTACTACTATTACTATTACTATTACTATTACTATTACTATTATTTGATTCCTAATAGGGATTAGGAATTAATTAATAGAAGTACTCTCTCATGAATTCTTAATTGGATTAGGAGCATAATTAATTAAAAGAGTTTAATTATAATAGAAATTCTAATCCTAAATAGTTTATGGGAGAGTTTTCCTACATCTATAAATAAGAGAAGTCTTATCATAGATTGGGGTTACACACTCTTGCATTAGATTGTGGAGAGTACTTGCAATTTCTATAGAGATAGAAACTAGGGTTTGGTCAACACCCATCTTCTTGAACAACGATTCTTCCTTGGTGGATCATCTCTAGAGGCTAAACACTTGGGTGGCTAACGTTGATCAAGCGAAGGAATTTAGTCAGTAAAATTCAAGGAGAACGTGAAGGAATTAGATGTGAACTTGTACCCGAGGAAGCTTTGATTCACGAGGGTATAATTCTTTATCTTTATCTCTTTCTTTAATTGATAATTGAACACAAGGAAAGATCATGGTGATGGTTTGTATGAAAAATTTTAAAATCTGTTTTATCACGCTTCCACCCTATTTATATAATTTGATTGCATATTTGCATTATATACAAACCTAACACTTACGACGCTTGCACGTTCGTACGCCAACCTTGCCAACCCACATGCCCAAGCGACACGCATTTGGTTACGCTTAGCATGCCAATTCGATTTATGTAATACTCATTAGTTAATGTTGAGCATTATTATAATTCATAACATTCATGTTTTAGAAGTTAGAACATCATCTTTTATCGTCGGAAGCATTACACGTTGCATATGCGCATGTCTGACGCCCTCCGATTGCCTCTAAATAGACAACAGTCCTAACAATGGCCAATTTTGAAATTGATCCTGACCTCAAATGTCAACACTTATTAATAAAAGTTGTAGGTCTATTCTTTCTCGTTTCGGATCATCTTGAATCACCTCAATCGGAGTTCGTATGAGAAAGTTATGCTCATTTTACTAAAGGACGTCAAAGCTGGCCAAACGAACTACTATTGCGGCGCCGCAGCGCCCTAAATACACTATATGAATGGAGTTACGACGCCATTCATCAGTAGCCGAATCTGCAGAATGCTTTTTTGCATGCCATCCAACCCTTCTTCACTCCAATCTTCATAACTCCTTCTCCAAACGTCTAATTGAGTTCGTTTTTGATAAGTGCATAATTTTCATATATATTAATTCCTTTATCTTTAGTTTATTGCATGTTTTATTGTGTATATGCACTTATTAGAGTGTTTATTGATTTCAAGAGGATTTAGAGTCAAAAGTGGAGAAAGATGGAAAATTGGAGCTAAAACGAGGAAAAGATGAAAAATTAGAATTACAGCAATCTTCGCCCCGGCGAGCTTTTTGGCCTAAGGAACTTCGCTCCGGTGAGAACCTCTTTGTCCATTTTCGCCCCAGCGCCTTCTGAGCCCGCCCCGACCCAGACCTCTCTATAGTTCTTCGCCCCTACGAGCTTTTCACGTATAAAACTCTTCACCCCGGCGAAGATGGCAGAAGAAAAATTAGAAGTTTATTTTTTGGCGCGAATTTGTGTAGGATTTCTAATTGTAATTGGATTGTTTCTCTTAGAATATTAGGATATTATCTTAGGGATATAAATAGATGTTTTTAGTCTGTTAATAGGATCATCATCTACATTGGAAAAACCCTAGTTTTGGAAGATTGAAGGATGACAGGCTAATTTTCTATATTCAGTTCTAAAGGGAGGTGAAACCTTATTTACAAGTAATTGATTCATCAAGTTTTATTCTTTATTCCTTCTTGCATGAAACTTATTCTAATAATCTATTTCAATCGTTTTCATGCTAATTGATTTCATTAATTTAATATGGCCAATTGGATTAGTTTGATCATTAACATCTGCTAGAATAAGGAGTAATATTACATGTAATTGATAGTATTCCTTGTCACCAGTAGCAATTAGTAATATTGATTGTCTTAGAACTTTTGATTATTACTAAGGTTATCAGGAAGCAAGTTAAATGAACCGAACTTGTGTATTTTGCTTGAATTAGCCTAATTCTCTAGTCTTTAACACTACTGTCATATTAAATCTAAAGAGCTTGTTTTAGGTTATATGATAGTTAGAATCTGGTAAAGAGCTTGTTTTATTCAGTGAATATCTAAGGAGAATTTCAAATAGTAGAGCTTATTGTTATCTAGGGCTAATAGTTTCATTGAAGGATAAATAATAATAACTTGGTTGATTAATTACTGTGATTTGGTGGATCTGAACTAAAGAACTGAACTTGCTTATTTATTGATTAAACTTATTACTTAATTTTGTTTAGTTAGATAATTGATTTTCAAAACCCCCCCATCTTTTGTCATTGAATAGATTTTAAACACGTACTCCCTGTGAGATCGATCCTTGCTTACTACTGTGCTAATTGTTGAATTTGTGAATAGAAAGTGAGGTTAATTTAGGAGTGTTAAACGACAGCTCCCAAATTTTGGCGTCGCTGTCGGGGAGTAAAACTGTTGTTTTTATCTATTCAGTTTTTATTTTTTATTTTTATTTTTTTTAGTTTATGACTTGATACTCCCAAGTTGTTACAGATTTTGATCAAGAGATCGAGTGAACTGCAAGAAGGCTGAGAAAGCAAAATCGTAAAGTTTGACAGTCTATTGATCAAGAGGAACATTGTGCTCCATCACCAAGATTAAACATAGCACTTGAATTGTTATCCAACCACTCATCAACTGATTCCGAAGAAGAAGAGGAGATAGCACTTCAAAACAATAACCGGACTTTAAAGGAGTTAGCAACTCCTAATTTAAACCAACAGCCTCTTTGTATTGAATATCCTACCTTAGATGCTGCGTTTGAGCTTAAATTTGGACTAATCCATTTGTTACCTACTTTTCGTGGTCTTACAGGTGAGGATCCATACAAACACTTGAAAGAATTCCATGTGGTGTGCTCTACCATGAAGCCACACAGGATTACCGAAGAGCAAATTAAGCTGAGAGCCTTCCCTTTCTCATTAGCGGATCTAGCCAAGGATTGGTGGTATTACCTACTGTCAGGTTCAATATGATCATGGAATGACATGAAGAAGTTATTATTGGAGAAATATTTCCCCGCTTCAAGAGTGGCTAATATCAGGAAAGAGATCTGTGGAATAAGGCAATTCAGTAGGGAGACACTCTACGAATATTGGGAAAGATTCAAAAAGCTCTTCTCAAGCTGTCCACCTCACCAAATAGATGACCAACATTTGATACAATGTTTCTATGGAGGGTTGGTGCCAATGGACAGAAGTATGATAGATGCAGCAAGCGGAGGAGCTCTAGTTGACAAGACCCCAGAAGCTGCGAGGAATCTAATTGCAAACATGCCTGCAAATTCACAACAATATGGTACACGAACAAGTCATGCACCAACAAGGGTAAATGAGGTGAGCACGTGCACTCATGATCAACAGATTGCGGAATTAACTGCTATAGTTAGACACTTGGCTGCAGGGAGCATACCAATTGCAAAGACATGTGGGATATGTTTACAATCAGGTCATACTACAGATACATGGCCAACTTTGCAAGATGACGAGGCTATACAGCAAGCCAATACAATGGGGAATTACCAACCACAACCACAGAGGAAGTATGATCCCTATTCAAATGCCTACAACCTAGGGTGGAGGGATCATCCCAATCTAAGTTATGGAGGAAATCACCACCTACACAACTTGTCTCTCCAGCTAGGCAGCAAGGTTATCAACAGGCTCAACCTCAATATCAGCCCAAGCAAACAATCCTTACAAGTTCTGGAACGTCCATAGAAGACATGTTCAAGGCGTTCATGAACCAAACTCAGCAGTTCCAGCAGGAAACTAGAACCTCAGTGCAAGATTTAAGAAACCAAGTGGGGCAACTTGCGACTACAGTAGGGAGGTTGGATTCTCAAGGAACAGGAAAATTACCCTCTCAAATAGTTGTCAACCCGAGGGAAAATGCCAGTGCCATTACATTGAAGAGTGGAAAATAGTTAACAACTCCTCACGCTACTACAGAATTTGATGAAGAAAGAACCAAGGAAAAAACTGCAATACCTCAGGTAACTCCTAACCCATCTGTTCCTTTGAAGACTAATGTTTTACCTTTTCCACCCAGGAATCCTAGAACCTCATGGAAATATGAACAAGAAAAGGAGATTCTTGAGACTTTTAGGAAGGTTGAGGTAAACATTCCTTTAATTAATGCAATCAAGCAAGTGCCTAGGTACGCGAAATTTTTAAAGGAATTGTGCACTAACAAAAGAAAGTTAAAAGATGATGAAAGGATTACTGTAGGAGAAAATGTATATGCAGTCTTACAAAGGAAAATGGCCCCAAAATGTAAAGATCCGGGCATGTTTACCATTCCCTGAAAAATTGGCAACATCAAATTTGAAAAAGCTATGTTAGATTTAGGAGCATCCATAAATGTCATGCCACTATCTATTTTTGCTTCTCTAAATCTAGGACCTCTTAAGCAAACTGGTGTTATCATATAATTGGCTGATAGAACTAACACTTACCCCAAAGGGGTAATTGAGGATGTATCGGTACAGATAAATGAGTTAATTTTTCCTGCAGATTTCTACATAGTAAACATGGAGGACGATAAATCCTCAAATCCTGCTCACATCTTGCTAGGGAGACCATTCTTGAAAACAGTAAGAACAATGATTGATGTTCAGAACGGGACCTTCACCATGGAGTTTGATGGTTAAAAGATTCAATTTAATATATATTAGGCATTGAGGTACCCTAGTGACATTAATTCTGTTTATGATATTGATGTGTTTGATTCTTTAGTACAACAATCTTTTGACTATTTGCACAAGGATAGCTTAGAGGTTGCCATCACAAATAACGTGGAGTTAGGAAAAGAAGGAGATGATGAGCAAGAACAAGAGTTAAAGGAAACTGTAGTAGCACTACATTCTTTATCAAAAATCGCAGATAAAGGGGTAGTATTTTCCATTCAGTTACCTATGACTCATACTAAATTATTACATTCTGTTGAACAGACACCTATTTTGGAGTTGAAACCTCTTCCAGTCCATTTTAAGTATGCATATCTTGGGGAGAATGACACATTACCTATAATAATTGCTAATAATTTGACCCAAACACAAGAGGAAAAACTGCTATGGATTCTAAGGGATCACAAAATAGTCTTTGGATGGACAATTGCAGATATCAAGGGAATAAGTCTAGCTATTTGTATGCATAGAATCCTGTTGGAGGAAGGAACGAGACCTACCAGAGATGCTCAAAGGAGATTGAACCCACCCGTGATGGAGGTAGTAAAGAAAGAAGTTCTGAAGTTGCTAGATGCAGTTATTATCTACACAATCTCAAACAGCCAATGGGTGAGTCCAGTCCAGGTCGTTCCTAAGAAATCTGGAATCACTGTCGTTCAAAATGATAACAATGAATTGGTGCCAACAAGGATGTAAATAGGGTGGAGAGTCTGTATTGACTACAGAAAATTAAATGCAGTCACTAGAAAGGACCATTTCCATCTTCCCTTTATCGATCAAATGTTAGAAAGATTGGCTGGCCATACTTACTATTGTTTTCTGGATGGATTTTCAGGTTACAACCAGATAGTGATTGCCCCAGAAGATCAAGACAAGACTACCTTCGCATGCCCTTTCGGTACATTTGCCTATAGGAGGATGTCTTTTGGACTGTGCAATGCACCAGGTACCTTTCAAAGGTGCATGGTAAGTATATTTTCTGATCTTCTTGAATGTTGTATAGAGGTTTTTATGGATTACTTTACAATCCATGGTGACTCGTTAGATGCATGTTTAGAGAACTTAACTAAAGTACTTGACAGATGTTTGGAAACTAACCTTGTTTTAAATTGGAAAAAATATCACTTTATGGTAGAACAAGGTATAATACTTGGTCATGTAGTCTCTGCTAAAGGTTTAGAAGTTGATAAAGCTAAAATAGAAATCATTACTGCTTTGCCTTACCCTGCAAATGTGCAGGAGATTCGATCTTTTCTTGACCATACAGGATTCTATAGAAGATTTATCAAGGATTTTTCCAAGCTAGCTTTGCCACTATGTAAGTTATTGCAAAAAGATGTGCAATTCCAGTTCAATGATGAGTGCAAGGAAGCATTTGATGCGTTGAAGAAGCTTTTAACCTCATCACCTATCATCCAACCACCTAACTGGAATTTGCCTTTTGAGATCATGTGTGACGTTAACAACTATGCAGTCGGAGCTGTTTTAGGGTAAAGGGTTAACAAAGTTTTACATGCCATATACTATGCTTCTAGGACATTAAACGCTGCTCAAATCAATTACTCTACAACTGAAAAAGAGTTGTTGTCGGTTGTATTTGCTTTAGACAGGTTTAGATCCTAGTTACTTGGTATTAAAATGATTGTCTATTCTGATCATGCTGCTCTTAGGTACTTGTTGACAAAGAAGGACTCAAAGCCTCGAATCATACGTTGGATTTTTTTTGTTGCAAGAGTTCAACCTAGAGATCAAGGACAAGAAGGGAGCTGAAAACGTGGTAGCAGATCACTTGAGTAGACTACTGCAGATTGTGTGACAACCCGGATTTTTAGGAATTATTAAATAAGAATTTAGCAAATAAAATTCTTATTATAAGATGTTTTGAGTTGAGTATGTGTATATATGTGATATGTATTGTGAAATATTCCCTCCGTCCCAAATTAATTGTATTTCTAGGACTTTTTAAAGTCAAATTGACTATTTTTAAAACTAATCTTTTTACTATTTTTGCTAATATATAGGTGAAGATATTATAACCAAAAGAAAGTATATACAATTTATTACTAATTTCAATTTGTATACTTTTAGAAATATATTTATATATGCTTAATTATTAATTTTAAAAATAGTCAATTTGACTTTAAAAGGTCCTAGAAAGCAATTAATTTAGGACGGAGGTAGTATGTGATTTGGTGTGAAGAGAATTATATATTCATGTATTTGGGAAGAGGTTTAATAGTTAATTAAACTATTGAAATTAAATAAAATTGTTATGAAAATGAATTAACTGAATAATATTAGTTAATTATATTAATTAAAATTATATTATGAGTTAATATAATTTGATGGTTTTGCCTTGTGGGCAAAGAATATTATTATGACCTAAGTTTTATTAATAATGAATTGATGAGAATATAATTATTTTGATAAATGAGAGATTAAAATGTATTACATATAAACGTAATATGTTAATGTAATAAGATTGTGAGTTTCGTAAATAGTTAAAAATATTTATGGAATTGAATAAAGGTTTTATGTATTTTTATTTAGAATATTTATGGAATAAAATAAATATTTGATGGAAAATATTGTAGAATAATTTATTTAAGTATGATGATATTAAGTAATTAATGATAAACAATTTTATAATTGGTGCGTATTTCATTACACTAATGGAATGGTAATGCTCTAATTTAATTAAATAATTAAATTAGAGGATGAATGATTTATTAAATAAAATGATTTATTTAATAAAATTATAATTTGGCTAAATAGAGATTATAATTTTAGTAGTAAGGTTTAATTGAGTTTATTAATAAAATAAATTTGGTTACATTAATTGAGGTGTGACATATTTACCATATTATAAGAAGTATATTAAAATAATTTTAAAAAGATGTTAAAAAGGGTGTTAACCAAACATGGCCTTGTGACCCTTGATATTTGTAACTGCTGAGACCATTGGTTTGTATAACTGCTAGCCAGTTATTATATACGTGATATTGTTAGTTAGATCTTAGAAGGCTGAGAGGAGAGAGGAAGAGAGAAATTGAGAAACAAAGAGAATAAATTCTCTATGAAATTGGAGAGGAACTTTGGAAATCAAGGAGGAACAAGTTTATTCTTCATCATCTATCTAAGCTTAGGAAGATCAAAGAGGTAAGAAATCAACCCTAAAGCTTTAAACTTCTAATTTTTGAGTTTTCTATTTTTTTTGATGTCATGGTGGTATGAATTGGAGAAGAATTTAATTATGTGAGTTCAATTGGTTAATAAACTGAATTCGTTCATCATGTCACCATAATGTTTGTTAATTTGTCAAAAGACGGAAAAATATGAGAATTAATAAAATTCTGTGATTTATAAGTATGAAATTGTGATCATATTAACTTGGTAAACCTCTGAATAGGTTATAGTACATGATATAATAGCAAGACTATAGAAAGATATGGTGAGATTTTGAGTTCTGCAGTTGAAATCTCAGAACAGAGTTTGTCCCGAAGTGGCGCGGCCGCGCCACTTTTAAGTATAAAACCAGCGCGGCTGCGCTATTCTGCAAAAGTCCCAAGATATTTTCTTTGTGTACTGAACTTTTAAGCATATATGGTTGAGTCTTCTAGGCTCTAATATGTGTCTCATATGATGATCAAGATAGCTAAGCATGTAATGAACTATCTTAGCAAGTTTTAGCATAAGTTTTTAAATGAAAACTATACGATTTTGTGAATAAAGCTTAATGAGCCTAACTTGGTTTAAATCACTTAATAGTCCTGTGCAAATGTGAAGTGTTTAGTTATTGAAAGAGCCTAGTGTTTGCCAAAATCTATACTAGCAAAAATACGCAAGTATACGCAGTCCACAAGTAATAAAGTGAAAGTAGAGTATCGTCCCACGGAGAAGAATTGATTCTACAATGACAAATCCCAAGTTTAAATCAAATCAGTTTTTAGTAAACAAATGGTTTTAAATTTCTGAGGTCTTGAATTTAACTAATTAATTCTAAATTAAATTACTAACACTAATTTGAGAACAGATTTTTAAAGACTTAAGACTACAACTTCACTTAATGCTTTATTTAACTTAACATGCTCCCCTTTGGATTATGCTAATTATTCTAGATTGTTAACCAGAAACCCATCACTATTTATGATCATCTTTCAATGTTTCACAAACAACTTAACTTAAATCCACAATTGATAGATTCACGTTAATCATCCTAAATAACTAATTCACTATATTTCTATGTGAATTACAATTAAAAAGGATTTAAAGCCCAAGTTCCCTATTTTGATTACATGCGGGTGATAGGTATATCTCTATCCTAATCACAAATCATGAATTCCATCGACAGCAGAAAACACAATCACATGCTATTATGGTCAGTTCTACTTCTATACTTCATCTTTCAAATTCATATAGGATAACCCGGTAATTATTGGCCAAATAATTAAGTAATTCAGCACGAACCATAATAGACAATCCAAAATTAACTAATCATAATATTCAAAGGAGCATGCTATGCAAAACTACGCATTAAGATCCATTATAGCCTTAACAGAAATTTAGTTCATAAATAAACTAGAATTCATCATCCACAAGTTTAATAACATCAAAAAGTTTAGAATAGAGAGTAAAGAGAAGAAACACTGTAAGTAATCTTTCAATCTCTGTCCTGCTCCTCCTTGCTTTTTCCTTGTTCTCAACTTGCTTCCAGTCTTCTTTAATTGCTCCAAACTAGGGTTTTCTAATAATAGCTAGATCAATTACCAACTAGAAAACACCTACTTATAATATCTGATAAAACCCCTAATTAATTACAGAGTTCCAAATCCAAGTTTAAATCAAAACCAATCAAAACATCTAAAAAGACAACTTTGCCCTTGCTCGAACCGGCGCGGCCGCGCCTGGATTAAGCTTACAAGGCGCGCGGCCGCGCTACTCTGGCAGCAAATTTTCTAACTCTGGCATCACGCGCGGCCGCGCTGCTACCCAGTTCATTTTGGGCGCGGCCGCGCTGCTCTGAAATCCTGCAACATTAGTTACATCAGCAACTTCGTCCACTCGAATGTCTAATTCTCGCCCAATGCAATCCCAACACGTACAACCTACAAAAACACACAAGATACATGAAAAGTAACTGGAAACCATGGAAATAAACAATAATTCACGTAAATTGGTATCCGATTCATAGGTATCAAACCTATTCATCAAATTCCCCTAAACTTGAACTATTGCTTGTCCCTAAGCAACAAAATGTAATGCAATAACTAACATAATGCAACACAATGCCATGAATGCACTAAGAACTAGCATGCCTACGAATCCAACCAATAGCCAATATGAATGTTAACTGTATGCCTCAGAGATAACAATAAACAGCTTGAAACAGTAAATCCAATCAAAAGAGACTAATAACCCCAACCAATCAAGCAATATACACCTATCATCACCCAAATTGTGCGTGTCTGTTGTTGTTGTGTTCAATAATCAAGTTAACTGACCAAAGTTCAAAATAAAGCTACATAACCAACTCTATAACAAGAATACTTTCTTTTTACTACAATTCAAGCAAATACAACAAATCCAGCCAATATCAAGCAAATACCGAGCTTGAAGGTTCTAACAAGGTTTTATTCCTACTTTATTTTACTACGAGTGCGTTTTACGCTCCATCTCGTAATTATGCTTAACTGTGCAATGTCAAGTTCTCTTAGGCTTTTCAAAATCACCCATGTAACGAGCGTTCAATCAGTAACTCCCAAACCAGACGGCTTTAGGGCACTAGGTGTTAAGACACCCCTAAGGATCTAATTACCCGAGTGATAGAGGCCACAAAACCCAACTAGTCAACGCATTTATTATTCTTTTTTTTTTTATTAATTTTTTTTTTAAAAGAACCCCAAAACTCAGCTTTTACCCAATTTAACCTTCCTTGTTAATTCACCTATCAATGTTTTACCCAATTCTCATATAAAAATCAGTTATGCAACCCTTTGAACCCTAGCAGTCAAACTAATCAATTTATTCGTGCAAACCAAAAACTCAAGTTATGACAAGCATAATTACCCTTATGATCAAAAATTATTGTATCCCAAATGACTTTCAAACTGTCCAAGCTAACACAATAATACCCATCTCATCATTGGCCGAGCCAAAATCAAAATCATACCAACTAATCAATTGGATTCATGCAAACAAACTAAATGCACCTAAGACAATCAAACCAAACCATGCAAGATACTAATATGCCAACATACTAACAGATATGATGCACAAAACCAATAAACATGCTAAACAAAAACCTAAAAGAACTCCCCCAAACTTAAAACAGACAATGCCCTCATTGAATAAAACAATAAAAGAAAAGGAGAAGGAAAGGAAAACTCCCCTAATCCAACGTAGCATCATCTGCCTCCTCCCCATCGGAAGGCGTGTCCGGAGGCGGATAAATTGAGGTTGCACCAAATGTTGGAAATTGGACTTGAACACCCAACTGAGAAAAGGCCTGCGAGAAACTATCTGAAAGCTGAGTGGAAAAAGAACGAAGCTCGGTCATACTCGAATGTATAGCATCCATCCTGCGAGTCATACGCCTCTCCATGCGATCCAATCGAGCCTGCGAGATATTAACGGGCTGTTCAGGCTCAGGCACCGGTTGATCAGACGCCTCCTCACTCTCAGAATAGTCCCCTAACAAGAATCCTGCTCCACGAGCATGCGACGGGGCTCTTTCCCACACCTTATACTTTGCTATCGTCGCGTGATCAATGGTATTCATCGGGAGCTGCACTGGCTCACTGTCGGCCCACTCTACCCCCGCAGCTGAACATAAGCGAGTAATTACCAAAGCATGCGGGATACCACCTGAAGTACCTCCCTGAAGGTAACGATGAATAGACTGATGAATCACATAACCAACATTGACAGACTTTCCCATCACTATCCCATATAGCAAAATCGCCCGGTCCTTGGTCACGTCGTTCTGGTGCCTGGTGGGCATGAGATTTGCACAAATGAAGCTGTACCAGGCCTTGCCGTAGCGACTCAAGGCAGTGTGTGGGAAGTGAAGCTTCTGGTCGGTCCCCTGCTTTGTAGTCCACTCGGTACCCGGCTTGCATAAGACATTTTTGATTCTGTCCAGCTTGGGTTCCCAATTTGTAGAATGGAAACTCTCAGGGTCGGAAAGGGGAATGGTAGGCAAGTGGTAAATATCATTAATAGTGCGGCTATCATAAGGCACCTGACAGCCCCTCATAAACGCGGTCCCATCCTTTGTAATCTTGGCGTTGGCGTAAAATTCTTGAACCACAGAAATAGGTGCTGACAATGGTGGCTCCACAAACAATAACCAGCCTTTAGCCCTGATCATACGCATCATCTCTCCATCTAAACCAGGATCGGGCTTTAGCCCACGCTCCAATACAAAGGTCTTGCCCAACAAAATCCGGTGATAGAAGTCCTCCGCCTCAGCCAAAACAAACCGACTCCTATCAAAATCTACATCCTCAGCCGTGGTGCATGGGGAACTGGACGATTCCCCTCGTGGTCGTTTGGAAGCCATATCAACTCAATTCCCAATTCACAATAACGCAAAATCTCCCCCAAACTTGAAAGAAACTACACTAGGGTTTCTCAAACAATAACAATCCAAAATACTTGCATGCACAATTCAAGTACAAGCAACCAAACCAATATAAAGCAAACCCCTGTATAAAATCTGACAAGAAGCTTAAGAAAATATAAACCCTAATTGCAATATACTTACTTCAACAATCCCACTGTGATTCCTTGCTAGCCCACCGCTTTGCACTGACAATCTCCTTGATGAACTTTGTGATTAATGAAGAACTCGGATTTGGGGTGTGAATGGAGAGTATCGGCTACGTATGCAGGTATTAGAAAGAGAATGGAGATGAATGATAATATGAATTAGGGTTTGATGTGGGTAGAGTTTAATTTGTAGAATGATTTTGTGTAGATTTGGATTTGATAAGGAATCCGATTTGGGAGAGAAGGAAACAGAGAGAGTCGGTTTTTTAGATGGAATAGGTTTGAAGAAATAAAGTCCAAGCGGGAAAAGGAAATAAGAAACAATCGTGGGTCGGGTCGAACTTGATTTTTTTTTAAAAAAACTGGGATCCGATCGCGGCGCGGCCGCGCTGGGATTTGACCTGAATGGGGCGCGGCCGCGCTTGTGTAACAGCCAATTTTTTTTTCAACTTCTGAGATGCGGCGCGACCGCGCTGGTTTCCTTCACAATTTGGGCGCGGCCGCGCTGGGGTACCAGCTGCACAATTTTGACTTTCTGAAGCAGGGCGCGGCCGCGCTTGTTTTCTTCACATTTGGGGCGCGGTCGCGCTGGGCTAAAAACTGGAGTTTTAATTGTGAAGCCCTTTTGATGATTTCTGCATGTATACTCCTTGGTGTATGACCTATGAACAATAAAAACCCAGAAACAACATATCTAAGTACTACAAGATGAAAATAAAAATAAATCTAAGTCCTAAAAATCTCAAAATGATAACTAAAAACAATTAGGAATTGGGTTGCCTCCCAAGTAGTGCTTGATTTAGAGTCTTTCAGCCTGACTACTTTCTATTTCATCTTTAATCGGCAAGAGTGATTGAGGTTTTCTGGCGATCAACACCACCACCCCAATAATGCTTTAATCTTTGACCATTAACTTTAAATGACTCTTCCGAATTGCTTGCAAAGACTTCAACGGCGCCATGAGGGAATGCTTGTTTGACGATGAAAGGACCCGACCACCGAGACTTGAGCTTCCCTGGAAATAACTTCAGTCTTGAATTGAATAAAAGCACTGCTTGTCCCGGCTCAAACGTCCTGTTGATGATTTTCTGATCATGCCACTTCTTTACTTTTTCCTTGTAAAGCTTTGAATTCTCATATGCTTGTAACCGGAATTCATCGAGTTTATTAAGCTGAAGTAGCCTCTTTTCCCCAGTAGCCACGATATCAAAGTTCAACTTCCTGATGGCCCAGTATGCTCTGTGTTCCAGCTCAACCGGTAGGTGACACGCCTTTCCATAGACTAATTGGTACGGTGACATGCCAATGGGCGTCTTATAAGCTGTCCGATAAGCCCAAAGTGCATCATCCAATTTTGCTGACCAATCTTTTCTACTTGGATTGACGATTTTCTCCAGAATTCTCTTCACTTCTCTGTTTGAAACTTCGGCTTGACCACTGGTTTGGGGATGGTACGCTGTAGCAATTCGGTGGTTTACCCCATACTTAGCTAAGAGAGCCATGAAAGACCTGTTACAAAAGTGACTCCCTTCATCACTGATAATTGCTCTTGGGGTGCCAAAACGTGTGAAGATATTTTTCTGCAGAAATTTAAGTACAACCTTGGCATCATTAGTCGGCAACGCACTTGCTTCCACCCATTTAGAGACATAGTCGACCGCCAAAAGGATGTAGAGGTTGTTAAAGGACGATGGGAATGGTCCCATAAAATCTATTCCCCAAACGTCAAAGACTTTTCAACTTCTAAAATGGCATTCAAAGGCATCTCGTGACGCTTGGAAATATTTCCCACCCTTTGACATCTGTCACATCTTTGCACGAAGTGGTGGGCGTCCTTAAACAATGTTGGCCAGAAAAATCCTGCTTGCAACACCTTGGCCGCTGTCTTCTCGCCTCCGTAATGACCTCCATATAGTGAATCATGGCAATGATGTAAAATACTCTCTACTTCACTTTGTGGCACACACCGTCTAATCATCTGATCGGCACAATGTTTGAACAGGAACGGTTCATCCCACATGTATCTTTTTACGTCATGCATAAACTTTTTCTTTTGTTGGCTGGTCAAATCAGGAGGGAGTACGTTGCTAACCAAATAATTGACAAAATCGGCATACCACGGGACTTCTGAGTGGATCACAAACAACTGCTCATCTGGAAAGAACTCATTGATCACCGTTTTGTCTCCCTTTACGTGATCATTGTTTTCTAATCTCGAGAGATGATCTGCCACTTGATTTTCCGTCCCCTTCCTATCCCGGATTTCCAAGTCGAACTCCTGGAGTAGAAGTATCCATCGAATCAGCCTTGGCTTCGCATCCTTCTTTGAAATTAGATATCTTATGGCCGAATGGTCAGTGAACACCACTACTTTAGTTCCAATTAAGTACGAGCGAAATTTGTCAAAGGCATACACAACCGCAAGCAACTCCTTCTCGGTAGTCGTATAGTTGAGTTGGGCATCGGTCAATGTTTTGCTAGCATAATAAATGGCGTGAAAAATCTTTTCCTTTCGTTGGCCCAAAACAGCCCCAATAGCATAATCGCTAGCATCACACATCAACTCAAACGGCCTTGACCAATCCGGTGCGACAATAACTGGTGCTGTGGTCAATTTCCTTTTCAACAATTCAAAAGCTGCAAGACACTCATCATAAAATTTAAAGGGAACATCTTTCTCCAATAGGCTACATAAAGGCTTAGAGATCTTAGAAAAATCCTTTATGAATCTTCTATAAAATCCGGCATGTCCCAAGAAACTCCGTATTCCCTTGACTGTAGTTGGCGGAGGTAGATTTTTTATTGTTTCCAGCTTAGCCCTATCTACCTCTAACCCGTTTGATGACACCTTGTGCCCAAGAATTATCCCTTCTTGCACCATAAAGTGGCATTTTTCCCAGTTGAGCACTAAGTTGGTCTCCACGCATCTTTTCAAAACCAGGACCAGATTTTCCAAGCAGCTATCGAATGAGTCACCAAATACTGAAAAATCGTCCATGAATACCTCCATGTTATGTTCAACCATATCTGAGAAAATAGCCATCATGCATCTTTGAAACGTCGCTGGTGCACTGCATAAGCCAAAAGACATCCTCCGAAAAGCGAAAGTGCCATAAGGACACGTGAAGGTAGTCTTTTCCTGATCTTCGGGGGCAATCACTATCTGATTATAACCTGAGTAACCATCCAATAAGCAATAGAACTCGTGCCCAGCCAGTCTATCTAACATTTGATCAATAAAGGTTAGAGGAAAGTGATCCTTGCGGGTTGCCTTGTTTAATTTCCTGTAATCCATACAAACCCTCCATCCAGTCACTGTCCTTGTTGGTATCAATTCATTATTCTCGTTTTCGACAACCGTCATACCACCCTTTTTAGGCACGCACTGAACTGGACTCACCCAACTGCTATCGGAGATGGGGTAAATGATACCTGCATCAAGCCACTTCAAAATTTCCTTTTTCACCACCTCTTTCATGATTGGGTTCAGCCTCCTTTGTTGCTCTATTGTCGGTTTGGCATCGTTTTCTAAAAGGATCTTGTGCATACAGAATGATGGGCTAATTCCTTTAATATCGGCGATGGTCCAACCAATTACTGATTTGTATTCCCGGAGGACTCGAATCAATTTACTTTCCTGCAATTCGTTAAGTACAGATGCAATAATAACAGGCAAAGTAGATGATTCACCCAAATAAGCATACCTCAGATGACTCGGTAAAGGTTTAAGTTCAAGAGATGGCTTCAAGTGCTCTAAAGATTTGTCAGTAAGTTCCAAGGGTTCATAGGGGATCTGAAATTTGCGTACTCTCGGCACTGTATCTAAAATGTGAAGAAATTCCATCATCTCTATGTCATCCATGTCAGCCTCCCCTAATAAAACAGATTCCAACGGATCCTCAGTCAATTTCCTCAAAAACTCGTCTTCCACCACTTTTTCTACCACATCCAACCGGAAACACTCTTCCTCGTCCGTAGGAAATTTCATGGCTTTGAACACATTGAATGTCACTTCTTGGTCTTGCACCCTCATAGTCAATTCTCCTTTTTGCACATCTATAAGTGTTCTTCCCGTTGCCAAGAAAGGTCTCCCAAGAATGATAGGAATGTCTTTGTCCTCCTCATAGTCCAAAATAATGAAATTGGCTGGGAATATGAATTTGTCTACTTTTACCAAGATGTCTTCAACAATACCTCTCGGATATGTAACCGACCTGTCAGCTAGCTGAAGAGAGATGTTGGTCGGTTTTGGTGCAGGTAGACCCAGCTGAACATATATCGATAACGGCATAAGGTTGATGCTCGCACCTAAATCACACAAACATCTGCTGATTGATAAGCTGCCAATAGTGCAAGGAATAGTGAAACTACCCGGATCCTTCAGCTTTGGTGGTAACTTCTTCTGCAATATCGCACTACACTCTTCAGTCAATGCTACTGTTTCATAATCCTCCAGCTTTTTCTTTCTTGACAAAATTCCTTTCATAAACTTGGCGTAGCTTGGCATCTGCTCTAAAGCCTCGGCAAACGGTATATTGATTTGCAGCTTCTTAAAGACTTCAAGGAATTTGGAGAATTGTTTATCTAATTTCTGCTTGTGAAATCTCTGAGGATATGGCATAGGAGGGTATACTTCTGCTTGCCTTGCTTTCTCCTTGTCTTCCTCCTCATTCTCTGTTTCCTTGTCTTTTCCTACCAATTTCTCTGCAGGATCTGGGACTGGGGATGGGCACGGCCGCGCTGCCTCCCCTTGTATTTCAGGCGCGGCCGCGCTGCTCTGCTGGAGTTGCTTCCCACTTCGAAGTGTTACAGATTGACATTGTTCCTTACCATCTCTCTTGGGGTTAACCTCTGTATCACTTGGTAGTATTCCTTGCGGTCGATTGTTCAAGACTTGAGCCAACTGACCGAGCTGATTTTCCAAATTCCGAATTGACACAGCTTGGCTCTTCACATTCAAGTCTACCTGATTTATCAACTTATCTTGCTCATTCATTCTTTTCTCCGATGTTGTGATAAATCTTGCCAAAGATTCTTCTAAATTGGGTTTTCTTTCTGCCTGTTGTGGAGCTTGGTTCTGAAAACCTGGGGGATTCTGTGATCTTGAAGCGGGATTTTGAACGTGAGTGTTATTGCTCCATGAGAAACCCGGATGATTCTTCCACCCCGGATTATATGCATTCTGATATGGCTGTTGCGGTCGGTTGTAACTCCCCAAGTACTGTACAGATTCCGGATTAATAGCACAATAATCTGTCGGATGTGCACCTGCACATAGCTCACACACATAAGCTGCTTGCTGGACCTTCGACTCCGCCAAGGCTTCAATTTTCTTAGACATGGCTGCCATCTGAGCTGTTAGTGCAGTGACCGCATCTACCTCCAAAACTCCAGCTATCTTTTGGTGATTCATCCTTGACGTCAGCCATTGATAGTTATTTGAAGCCATAGTTTCTAACAAGATGTACGCTTCATCAAAATTCTTATCCATAAGTGCTCCCCCCGCAGCTGCATCTATAATTGTTCGAGTATTACTACTTAGCCCATTGTAGAATGTCTGGACTTGCAGCCACTTGGGTAATGCATGATGTGGACATCTTCTCAATAACTCTTTGAACCTTTCCCAAGCCTCATACAGTGTCTCTCCATGACTTTGCTCAAAAGTGGAAATATCGTTTCTTAACTTAGCAGACTTAGCCGACAGAAAGAATTTTGCTAGGAATTTCTGAGCCAAGTCTTCCCAAGTTGTGATGGACCCCGGTGGAAGTGAGTGCAACCAACTCTTTGCTTTATCCCTTAGCGAAAACGGAAACAGACGTAGTCTCACCGCATCATCGGTTACATTGGGATATTAAATGTATCACAAATCTCAAGAAAGCTAACCAAGTGTTCATTAGGATCATCGTTGGCTAATCCCCCAAACTGTACCGCATTCTGAATCATCTGAATTGTACCCGACTTGATCTCAAAGGAATTAGCCGTGATGGCTGGTCTTGTGATGCTTGACCTGATTTGATCAAGCTTAGGCATGGCATATTCCCTCAATGATTTCTGTTCTTCGTTAGCCATTTTTTCTTTCTCGATGGTCTCACGGCAAAACTTTCTCAACTTACGTAACTTGTTTTCAAGATCGTCTTCACTCTGCACAAGTTTCGGCTGCTTGGATCGTGTTTGCATAAACAAACCGAGATCACCTGAAACAGGAAGTAACAAGAAAAACAATGTTAACTAAAACTGATGTAATTAAAACTAAAACTTAAAATTATAGAAACAATAGTTCCCCGGCAACGGCCGCCAAAAAACTTGTTTTGCCAAAATCTATACTAGCAAAAATACGCAAGTATACGCAGTCCACAAGTAATAAAGTGAAAGTAGAGTATCGTCCCACGGAGAAGAATTGATTCTACAATGACAAATCCCAAGTTTAAATCAAAATCAGTTTTTAGTAAAACAAATGGTTTTTAAATTTCTGAGGTCTTGAATTTAACTAATTAATTCTAAATTAAATTACTAACACTAATTTGAGAACAGATTTTTAAAGACTTAAGACTACAACTTCACTTAATGCTTTATTTAACTTAACATGCTCCCCTTTGGATTATGCTAATTATTCTAGATTGTTAACCAGAAACCCATCACTATTTATGATCATCTTTCAATGTTTCACAAACAACTTAACTTAAATCCACAATTGATAGATTCACGTTAATCATCCTAAATAACTAATTCACTATATTTCTATGTGAATTACAATTAAAAAGGATTTAAAGCCCAAGTTCCCTATTTTGATTACATGCGGTGATAGGTATATCTCTATCCTAATCACAAATCATGAATTCCATCGACAACAGAAAACACAATCACATGCTATTATGGTCAGTTCTACTTCTATACTTCATCTTTCAAATTCATATAGGATAACCCGGTAATTATTGGCCAAATAATTAAGTAATTCAGCACGAACCATAATAGACAATCCAAAATTAACTAATCATAATATTCAAAGGAGCATGCTATGCAAAACTACGCATTAAGATCCATTATAGCCTTAACAGAAATTTAGTTCATAAATAAACTAGAATTCATCATCCACAAGTTTAATAACATCAAAAAGTTTAGAATAGAGAGTAAAGAGAAGAAACACTGTAAGTAATCTTTCAATCTCTGTCCTGCTCCTCCTTGCTTTTTCCTTGTTCTCAACTTGCTTCCAGTCTTCTTTAATTGCTCCAAACTAGGGTTTTCTAATAATAGCTAGATCAATTACCAACTAGAAAACACCTACTTATAATATCTGATAAAACCCCTAATTAATTACAGAGTTCCAAATCCAAGTTTAAATCAAAACCAATCAAAACATCTAAAAAGACAACTTTGCCCTTGCTCGAACCGGCGCGGCCGCGCCTGGATTAAGCTTACAAGGCGCGCGGCCGCGCTACTCTGGCAGCAAATTTTCTAACTCTGGCATCACGCGCGGCCGCGCTACTACCCAGTTCATTTTGGGCGCGGCCGCGCTGCTCTGAAATCCTGCAACATCAGTTACATCAGCAACTTCATCCACTCGAATGTCCAATTCTCGCCCAATGCAATCCCAACACGTACAACCTACAAAAACACACAAGATACATGAAAAGTAACTGGAAACCATGGAAATAAACAATAATTCACGTAAATTGGTATCCGATTCATAGGTATCAAACCTATTCATCACCTAGTATGTTAAGCATTGAACAGAGTTGAAAAACTCAGTTCTGGGCTAAAAAGGGAGTAGTGCGGCCGCGCCACTCCCAGGCTTAAATGCAGCGCGGCCGCGTCGTGCTGCAGAGTTGCCAAGAAGTTTTATTTGTGAAACCAAGCTTTGGGGCATCTTTTTTTTAAGTCCTATAAGCAAGAATCCATGTCAAGTATGGTGTCTAGCATGTCTATGTATAGAATGACTATGTCAAGCGAAGAGTGAATAAGAAATTTCTAAATAAAAATAAAGAGTTTTCGAAAATAAAAGCAAGCTAGAATGTAAATGCAATTACATGACTTATGTGAGACTAAGTATAGAATGTATCTATGATCAGGTTTGATATGCCAAACGAAGCAAGATTACAAGTTTCAAATGTAAACGGATAAGGCAAGCTTAGGAAGAATGTAGATTGTAGTTACCTTAATGGTATGACTAATTATATGTCTGGAACTGATATTTGGTATGCGTGGTCGTACGCTATGTAGGATTCGTGAAGCGCATGTAGCGGTAGTTGTAATCAACTCGCAAGGCAAGTCTTTCAGTTCCTATTTGTTATATGAACTTGATGTTTGATTTATTGAAATCTATACTATAAAGAGCGTGTTGAATTGCCTATGTTTTAACATGAATTGCGAAAGTCAATATATGACTATGCTGATTGAGTAAGGAACTCAATCTTATTATATGATATGTGAGATGCATCATGTAAGGTATGCTAGAATTAAAAAGTTTATGATTGTGTAAACTGAGCATGTTGTTTATGTGCTATGTGATGCATAAAAACTGTTAGATTTTGCTGAGTTGTCTAGCTCATTCTTGCAAATAACCACTTTTGCAGGTTAGAGATACAAGGTAACGTTATGTGCTACTTGAATGGCATGAATCAGATGTAATGCATGAAGATTAAATGTTGTAGCTTAAATTAATATTTTTGAACCATGATTAAGGTTCTGGATAATGTATTTGATAATGTATTAAATGTAACAGATGTTGAGTTGTAAAATTCGTATTGACTTGTAACTTAATTTTATTCGAGGTATAAAAGGTTATTGAATCTAGAAGTAGTTTTATTATATTATAACTCTGATGAAGCGAATCATAAAGTAAATATGATTCTAGAATATGTAAATGACTTAAGGTTATGATTAAGGGAAAGCAAAGAAAGAAAACTGAAAAGTTTAAAATTATTCCGCATTTTATTAAGTTTAACACTGAATAATGTTGTAAAGTCAGAATGAAGATGTAATGATAACGACCGATGTTGAGAGTTGGTTTGTTCAAATTTGGGGGCCGTTACAGATTGAAGATGCACTACTATAACAAGATTCTTTCCCAGATGAGTATTTATTTAAAATTGATGAAGCATTACCTTGGTTTGCAAACATTGTCAATTACCTTGTTAGTCAACATATGCCTGATGGTTATTCTAAAGCTTAAAAAGAAAAACTCAAGAGCGATACTAAATATTATGTATGGGATGACCCATATTTGTAGAAATTTTGCTCTGATCAAATTGTTAGGAGATGTGTACCTAACCATGAATTCTTGTCTATTCTTACTTTTTGTCACTCATATGCTTGTGGAGGACACTTTGGACCTAAGAGGACTGCTCATAAGGTTTTAGAGAGTGGTTTTTATTGGCCTAACCTATTCAAAGACTTTTTCCTATTTTGTAAAACATGTGAGAATTGCCAAAGAACCGGTAACATAACACATAGGAATCAAATGCCACAAACTCACATCTTAGTTGTCGAAATTTTTGACGTTTGGGGTATTAATTTTATGGGTCCTTTTCCTGTTTATTTTGGTAATTTGTATATCTTGTTAGTCGTTGATTATGTCTCTAAATGGGTGGAAGCTAAAGCCACCAGGACTGACGACTCTAAAACTGTTGTAGATTTTGTCAAGACTAACATATTTTACAGGTTTGGAACACCAAGGGTCATTATCAGTGATAGGGGTACGCATTTTTATAATAGGATGCTAGCTGCGCTATTAAAGAAATACAATGTTTTGCATAAAGTTTTTACATCCTACCATCCCCAAAGTAATGGCCAAGCTGAGGTTTCCAATAGAGAGATCAGGTCTATTTTAGAGAAGGTGGTCAACCCTAACAGGAAGGATTGGAGTTTGCAGTTGGAGGATACACTTTGGGCTTAGAGAACGACATACAAAACCCCGATCGACATATCACTTGCCTGTTGAACTAGAAGATAGAGCGTTTTGGGCAATCAAGCAATGCAATATGGAGATGGACAAGGCTGGTGAACAACAGAAGCTACAGTTGCAGGAATTGGAATAATTGAGGAACGATGCTTATGAGAGTTCTAAGATATACAAGGAGAAGACAAAAGCTTTTCATGATAGGAGGCTCATTCGAAAGAACTTTGTTGTAGGACAAAAAGTTCTCCTTTACCATTCCAGGCTCAAATTATTTTCGGGTAAGTTGAGATCTAGATGGGTAGGACCTTTTGTTGTTACTAACATTTTTCTTCATGGTGCAATTGAAATTCAGAGCCCAAGTACAGGAAAAGTTTTTAAGTGAATGGACACGGGTTGAAACCCTTTCATGAAGGTTTTCAAGTGGAAAATATTGAGAAGATGAATCTCGAGGGTCCAATGGATGCGGAGTGAAGAAAGAGGGAGGATGTCGAGCCAATGACAATAAACAAGGACAACTACTTGGGAGGCAACCCAAGATCTCAGATTTGATTTTTCTATCCCTTTACTTTTTAGTTTGTTAGTTGCATGTTAGTAGTTACTTCATCTTTACATGATTGTCTTACATTGGGGACAATGTAAGGTTTGAGTGTGGGGGAGGCGTTAGGTTATATTTAAGTTTACTTTAGGAGATCTAGGAGATTATGATCCGATTATGGTTATTTTTGTGAAAATTCTTAGCCTTCAATTTTTGGCTTTATGACTATTTTTGGCTGAGTTTTCAAAGGTTTTAGGTTAAAGAATGAAAATTGATGCTAATTGATAGAATTTGTTTGATGTGGAATTGGTTGATGAATGATGATAACTAAGTCATGATCCATAGTAACTGATTTGAATTGAATTTGTATTGCATGAGTTCTTGAACATGTGATATGTGCTTATTTGGCTGAGTTATCTGTGGAGTTGTTTATGTGCACTGATTTCATTATTTAGAGCTATTTTACTGCTAATGCTGTTGCAGGACCATGAGAAAATAAGACAAAAGGAAATTGAAAATTTCTTAAAAAGTGAATGAGGAAAAAAATGCAAAAGAGAAACATGTGGTGGGTTGAGATAGAGCGTAAAACGCACTCACCCATAAACACATGAAATGAGATGGAGCGTAAAACGCACTCGTTGATAAGCAGATAAGTGAGATGGATCATAAAATGCACTCACTTAAGAAAGATTGAGAAAGGTGAAAACGGAGCATAAAATGCATTCACATGGAAAAAATGAATGAATAGCAGAGAAAATATGTTTTGAGTTTTGAGTCAGTGTGCACAGTTGTTATTCCATGATAACTGAGTTGAGTATGTGTGTAGATCACAGGAAAGATACATATGTAGCCACAGTTTGGTTTAGAGATGTTCGGTGGGGAATGACGAGGTTATTGTTGTGAATTTATTGACGAAGTGTCGACTGAATTCCTGTTAGTTAGTGTTGATATTCATGGTTGGTAATTGATATAAACCTTTTTGAAAGCTTGGTTGAATGAATCTCAAATGTTTTCAATAGGACATTTGTTTAGTTTACACGAGGACGTGTAAAGACTAAGTGTGGGAGAATTTGATAATTGCATAATTTTCATATATTAATTCATTTATCTTTAGTTTATTGCATGTTTTATTGTATATATGCACTTATTAGAGTGTTTATTGATTTCAGGAGGATTCAGAGTCAAAAGTGGAGAAAGATGGAAAATCGGAGCTAAAACGAGGAAAAGATGAAAAATTGGAATTACAGCAATCTTTGCCCCGACGAGCTTTTTGGCCTAAGGAACTTCGTCCCGGCGAGAACCTCTCTATCCATCTTCGCCCCAGCGTCTTCTGAGCCTGCCCCGGCCCAGACCTCTCTGTAGTTCTTCGCCCCGACGAGCTTTTCACGTACAAAACTCTTCGCCTTAGCGAAGATGGTGGAAGAAAAATTAGAAGTTTATTTTCTGGCGCGGATTTGTGGAGGATTTCTAATTATAATAGATGTTTTTAGTAAGTTAATAAGATCATCATCTACATTGGAAAAACCCTAGTTTTAGAAGATTGAAGGATAACAGGCTAATTTTCTATATTCAGTTCTAAAGGGAGGTGAAACCTTATTTATAAGTAATTCATTAATCAAGTTTTATTCTTTATTCCTTCTTGCATGAAACTTATTCTGATAATCTATTTCAATCGTTTGCATGCTAATTGATTTCATTAATTTATTATGGCCAATTGGATTAGTTTGATCATTAACATCTGCTATAATAAGGAGTAATATTAAGTGTAATTGATAGTATTCCTTGTCACCAGTAGCAATTAGTAATATTGATTGTGTTAGAACTTTTGATTATTACTAAGGTTATCAGGAAGCAAGTTAAATGAACCGAACTTGTGTGTTTATTGCTTGAATTAGCCTAATTCTCTAGTCCTTAACGCTGCTGTCATATTAAATCTAAAGAGCTTGTTTTAGGTTATATGATAGTTAGAATCTGGTAAAGAGCTTGTTTTATTCAGTGAATATCTTAAGAGAATTTCAAATAGCAGAGCTTATTGTTATATAGGGCTAATAGTTTCTTTGAAGGGTAAATAATAATAACTTAGTTGATTAATTACTGTGATTTGGTGGATCTGAACTAAAGAACTGAACTTGTTTATTTATTGGTTAAACTTATTACTTAATTTTGTTTAGTTAGATAATTAATTTTCAAAACCCCCCATCTTTTGTCATTGAATAGATTTTAAACACGTACTCTCTGTGGGATCGATCCTTGCTTACTATTGTGCTAATTGTTGAATTTGTGAATAGAAAGTGAGGTTAATTTAGGAGTGTTAAACGACAATTCCCAGTTTTTGACTTTACGGACTCCTAAGACATAGAGCTACAACATACCAGAAAATCAAAGACTTTCATAAACATTAACTAATTACCAATCTTGACTCAAATACAGAGTTTATGCTCTGTTTTTCACATTCTTCATATGATTTGCTTCAAATTACCATAACTCCCTTATCCGGGGTCGGAATGAGGTTATTCCAAAGCCTATGGCTTCGTAACTTAGTATACTACAATTACCCAAAAGCTCAGAATTTAACAAGTAACACATTAATACCAGAAATTGATTCAATGGGCACTATTCATCCGTTCTTCATTTTCTAAACATGTTTTACCAAAACTCTTACTACAAATTCGTTTTAACACCTTTTTACTCCATTCTAACTGGGATATTCTCATAACCCATGGAAGTATAACATCATAACAACTAACAAAGATTTCAAATGTGAAAGATAGCTAGAAAAGTCCTCTAAATCAGTCCATAGTCCATTTTTGTCCATTTTCTTCCTCCTTTATGCATAGGATCAGATTTCTTTCATTCTTGTTCCACTTTCATGTTATTTAGAAGGTTTTTAAGGTCTTAACAACATCTTTAACCATTCATGAACAACTAACAACAACAACAACAATAATAACCAACAAGACAAGCTTTAAGAGAAAAAATGAAAGTTAAGGGTTTTAAGACTTACTTCTTGGTTTCCATCTTTTTGGATGCTAGAAAACTTGTTAGAGCTTTGCTAGAACCTCTTCAATTCCGTCTTGAGTATCCCGAACCCTTCCTTCAACTTTTAACTCTCACCCACTTCTTTCTCTCTCTAAAATATTTGAAGCTTTTGATGGTAAGAATGAAGAAGATGAAGGTGGTGTGGTATGAATTTCTCTTCCTTCCTCAAGTTATCACCGAGCTCTCCTCATCCTTCTTTTCTGCAATATCTCTCAACTCTCTTCTCTTGCTAGCAAAATGGTGAATTGAACTTTGGGAGGGTGAGAAACGGATGAAGTGGAATGAGGGAGAGACAATTGAATGTCTTGAGGCTTCTTGGAAATAGATTTGAGGAAGTATGTTGGCTAAATGGGATTTACGATGCATGTGGCTTGGCTCAAGGCCACCTTCGGCCAACACTCCCTCTTTTGGTCAATTCTTATTGGTTCATGGCATTTGCCTATTTCCTTATTCTCCCCCATTGCCCAGACAATGCATAAATACTTGCATAAATACCTCCACCCATTTGGTTTCTCTCTCTCTCTTCATCACCCGTATACTACTCCCTCTACATATCTAAATATTGCTTCAATTAATAATCAAATTGGTAATACTCCTACCTATAAGTCACATGGGTCGAGTAATAGGTCTTGGGTTTGAGTAAAAATAGTGGATCTTGGGTTGGGCCATTTATTTGGGCCACCCATAGTAAACATTTGTGCTACTAATTAAATCACCATTGAGCTCAAATAAAAATCCAACACTTGAAAAAATTAACTCTTCGCATACACGCTTTGACGAAATTATTAGAAATCAAAAAAGACGTAAAAATATTTTTGGCGTGAATAGTGCCACATGAATAGTAACTCGTGAATAATGATTTAGCGATATTATGTGAACTTAATATATTCGCTTATGCGAAGCTACGCCACATAGAATTCATGCATTCACATAATCCAGGTTGTCACACAACCTTTAAACACGTAACACATAATAATATTAATAAAAATTTATTATATTCAATAATATTCATAAGCTCGAATTACAAGGTTATCCAGAATTCACGATCGTTACAGTATGTGTCTAAACAACTATATTAGAGATGTGACATCCTTAATATCAAAGTGCTAAAACTACAAACAGATATGTTATATCAGAGCCGAAAGAAATATTATTTATCTACCTTAAAAGTCAACATCAAAGAAAATTTTGGTACATAGCATTAAATGTACCAACGGGAACTCTCCAACGAGATTATTTTTCAGAAGCCTATAAACGCATACGAGGATTCAAATCTAAGTATGAATCGCCAAGCAACAAGTTGAAACTTTGCTCAAGCACATAAAGCTCTATTCTACGATATTGATCTACTTGTTCAAGCTACTAAGTACCAAAGAAATCAAGCTTATTGCAAGCTTAGCAGCACCTCAACCAATCAATATTCATTTGTGATTCACTTGGTTTTAGTGACTATTATACCAAGTCTAAGTGACTTGAAGAGTTCTAAGTGAACTGGACTAAGTGTCCTAATCTGAGTGACCTTACCGAGACTGAGTGACTCGAAGGAACCTTAGTGGTTCAGTTGCAAGAGTTCTAAATGAACTGGACTAAGTGTCTTGGTCTAAGTGACCTTGCTGAGACTGAATGACTCGAAGGAACCTTAGTGGTTCAGTTGTAAGAGATCTTAGTGATCTGGTCTTTATGACCATATCCTTAGTAGATTTCCTACTTGTTGAAGTAGAAGACTGGACTAGGAGTTGTTTGTACTCCGAACCATTTAAACATCTTGTGTCATTTACTTTCAGTCTTTATATTATATCATTAACTGTTATATGTGTGAGTGACTAATATCCACAAGTACTAAAGTTAGAACTAAGATTTTATTAAATCTTTAAGAGAATTTTAAACTCATATTCTGTTGTGCTAAATTAATTAAACTGGATCTGGTAATTGATCTTTAAATATTCAAAAGTTTTTTTTTTAAAAAAAAAGATCTATTCAACCCCCCCCCCCTTCTAGATCTCTTTTGTGCCTCTAGGAAACAACACAAGCAATCCTTGAATACTCAACAATATGAAATGTTTTCCCACATTCCTAAAGAAGACATTATTGCCATTTATGAAAGATGCAACATATTACTCAACTCCCTCAAAGCATTTAGAAAGGTCTATCCTAATAAGGACCTTATTATCATGTTCATGAGAGTTCTACCAAGCAAGTGGGATGCCAAAATCACTGCTATAAGGGAATCAAAGAATCTGCATGAGATGACAATGCAGAAGCTTTATGGGAATCTCTTGACCCATGAGCTTGAACTAAATCAGAGTGTAGAGACTATAACAACAACCAAGAGAGATAAAGGTGTTGCCCTTAAAGCTATAGAAACATATTTCAAAACCCCCATGGAAGATGAATCTGATGTCGATGATGATGATGAAGACGTTGCTCTGTTGGCCAAAAAGTTGAAAACGTTTATGAAGAAGGGCAAAAGCAACAACAGAAGATACAACAGCAGTAGCAGCAACAACAACAAAAGAGATTCTTTAAAGGATCTGTGCTATAATTGTAAAAAGTCAAGTCATTATATTGATGAATGCAACAAACCTCTTAGAGAAAAGCTGATGACAGATAAGAAGAAGAAGAAGAATGAGTTAACATCAAAGGAAGAATTCAGTGGCTACAAAAAGTACCAGAAGAAAGAGAAAGGCCTAGTAGCTGAGGGATCGTGGAGTGACTCAAATAATGATTCAGATTTTGAGTCAAATGATGATAAAGGATCTCAAATGGCCAATCTTTGTCTAATGGCTACGGAAGTTCCTGCAGACAACACTACTGATTATTAAGAAATTGATATCAGTGAGGTATTTGACTTTAACTTTCCTGATGTTGATAAATTTGATCTTAGAACTGCTTTATGTGATATAACTTCTGAGTTGCATAAATATATGAAGTGGTTTAGGGTTCTATCAAAAGATCATTCTCTTCTTCAAAAGGAGAAAGAGAAAGTACAAACTGAATTAGAAATAACTCAACGAACTGTTGGCTCTCTCTCCACACTTGAAGCTGAGAATAAGAGATTGAGAAAACTCACTGGGCAGTCTGCACAGAGAGAGTCAATTCTAATTTTCAAAGTTGAGGAGTTGGAAAATATAATTTCTACTTGGAACAGGTCTTCTTTTTCTATGGACTCCCTGATCACCAGTTAGAGATGTATCTCAAATCGACCAGGTTTAGGATTTGGGGACTTGCCCTCAGATCGTACTGTGGATGCAACTTTAGAGACTGTAACAACAATGCTTCTACTTCTCATATAATTATTGTGTTTGTTAAATCTACACAGGTTGCTGAACCAAGTATTCAAATCTCTACTATTTTTGTTGATCAGATTGTGATCCTTGAGAACAATAGATCACATACTAGTTTAGCATTTAAGAAATTACAGGGTAAAGCTAAAACTACATTCAAGCCTCGAAGGATCGTAGAGTTAGCTCATTGATAAGTGTATAATATTCATTTATTTTGATTTTTTTATGTTTAGCTTTATTGCATGTTTTATTATGTATATGAGCTTATTAAGGTGCTTATTGATTTCAGAAAGAATTGAAGTTGAAAAGAAGAAAAGAGGAAAATATTGTCTACTAGAGGTCTGGCGCGGGGCGCGCCAAAAAGGACTTGGAATTGGCGCGGGGTGTGCCAGGGGCTTTGAGGGTTCTGTAGCACTAGCGTGGGGCGTGCCAGGTCGTGAACAAGGGAATTTTCAGCTTTTAAATTTTTAAGGAATTCTATGGCAACTTGGATTGTAATTCTTATAGCTTTAGGATTTTGTTCTAGGAGTATAAATACATTGTATTAGTCAATTTTGAGAGACTACTTCTACACCATATTGAAAACCCTAGTTTTGGAGATTAAAGATTGAACGCATGTCAGGCTAAGTACTTTATTTCAGTTCTAAAGGATGTTGAACCTTATTTACAGTTTATGATTTAATTAAGTTACATTATTTATTCCTTCTTATATGAAATTCATTCTTGATAATCTGATTTAATGTTTGAATGTTATTTACTTAAATTGATTTAATATGGCCAATTAAGTTAATCTGACTAATATCATCTGCTAGATTAAGGGATAATATTACGTGTAATTGATATTGCTCCTAATCATAAGTAGCGATTAGTAATACTGATTGTGGTCAAGCTTTTATGTATTGCTAAGATTATCAAAAGACATGTTAAATAATCCGAGCTTGTGTGATTGTTGCTTGGAATCTTTTAATTCTCTAGTCCTTAATGCTACTGTTATATTAAATCTGGAGAGCTTGTTCTAAGTTGTATAATGGTTAGAATCTTGTGAAGAGCTTGTTTCATTAAGTGATAATCTAAGGGGAATTTCAGATAACAGAGATCATTATTATCTAGGACTATTAATTTCATTGAAGGATAAATATTGTCATACTTGATCATCTTATTACTGTGAAAAGGTGATACTGAACTGAAGGGCTGAAGTGTTAATTCATTGATTATTCTTATTAATTTACTCTTGTCATTTTAGTTAATTAAACTCAATTCAAAAGCCCCCAACTTTTATTTATTGTTTAGGAGATATTAGAATAGAGTAAAATAATATAACTCTTTGAGGGTTTGACCCTTGCTTATCACTATACTGAATTTTGTGTTCGTAGAGTATAGTAAGGTTTTAATTTTAGAGTGTTAATGGCAGCTTCCCAAATATTAGCGTCGTTGCCGGGGAGTGTTATTTATTTTTATTTATTCTTTGTTTCATTTTATTTTTAGTTTATAACTCGATCCTCTCACTTTCTTAAATTGAAATTTGATCCAGAGATAGAGAAAACTGAACGCATACTAAGGAAAGAGGCTCGTCAAGTTCGAAATACCACTACAGATCCAGACGAAGCTTTTGTACCATCACCTGGCCTCAACAGAGCACTTGAATTACTGTCAAACAATTCATCTAGTGATTTAGAGGAAGAGATGTCTGCTCCCAACAATAATAATAAGACTTTGAAGGAGTTGGCCACTCCTAATCTAAACCAGCAACCCTTGTGTATCGAATATCCTACTTTAGATGCTGCTTCTAAATTAAAATCAGGACTAATTCAACTTTTACCTACTTTTTGTGGTCTTACCGGTGAAGATCCATACAAGCATCTAAATGAGTTCTGTGACGCCCCCAAATCCGTGTCATCCGAACCGCGGACTTGGTTCGTCACTATCTCATACCTGCATCATACTATTGATAACTTACAGCGGAAATAAAGGAATATTTACATTGATATAACATAAATAATCCTGTCCCAAGTCTCGAAACCAAAACTTCTACAAAACGTAACTTAATACATAAGGGTAATTAAGTCTTAATACATCACGAGAGTCAACGAGTCTTGATACATAATCAAAATGGTGAACTTAACGGTACAAAGCTAATCCGTAGCTTTGCCTTTGCCTTTATCCTTCCCAGAACTTTCACCACGAGCTCCACTAACTGAAATATTTTAAAGAAAGCAAGGGTGAGCAACAAATTTGCTTAGCAAGTATAATAACAATAATTGTGAATCATCAAATGAATACTTTATAGCTTACAAGGATCAAGAGAATAAAAGATAGCTCAAGAATCTGCATAATCCCAACGAATGATCTCATTAAAACAATTGTAGGGCCTCTAAGGACCGAATGATTTCGATGTTTCCAAATGGAGGAAATATTCTATACTGAGTAGTCAACATGACACTGAACTTTTACTAGAATTACCAGAAATTCATCCGATAACCCAACATACTAATACAATAGGTGATCAGCCTAATGTACCCGGTGTTATGCATAACCCCTTTAACATACCGTTCGCGCGCGTGTCGGTCTCCCGACATACATACTGTTTCCCCTGTTATGATGGTTGTTCATCTCAGCTTTACATAGGAATCCAAACCAAACAATTTGATTGGATAGCTTTACTTAACAACAATGATGATTAAACATACGTCTAGCCGAAACAAGTGGCGTAAACTATTTCCTTAAACAGTTCATGAATGAAGAACTAAATGTTTCACAATCCAACAACAGATAATGAATTCAAATGCATGAGCGGTGAATATCAATAATTTATCTTTGATGTGAAGTAATTGACAATAATTAGTCCACCAAAATAATTGAAAGTAGTAACTCGATTTGAGTCATGAAACTTGCAACAATGTACCTGTTTGCACGAAATAAAAGTAGTGCATAAGGTTTAGAAACTTGCCCAACACAAGGGTTAAACAAGGGTTACAGAAGAACTTGTATTCCATATGTAGAAAGAATGAATTAGGGAACTTGCCTGAAGCGCTGCTACAATATTACAACACACGCTCCTTAATATCCTACACAATTAGGTACACATTCACATAACAATTAGTCACATAATAGTTACCAAATATTTATTTATACAACTCTATAATGTCCCATTCATATAAAAAACAAAATTTTAAACAAGGTTATGCCCACTAGTTACGGCGTTACGATGCTTGCACGTCTATACGCCCAACTTGCCTATTCGAATGCCCAAGCGACACGCAATTGCGTACGCCTAACACGCCCATTCGATTTATATAATACTCATTAGTTAATACTAAGTATCATTATAATACAGAACAATCATGTTTTAGGACTTAGAACATTGTCTTATATTGTTGGAGCAATACACGTTGCACGCGCATTACCGACGCCCTCCGTTTGCACAACAATCCTAAAAACAGTAAATTTCAAAATTGTTCTAGGTAATAAATTTCAATTCTAATTAATGGATGTTGTAGGTCTATCTCTAAGCTTTCCGGATCATCTTGAATCGTCCTAATCCGAGTTCGTATGAGAAAGTTATGGTCATTTTACTAAAAGGTGTTCATGCTGGAAATTTTGGATACAGGCAGTCGGCGGGGCCTCCGTGAAAATCAGCGAGGCTGCGCCAATCAGGGCAGCGAAGCCTTGGTGAAGAGCAGCGAGGCTGCGCCAATGACCAGCGGGCTTGGCAAGGCCTCGGTGAGGATCAGCGAGGCTGCGCCAATGCCCAGAATTGCAGACTTGCCACCTTCGTGCAATCCGACCTTTCTTCACTCCAATCTCCATAACTCCTTCTATACACATTCAAATTGGTCCGTTTTAGACTCTAGACTCTATGGACTCCTAAGACATAGGGCTACAACATATCAAAAATTTAGAGTTATTCATTAACACTAACATGGCCAAATCTTAGGCCAAAGTATCAACTCATGCTATATTTTCGCGTTCTTCGTGTTCTTCGTGTTCTTCGTGTTCTTTACAAAAATCATCACCAAATCTTTGTTTTAATCCTTTTTTACTCCATTCCAACTGGGTTAAACTCATAACCCATGGAAGTACAATATCATAATAACAAACAAATCAAACAAACACGAAATCATAGTTACAAGGTCCTCTAAATCGTCCAACAGTCCAAAGTCCATGTTTTGTCCATTGTTCTTGCTCCATTAAGCCAAGGTACAGATTTGTTCCATTTTTGTTCCACTTTGATGTTAATAATGTCTTATATAACCTTTTAACAACATTTATAAACATCCAACACAAACAAAAACAACAAGAATCGCAGCAAAGATCATCCATGAGCTAAAAAGCTCCAAAAACCTTCAAAACTCGAAAATCTTCACAAAATCAATTGAAATCAATTTTGGTTGATGGCTTACCTCTACAAATCTCTTCTAGAGGTTAAGAAGACTGCTAGGCTTTGCGTTGAGTCCTTCTTGCTTGCTTTGGCTTCCTTCTCTTCTTCTCCCGTGCACCACCTCTCTCTCTCTCTAGACTTCTTCTTCTCCTTCCTTCTTCCTTCTTCCTTCTCCCTACACTCTCTCTCTCTAGCAGCAGCTCTCCCTCACTCTCTCTCTCTAGTTGCAGCTGGAATGGGAGTGAATGAATAATTGATTTGGGAGAATGGAGGAGTAAATTAGGGTGAAGTGGGAGAAATGGGTGTGAGGCTCAAGGTGGCCAATTTTTTCAAATTCTTGCCGGCACCCACCCTCTTTGCTCTCCTTTGATTGGTCTAATATGGTTGGGTGGCTCCCACTTGGAGTAACAAGTCAAATAAATACCCGAAAACACCAAAAATACATCCGAAAACGCTCCCTTTTGTACAAAAACTGGTAAATAACTCTATCCAAAATTAAAATGGGTACTCCCATAAATTATTGGGACATGTAAAAATAATTACTATGGAGTTTGTCCATTTATTCAGAACAGTCATATTATACATTTCGGATACGGGTAAAATCACGTATCAGCTCAAATAAAATTTCCGACGCCTGGAAAAAGTATTCGTATGTATACACGTATTTATGAAATTTATTAAAGTCGAAAAAGACACAAAAAAAATTATTGCGTGAATAGTGCCTCGATAAGCGTGCCCCGTGAATAGTGAATTTGCGATTTTTCGCGAAGTCAAAGTATTCACCCTAACGACACTACAACACGTAAAATTTAATGCAAGCACACAAATTAGGTTATAACATAACCTGTAAGCACATAACACATAATAATATAAAAATAAAGTAAGAATTCATTTCATTCACACATAAACTCGGGTTACAAGGAAATTCAAAATTCCCGATCGTTACATTCTCCCCTCCTTATAAGGATTCTGTCCCCAGAATCACAATACAAGGTTAAGCAAAAAGTTGAGGGTAATTCTCCTTCATCTTATCTTCCAATTCCCACGTAGCCTCCTCGGCATTGTGGTTTCGCCACACTACTTTCACAGAAGGAATAACCTTATTTCTTAGTACTTGCTCTTTCTTATCGATTATCTTAATAGGAATTTCCTCATACGTAAGATCTTTCTCTATTTGGACAGGCTCATAGGATATCACGTGCTTATAATCGGGCTTGTATGGTCGTAACACTGAAACGTGAAACACATTGTGGATATGCTCCAGTTCAGGAGGTAAGGCTACCTCGTACGCCACTTCACCCACTCTTCTCAATACTTCAAACGGTCCTACGAACCTCGGGCTTAACTTTCCTTTCTTCCCAAAACGTATCTTCCCTTTCCAGGGAGATACCTTCAGAAACACGTAATTGCCGACGTCGAAGTCTCTCGTCTGGCGATGTTGATCTGCATACTTCTTTGTCGGTCTTGGGCTGCAACTAATCTTGCCCTGATTACTGTGACCACTTCTGCTGTCTGCTGCACCAATTCTGGTCCCAACAGTCGTCGTTCGCCAACCTCATCCCAACTTAACGGTGTCCTGCACTTCCTCCCATAGAGGGCTACATATGGCGGCATACCGATACTTGCATGATAGCTGTTATTGTAGGCGAATTCCACCAGTGGTAAGTGGTCATCCCAATTTCCCTTGAAATCCATCACACAAGCTCTCAACATGTCCTCTAGTGTCTGAATTGTTCGTTCGCTCTGTCCGTCAGTTTGAGGATGGTAAGCAGTACTTAGTCGCAACTGTGTTCCCATTCTCTCCTGCAAGCTTTTCCAAAAATTTGACGTGAAGCGCGGATCTCGATCTGAGACAATTGACACTGGCACTCCATGTCGTGAAACAATTTCCTTTATGTACAACTTGGCTAATTGGTTCAAATTAAATTGGATCTTTATCGGTAGAAAGTGTGCTGATTTTGTCAATCGATCCACGATAACCCAAATGGCATCATAGCCCCTCTGTGTAACTGGAAGTCCTACCACAAAGTCCATAGTGATGTGCTCCCATTTCCATTCCGGTATACTCAGTGGCTGAAGTAATCCACTCGGTCTCTGATGTTCTGCTTTGACTTGTTGACAGGTGAGACACTTACTGACGTACTCTGCTACGTCCCGCTTCATGTTGGGCCACCAAAAATATTGACAAAGATCCCGGTACATTTTCGTACTCCCTGGGTGAACAGAATATGTTGAATTATGTGCTTCATGTAAGATCTCATCTCTCAATTCAGTCACGGCTGGCACCCACACTCGCTCCTCGTACCTCAAGATACCATCCTTGTCTATTCGGAATTTCTCTTCCTCATTTTCTGCGATCCTTTTCTGTATCCTTTCACACTCTTCATCCTTTTCCTGTGCTTCTTTCACTTTGTCGAGTAACGTCGGACGAGCTTCGATTACAAATAACTTCTCTGTTGCCTCTGCCGGACTTTTCACTTCAATCTCCAGTCTCGCCATTTCCAGTATTAACTCATCGTAAGTTGTCAACATCAACAATTTCTCGTTCCCCTTCTTACTCAATGCATCTGCTACTACGTTTGCTTTCCCCGGATGATAGAGAATTTCGCAGTCGTAATCCTTGATCAATTCCAACCACCTCCTTTGTCGCATGTTCAACTCCTTCTGTGTGAAGATATATTTCAGACTCTTATGATCCGTGTATATCTCACATTTCTCCCCATAAAGGTAATGTCTCCAAATCTTCAATGCAAAGACGACAGCTGCCAATTCCAAGTCATGAGTAGGGTATCGCTTCTCGTAATCCTTCAACTGTCGTGATGCATACGCAATGACCTTGTCGTGTTGCATCAACACACAGCCAAGACCCTTGTGTGATGCATCACTATACACTACAAAACCTCCCGTATCATCTGGTAAGGATAATACAGGCGCTTCGCTTAACCTCTTTTTCAACTCCTGAAAACTGTCTTCGCACTTTTTAGACCATACAAACTTCACCGTCTTTCTCGTTAGATTGGTTAACGGGGTTGCTATCTTCGAAAAATCCTGGATAAATCTTCGATAGTACCCGGCTAACCCTAAGAAACTTCGCACTTCTGTCGGCGTCTTCGGTTGTTCCCAGCTACTAACTGCCTCCACCTTCGCAGGGTCCACTGAGATACCGTCTTTGTCGATCATATGCCCTAAAAATTGCACCTTTTCCATCCAGAATTCGCACTTGGAAAATTTTGCGTATAACTTTTCCCTTCTCAGTGTCTCCAGTACCTTGTTCAGATGATCGGCGTGCTCTCCTTCTGTCTTTGAATAAATCAAGATGTCATCGATGAAAACTACTACGAACTTGTCTAAGTACGGCTTCAAAACTCGGTTCATCAAGTCCATGAATGCTGCTGGCGCGTTAGTCAAACCAAAAGACATCACCAGAAACTCGTAATGACCATATCTCGTCCGGAACGCAGTTTTAGGTACATCTTCTTTCCTTACTTTTAGCTGATGATATCCGGTCCTCAAATCTATCTTCGAGAAGTGTCTGGCTCCTTTTAGTTGATCAAACAAGTCGTCGATCCTTGGCAATGGATACTTATTCTTGATTGTTGATTTGTTCAATTCCCGGTAGTCGATGCAGAGTCTCATCGATCCGTCCTTCTTCTTGACAAACAAAACTGGAGCTCCCCATGGGGACACACTTGGCTGAATATACCCATTGTCCAGCAATTCCTGAAGTTGTATCAATAATTCTTTCATCTCCACTGGCGCCATACGATACGGGGCCTTTGAAATTGGTGCAGTCCCTGGCACTAAGTCTATTGCAAATTCAATCTCCCTATCTGGCGGAAGACCAGGTAACTCGCTTGGAAACACATCCGAAAACTCCCTTACTATCGGTATATCCTTAATATCTACACTTTCTTTCTTTGTATCGATAATATAGGCTAAGTAGCCTTCACATCCTTTCTTTAACAATTTCTTGGCCTGCATCATCGTAAGACAACAAGAACGTCTCAGCGATGTGCTACCATTAAACACTACCCTCGACCTGTTAGGGGTCCGAAGGTTCACACTTTTCTTCTGACAGTCAATTATCGCCGCATGATCGTACAACCAGTCCATTCCCAATATTACATCGAACTCTCCCAACCTTATTGGGATCAAATCCACGCAAAAGTTATATCCCCTAATCTCAGCGCAACAATTACGGAGAATAAACTCTACTGGAATAACCTCATTATTCGCGATTTCTATACTCAAAGGATTTTCTAACCGCTCTTGGGGTAAATTTAACCGTTTAGCAAAATCTTCAGATACAAAAGAACGGGTAGCACCCGAATCAAATAATACGCAAGCATTTATATTATTGATTGGGATAATACCTGACACCACATCCTTAGCAATCACTGCATCCTGGACGGTCATGTTGAAGGTTCGGGCAGGGGTTCGGTTTGGCGGAGTCGGTCCTCCAATTGCCAGTTTGCTACCTCCTCCTCTGTTGCCATTTCCACCAGTGCTTCCTTTCTTTGGGCAGTCTTTGATCTGATGCTCCACCGATCCACAAGAATAACACCCACGGTTTTTGTTCGGGTTTGTGCAGTTTGGTGCCATGTGCCCCTCCTGGCCACAATTGTAACAGATATTGCGCCCCTTCCAGCACTCTCCCTTGTGATTCTTCCCACATTTGGAACACGCTTCAACCCTCTTCTTAAATCCCCCTTGATTATTCCCCATCTGATTAGTGTTGGTGCTGTTGTTGTTGCCACCATCCCATTTCCTCTTTCCCGAATTGCTTCCACCGCTACTGCCACCGCCACGGTAGTCTCCTCCACTATTCTTATTCTTCTTGTGTTGATTCAGAGCCTCAATCCCTCCTTCAGCGATAATGGCTTTTTCCAGCAGTGCACTAAAGGTTTCGATCTGAAGAACGGCTACCTTGTTATATATCCACGGTTTCAGCCCTTGTTCAAACCTTTGCACCTTCAGCTCTTCAGTACTTACTTGAAGCGGTGCAAAGCGTGCAAGTTCATTGAATTTGGTGGCGTACTGAGCCACCGTCATGTCTCCCTGCTTCAGTTCCAAGAATTTCACTACCATTTGTCTTTCCATGCTCTTTGGGAAATAATTCCCGAAAAATAATTCCTTGAACTTGTCCCACAGTATCACTCCTTCACCTGCTCGTTGTTGGTTAGCTTCCCACCAATAATTTGCTTCCCCTTTCATCATATAGGTGGCGAATGCTATTTTCTGGTCATCCCCCACGCGTGCGATAATGAAAGCCTTCTCCATTTCCTTCACCCACGACTGGGCTTCAATCGGATCAGTCGTTCCCCTGAACTCTGGGGGTCCTACGCTTTTGAAGTCCTTGAAACTTGTTATGGGTGCTGCCGGTGGGTTGGGATTCACAATTCCCGCACTTCTCCTTTCCATCCTCTCCAATATGTCTGCTAACCGCTGCATAGGGTCCGTCGAACCTCCTCCATTGTTAACTGATCCCTCAGGTGTCGATGGGGGTGGTACGTTGCGTCTGGGCAGCATTCTCTGCTAAACGTAAGAAAGCTTAATGTCATCATCTTATCATACTACGAGAATATCTATCATGAGTACTATAAGCAGACCACAAAGCGACACACTCTATTAGCAGCTAGTAATGAAATATAGCTTCATCGTAAGGAATGCAAATACCTTTCACAACTATCTAGGATGCGTCTATCTAAGATCGCCCCAAAACTCTACATGAGTTTTATCTACTCGTATTCTCTATACGCTTCCTAAGGTTATAGCCTAAAGACCTCTCTCTAAAGGTTTATAACCTAAAGCTCTGATACCAACCTGTGACGCCCCCAAATCCGTGTCATCCAAACCGCGGACTTGGTTCGTCACTATCTTATACCTGCATCATACTATTGATAACTTACAGCGGAAATAAAGGAATATTTACATTGATATAACATAAATAATCCTGTCCCAAGTCTCGAAACCAAAACTTCTACAAAATGTAACTTAATACATAAGGGTAATTAAGTCTTAATACATCACGAGAGTCAACGAGTCTTGATACATAATCAAAATGGTGAACTTAACGGTACAAAGCTAATCCGTAGCTTTGCCTTTGCCTTTATCCTTCCCAGAACTTTCACCACGAGCTCCACTAACTGAAATATTTTAAAGAAAGCAAGGGTGAGCAACAAATTTGCTCAACAAGTATAATAACAATAATCGTGAATCATCAAATGAATACTTTATAGCTTACAAGGATCAAGAGAATAAAAGATAGCTCAAAAATCTGCATAATCCCAACGAATGATCTCATTAACACAATTGTAGGGCCTCTAAGGACCGAATGATTTCGATGTTTCCAAATGGAGGAAATATTCTATACTGAGTAGTCAACATGACACTGAACTTTTACTAGAATTACCAGAAATTCATCCGATAACCCAACATACTAATACAATAGGTGATCAGCCTAATGTACCCGGTGTTATGCATAACCCCTTTAACATACCGTTCGCGCGCGTGTCGGTCTCTCCCGACATACATACTGTTTCCCCTGTTATGAGGGTTGTTCATCTCAGCTTTACATAGGAATCCAAACCAAACAATTTGATTGGATAGCTTTACTTAACAACAATGATGATTAAACATACGTCTAGCCGAAACAAGTGGCGTAAACTATTTCCTTAAACAGTTCATGAATGAAGAACTAAATGTTTCACAATCCAACAACAGATAATGAATTCAAATGCATGAGCGGTGAATATCAATAATTTATCTTTGATGTGAAGTAATTGACAATAATTAGTCCACCAAAATAATTGAAAGTAGTAACTCGATTTGAGTCATGAAACTTGCAACAATGTACCTGTTTGCACGAAATAAAAGTAGTGCATAAGGTTTAGAAACTTGCCCAACACAAGGGTTAAACAAGGGTTACAGAAGAACTTGCATTCAATATGTAGAAAGAATGAATTAGGGAACTTGCCTGAAGCGCTGCTACAATATTACAACACACGCTCCTTAATATCCTACACAATTAGGTACACATTCACATAACAATTAGTCACATAATAGTTACCAAATATTTATTTATACAACTCTATAATGTCCCATTCATATAAAAAACAAAATTTAAAACAAGGTTATGCCCACTAGTTACGGCGTTACGATGCTTGCACGTCTATACGCCCAACTTGCCTATTCGAATTCCCAAGCGACACGCAATTGCGTACGCCTAACACGCCCATTCGATTTATCTAATACTCATTGGTTAATACTAAGTATCATTATAATACAGAACAATCATGTTTTAGGACTTAGAACATTGTCTTATATTGTTGGAGCAATACACGTTGCACGCGCATTACCGACGCCCTCCGTTTGCACAACAATCCTAAAAACAGTAAATTTCAAAATTGTTCTAGGTAATAAATTTCAATTCTAATTAATGGATGTTGTAGGTCTATCTCTAAGCTTTCCGGATCATCTTGAATCGTCCTAATCCGAGTTCGTATGAGAAAGTTATGGTCATTTTACTAAAAGGTGTTCATGCTGGAAATTTTGGATACAGGCAGTCGGCGGGGCCTCCGTGAAAATCAGCGAGGCTGCGCCAATCAGGGCAGCGAGGCCTTGGTGAAGAGCAGCGAGGCTGCGCCAATGACCAGCGGGCTTGGCAAGGCCTCGGTGAGGATCAGCGAGGCTGCGCCAATGCCCAGAATTGCAGACTTACCACCTTCGTGCAATCCGACCTACAATATATCAAAAATTTAGAGTTATTCATTAACATTAACATGGCCAAATCTTAGGCCAAAGTATCAACTCATGCTATATTTTCGCGTTCTTCGTGTTCTTCGTGTTCTTCGTGTTCTTTACAAAAATCATCACCAAATCTTTGTTTTAATCCTTTTTCACTCCATTCTAACTGGGTTAAACTCATAACCCGTGGAAGTACAATATCATAACAACAAACAAATCAAACAAACACGAAATCATAGTTACAAGGTCCTCTAAATCGTCCAACAGTCCAAAGTCCATGTTTTGTCCATTGTTCTTGCTCCATTAAGCCAAGGTACAGATTTGTTCCATTTTTGTTCCACTTTGATGTTAATAATGTCTTATATAACCTTTTAACAACATTTATAAACATCCAACACAAACAAAAACAACAAGAATCGCAGCAAAGATCATCCATGAGCTAAAAAGCTCCAAAAACCTTCAAAACTCGAAAATCTTCACAAAATCAATTGAAATCAATTTTGGTTGATGGCTTACCTCTACAAATCTCTTCTAGAGGTTAAGAAGACTGCTAGGCTTTGCGTTGAGTCCTTCTTGCTTGCTTTGGCTTCCTTCTCTTCTTCTCCCGTGCACCACCTCTCTCTCTCTCTAGACTTCTTCTTCTCCTTCCTTCTTCCTTCTTCCTTCTCCCTACACTCTCTCTCTCTAGCAGCAGCTCTCCCTCACTCTCTCTCTCTAGTTGCAGCTGGAATGGGAGTGAATGAATAATTGATTTGGGAGAATGGAGGAGTAAATTAGGGTGAAGTGGGAGAAATGGAGTGGTGTGTGAGGCTCAAGGTGGCCAATTTTTTCAAATTCTTGCCGGCACCCACCCTCTTTGCTCTCCTTTGATTGGTCTAATGTGGTTGGGTGGCTCCCACTTGGAGTAACAAGTCAAATAAATACCCGAAAACACCAAAAATACATCCGAAAACGCTCCCTTTTGTACCAAAACTGGTAAATAACTCTATCCAAAATTAAAATGGGTACTCCCATAAATTATTGGGACATGTAAAAATAATTACTATGGAGTTTGTCCATTTATTCAGAACAGTCATATTATACATTTCGGATACGGGTAAAATCACGTATCAGCTCAAATAAAATTTCCGACGCCTGGAAAAATTATTCGTACGTATACACGTATTTATGAAATTTATTAAAGTCGAAAAAGACACAAAAAAAATTATTGCGTGAATAGTGCCTCGATAAGCGTGCCCCATGAATAGTGAATTTGCGATTTTTCGCGAAGTCAAAGTATTCACCCTAACGACACTACAACACGTAAAATTTAATGCAAGCACACAAATTAGGTTATAACATAACCTGTAAGCACATAACATATAATAATATAAAAATAAAGTAAGAATTCATTTCATTCACACATAAACTCGGGTTACAAGGAAATTCAAAATTCCCGATCGTTACAAGTTCCATGTGGTGTGTTCCGCCTTGAAGCCACAAAGAATAACAAAAGAGCAGATCAAGCTAAGGGCTTTTCATTGGCAAATTTAGCGAAGGACTGGTTATACTATCTTCCTTCGAGATCAATTCAGTCATGGAATGACATGGAAAGGCTATTTTTGGAGAAGTACTTTCTTGCTTCAAGAGTGGCTAACATAAGGAAGGAGATATGTGGCATCCGGCAGTTCAATGGAGAAACTTTTTACTAGTATTAGGAGAGATTCAAGAAGTTGTGATCTAGCTGTCTACCACATGAAATAGATGACCATCACCTGATCCAATATTTTTACGAGGGACTGTTGCCAATGGATAGAAGCATGATTGATGCTACGAGTTGAGGAGCTCTAGTTGATAAGATACCTGAGGTTGCAAGGAATTTAATTACAACTATGGCTGCTAACTCATAACAGTATGAAACTAGGATGGATCACACACCTAGAAGGCCAAATGAGGTAAGCACTTGTAATATTAAGTGTCAAATTTCTGATTTAACTGTTATGGTTCATCATATGGCTATAGGGAATATGCAAGTAACAAAGGCTTGTGGAATTTGTTCGTTGTCAGGGCATACTACAGATGCTTGTCTAACATTGCGAGACGATAAAATTGTTCAACAAGTCAATGTTGTGGGGATATTTCCAGGACAACGTCAATGTGACCCTTATTCTAACACTTATAATCCAAGATGGAGAGATCATCTCAACTAGAGCTATGGAGGTTGGCCACCAGTGCAGAATGTCTTTCCAAATGGGCAGTCAAATTTTCAACTAGTTGAGCAGCAGTACCAATCTAGAGAAAGAGCATATGCCAATCTTGGAACATCACTTGAGGGCATGTTCAAGGCTTTTATGACCCACACACAGTAGTTCTAGCAGAAAATAAAGGCTTCCATACACGATCTAGAGAATCAAGTGGGTGAGCTTGCTACACAGTTGGTAGATTGGAGTCTCAAGTCTCAGGGAAGTTACCTTCTCATATAGTTGTTAGTCTAAGAGAGAATGTAAGTGCAATTACCTGGAGAAATGTTGAAGAGGTATGACAGCAAGAAAAGTCAGTGATTTTAGTACAAAGCAAGTCAGCCAATGGTGAAACAGGCAGTAGTGCTATGTGCGAGTATAAGTTTCCACCTCTCTCTAAGTATAAACCAGTACTCCTTTTTCCTCAAGCTTTAACAAAAAACAGGAAAGTTGAAAAAAAAATCTAAGTTGTATTCAGAGTCGTATGAAAATTTTCTGGAAGATCTGGAAAAGAGGAAACAAGAATTTAAAAATGATGAGGAAGCAAGTATTGGAGAGAATGTTAGTGCCATAACATTGAGGAGTGGAAAACGGTTGGAAGTGCTCAAAACCAATGTTGAGTCTGAAGAAGGGAAGGCCAAGGAGGAGACAGAACCATCCAAGGTAATTCTTGATTTTGTGGTTCAGATTCAGACTAACCCCTTACCTTGTCCATTCAGGAATTCAAAGCCTAAGAAGGAGAAGCAAGAGAAAGAGATATTGAAAATAGTTCATAAGGTTGAGGGGAGTTTTGAGCAAACAAACAAGGAGAATTTACAGGCTGTAATTACCAACAGTATGTAATTGAAAAAAGAAGAAGAAATTGAGTAGAGTCCAGATCTAAAGGAGGCTATAACTACATTACATTCTTTACAAAAAATTTCAGATAAGTATGCAGTATATTCCATTCAATTACTTGTTACTCACAAGACATTGTTGCCTTCTGTTGTGCAGGCCCCCAACTTGGAATTGAGACCATTACCAATTCACTTGAAGTATGAATATCCAGTAACGTAGATTGAGAGGATTGATATCAAGCAAACGACATTAAACAAATGCGTTGCTTGGGAGGCAACCCAAGATTTCAGATTCAGACTAATCCCTTTATTTGCATAATTGTCTTACATTGGGGACAATATAAGGTTTGAGTCTGGGGGAGAGGTTTAGGTTTAGGTCTAGGATAGGTTTTGCTCTAAGTTTGATAATCTGAGTTGTTTTGTGGGAAAATTAAGAATTGTTTGCTCTAAAAATTTTTGAAAGTTATGTTTGTAGAATGAAAATTGATTCTTATTGATAGAATTTGATTGATGCTTAATTAATTGATGAATGATGATAACTGAGTCATGATCCACAGTTGACTGATTTTAATTAAATTTGTGTTATATGTGTACTTGAATATGAGATACATGCTTACTTGGTTGAGTTATATGTGGGATCTGACTATATGCACTGATTTCATGATTTAGAATTGTTTACCTGCTTGTTTCGTTTACGAGACCATGTGAAAAGAAAAGAAAGAGAAAAAAAAAGAAAAATTTGAGAAAAATTGAAGAAAGATTGACTAAGAAAAAAATACAAATTCATGTGGTTGGTTGAGATGGAGCGTAAAACGCACTCTCCCATAAAGACATGAATAAGTGAGATGGAGCGTAAAATGCACTCACTTGCAAAAGAAAAGAATATGTATAGTGTGAGATGGAGCATAAAATGCACTCACCTATAAAAATTTGAGTTGAAGGTTCTGTTGGGTGAAAAAGAGTAACAGAAGAAGCATGTTCTAGGTTATGAATCGATTGTGCACAGTTGTTGTTCCATATAAACTTAGTTGGGTATGTATGTTGATCATAGGAAAGATATTTATGTGGATGCATTTTAATTTAATGATGTTTAGTGGTGAAGGACAAGGTTATTACTATGAGTTGATTGATGAAGTGTTGATCAAATTTATGTTAGTTAGTATTGATATTCATGGATTGGAATTGAGTTAAAACCTTTGAAAAATTGGTAGAATAGAATTCAAATGAGTTTTAATATGACCTTTGTTTTGGTTTACACGAGGACGTGTAAAAGCTAAGTGTGGGGGAATTTGATAAGTGTATAATATTCATTTATTTTGATTCCTTTATGTTTACTTTTATTACATGTTTTATTGTGTATAAGAAAGGAAAAAATTGTCTGTTGGAGGTCTGGCGCGGGGCGCGCCAAAAAGGATTTGGAATTGGCACGGGGCACGCCAGGGGCTTTGAGGGTTCTGTAGCACTAGCACGGGGCACGCTAGTTGTGGTTCAAAAGTAGCGTGGGGCGCACCAGGTCACGAACAAAGGAATTTTCAGCTTTTAAATTTTTAAGGAATTCTATGACAACTTGGATTGTAATTCTTATAGCTTTAGGATTTTGTTCTAGGAGTATAAATACATTGTATTAGTCAAATTTGAGACTACTTCTATACCATATTGCAAACCCTAGTTTTGGAGATTAAAGATTGAAGACATGTGAGGCTAAGTACTTTATTTCAGTTCTAAAGGATGTTGAACCTTATTTACAGTTTATGATTTAATTAAGTTACATTATTTATTCCTTCTTATATAAAATTCATTCTTGATAATCTGATTTAATGTTTGAATGTTATTTACTTAGATTGATTTAATATGGTCAATTAAGTTAATCTGGCTAATATCATCTGCTAGATTAAGGGATAGTATTACGTGTAATTGATATTGTTCCTAATCATAAGTAGCGATTAGTAATATTGATTGTGGTCAAGCTTTTATGTATTGCTAAGATTAGCAGAAGACATGTTAAATAATCCAAGCTTGTGTAATTGTTGCTTGGAATCTTGTAATTCCCTAGTTCTTAATGTTGCTGTTATATTAAATCTAGAGAGCTTCTTCTAAGTTGTATAATGGTTAGAATCTTGTGAAGAGCTTGTTTCATTAAGTGATAATCTAAGGGGAATTTCAGATAACAGAGCTCATTGTTATCTAGGACTATTAATTTCATTGAAGGATAAATATTGTCATACTTGGTCATCTTATTACTGTGAAAAGACGATACTGAACTGAAGAGCTGAAGTGTTAATTCATTGATTATTCTTATTAATTTACTCTTGTCATTTTAGTTAATTCAACTCAATTCAAAACCCCCCAACTTTTATTTATTATTTAGGAGATATTAGAATAGAGTAAAATAAAATAACTCTTTGAGGGTTCGACCTTTGCTTATCACTATACTGAATTTTGTATTCGTAGAGTATAGTAAGGTTCTAATTTTGGAGTGTTAACGACAGCTCCCACTCATACTTACTCTACAAACTAACCAGACATGAAACGTAGAGTTAACTTTCACCATATGAACTCTCAAAATCGTAGAATAATATGGAAGCGGAAAGAGTTTGAGCCAAGAAGAAATGTTGGAGGTTCTTATATTCCACATATGTCCTCGAAGAGTAGGAATCTATACATACACACAAGCATGCATCATATCAAATGTTATATGTATCATCATTATGGTCATATTGCTGCAATGTGTGATTTCTATGAGTATCATGTGTATAAAAAGCCTAGAGTTAGGCAGGTATGGGTTCCTAAGAGCGCTAGCTTATCAGGACCCAAGCAAATCTAGGTACCAAAGTAAAATCTGAGTTCTTTTGTAAAATAACAGCTTCACTAATTCAATTTGGTATTTAGATAGTAGATGCTCAAGGCATATGACAGGGAACAAAGCTCTTCTATCAAATTTCAAAGAGAAAGATGGTCCTAGTGTTGTCTTTAGAGATAACAATTCTTGAAAAACAAGATGATATGGCACAATAAAAAATGGTGCAGTCTCCTTCTGCAAGGTAGCATTTGTTAAAGGCTTGAAGCACAATCTCTTAAGCATCAACCAACTATGTGACAAAGGGCACCAAGTGATCTTCCTCAACAATCCATGCCAAGTGAGAGATCTAGAGACAAATTTAGTAAAGCTTATTGGAACTAGAGAAGAAAATGTTTATGTAGTCAACCTATCAAAACTAAGCTCAACAAAATCTGCTTGCTTCTTTGCCAAAGCCTCAGAAGATGTTAGTTGGTTATGGCACAGATATCTCATTTGAATTTTAGGTATATCTCCAAGCTTACCTCCAAAAATCTAGTTTCTGGTTTACCCAAACTAAACTTTTTTAAGGAAAAGCCTTGCAAAGCCTATCTGCTAGGGAAGCAAACTAAAGTCTCATTTAAGAACAAGACAGTCAACTCCAATAATAAGTCATTGCAACTTCTTCATATGTAGGGGTGAAAATCGATCCGGGTAGCTCGGTACCCGATTCGAATTCGACCCGAAAATATGATTCGGGACTCGGATTCGGTAGGCATCCGAGCCGAATATGGGCCAAGCTCATTTTTTGGGTTGTAATACTGAACTTGAATCTGAGCACAATACCATTCATTCGTTTTAGGGTTCGAGCTTGCCTCATTCATCTGATCCATACTCGATCCTTACTCGATGAACCCTACTCGTTTAGGGGTTTGATACTTACTCGATCCTTAGTATCTGATAAGGAAGTGGAAAGGTTTAGTCGTTTGGTTGTTTACTCTACTCTTCATCTCTTCAGACTTCTCACTTCAGTCACCTACTCGCCTCTTCGACTCTTCGTTTACAGAGAAATTAAATATTTCTAGGCTCGAGGGGGTGAGATTTGAGAGCTGATGATTGAATCATCCCACAAAAGAGGCTAGATACATGGAAATTTAGTGATTCAAACTCAGAATCACTAAATCCTAATTTCCTAAAAGACGATTGATGAAGCCATGAAGGTCGAAGTGTAACTGTGTTATGTGTAAGTCACTTCTTTCATATTTTCTTCTTCTCTTTCACTTAAGTAATCTATATATATGTATAGCTTTATTATTTTAGACTCAAATTCTGATTACTTCTGCTATACCAAAAAATCCCCAATCAAAAAAATTAAAACCCTAATTTCTAGCTTTCAAGTTTCAATTCGGTCTTATTCAATGGAACACGTTGATGCTTCTGGTAAATACATATATATTAATTGTTTTATATATGTATAACTATAATATTTTATTGTGCATGCATATGTTATATTGATTCAAAGTTATTTGTTATTCTGATTATTGTTTTGTTTGTTTGTTTGAGGTAACAACGAGATCATAAGCTTGATTGAAGATCTATTTGGACCATCTCAAGTGACAAATACTCAAACTGAAAACCTATTTCAAGTTATTGATGGTCAAGTGCTTAACTCATCTGGTTCTGGTGATTCTCAGCCTGAAAATGCTACTGAGGTTGAGGTTAAACCTGAGCATGGAAAAAAAAGAAGAAAAAACCTCAAAAGCATGGGAAGAGTTTATTGTTGTGACATTAATAGATGGAACCAAGAAGGCTAAGTGCAAGCATTGCCATACAAGGCTTGCCCTTCAGAATACTGGTTCTACCAGTCATTTGAATAGGCACATGAACACTTGCTCTATTCGGTTAGCTTCAATTTCTGGGTCTGGAACACCAAAGCACCAGGTATTGTCTTATCCTACTTTAGAAATACAAGGTAAAACTGGAAACTTAAATTTCTTCAAGTATGATAAAGAAAAAGTAAGGGAGGTTTTTGCTAAGATGATATGTGTGCATGAATACCCTTTTCGTATAATTGGGCATGAATTTTTCATACTATTTTTAAAAAGTTTGAATCCAAGATTTGATCCCATTTCTAGGGTGACAGTAAGGAATGACTGCATGAAGCTTTATGGTTTAGAGAAAAAAAACATTAAGGCTTTGTTTGATGGTATTAATAGAATAAGTTTAACATCTGATTTGTGGAGTTCTAATCAAACTATTGGTTATATGTGCCTCATTGCTCATTTTTTGGATTCTGATTGGAACTTGCATAAAAGGGTTATCAATTTTTGTACCATGGCACCTCCACACACTGATCTTATGATCTCTGATTCTATTTTGCATTGTCTAACTGAGTGGGGAATTGAAAATAAAATATGAACTATTACTCTTGATAATGCATCTACAAATGATTCTGCTATAAGGCATCTTAGGGATAATTTAACATTGAAAGGTGGCCTTTATTTTAGTGGTAAAATATTTTATGTTAGATGTTGTGCCCACATTCTTAATTTGATGGTTCAAGATGATTTAAGGATTATCCAAAATGTTATTCAAAATATTCGTGAGACTGTCAAGTACTTGAAAACGTCTCCATCTCGTCTTCATAAATTTGGTGAGATTGTGAAAAATTTGCAATTACCATCTTCAAAAAGATTGATCTTAGATATCCCCACTAGGTGGAACTCCACATATGCCATGTTAGAGTCTACTTTGCAATTTAAGGATGTGTTCCCATTGTACAAAGAGAGAGACCTTCATTATAATTCTTTGCCTAGTAGGGAAGATTGGGATAGGGCTGAGAGGGTTATTAAATTTTAAGAAATGTTTAATGAAGCAACAAATGTGTTTTTTGGCTGTGAATATCCTACTTCCAACATGTTTTTACCTGAGATTTGGAAAATCAAAGAGCTGTTGAATGAAACTATTGTTGATGATTGTAAATATATGAAAGAAATGGCTTACAAGATGAAAGAGAAGTTTGATAAATATTGGGGATAATGCAACTTACTGATGGCTATTACATCTATCTTAGATCCAAGATATAAGATGCAATTAGTTATATTTTGTTTTTCAAATATGTATGTCAGTGAGTTTGAATCAAATAGGAACTTAACACTTGTTCAAAATGCTTTGCAAGAACTGTTTGATGAATATGTGGCACTTTATAATGCAAAATAAGTTGTTAATAGTCAATGTGAAACTTTAAGTGCTAGAAATAGTGCTAAACCAGTGGTTTCTGTTGGTGGATCTTTAAAGTAATATGCACACAAGCCAATCATATTTGATATGATGTAGTATATACTTTGTAATCTTATTCGGTTATTAAAGGTATTTTACATTATCTACATGGTGTTGTTATATTAAATGTGATAAACCCATAGTTTTGAGCAATGCTTTTAGAATCATGATGGTGATCATGTTAATGAGATCTAAATTCTAGATAGCTCACAAACTAAAATCGTTCCTAATCGTTGGATTACTAAAAAAGGGATTAGTTAATCCGGATAGATTAGTACATACGTTGCTTGCTCTTAGAAAGAGGATGATTGATCTCATAATCATTTGTGTGGAGACACTAAAGCAAGTATGTATGTGCTTATTAGAGAATAAGTTCACTGAACGTGGCTCGCTAAGGAATACCTAATGGAGTTTTACTCGCATGTCAATAGGAATTCCTCTAGTGATAGTAGTACAAGTGATCCTTGGACTTGAGATCATCATAGTATCTTGTGTATGATGAGTTATACTTTGACATGTCCCTTAAGACCTTTAGAGTATATCAAAGGGTATGATTAGGTATAATAAGTTGTACATGGAGATAGGTGAATGATCAACAAAGAATCTACCTTGTCTAGTAAAAGATGTGAATATCCTATGTGATTCGATAAATGACAACTTAGTAGTCCTTGGCCAAGGCAGAATGAAATTAGAAAGGAGTTTCTAATTTACATTATTTAGAGTTGTGCATTTGGGAATCGAAATACATATAATTAAATAAAATAAGACTTGATAGTAAATGCATGTCTTATATTTAATTGGGACATTGTATGGTAGAAGGATTGATTTGTACGGTTACTATGCACTGAAAGGTTCTTTTGTGATTAATGTTGAAATCTATATTATCTGAAAAGTCGTTAATCGCTAAGGGGGCTTACCCTTATTGTAAAATAAATGTTATTTATTTAAACGAATTAAATAGTTTAATTTATTTATTTAAATAAGATTAGAATTGTTCTAATTGATTTATTCACAATCGGTTTAATATGGAGAACCTAAAGGGTCACACCGCAAAAGAAAAATATTTATTTAAGAAGTAAATGGCATAATTGTAATAATAAGTTAAGTGTATTTAATTTAATCTATGGAGATAGAATAAATTAAATAGCTTAATATTTATTATTTAATATTTTGGAAATATTAAATATAAATTAATAAGAGGAGTCTTATTATTATTATTACTATTACTATTATTTAATTCATAATAGGGATTGGGAATTAATTAATAGAAGTACTCTCTCATGAATTCCTAATTGGATTAGGAGCATAATTAATTAAAGGAGTTTAATTATAATAGAAACCCTAATCCTAAATAGTTTAGGGAATGGTTATTCCTACATCTATAAATAAGAGGAGTCTTATCATAGATTAGGGCTACACACTCTTGAATTAGATTGTGGAGAGTACTTACAATTTCTATAGAGATAGAAACTAGGGTTTTGCTAACACACATCTTCTTGAACAACTATTCTTCCTTGGTGGATCACCTCTAGAGGTCAAACACTTGGGTGGCTAACGTTGATCAAGCGAAGGAATTTAGTCAGTGGAATTCAAGGAGAACGCGAAGGAATTGGAGGTGAACTTGTACCTGAGGAAGCTTTGATTCTCAAAGGTATAATTCTTTTTCTCTATCTCTTTCGTTAATTGATAATTGAACACAAGGAAAGATCATGGTGATGGTTTGTATGAAAAATTTTAAAATCAGTTTTATCACGCTTCTGCCCTATTTATGTAATGAGATTGCATGCTTGCGTTATATACAAACCTAACAGATCTAAGACTAAGAGTAAGACCAAAAGTAGAGCAGAGTTTGACAGTTGGGCTCAAAACATGGACATTGCATCCCCATGTTTGAAGTCTGATTTGGAAATTTACTTGGAAGAAGGGAGGTTGGTTTGTAATACTGATGATAATTTTGATGCTTTAAAATGGTGGAAGGTGAACACTTTAAAATTCAAGGTTTTGTCTAGGATGGTAAGAGATATATTGTCCATACCTGTGAGTATTGTGGCCTCTGAATCAACATTTAGTGCTAGAGGAAGGGTTCTTGACCAGTTCAGGAGCTCTTTGAAGCCTGACACAGTTCAGGCTTTGATTTACACAAGTGATTGGTTACGGGCTGAATATAAGATTACAAAAACCATGATTGTAAGTATTAATTTGTTTATTTTTTCTATAAATAAATACATATACAAATAATATCATGGATTAATATTAATTGTTTGACAATGTAGGCTAATGAAGATTCAGTGTAGGAGGTGAGCTTGGAGAATGGAGACTGAAGTGTTGGAGGTGGTTGAGTGTTGCTACTATGATACATTACTATTTACATTTCAGTTTTAAAATTATTAAGACTTTGGTACTTTGTTTATTATTGGACTTGGACTGTTGGACTTTGGTTATTTTGTATTTTTGTTTGGAACTTTGGATATTCTTTTTAGCATTTTAGAATTTGGTTTATGAAATGGTGCCAAACTACTAGCTTCAGTGCTTGAGTTTGGAATTTGGAGTTTAAATATTTGGTTTGCAGCCTTAAGTTGATATTTGATAATGCACAACCAGCAAAGAAACTTCAAACTAGCTTGGTGTAAAGTCTGAAAAAAGATAAATTTTCTTATCTTTTTTTTATTTTGACATTTTCTTTTGTTTTTTACAAATTAAAAGATAAGTTTTCTAACCCATCCTTTATATTTGCAGGATTGAAGCTTGGACTTTGCCACTTTGGAGAATGGTCGATTGGTTTCTGTAATTCTATTAGCACTTTGGTTGATTGGACTTTACCACTTTGGTTTCTACTAACACTTAACCCATCTTTTATATTTGCATGGTTGATTATTTTATGTGATTCTATTAAGTATTAGCAGAATTGCAGTGAAGTATCATGGTGATTGTTGTGTTGCTGATTCTGTTAAGTGTTAGCATAATTGCAGTGAAGTATCATGGTTGTTGTGTTGCTGATTCTATAATTCTGGTAGCAGAAATGTAGTGATTCAGTTAAGTCCATACCAGTTCTGTAGTTCATTTTGTTAACAGTTTACAGTTGAATGAAAAATTAATCATGGTTCATAGTTGTTGTGTTGCTGATTCTGTTAAGTATTAGCAGAATTACAGTAAAGTATCATGGTTGTTGTGTTGCTGATTCTGTGAAATGTTAGCAAAATTGCAGTGAAGTGACATGGTTATTGTGTTGCTGCTTAATTAAGGAAACTTCAAACTAACTTGGTGTAAAGTCTGAAAAAAAAGATAAGTTTCTTATCTTTTTTTATTTTGACATTTTCTTTTGTTTTTTATAAATTAAAAGATATGTTTTCTAACCCATTGTAACGGCCCCAAAATTTGAACAAACCAACTCTCAACATCGGACGTTATCATTACATCTTCATTCTGACTTTACAACATTATTTAGTGTTAAACTTAATAAAATGCGGAATAATTTTAAACTTTTCAGTTTTCTTTCTTTGCTTTCCCTGAATCATAACCTTAAATCATTTACATATTCTAGAATCATATTTACTTTATGATTCGCTTCATCAGAGTTATAATAAAATAAAACTACTTCTAGATTCAATAACCTTTTATACCTCGAATAAAATTAAGTTACAAGTCAATACGAATTTTACAACTCAACATCTGTTATATTTAATACATTATCAAATACATCATCCAGAACCTTAATCATGGTTCAAAAATATTAATTTAAGCTACAACATTTAATCTTCATGCATTACATTTTATTCATGCCATTCAAGTAGCACATAACGTTACCTTGTATCTCTAACCTGCAAAAGTGGTTATTTGCAAAAATGAGCTCGACAGCTCAGCAAAATCTAACAGTTTTTATGTATCACATAGCACATAAACAACATGCTTAGTTTACACAATCATAAACATTTTAATTCTAGCATACCTTACATGCTGCATCTCACATATCATATAATATGATTGAGTTCCTTACTCAATCAGCATAGTCATATATTGACTTTTGCAATTCATGTTAAAACATAGGCAATTCAACACGCTCTTTACAGTATAGATTTCAATAAATCAAACATCAAGTTCATATAACAAATAGGAACTGAAAGACTTGCCTTGCGAGTTGATTACAACTATCGCTACCTGCACTTCACGAATCCTACATAGCGTACGACCACGCATACCAAATATCAGTTATACATTCAAGACATATAATTAGTCATACCATTAAGGTAACTACAATCTACATTCTTCCTAAGCTTGCCTTATCCGTTTACATTTGAAACTTGTAATCTTGCTTCGTTTGGCATATCAAACCTGATCATAGATACATTCTATACTTAGTCTCACATAAGTCATGTAATTGCATTTACATTCCATCTTGCTTTTATTTTCGAAAACTCTTTATTTTTATTTAGAAATTTCTTATTCACTCTTCTCTTGACATAGTCATTCTATACATGGACATGCTAGACACCATACTTGACATGTATTCTTGCTTATAGGACTTAAACAAACATGCCCCAAAGCTTAGTTTAACAAATAAAACTTCTTAGCAACTCTGCAGCACGACGCGGTCGCGCTGCATTTAAGCCTGGGAGTGGCGCGACCGCGCTACTCCCTTTTTAGCCCAGAACTGAGTTTTTCAACTCTGTTCAATGCTTAACATACTATGCTCTTTCAACAACTAAACACTTCACATTTGCACAGGACTATTAAGTGATTTAAACCAAGTTAGGCTCATTAAGCTTTATTTACAAAATCGTATAGTTTTCATTTGAAAACTTATGCTAAAACTTGCTAAGATAGTTCATTACATGCTTAGCTATCTTGATCATCATATGAGACACATATTAGAGCCTAGAAGACTCAACCATGTATGCTTAAAGGTTCAGTACACAAAGAAAACATCTTGGGACTTCTGCAGATCAGCGCGGCCGCGCTAGTTTTATACTTGAAAGTGGCGCGGCCGCACCACTTCAGGACAGACTCTGTTCTGAGATTTCAACTGCAGAACTCAAAATCCCACCCTATCTTTCTATAGTCTTGCTATTATATCATGTACTATAACCTATTCAAAGGTTTACCAAGTTAATATGATCACAGTTTCATACTTATAAATCGCATAATTTTATTAATTCTCATATTTTTCCGTCTTTTGACAAAGTAACAAACATTATGGTGACATGATGAACGAATTCAGTTTATTAACCAATTGAACTCACATAATTAAATTCTTCTCCAATTCATACCTCCGTGGCATCAAAAAAAATAGAAAACTCAAAAATTAGAAGTTTAAAGCTTTAGGGTTAATTTCTTACCTCTTTGATCTTCCTAAGCTTAGATAGATGATGAAGAAGAGACTTGTTTCTCTTTGATTTCCAAAGTTCCTCTCCAATTTCATAGAGAATTTCTTCTCTTTGTTTCTCAATTTCTCTCTTCCTCTCTTCTTCTCAGCCTTCTAAGATCTAACTGACAATATCACATATATAATAACTGGTTAGCAGTTGTACAAACCAAGGGTCTCAACAGTTACAAATATCAAGGGTCACAAGGCCATGTTTGGCTAACACCCTTTTTAACATCTTTTTAAAATTATTTTAATATACTTCTTATAATATGGTAAATATGTCACACCTCAATTAATGTAACCAAATTTATTTTATTAATAAACTCAATTAAACCTTACTAATAAAATTATAATCTCTATTTAGCCAAATTATAATTTTATTAAATAAATCATTTTATTTAATAAATTATTCATCCTCTAATTTAATTATTTAATTAAATTAGAGCATTACCATTCCATTAGTGTAATGAAATACGCACCGATTATAAAATTATTTATCATTAATTACTTAATATCATCATATTTAAATAAATTATTCTACAATATTTTCCATCAAATATTTATTTTATTCCATAAATATTCCAAATAAAAATACATAAAACCTTTATTCAATTCCATAAATATTTTTAACTATTTACGAAACTCACAATCTTACTACATTAACATATTACGTTTATATGTAATAAATTTTAATCTCTCATTTATCAAAACAATTATATTCTCATCAATTCATTATTAATAAAACTTAGCTCATAATAATATTCTTTGCCCACAAGGCAAAACCATCAAATTATATTAACTCATAATATAATTTTAATTAATATAATTAACTAATATTATTAAGTTAATTCATTTTCATAATAATTTCATTTAATTTCTTCAATAGTTTAATTAACTATTAAACCTCTTTTTCCCAAATACATGAATATATAATTCTCTTCACACCAAATCACATATTTCACAATACATATCACATATATACACATACTCAACTTAAAACATCTCATAATAAGAATTTTATTTGCTAAATTCTTATTTAATAATTCCTAAAAATCCGAGTTGTCACATCCTTCCGTCCTTATAAGGATTCCATCCCCGGAATCAACGAAACCTCCCTTACTCGTTTTCACTAAATCTCTTTCACAATAATCGTTGAATAACTTAACGCATTACCTTAGTATAGGCTTATTATAAAATAACCATTAATTGCATTTAACACATACCATACCATATTCTTACATAATTAGTTATCTTTATTTAAGGATAACTATAGAATATTATCACATAAATCATTTAAAACTATATTTTTAGCCGTAAAAATATTCGAGGTGTTACATTCACCCTTCCTTCTAAGAATTTCGTTCTCGAAATTAAGGCATAGTCATCTCTATTCATTCTACCCATCAAAACTAGGTTCTCAAGTTAACCTAACCATCTTTACTATAACAGCTACTCATCACTTTCCTCCTTTGAGAATATCTCATCAATCTTCACCTTTAAACATCGCTTCTTTTGAGTCTTCACATTTGTCCAATAGTTGTGAAGCAGTATGAATAACGAGGAATTGTTTAGCCCAGATACCATACATCAACCATTAAAGAATACGATTGCACCATAATTATACTTCACTTATTATTCTTTAAACTATATCATCTTCACCTCTCTTCTCTAAGGTTATAGCCTAAGGTACTCGCATCTAAGGTTTCTAACCTATCAGCTCTGATACCAACTGTAACGACCCCAAAATTTTAACAATCTAACTTTTAACATCGGTCGTTCACAATACATCAATCTTCTATTAAATTTGTCATTATTCGATGACACAATCATTAATATGCGGAATAACTTAAAATCATTCTATTACAAATTGTCCTCGTTCCCAAAACTTTCAACCTTTACGTCTAAATATTTTAGAATCATGACAATATTATGATTCGCTTTGTCGAACTTACTGTATAAGATTACATCTCAATATACACTTTGCAACTCAACATAAATACATTTAACAAAAATCTTAACATAGCTCAAGTATTAACTTCAACTAGAACATCTAATCTTCATGCATCATTTTGATCCACGTCATTTAGGTAGCACATAACTTTACCTTGAATCCTTAACCTGCAAAATGGTTACTTGCAAGAATGAGCTCGACAACTCAGCAAAATCTAACAGTTTGCATGCATCACATAGCACATAGATAACATGCTCCTTATTTAAATCATAAACTTTTGGCTAAACATGTCATACATAACGATCAACACATAACAATTAGAGATTGAGTTCCATAACTCAATCAACATTCTTTATTCAACGAACGTAGTCATAATTTGACTTTGTCGTCTCATACTTGTAACATATATAAAATGAATCATGCTTTTACATCATATGATTAAAATAGTTAATCAATTAATTCACATAACAAATAGGAACTGAAAGACTTGCCTGGCTCATAGATTACCAATTACCATAAACAGCTTATACTTATCTGCACCTCATGTATCCTACACAATATATAATCATTTACATCATTCATTAGACACTAGTAAGCTTTCACATAATGGTTTATACTAAGAATAATTTGTATTCCATATTGTTTGTGCCTTATAGATGATTTACGCGATTAACTCTAAAACATTTCTCGCTGTCCCGTAGTTTGAAAACGTTAAAACCTTCATCATCATCCATCCTCATTAGTTTATAAAAACCTCATTCTATTTCTTATAATATTCATTTCAATAGAATCAAAGCACTATTTAAGTGTATTAACACTTTACGCGGCGCTTCGACGTTTAAACGTCACATGCCTAACTTGCCTCCTTCGTACATGCTTAGCATACTCATACACTTATCTAATTCATCATTGATTAATGCTAATCATCATTATAATTCATAATGATCATGTTTTAAAACTTAGAACATCATTTTACATTGTTGGGAGCATTACGCGTGCTTACGTGTATGTCCAACAACCTCCGTTTGCTGTTAATTGCACATCAGTCTTAAAAATGACTATTTTAGGACCTGTTATATACCTCAAATACAAAAAATTATTAAAGGAAATTGTAGTACTATCTCTTAGCTTTCCGAATCATCTTGAATCATCCAATTCTGAGTTCGTATGAAAAAGTTATGACCATTTTACTACAGGAGGTCAAACCAGTTCAGGCCTGCATTGAGCCCAGCGCAGCTGCGCCCATTTTGGCCTAGATTCCGGCGCAGCTGCGCCCTAGCGCAGACTCAGATTCTGCAGAAGACTCTGCTAAGGCCAAAATCACTTGCAGCAATACTTGAGGTCCTATTTAACCAATCTTGGATGTTATAGACTTAATAAACACCAAACTAAATATGTACCAACACTTTTTAACAACTCACAAACTTCAAATTATCAAATTTAGAACTCAAGTTTCAAATTCTTACTAGTTTTTCATATTTTAATACATTTAGCGAATCTAACTCTCACGAATTCGTTTCTCAACCAAATTGATTGATTCAACTTGCAACGTTTTCGTTTCTCAGAATACAAATATAATCCATCATCAATTACAGATTTTATACATGAATTAACCATCAATTTTAGTCTCAAAATAGACCAAAATATACATATTACATCAAAACTCCAATTTCCTATTTCTTAACAAGTTTTCATGGATTTGATACTACAAAAATCATCTACTGACAACATAAAACGAATTAAATAAACTCAATAACATAAACAACCAATTTCTTTACCAATTCTTCATCAAAACCCTAAATTACAAAAGAAAACTTTAAAAGAGAAGAAATTAGGCTTGAAGTAAATTTTATACCTTTGATTCTTGCTTAGGTTATCTAGACAATGATACGGTTTGCTTGCTTGCTCTCCTTCTTCTTTGATTTTCAGAATTTCCTTCTCAATTCCTCTCTTTCTCTCCTCTGTTCTTTTGGCTTACCCAGCCAACTGATGAAAGAACGTAACCTCTAATGAGGAGTTTCGCCAGTTAAGAAAATCAAAGGCCACAAGGCCTTGTTTGGCTAGATTAGTATAACTCATTCTTAATTTATTTTTATAAAACTCTTACTATATGATACATTTGTCACACTTAAATTTAATTAAATACAAATAACCATTCTTATTAATAATTCAATTATTTCATACCAATAAAATTATAACAATTAATTTAGTCACACAAAAATATAATTTTTATGTAATAAATAATTTTGTTTAATAAAATCATCTTTCACTTAATAAATAATTTTATTTAATAAAATTATTCATCCTCTCATTTAATAAATTATCAACATCTTATCAACATCCATTCATAATAAAATACGCATCAAGTATAAAAATATTTATCATCATTTTACTTAATATTCTCATACAAATAAATTATCACACAATATTCTCATCAAATATTTATTTATTCAAATTCAATACCTCGCATAATAAGAATTTATTTATTAAATTCTCATTTAATAATTACTGAGAATTTGGGTTGTCACATGAACTCCTTTCTGTTTAATGTGGGTCTTATTCTTCTTTCCTCTATCAGGTTAGCATTTATAAGTATTATTTATTCTGCAATTTCTATTAGATTAATTTATGATTATGACAATCTTTAAGAAGTTCAAGACTAATAATTAGAATTTAACCAAGCTTTGGTATCCACCCTTAGAATTATCATCTACTTTGAAAGTTTCAAGTCAATCATGTTGAAAGTTTGTACGTGTGTATGAATCTGACAGTCTGTTATATGTCGCTTATTGTTGTATTTCCTTTCTTTCAGTAGTTATTTGTTTATTACACACTAGCTCTTATGTACATGGTAGCGATCATGTTCTTCTTTATGAAATATATAATCTGTTGCATGTCCTTTCTTTCGGTAATGAACTGGCCATTGTTGTTTTTGTGATTTCAGTGTGATTCAGTTCTGTTCCACTGCATTTGTATACTATGCTCAAGCTACTGCTGCTCAAATTGATTTGCTCAAGCTACTGCTGCTGCTGCTCAAATTGATTTGCATATTATGCCCAAGCTACTGTTGCTCAAATTGATCAGGATTGAAGCTTGAACTTTGGACCTTGGATAATTGATTTGTAGAAAGCCAAAAATGTAGATTTGCAATCATGACTCATAAATTGCTTCTGTTTAAAGTTATTGTCTTGATGTAATGATGTTACTAGAAATTGTATCATAGTATAATTAATATTATAAATTTATCATTGTAATTTTTGTATCACATGTATATATATAAATGAAAATGAAGTTTTTCTAATTTTTCATTTTTATGTCTCATTTTGGTGTAATCCATCTCAGGCTCGAGCTCGAATAGAAAGGCTTGCGAATTACTCGTTGTGAAAACGAGTTTAGTAACTTCGAGCCGAGTAGTATTGAGTAATTCATCGAGTCGAACTTGAGCAGCCTTGGAAATTATCAGTTCGAATTCGAGTCGAACCTGAACACAATTTTGTTGATCCGAGTCGAGCTTGAGCATTAGGGTGTTCGGATCGACTCGGGATGATTTTCACCCCTATTCATATGGACTTATTTGGGCTTATTCCTATTGTCAATCTTGGAAGAAAGAGATATACTCTAGTGGTAGTAGATGACTGCATTAGATTCACTTAGGTCTTTTTTTAGCCTCTAATGATGAAACTAGCTCTCAATTAATTAAGTTTTTCATACTAGTTGAAAATGATAAAGGAGAAAATATCAAAGCTATCAGGAGTGATTGTAACGACCGTGAATTTTGTACGGCTTTGTAATATAAGCTTATGAATATTATTTAATAAAAAGAATTTTTATTAATATTATTCTAGGTGATGTGATTAAAGGTTATGTAATAACCTAGATTATGTGTTTGCAATGATATTAAGTGATGTTATTTGGTAGGACTTATTAAAATGATTTCGGAGAAATATCGCTAAAATTCTATTCGCGGGTTACTATTCGCGTGGGCACTATTCGCCCCAAAAACGTCTTTTTCGTTTATTGCGAATTTTCTAATTGTTGTCATAGTGTAAATGAGATTGATTAATAATCCAAGTGTTAGATTTCATTTTTGCCAAATGGGGATTTAATTAGAAACCCCAAATTACTTAAGGGTGGCCCAAACCCATGATCCATGACCCGCGACCCGACCCATGACCCAACCCATGACCCATGAGGGAAATGGGTTAAATCATCAGCTGCAATTGAATGAAGAAGAAGAACACGGGAAGAGAGGAATGTGAGGAGAAGGAACAAGGAGAATCAAGAACATTTGGGAAGCAACAATTTTGCATTTGGGAGAGGAAAAGGGATGAAGAACAATTGGGGAGAAGGAGAGGGGGAGTTACCCGTACATGGGGGAGTTCAATCCCAGCCTCCCATGTATAGGGAGCTGATCAACCAAGCATGCTCAGCTTGTTCATCCTTCACTCACCCAAGGAGCTCAATTCTTCCCTCTATAAATACTCCTCCCTTGCCATTCATGCATTCCTTTGTTCATTGTTGCTAAGTTAGAAGCTGAAAACTTGAGAGAAATAGTGAGGAGTGTGTTCACGGGTGGTTTGTGGAAGAAGAAGGAGTGGTGTAGCAGCTGAGTATCAATCTCTTTTTCATCCTAGAAGTTGCTTCAAAAGGTTAGTGTTATGGAACCTAGCTTATTTCCATGGTTGTTTCAATTTTCCGTTTGATATTGCTTGCTCTGTGAGAGTATATGTTGCTGGAATTGTTTAGTTAGTTCATGAACTGTATGAATGTTGTTAACTCTTTAAAAGCCTCCTTAATAATCAATGAAAGTGGAACAATGAATGATAACCAAAGCCTATGCATAAGGAATCAAGAATGGACATTAATGGACTGTTGGACATATATGGACTGACTTAGACAATTCTTATAGTTTGATGAAAATTTAGTTTATTGTTGGTTGTATGCTTGTTTGTGTATGCCCATAATGTGTTATAAAGTTCTGGGTAATGATTTCATTTGGAAATCTGGACTAGAACATAATGAAACCCCACTCTAATATGAGTTTCCAACTCATGCCCACCAACTATTTGATTTAATGTCAAAGAGAATGATTTCTCTAAAGATCATGAGAATTAGTTATGATTAATTGTTGAAATGGTGTTATATTGCTTAGTTGGGTATTGAAAGCATGTTTTAAGTCATATTGACTTGTTGCATAATAGCTAAGACACAAGGAGGATCAATGAATTGGCCTAACCTTGAGTTTCGTTGAAAACTAGTATGAACAGTGGCCTTTGATTTAATTCTGGTAATGTTGTGTTATGTGTTTAATTTTAAGCTTTTGGGGTAGTATAATGCCCTGAGTTAGTAAGCCGTAGGCTTTGGAACGAACGCATTTCGACCTCGGATGAGGGAGTTATGGCGTTTGGGAGAAAAGGTGTCCAATCTGTCCAAAATAGTGAAAACTTATCCTTGGAGGGACTTTCGGGCCAATTTTATGGCTAGTAAATGAATCTGTAAAATTATGAATCCATGAGGGTTTTGTAGTCCATGTTATAAGCCTTCCATAGCATCCGGAACGACCTAATTCTGATTTATAACGAAGAAGTTATGAATGTTTGAAGTTTGTATGTCAAACTGCCAAAACGAGAAGGAAAACCAAGTGTTGGGGCCAGCGGCTTGGGTGCGGGCACACTGGGGCATGGTGCAGGCGCGCTGGGGGCGCTAGGGGCTGTTAGGCGCAGCTGAGCGCAGGTGGGGCGAGCGCGGGCGCGCGCGCGGGCGCATGGGCTTGACAGCTCCGACATCCTTTACTAAAATGGGCGTAACTTTCTCATACGAACTCCAAATTGGATGATTCAAGATGATCCGGAAAGCTAAGAAGTAGAAATACAACTTCCAATAATTATAACTGTAATTTAATGTCTTGACAAATTTCTAAATTGGCCATTTTTAGGACTATTGTGCATTAGGAAGCAAAAAGAGGGCGTCGTACATGCACGTATGTAACGTGTAATGTTTCCAACGCTAAAAGTTATTGTTTTAAGTTCTATAACTTGTACATTATGGTTTATAATGACCCTTAGCTTTAATCAATGATGAACTAGACAAGTGTATGAGCATGCTAAGCTTATGCAAATGGGGCGAATCGAGTGTGCGTTGTGCAAACGCCGAAACATCGTATCATGTGTGTGTAACCTTATTTAATATTATGTTTCTAATTAGAATGAAACCTTATTGATTAATGTAAACTAATATTTGACATCAATTATGTGGCTAATTGGTATGTGGATATTTACTTATATGTGTAGGACTTTTGAAGGACGATTAACGCCGAGTTATTAGCAAGCGCGTAAGGCAAGTTCCTTACCCTACTCAAGTTATATTGTGCAAAGTTTCCTAACTTCATTCTCTCTATATATTGAATGCAAGTTTTCTACCTTAATTTAAATTTGAGCAAGTTTCCTAATCCTTGTCTAGTCCTCGTTCCAGGCGAGCTTACCAACTTCATTCGATTATATTCTTACGAAGGCTATTTAATGTACAAAGTTCATATTTACGCAATACATATATTATTGTGTGAATTCTATACTTATGCGAATCTTTCATATTTGCACAAACGTTCAAGATATGTTATTGACATAAACGGTTAAAGCTTTTAAGTTCACATTATGCATGAACTGTTTACGAAGAGTGTCAATGCCATTTGATTCGGCTAGACTAGTGTCCATGATTTAGAAAGCTATCCAAACCAATTGTTTTGGTACGGACTCTTTGCAGAGATGAACAACCCTCATAGTGGGGAAAAATATATTTTTAGTCGGGGAACCGACACGCGCGTAAGTAAAACGTTTGAGGCTTATGCATAACGCCGGGTATTTTAGGCTGATCACCTATTGTACCTGTATTTGTTGTTTCGGAGTTAATAGTGTAATACTGTTAATTCTAATGAAAGGTAAGTGCCATGGTGGCCACTCAGTGCTTCCTGCAATTGAAACAATTTGAAATCCTTGAATTCATTTGATATTCATCTAGTCCATAGTGACTCCTCAGTGATAGTAGATATTTGTATTAAAATTTAAGAAATCTTACTTTTGATTATGTATTATCCTTATTGTTATACTTGCTGGGCAAACTTGTTGCTCACCCTTGCTTTCCTTAAAACATTTCAGTGGTTACCCATAGAGACGAGAGCTCGGGAAAGGATAAAGGCAAAGGCAAAGCTACGAATTAGTTTTGTCCTACTATGTTATGATTATGCTATGTTTTAAGACTCGTTTAGAAATTATGTATTAAGTTATGTCATGTATTCAGACTTATGTATTAGACCTTGTGTATTATGTTATGTCAGGTTTTTGTATTGGTATCGAGACTTGGGACGAGAGTATTTATGTTATAGCAATGTAAATATTTCTATTATTCCGTAATTAGTTATTAATAGTATGTGTTTGAGTTGCACAGTGATGCACCGAATTCGAGGTTAAAGCAACCCGGATTTGGGGGCGTCATAGTGATCATAGAAGAGAATTTGATTTTGCTGAAGTAGATAAGTTCTGTGGAGACAATGACATTCATCACAACTTCTCAACACCAGGGAACTCCTTAGCAAAATAGAGTAGCAGAAAGGAAAAACAAAACTCTTATAGAAGTAATAAGAACTCTTCTAGCTGCAACAAGGCTACCTGAGTATTTCTGGGCTGAAGCTGTTAGCACTGCTTACTATACTCAGAACATATTTCTTATTCATTCTTCATTCAAGAAAACATCCTATGAGCTGTGAAAATGGAGGAAGCCCAATATAAGTTACTTTCATATCTTTGGTTATGCATGTTATATCCTCAACAATAGTAAAAGTTATCTGACTAAATTTCAAACCAAGTCAGATGAAAGTATTTTTCTTGGTTATGCTACTGATAGTAAAGCATATAGGCTATTTAATAAATGATTATTAAATGTTGAAGCATCAATTCATGTTACATTTGATGAAACTGACACCAAGGAGCCAAGTAAGGCTACCATGTTTGATGAAAACGTAGAATAGGAGGACCCTATGACCAAAGAGCCAACGATCGTAAAGCCAGAGCAAGAAATCATAGAGTCAGAAACTCCTGAGTTGGGAACTCTACGAGTAGAAGATCCTCCTGAACCTGAGCAAGATGATCTAGATCTTGAAGTTCTCAGACAAGAAGGCACAAGGACTGATGTTCTACCTACAAGTAGATGGGCTATGTTAGGTTTGTATATAGCGCGAACATGCAATCAAATTACATAAATAGTGCGGAAGCGCAATAAAAAAATGGATTTTAAAATTTTTCATACAAACCATCACCATGATCATCCATGTGCTCAATTATCAATTAAACGAAAGAGATAAAATATGAGAATCACACCCTTGTAGAACCATGCTTCCACAGGTACGAGTTCACCTCCAAATCCTTCGCGTTCTCCTTGAATTCCACCGATTAAATTCCTTCCTTTGATCAACGTTAGTCACCCAAGTGTTTGGCCTCTAGAGGTGATCCACCAAGGAATAATAGTTGTTCAAGAAGATGGGTGTTGGCAAAACCCTAGTTTCTATCTCTATAGAAATTGCAAGTACTCTCCACCCTCTCCAATTCTTATGGAAGAGTGTGTAACTGACTAACAGTCTAACTGTCTAACCGTCTAACTCCAAATCATGATAAGACTCATCTTATTTATAGATATAGGGAACCCTCCTAAACTATTTAGGATTAGGGTTTTTATTTTAATTAAACTCCTTTAATTAATTAAACTCCTAATCCAATTAGGAATTTATGAGAGAGTACTTCTATTAATTAATTTCCAATCCCTATTAGGAATTAAATAATAGTAATAGTAAAAATAATAATAATAAGACTCCTCTTATTAATTTATATTTAATATTTTGAAAATATTAAATAATAAATATTAAGATATTTAATTTATTCTATCTCCATAGACTAAATTAAATACACTTAACTTATTATTACAATTATGTCATTTACTTCTTAAATAAATATTTTCCTTTTGCGGTGTGACCCTTTAGGTTCTCCGTATTAAACCGGTTGTGAATAAATCAATTAGAACAATTCTAATCTTATTTAAATAACAATTCTAATCTTATTTAAATAAATAAATTAAACTATTTAATTCATTTAAATAAATAATATTTATTCTACAATAAGGGTAAGCCCCCTTAGCGATCAACGACTTTCCAGATAATATAGATTTGAACACTAATCACAAAAGAACCTTTCAGTGAATAGTTACCTTACAATTCAATCCTTCTACCATACAATGTCCCAATTAAATATAAGACATGGAATTACTGTCAAGTCTTATTTTATTTAATTATATGTATTTCGATTCACCAATGAACAACTCTGATAATGCAAATTAAAAACTCCTTTCTAATTTCATTCTGCTTTGGCCAAAGACTTCTGAGTCGTCATTTATCGAATCACATAGGACATTCTCTCCTTTTACTAGAAGTGGTAAATTCTTTGTTGATCATTCACCTATCTCCATGTATAACTTATTATACCCAATCATACTCTTTGATATACCCTAAGGGTCTTAAGGGACATGTCAAAGTATAACTCATCATACACAAGATACTATGATGATCTCAAGTCCAAGGATCACTTGTACTACTATCACTTAAGGAATTCCTATTGACAGGCGAGTAAAACTCCATTAGGTATTCCTTAGTGAGCTACGTTCAGTGAACTTATTCTCTAATAAGCACATACATACTTGCTTTAGTGTCTCCATACAAATGATTATGAGATCAATCATCCTCTTCATAAGAGCAAGCAACGTATGTACTAATCTATCCGGATTCACTAATCCCCTTTTTAGTAATCCATCGATTAGGAACGATTTTAGTTTGTGAGCTATCTAGAATTTAGATTTCATTAGCATGATCACCATCATGATTCTAAAAGCATTGCTCAAAACTATGGGTTTATCACATTTAATATAACAGCATCATGTAGATAAAGTAAAATGCCTTTAACAACCGAATAAGATTACAAAGTATATGCTACATCATATCAAATATGATTGGCTTGTGTGCATACTACTTTCAATCTCCCACTTACACTAAAGCCAATCGTCATGGTATCTAATACTCTTCTTCTCTAAGTGACGATCATCCTGCTGTTGGATAAAGCTTTAGTAGATGGATATGCAATGTTGTTCTCGAGAGTCCGCTATCTCTATAGTGACTTTTCCTCTTTCAATGATTCCACTAATCAAATAAAAGTGCCGCAACACATGTTTGAATCCAAGATGAGACTTAGGAACTATTCCTAGTTCTGTAATGAACTTTTCATCCAAACAATCAAACTTGCAGCTTCATTTACAGCTATATACTTTGTCTTTGTCACTAAACCAACAACTCTTTGCTGTTTGGAACTTTTCCAATTCACTGCACCACCTTTCAAGGTAACGATTTACCTTAAAGTGGATTTGTTATCGTCTTGGTCAGTCTGAAAAAACTTGAGTCTGTTTAGTCCTCTAGTTTTAATTCAGACCAACCATGAATCATGATCACATCTTCAGTACCGGTTAAGTACTTAAATATGTTTATCACTATCTTACAGTGATCATCTTCAGAATATGACTGATCAACATCAGGCTTTGTATATTCACTGCATACATGATAGTAACTCATGCGATCTCTCTTTTAATTGGAGACAATTTTAGAGAGATACACTCCATGACTCATCATTATGAGACCTCTCTTGGAGTTTGCAATGCTAAATGCCTTTAGCATCGAACGAATATACATTCATTGGGTCAAGCCGAGCATCCTTTTAAATCTATCTATATAGATTTGTATCCCCAATTTATAGGATGCTCCTCCCAAGTCATTCATGGAGGAATGTTTAGACAATTATATCTTTACTGATTGTAGCATTGGTGTGTTATTCCTTGTCAGTAGTATATCAACATATAATACCAAGAATGTCACAGCGCTCCCACTGACCATTTTGTACACACAAGATTCATTCTCATTTTTGATAAAATCAAACTCTTTTGATTATCTCATCAAAATTAATGTTCCATCTTTGAGAAGCTTGCTTCAATCCATAAATGGATCATTGCAGCTTATATACACGATTTGCTTCAACCTTTGAAACAAATTCCTCTGGCTGTATCATATATACATTCTCCTCAAGTCTTCATTGAGGAAGGACGTCTCCACATCCATTTTGCCAGATTTCGTAATAAGCTGTAATTACAAGCAAAATCCAAATGGACTTGAGCATTACCGGTAATAAGGTTTTATTACAGTCAACTCCTTGACTTGAAAAACCTTTTAAATAGGTCTGGTCTTATAGGTCTCCACCTTGCCATTTGCCCCAGTCTTTCTCTTAAAGACCCATATTCACCCTCTAGGCATTATGCCCTTATGTGGAGTAACCATAGTCTATACTTGGTTCTCATACATGGAGTCCATTTTGGATTTCATGGCCATCTGTCATTTCTCTGAGTGTTTTCTACTCATAGCCTCATCGTATATAACTGGATCATCATCCTCTATGATGCGTACCTCATCATCATCCTCTATGATGAATCTATACCTCCCAGGTATCTTCGATACTCTTCCAGATTTATGATTCGGTTGTGGTACAATAGGTCTATCTACAGGTTCCTCGGTTTGACTTAAAGTGTTTTGTGGTTCTTGAACTCCTTCAAGATCTATTACCCTCCCACTAGCTCCTTCAATGATAAACACCTTTATCTAAGAAGGCAGCGTATAGGATTATAGTAATAATACCCTAAACTTTCTTTAGGATATCCCACAAGTCTGCACTTGGCAGATTTTGTCCCAAACTTATCTTTGAAACCATTTCACATAAGCTGGACAACCCCTTATCTTAACATACTTAAGAGTAGGAATCCTTCCTATCCATAACCTTTATGGAGTCTTGGGCTCGGATTTTTGAGGTTACCTTATTTTGTAGATATGCAGCCGTTTCTAGGGCTTAACCCCAGATGGATACTAGAATGTCGGTAAAAATCATTATGGACTATACCATATCAACAAGGTACAATTTCTCCTTTTAGATACACCAATCAATTATTGCGTATCAGGAGGTGTCCAATATGAGAAAATACCATTTTGAGATGATCAAGAAACTCATTGCACAAGTATTCCTTCCTCGATCTGATCAAAGAATCTTAATACTTTGTCAATATATTTCACTTCTGAATTCTTTGAACATTTCAAATGATTCAGACTTGTATTTTATCAAATACACACATTCAACTCTTTGAATGATCATCTCCTTTTCTTTTACTAGTTTGTTCAATTTGCAAAATTATTTATCATGTAAGTCAAGTTTACAAAGTCCATCAAGTGATCTTCTAGTTTCAAACAAAACATCATTATAAATAGAACAACAATTGTTCTTAAATATAATACTAGAATCTTCCTTGTCCAACAATGAAAATTATAATATTTCTAATGAGAACTGGAACATAATAACAACTTATTAACTTAATAGACTTGCCCGTAGGCAATGCTAAACTATAAGTTTCTATGGTTAATGCAACAACCTTTGCTCCATTCCTACACATAAGATTACTTACTCTTTGTTTAGCTTTCTACTTCTACTTAGTCTCTGCATTGGATTGCATACGTGAGAACTACAGCCGGTATCCAATACCCAAGTAGAACCTTGACTTACAGAAAAATTTATTTCAATCATGAACAAACCTATATCTGTAACCGAAGCTTCACTAAGCTTCTTCTGGTTACCCTATGTAAGATTCTCCTTACAGTTTTCCTTTCTAGTATCCAAGCTTATTGCAGTGGAAGCAAACTCCTTTGTTATCTGCATCAGTCTTGTTCTTATTGTCCTTTGTTTTTGTCTTTCTATTTACCTTCTTTGAATTTTTCTTCTTTTAAGAAGATCCTTTGGCCCTCTTCCGCTTCCTGGAAGAATCATCTATCAGTAAGACTTGGTCTTTCTTGGTTGGAAAGTGACTCTTTACAGTTTTCAACATGTTTAAGCAACTCAGGCAGGCTAACATATAGCTTGTTCATGTGGAAATTCACAACAATTTGTGAGAAAGAGTCCGGAAGTGATTGCAAGATCAAATCTTGGATCAACTCTCCATCCATTAAAACCAACTTATCCCAATTGTTCAATCATATTGATCATTTTAGGACATATGTCTATACTGTAGTGCCATCGGTCATTCTAGATCGGAAAAGCTCCTTAGATATCTGATATCTAATAGTCCTACTTTCCTCACCCTTCAACTCCTTGAAGGTGCAGGAATATAGTAGGAGCATCCATAATTTCATGCTGACGCTGAAGCTCGTTACTCATGGATGCGAGTATGATGCATTGAGCAAACTGTGCATCATCTTGCCACTTTCTAAAAGTAGCAATCTCTTCCTCTGAGGCATTGTCTGCAACCATTGCAGGGATAGGTATATTAAGGACATAAGATAGCTTTTCAGCCTTGAGAACTATTCTCAAATTCTTTAACCAGTCCTTTTTAATTTGGTCCGGTTAATTAGCATCTAATATGTTACACAGTGATAGTGAATTAGACATTATAAAATTCTGTAAATGAATTTGTAATTTAACAACATTTTAGCATACATTCATTTCTTAATTAATTACCAAAATAAATTAGGTCTTTATTTTAAATTGGTACCTCACTATTTTCATCAAACTATATTACCCTCAATATATAGTTCGGCAATTCTAATTAAAGATTTGCTAGTGAGAATAAGGATCCCATTTCAAATGTATATAGCCTTGTGGTGACATAACAAACGATATATAAATAAATAAGTAGACAACTATTATCAATTACATCACTATGTAACTCCTTGTATTTTACCTCTTAGATTATTTTGATCAAGTGGTAACACATCCGAATCAAAATTATCCAAGTTAAGTCCAACCTAGCACTTCCATATATTCGAAAGAAAAACACTGTCCTTGTGGTGACACAACAAAACAGCATCATTCAGTCTATGTATAAGCATCAAATGTGATAATGCAACATCTTAAATATTTAATACTTGCCTTGTGGTGACACAACAAACTCATATTAAATATTTAATACTCTATTGCTTTACCATGCTAGAAGGCGACGTTCGATATTCCAAATATCTTTGAACGTTTATGACTTAATATGATTCCTTTGAGGGGTTTGTTATTATTTATCTCATCTTGTTTAGCGCGCATGCACATATATATATATATATATATATATATATATATATATATAAAATACGCGTCATATTATTTAACATGCGAAGCATGTTGTATAATATATAATATATACATAGTAAGCATACACATATAGAATACTATATTCTACCCGGATTGATTATGGACTTTTATTCTAGTTTGGTTCACTAGAGCCACCAAGTGAAGCAAAAGGTCAAACCTAGGGTGCAAGAACAAAATTTAAACATAACTATTACATTTAAACCCGGGCTCCATTACAAACGGGTCTTCAAGTGCTCCTTGCTCCTTTGTCTCCAACTCTTCAAATAATTCTAATTAAACCTATTACATAAACTATTTACAATAAATAGAAACCTTGATCAGCAGTCAAGGAGAGGTACATAGGAGGAAGATAGAATTTACATCAAGAAAAACTAGAAAAGACGAGGTACGTAGACCCCATTTATAAAAACTCATTCATTCAAGCATCCACTAAAATAAATCCAATCACACATTGGTCAGTAGTCCATAATCAATCCCTATTTATTATCATACATATCTCTATATATATCAATAAATAACATTCATCTCATGAACAATAAAACCATTCCATATATGTATTGATATCATTTAATGGGCAATTAAAAGTTTACTAGAAATTCAATTTTGAAACAAAAATAAACTCCTTTATTTTAATCAAAATTTAAATCATAATAAACTTATTTATTTTATTTTATCTAATTTTGAATAAAAATAAACTCTTTTATTTTTAATCAAATTCCAAATCAAAATAAACTCTTTTATTTCAATTAACATGGAATCCAATTTCAAGTTCAAAACAAACTCTTTTATTTTAACTTAAAATTATTGGAAAATAAAATATGTTGAATCTTATTCCTTATCAAAATAAACATCTTTATTTTTAAGGAAACATGGAATCCTATTCCATATGTGAATAAACTCCTTTATTCTAGGAAACATGGAATCCTATTCCAAAATAGAATAAACTCCCTTATTCTAGTTAACGTGGAATCACATTCCAAGTAAAAATATAACTTTTAATTTTAATTATATTCCAATTCAAAATAAACTTTTTATCTTAATTGAAAAATAAATAAAATCAAAATAAAAAAAAATTCAAAATCTGCAGACCGGCGCGGCCGCGCTCCAAATTGAACTAAGAGCGGCGCGGCCGCGCTGCACCCCCAGAAACGATTTCTGGGTTCGGACGCGGCCGTGCTCCAGAATGAACTGAAGCGGCGCAGCCGCGCCGCGTAGCAGACTTCGAAAAAAAAAATTTGTTGCCTAGAAAATCGATCCAATCGCATACCCATACATACATGGAATCATAATAATTAATAATTAGCATAAGGTTAGACTCTGATACCACTGTTAGGTTTGTATATAGTGCGAACATGCAATCAAATTACATAAATAGTGCGGAAGCGCAATAAAAAAACGGATTTTAAAATTTTCATACAAACCATCACCATGATCATCCATGTGCTTAATTATCAATTAAACGAAAGAGATAAAGTATGAGAATCATACCCTTGTAGAACCATGCTTCCACAGGTACGAGTTCACCTCCAAATCCTTCGCGTTCTTCTTGAATTCCACCGATTAAATTCCTTCTTTTGATCAACGTTAGCCATCCAAGTGTTTGGCCTCTAGAGGTGATCCACTAAGGAATAATAGTTGTTCAAGAAGATGGGTGTTGGCAAAACCCTAGTTTCTATCTCTATAGAAATTACAAGTACTCTCCACCCTCTCCAATTCTTATGGAAGAGTGTGTAACTGACTAACAGTCTAACTGTCTAACCGTCTAACCCCAAATCATAATAAGACTCCTCTTATTTATAGATATAGGGAACCCTCCTAAACTATTTAGGATTAGAGTTTTTATTTTAATTAAACTCCTTTAATTAATTAAACTCCTAATCCAATTAGGAATTTATAAGAGAGTACTTCTATTAATTAATTCTCAATCCCTATTAGGAATTAAATAATAGTAATAGGAATAAAAATAATAATAATAAGACTCCTCTTATTAATTTATATTTAATATTTCGAAAATATTAAATAATAAATATTAAGCTATTTAATTTATTCTATCTCCATATACTAAATTAAATACACTTAACTTATTATTACAATTATGTCATTTACTTCTTAAATAAATATTTTCCTTTTGCGGTGTGACCCTTTAGGTTCTCCATATTAAACCGGTTGTGAATAAATCAATTAGAACAATTCTAATCTTATTTAAATAAATAAATTAAACTATTTAATTCATTTAAATAAATAATATTTATTCTACAATAAGGGTAAGCCCCCTTAGCGATCAACGACTTTTCAAATAATATAGATTTCAACAGTAATCACAAAAGAACCTTTCAGTGAATAGTTACCGTACAATTCAATCCTTCTACCATACAATATCCCAATTAAATATAAGACATGAAATTATTGTCAAGTCTTATTTTATTTAATTATATGTATTTCGATTCACCAATGAACAACTCTGATAATGCAAATTAAAAACTCCTTTCTAATTTCATTCTGCTTTGGCCAAAGACTTCTGAGTCGTCATTTATCGAATCACATAGGACATTCTCTCCTTTTACTAGAAGTGGTAGATTCTTTGTTGATCATTCACCTATCTCCATGTATAACTTATTATACCCAATCATACTCTTTGATATACCCTAAGGGTCTTAAGGGACATGTCAAAGTATAACTCATCATACACAAGATACTGTGATGATCTCAAGTCCAAGGATCACTTGTACTACTATCACTAGAGGAATTCCTATTGACAGGCGAGTAAAACTCCATTAGGTATTCCTTAGCGAGCCACGTTCAGTGAACTTATTCTCTAATAAGCACCTACATACTTGCTTTAGTGTCTCCATACAAATGATTATGAGATCAATCATCCTCTTCATAAGAGCAAGCAACGTATGTACTAATCTATCCGGATTCACTAATCCCTTTTTTAGTAATCCATCGATTAGGAACGATTTTAGTTTGTGAGCTATCTAGAATTTAGATCTCATTAGCATGATCACCATCATGATTCTAAAAGCATTGCTCAAAACTATGGGTTTATCACATTTAATATAACAGCATCATGTAGATAAAGTAAAATGCCTTTAACAACGAATAAGATTACAAAGTATATGCTACATCATATCAAATATGATTGGCTTGTGTGCATACTACTTTCAGGCTAAAGATCACACTCAAGACCTAATAACTGGTAATCCAAATGATAGAGTCAGAACTAGATCTGCAACTTAGAATGAATGTTTCTATTTGAGTTTTCTATCTCAAATGGAACCAAAGAAAATTGAGGAAGCTTTGCAAAATTCATGCTGGATTGAAACCATGCAAAAAGAACTGAACCAGTTTGAAAGAAGCAAAGTGTGGAGATTAGTTCTAAGGCCTAAAAATCATCTAATGGTTGGCACCAAATGGATATTCAGAAACAAGATGGATGAAGATTGAGTGATCACAAGGAACAAAGCAAGATTAGTGGCTAGAAAGTATTCTTAAGAAGAAGGAATCGACTATGATAAAACCTTTGCACCTGTAGCAAGACCTGAAGCCAAAAGAATCTTCCTTGCATATGCCTCCCACATGAAGTTCAAAGTATTCCAAATTGATGTCAAAAGTTCTTTCCTCAATGGAGAACTTCAAGAAGAGGCTTATGTTGAACAACCTTCGTGTTTTGTTGATCCTACTCATTACAATTATGTTTATAAACTAGATAAAGTATTATATGGATTAAAACAAGCACCTAGAGAATGGTATGAAACCTTAACTAATTTTTTTTATTGAAAAAGGAGTCACTAGAGGTAAGGTAGATATAACATCATTCCTTAAGAAGCATAATGACAAAACATTATTAGTACAAATTTATGTAGATGATATTATATTTGATTCTACTGATAAAAATTTGTGTGAGAGATTTGACAAGCTTATGTAGAGTAAATTTGAGATGAGCATGATGGGAGAGCTAAACTTCTTCCATGGATTACAAGTGAAGCAAACGGATGAAGGCATATTCATTAGCCAAACCAAGTATATCAAAAAGTTACTTAAAAAGTATGGCATGGAATCAGCTGCCCCTATGAAAATCCCAATGGCTTCTACAACTAAGCTTGACAAGGATGAACAAGGTAAAAGTGTTGATATTACTCAATACAGAGGTATGATTGGCTCTCTCCTTTACTTAACTGCTAGTAGACCAGATATTATGTTTGCCACATGTATTTGTGCTAGATTTCAAGCTAATCCTAAGGAATCATATTTAATATCTGTTAAGAGAATTTTTAGATATCTCAAGGGCATTCCATATTTAGGATATGGTATCCCAAGGACTCTCCATTTGATCTAATTGGATATTTAGATGTTGATTTTACAGGATGCAAGATAGACAGGAAAAGTACTAATGGAACATGTCAACTACTTGGTAATAGATTGGTTTCATGGCTTAGCAAAAAGCAAAACTCAGTATCAACTTCATCTGCAGAAGCTAAGTACATTGCTACTAGTAGTTGTTATGCTCAAATTCTTTGGATGAAGAACCAGCTAGCTGACTATGGTTTTGAATATAAATTTATTCCTATATTTAGTGATAACACTAGTACAATTGTAATCACCCACAATCCTGTTATGCATTCTAGAATCAAGCACATTGATATAAGGCATCACTTTATAAGAGATCATGTTCAAAATGAAAATTTTTCTTTACATTTTATCTCTACTGAAAATTAATTAGCAGACGTGTTTACTAAACCATTAGATGAATTCAGATTCAATAAATTAATAAGTGAATTAAGAATATTGAATTTATGTTCTTAAGATTATGCTTTGAAGAAACTAATCCTGCAAGTGAAAATCATAGAACAAGAGAAAGTAAAGCAATAGAGTGAATCATAAAGTGAAAAGGAATTGTAAAGTAAAAGTTACTTTATGAGAGAAAGTTCACAATATCTATTAAATCGCTGAATGGACAACTAGAAGTTAAGGCGCATGCAAAGCAAATCAAGTGTAAACGCGTAAAAAGATAAAGTAACTGTCACATAGCTATAAGTTGCAGTTAAGCTAGAAAGTGTCTCCAATAACTATTCAACATGTGTCCCACTCGGCCAAAATAGAGGGAATTACATTTATACTTCAAATTTTTAATTTTTGCCTTTATTGATTCATTTGGCTTCCATACTCTCTCTCTCTCTTTGAGCCCTAGTTCACCCTACGAGTTTGCAAACCTTAACTTATTTCTTTTCTCTCGAGATCTAATCAATCATCTAAATCATGTCTACTTACCAAGTAATCCCTGAAAATCTCATCTACTTTGATGAGTTCGAAGGAGTAGAATCTCACTTCAGGACAGTTCTCAATCTGGTAAAGAAGGCAGGTTTCTACGACATCCTGAGCGCTGACACCAGGATCTTCTCAAAGAGGGTGGAAAATTCTATAACTATAGCTCTTATATAATGGATTCATCACTACCAAAGTAAGAGACATCACTCTTACTTATGATGTTGTGGAGTTCAACCACATCTTGGGGTTCGTGAATGAAGGAGCCATTAACTTTGAAGATTCGATGTGAAAAACGGCTTGGAGTTCATGGGTTACAACAAGAAGAACCCAGAACTGAAGGGGTATAAGAAGGAGTTTTCCCAGGATTTTGAATTTTTAGCTGATATTGTGGGGAAATGCATACTCTGCAAAGACTATGCTCACGACTTTGTTAGTGAGCTTTAACTAAATATAATGTCAGCTATCACGATGGAGAAGAAGATAAACTTTAGAGTAGTTCTGATGGACTGGATCTCCAAATGGATTAAGGATCCAGAGAAAAGGAAGGCAACAGGAAAGCCTCTTCCTAAAATGTTTTATGAAAGGTTCATCTACATACTGCTAAAGAAGAAACTGAAAAAACACCTTAGAAAGAAGGAGGGAGATGCTTTAAACATAAATAAAAAGATAATGGGAGTTGTCGTTAACACTCCAAAATTAATACCTTATTACTTCTACGCTTTTAACACAAGTATTAGTAGAGCAATAAGCAAGGGTCGATCCCACAGAGAGTGAATTAGTTTATATTTATCCTAATGTTTCCTAATACAACTTAATACAAATTGGGGGGTTTTGAATTGAATTAAAATAACTAATGTAACATAAAATAATTAATAAGAATAACCAATGAATTAAAGACTTCAATTCTTCAGTTCAGTATCGCTTTTTTACAATAATGAAGTGGTCAAGTATAACAATATTTATCCTTCAATGAAACTAATAGTCCTAGATAACAATAAGCTCTATTATCCGAAATTTCCCTTAGATTATCACTCAATGAAACAAGCTCTTTACAAGATTCTAACTATCATACAACCTAGAACAAGCTCTCTAGATTTAACATAATAGCAGCATTAAGAACTAGGAAATTAGACTATTCCAAGCAATAATCACACAAGCTCGGATTATTTAACCTATCTTCTGATAATCTTAGTAATACTCAAAAGTTTGTCCACAATCATGTATTACTAGTTACCACTTGTGATTGGGAACAATATCAATTACACGTAATATTATTCCTTAATCTAGCATATGATATTAGCTAACCAATTCAATTATGCAGAAATCAAATCAATTAAGTTAAATAGCATTCAACAATTAAATCAGATTATCAAGAATGAATTTTATACAAGAAGGAATTGATCAAACCATTAATTATAAAGAAGGTTCAACATCCCTTAGAACTGAAATAAAGAATTTAGCTCGACATGCCTTCAATCTTGTAAAACTAGGGTTTGAATTCCAATGTAGATTATGATGTATATATCTCTCTAATATCTAACTAATTACATGTATTTATAGTCCTAAGATAATATCCTAATACTCTTATAAATAGCAATCCAATTGCAATTAGAATTCCTCCAAATTTCTTGGCCTGAAGCAACCTGACTTTTCTTTTTCCCGTTGAATCCGCTGGGACAAATTCGTTTGAACTAGAGGAGCTCGCCGGGGCAAATCCAGCAAAGAGGTCTGGGTCGAGGCGAAGTCAGAGTGCGCTGGGGCAAGTTGGGCAGAGAGGAATTTGCCGGGGCGAATTCGTTGACCTTCATGAACTCGCCGGGGCGAGTTCATCAATTTTTCTAAAAGTTGAATTTTTTTCTCCTGTTTTCCTGTTTTGGCTCCATTTACCCCTAAAATCATCAAATACCTTAATAAGCTCATATACACCATAAAACATGCAATAAACTAAACATAAATGAATTAAAATAAATGAATATTTTGCACTCATCAAATTTCCCCACACTTAGCCTTTACACGTCCTCGTGTAAACCAAAACAAATGCCATATTAACTTCATCTAAAATTCATTTAACCAAGCTTTCAAAAAGTTTAAATCAATTATCATCCATGAATATCAACACTATTTAACAGAAATTTGGTCAACACTTCATCAATCAATGTACAACAATATCGTCGTTATTCCCCAACGAACATCTCTAAATCACACTATGTCCACATAAGTTTCCTTTCTATGATCTATACACATACTCAACTCAGTTATCATGGAACAACAGCCGTGCACACTGTCTCAAGACTCAAAACATATTTTCTCTGCTATTTTTTTCATTTTCTCCATAACCATCAACTTCACACTTTTTTTCAGGTGAATGCATTTTGTGTTCCATTTCACCTTTCTCATTCCTTCTTAAGTGAGTGCATTTTATGCTCCATTTCACTTATCTTCTCACCAACGAGTGCATTTTACGCTCCATCTCGTTGCATGTGTTTTTGGGTGAGTGCGTTCTACGCTTCATCTCAATTCACCACATGTTTCTCATTTGCACTTCTTTTTTCATTCAATCTTTCTTCAATTTTTTAAAATTTTTCTTTTTTTTTTCTTTTTCACATGGTCCTGCAAACAAAACAAGCAGATAGACAGTTCTAAATCATGAAATCAGTGCACATAGACAGTTCTATAAATAACTCAGCCAAATAAGCATATATCTCATATTCAAGAACTCTTGTGACACAAATTAGATCTAAATCAATTGCTATAGATCATTATCATCATTCATCAACTAATTCTATATCAAACAAATTCTATCAAATTAGCATCAATTTTCATTTTTCAACCAAAAACCTTCAAAAAATTAGCCAAACTCAATCACAGAAAAAGTTTTAGAGCCAAAAAATTTCAGTTTTTTTTAATTTTTCCACAAAAATAACCACAATCGGATCATAATCTCCTAGACTAAACCTAAATATAACCTAAACCCCCTCCCCCACATTCAAACCTTACATTGTCCCCAATGTAAGACAATTATGCAAAGACAAAGTAATTAAATAAAATGCAATTAGAATGCAGAAAATAAAAATAAAAGGACTAGAAAAGCAAATCTGGGATCTTGGGTTGCCTCCTACGCAGCGCATTTTTTTAACGTCGTTTGCTCGACTCCAATATTCCAATCTTCTCAATCCTCATAATCTGGATCCACCAAATCCACCATCTCAACGTTCTCCACTTGATATCCTTTATAGAAGGGTTTGAGCCGGTGATCGTTCACTTTGAATATCTTACCTGTGCTCGGACTTCGAATTTCCACTGCACCATGTTGAAAAACATTAGTCACGACAAATGGTCCAACCCATCTAGAACGTAATTTACTTGGAAATAACTTAAGCCTTGAATGGTAAAGGAGAACCCTTTGTCCCATAACAAAAGTCTTTCTCAAAATCTACTTGTCATGGAAGGCTTTAGTCTTTTCCTTGTAAATCTTAGAACTTTCATAGGCGTCATTCCTCAATTCTTCGAACTCCTACAACTGCAACTTCCTCTGCTCTCCAGCTTGATCTAAACTCATGTTGCATTGCCTAATTGCCCAGAAAGCCTTGTGTTCTAGCTCTATAGGTAGGTGACATGGTTTCCCAAATATAATCTGGTAAGGCAACATACCAATAGGAGTCTTGTATGCGGTTCTATAAGCCCAAAGTGCATCTTCTAACCGAAGACTCCAATCTTTCCTGTTTGGGTTGACTACCTTCTCCAAAATGGACTTGACCTCACGGTTGGATATCTCAGCTTGGCCATTACTTTGTGGATGAAAGGATGTAGAAACCTTATGCATCACATTGTATTTCCTGAAAAGTGTGGCTAGCATCCCATTACAAAAGTGTGTCTCTCTATCACTGATAATGGCCCTCGAGGACCCAAACCTGACAAATATGTTAGACTTGACAAAATCTGCAACAACTTTAGAATCATCAGTCCGGGTGGCTTTAGCTTTCACCCATTTAGAAACATAGTCAACAGCCAAAAGAATATAAATATTACTATAAGAAACAAGAAAAGTTCCCATAAAATCAATACCCCAAATATAAAAAATTTCAACAACTAAGATGGGAGTTTGTGGCATTTGATTCCTATGTGATATGTTCCCTGTCTTTTAACAATTCGCACATGATTTACAAAACAAATAAGAATCTTTAAAGATTTTTGGCCAATAGAAACCACATTCTAAAACCTTATGGGTTGTCCTTTTTGGTCCAAAATAGCCTTCATAAGCATAAGAGTGACAGAAATTTAGAATCGATAGAAATTCACTGTTAGGCACACATCTCCTAACTATCTGGTCAACACAAAATTTCCACAGATATGGGTCATCCCATACATAGTATTTTGCATCACTCTTAAGTTTTTCTTTTTGGGATTTGAAAAACTCACTAGGAACGTAAGCACTCACTAAATAATTAACTATATCAGCATACTAGGGTACGGACTCATGTATGGAAAATAGATGTTCATCTGGGAAAGAAACTTACAATGGTAGAGCTTCCTCATCTCTAAGCAACCTACTCAAGTGATCTGCCACCAAGTTGTTTGCTCCTTTCTTATCCTTGATCTCCAAGTCAAATTCTTGCAGCAGCAGAATTCATTTGATAATTCTAGGTTTAGAGTCCTTCTTGGTCAGCAAATACCTGAGAGCAGCATGGTCAGAAAAAACTACAACTTTAGTACCAAGCAAATATGAACTAAACTTGTCTAAAGCAAATACAACAGATAAAAGTCCTTTTTCAGTTGTAGAATAGTTAATCTGAGGTCCATTCAACGTTCTAAAGGCATAATAGATGACATGAACAGCTCTATCAACTCTTTGTCCTAAGACAACTCCTACTACATAATTATTTGCATCACACATGATCTCGAATGGCAATTTCCAATTAGGCGATTGTATCACTAGTGCTGAGGTCAACAGTTTCTTTAATTTATCAAAAGCCTCCTTGCACTCATCATCAAACTGTAATTCTACATCCTTTTGTAGCAACTTACATAATGGCAACACTATCTTCAAGAAGTCCTTAATAAATCTGCAATAGAAACATGCATGTCCAAGAAAAGAGCGAATCTCCCGCACACTTGCAGGGTAAGGCAAAGCACTAATAATCTTTATCTTAGCTTTATCAACTTCTAATCCCCTAGCCAAAATGACATGACCTAGTACTATGTCTTGCTTTACCATAAAATGACATTTTTCCCAATTAAGAACAAGATTAGTCTATAAGCACCTATCTAGCACATGCGTCAAATTATCTAGGCATGCATCCAAAGAATCACCATGAATTGTGAAATCATCCATAAAGACTTCAATGTAATTTTCAAGAAGATTAGAAAAAATACTCATCATGCATCTTTGAAAAGTACCTGGTGTATTGCAAAGTTCAAAGGACATCCTACGAAACAGAAATGTACCGAATGGACATGTGAATGTGGTCTTTTCCTGGTCTTCGGGTGCTATCATAATCTGGTTATAACCTGAAAAACCATCTATAAAATAATAATAAGTATGCCCAGCTAATCTTTCTAACATCTGATCAATAAAAGGGAGAGGAAAGTGATCTTTTCTAGTTACAGCATTCAATTTCCTATAGTCAATACGCATTCTCTATCATGTTTACATTCTTGTGGGTACCAACTCATTGCTGTCATTTTTGATGACCGTGATTCCAGATTTCTTTGGGTCTACCTAAACTGGACTCACCCATTGACTGTCTGAAATGGGGTAGATGATACCTGCGTCAAGTAATTTTATAACCTCTTTCTTCACTACCTCCATTATGTTGGATTTGATCTTCAATGTGCTTCTCTAGTGGGCTTGGCTCCATCCTCCAAAAGGATTCTATGCATGCACATAGCAGGGTTTATACCTTTGATTTCCGCTATAGTCCAACCAAAGACTGTTATGTGGTCCCTTAGGATTCTTAACAGTTTGTCCTCTTGAACTTTGGTCAGATTGTTAATGATGATCACAGGTAGTGTGTCCTCCTTCCCTAGGTATGCATATTTCAAGTGCGTAGGTAACGGTTTCAATTCCAAAGTTGGAGCCTGCACAACAGATGGCAATAACTTTTGATAAGAAATAGGTAATTGAATGGAATAAACTGCATACTTATCTGAAATTTTAGGTAAAGAATGCAACGCAGCCACAGTTTCCCTCAATTCTTGATTCCGCTCAATCTCGTCTTCCTTGTCTAAGTCCAAGTTGTTTCTAATGGTAACCTCCAAGTTTTCCTGCTGAATTTGTTCAAAAGATCCCTGCACCAAAGAGTCAATGATGTCAATCGCAAAAACAGATTAATATCACTAGGATACCTCATGGCATCATATCTGTTAAACTGAATCTTTTCGCCATCAAACTCCATGGTCAAGGTCCCATTGTGCACATCAATCATTGTCTTTACTGTTTTCAAGAATGGCCTTCCTAGCAAGATATGTGAAGGATTCAGAGATGTATTATCCTTCATGTCCACAATATAAAAATCTACAGGAAAGATTAGTTCATTCACCTGTACCAAGACATCTTTAATTATCCCTTGGGGGTAAGCGTTAGTACGATCAGCCAATTGAATAATAACATCAGTTTGTTTCAAAGGTCCTAGATTTAAAGAAGCATAAACAGATAATGGCATGACATTAATTGAAGCTCCTAAATCTAGCATGACTTTCTCAAATCTGGTATTACCTATCTTACATGGAATCGTGAACATACCTGGATCTTTACATTTAGCTGGCATTTTTCTTTGGAGAACTGCTGATACATTCTCACCCACAGTGACTCTTTCATCATTTTTCAATTTTCTTTTATTAGTGCATAATTCTTTTAAAAACTTTGTATACTTTGGCACCTGTTTTATTGCATCCAAAAGAGGGATGTTTACCTCCACTTTCCTGAAGGTTTCCAAAATTTCCTTTTCTTGTTCATCCTTCCTTGAAGTCTTGTGGTTCCTAGGTGGAAAAAGTAATGGCTTAGTCAAAACTTGAGAAGATGGGTTAGATTTTACCTTTGGTGTCTCAGTCTCTTCCTTAGTTTTTTCCTCCTCAAAATCAACAGTGGCTTTTGGCATATCCATTTTTTTTTCACTCCTCAAAGTTATGGCACTTGCATTCTCTCTCAAATTAACAACAGTTTGAGAAGGTAGCTTTCCTGAACCTTGAGAGTCCAATCGTCCAACTGTAGTAGCAAATTGACTCATCTAATTCTCCAAATTATGGATGGAAGTCCTTGTCTTTTGTTGAAATTGTTGAGTTTGGTTCATGAATGCTTTGAACATATCTTTAAGGGATGTTCCAGAACTAGCAGGTGTTGCTTACCTTGGTGGATACTGCTGTTGAGCTGGCTGAAATCCTTGCTGCCTAGGTGGGTAAACACTTTGCACTGGTGGTTTATTTCCTCCATAACTGAAATTGGGATGATCCTTTTAGCCTGAATTGTAGGTGTTTGAGTAAGGATCATACTTTCTTTACGGTTGTGCCTGATAGTTTCTCACTGTATTGGCTTGTTGCACAGTATCATCTTCTTGCAATGTTGGGCATCCATTTGTATTGTGACCCGTCATTAAGCATATCCCACAAGCCTTCGCTACTGGCATATTTCCTGCAACCATTTGTCTAACCATGGCAATTAAGTCGAAAATCTGTTGCTCAATATTGCTTGCACTCACCTCATTTACCCTTTTCGGTGCATGATCATTCCTGGTTCCATACCGCTAGGAGTTGGCTGTCATGTTTGTAATCAAGTTCTTTGCAGCATCTGGAGTTTTATCAACTAGTGCTCCTCCACTCGCGGCATTGATCATACTCTTATCCATTGGCAACAATCCCTTATAGAAGTACTGGATCAGGTGTTGATCATCGATTTGATGTGATGGACAGCTAGATCACAGCTTCTTAAACCTTTCCCAATACTCGTTGTCGACCCCGGGAAGATCGCTTCTGTGGTAATTATTACCCTTTCCAATTTTAGCCTTTTTATTAGATGATTTTTTTTGGAAAAGGTCGGCACAAATGTCAACGGGGTTTTGAAAGATCATTTTTTATGATGAGCCAATTGACCAGAGTCGCCAGTTGGTATATTTGAAATGGATGTACCAACTCATCCGAGTTTCGTTTTCGTAAATCGCTGGCTCATATGTGACTTCGAATTAATTGGTCTGCAAACCGAGATTCATAGAGTTCGGGGGCTTGCTTAAGCGAGGGGAAGGTGTTAGGCACCCCCCGACTTCCGTGAAACATGGTTACCGCAATCTTGATGCTTTTCCTATCCTTTAATTCTTAAAATGTGTGTGTGCGCGCGTGTGTGCCTATGTGAATGTTGTGGTGAATTTGCATAAAAACCCATTTGGGTTTTTTATGAAAAAAGTCGTGTTTTAATTTGAGAATGCTTTAGAATGTCTTTCGACCTATACGAGAAAAGCTTTATTTTATTGAGAAAGGTTTGATTTTAATTGTCAAAAGCCATGAATTTTCATTAGGTGTCGTTTTAGCAAAACAAGAGTTTTTTAACCTTCGTCAAAATAGGAATCGGGACCTATACGTTGCTTTCGTAAGTAAAATGACGGACAACTTCTAGGATCTCTTTAACCCTATGCATAACGGTTTGATGAAAACGTCATTTATTTTTATAAAACCATTTTTTGTGGCGTTTGAAAACGATTTTTTTCTTTAACCTTCTCGTTTAAATAGGAATCGACATTCATTAGCACTTACAATTTTAAGCCTCGTGATGCTAATAACCTAATTTGATTGATTTTATGGAAATCTTCATCGTTTAGCTTTGAAATCAATTTTTTGTGTCGTAAATCAAATCAAGCATTAAAATGCATTGGGGCTATTCATGGGCATGTAAGCCATCAAAATAACCCTAAATGCCCACAACCGCATATTTCACTATTACGGGGCCTTAAACCTGATTTTCGACTTGATATCGTTTTAAGGCCCGACGATTACATATTTACAACGAAAGGTACATCGACCCTACTACATATACCCAAAATGTCCATCATCGGATTTGGACCACGAGGTCGCGTTCCTAGGCTCACACCCAAAATTGCTACATACCCACAAAATGGATACTACAAAAATTAAACAACACTGGGTTGCCTCACACACCACAACATCCTAAACTAGCAATCTCAATACACTACGCATAATACATTACCATAACGAGCTAAAAAATCACCAAATGGATATCATCGGGCCATTAGGAAGAATTTTGTTCCGTTGGAACCCTCACTAATAGTCCTTAATCCATGTATCCTCAATAATATACAAGAAAAACTACATTTAATATAGCCCAAATGACCAAAAGCTTAACAAAATGATATAACAAAAATGCTATAAAAGAGGGCTTTTCACCTTGCAAATGACACCACGATGCGTATAAACTCGTATATTAATTAGAGTAGAGAATGTATATGATACAATCTAACAATAGGGGTATAAATCCTCTCTTTTTTCTCTCTTTTCTCTCTTCTCCCGCTGCTGTCTTGTTGTTGTTCCTTCCTCTTTTTTTCTTTTTCTCAACTCCCTGTATGCAAATGAAGAACTGCATTGATAAAAGCTGTCAGAGGCAGCCGCAGATTGATCTGCGGCTAGCCTCGGTCCCCCCGCGTCGATCCTCGGTTTTCCCCGCGCCGTGCTCGAGTGTCGTGTCGTCAGACGTCCCATCATTGGCCGCAAATTGATCTGCGGCTGGCTGGGCTGATTTTCTTAATTTTTGTACCTCACCTCGATTCTCGTGTCGTACTGTCGGTTCTCGCTGAAAGGCTTGTATTCTGCAGTCCAAGAACCGCTGGGAAACGTGTCATATCATTCAGGAATGCTCGTTCCGAATGGCTGCGACATGACATAGGATTCGCATTTGGAGCTTGATTTCCAGGGGCACTGCCCCCCCCCCCGATCCCCACCAGCTCACTGGCGAGCAGGTAAGTGTATTGGCCATTAGTCGATTCCTGATATCCGTTCGTTGTCGTGTCGACTTTGATCGCTAGTCGTTGTGGTGGCTTTAAGTGTTCATACTTATGTCCACCTTCCGTTCTCGTAGGCTGGGTTAATTGACGATTTTTCCCTCCTATCAGGGTCAGTATACGAAGTGCAAAATTGGGTGTCTACACTCGTAAAGAGTATCTCCACTGATTCCGCATATCTACTTCCTTATGTTGGGTACTCTTGAAGCAGGAAAGTACTTCTCCAAGAACAGCTTTTTCATATCGTTCCAAGACTGTATTGATCCAGAGGGAAGATAATACAACCAATCATTTGTTAAGTCCGCCAATGAGAATGGAAAAGCTCTTAGCTTTATCTGATCCTCGGTAATTCCTTGCGGTTTCATCGTGGAACACACCACATGGAACTCCTTCAAATGCTTATACGGATCTTCACCTGTGAGACCACGAAAGGTAGGCAAAAGATGAATTAGTCCAGATTTTAGTTCAAAAATAGCAGTTAAAGTAGGATATTCAATGCATAAAAGTTGTTGATTGAGGTTAGGAGTGGCTAATTCTTTCAATGTTATGTTGTTGTTTGGCATCACCATCTCTTCTTCTTCTTTTTATTCGGTGGATGACTTGTTTAACAGTAGTTTCAGTGCTATGTTAAGGCCTGGTGATGGAGCTTCGTCGGGATCTGCAATTGTGTTTCGAGATTAACGAGCTTCCTTTCTTAACCTGCGTGCAATTTTCTCTATTTCTGGATCAAAATTCAGTTCAAGAGAATGAGAGGATTGAGTCATAAACTGGAACAAAAGAAAAAATATTAAGTAAATGAAAATAAAGAATAAATAAAAACAAATAACACTCCCGGGCAACGGCGCCAAATTTAGGAGCTGTCGTTAACACTCCAAAATTAATGCCTTACTTCTACGCTCTTAACACAAGTATTAGTATAGCAATAAGCAAGGGTCGATCCCACAAAGAGTGAATTAGTTTATATTTATCCTAATGTTTCCTAATACAACTGAATACAAATTGGGGGGTTTTGAATTGAATTAAACTAACTAATGTAACAGAAAATAATTAATAAGAATAACCAATGAATTAAAGACTTCAATTCTTCAGTTCAGTATCGCTTTTTTACAATAATGAAGTGGTCAACTATAACAATATTTATCATTCAATGAAACTAATAGTCCTAGATAACAATAAGCTCTGCTATCCAAAATTTTTCTTAGATTATCACTCAATGAAACAAGCTCTTCACAAGATTCTAACTATCATACAACCTAGAACAAGCTCTCTAGATTTAATATAATAGCAACATTAAGAACTAGGAAATTAGACTATTCCAAGCAATAATCACACAAGCTCGGATTATTTAACCTATCTTCTGATAATCTTAGTAATACTCAAAAGTTTGTCCACACTCATGTATTAGTAGTTACTACTTGTGATTAGGAACAATATCAATTACACGTAACACTATTCCTTAATCTAGCATATGATATTAGCTAACCAATTCAATTCTGCAGAAATCAAATCAATTAAGCCAAATAGCATTCAACAATTAAATCAGATTATCAAGAATGAATTTCATACAAGAATGAATAAATAAAGTAAACTTGATCAAACCATTAATTATAAAGAATGCTCAACATCCCTTAGAACTGAGATAAAGAATTTAGCTCGACATGCCTTCAATCTTGTAAAACTAGGGTTTGAATTCCAATGTAGATTATGATGTAGATGTATCTCTAATATCTAACTAATTACATGTATTTATAGTCCTAAAATAATATCCTAATACTCTAAAAAATAACAATCCAATTGCAATTAGAATTCCTCCAAATTTCTTGGCCTAAAGCAAACTGACTTTTCTTTTTCCCGCTAAATCCGTCGGGGCAGATTCGTTTGATATAGAGGAGCTCGTCGGGGCGAATCCCTGGGTGAATTCACTGGCCTTCATGAACTCGCCAGGGCGAGTTCATCAGTTTTTCTAAAAGTTGAATTTTTTTCTCCTGTTTTCTTGTTTTGGCTCCATTTACCCCTGATATCATCAAATACCTTAATAAGCTCATATATACCATAAAACATGCAATAAACTAAACATAAAGGAATTAAACTAAATGAATATTTTGCACTCATTAGATAACCAAAAAACTCTTAAAGAACTAGAAGAGAAATCTAGTTGAAATCTTAAAATCTAAACAGTCTGAAGGCAGCGAGAAAACTATAAGTGAAGTTCAGAAGCCTGCCAAGAAAAAGTCTAAAAGGAAGATGGGAGAGGTTGAAGAAGAAAAATCGAAGGGCTCTCCAGCTCCAAAACTGCCTAAGGCATTGGCTTCTACTGCTGAAAAGCCACCTCAGAAGAAGATGAAGATGATTCCTACAACATCAACACCATATAGCATGGTCTGATGAAGAAGAAGGAAGAAAAGAATAATAGTCCTAAGGACTCAAGACAAGTCAACTACTCTTGAGAAGACATATTCAAATAAGGAGAAGGATGAAGATCAAGTCGATGACTCTATCTCTCTGAGTCAGCTTGCAAAAGAAAGGAGTTGGAAGGTGAAGAGCATCAAAAAGTTCATAATCAAGCCACCTTCCAAATCCACTCAAGAAAAAACTAAAGAATTCTATGAAGATATAGACAAAAGAGACACTGATATTGCTTTCAAATAAGGTCTAAACCTTGCTGAATGGGATAAGAAGTAGATCAGGAAAGCTAAAGTTGCTAAGATGGCTAAGGCTGGCAGGATTATCTCTATTGAGGATGCCATCAATGTTAAGCCAATCATAGAACCTCCTTGCTCTCCGATCGTAGAGCACAAAGCTACTGAAGAAATAATGGTTGGGAAGGCTTCTGAGCCTGAGCCCACAACAGAAGAGATGATTGTGAAGGCGTTTTGTTGTTTCCTAAAGGCACTTAGAAATCTAGAAGGGCGTTGAATAGATATTTATTAAAACTTTTGGTTAATAAAAGATGTATTGCCAGATGATGAATTAATCAAGACTGATTATGCACTGCGGAATATACTTTTAGAAAACCCCTTAAAGATTAAAAAATTCTTAACTCTAAATTTAGTTATGGCTTTCAACCACAACCAATTAAATGTTTGACAAAATGTAAGAACAGTAAAGTAAATGACACACAGAGATTTTAAGTGGTTCAGAGACTGAATAACTCCTAGTCCACTCTTCTACTTCACAGAGTAGGAAATCCACTAAGGATATAGATCACACAGATCTTTACAACTGAACCACTAAGATTCCTTCGAGTCACTCAGTCTCGGAATTGGTCACTCAGACGAGGACACTTAGTCCTTTGAATCATTTAGATTCCTTCGAGTCACTTAGTCTCGGAATTCAGGTCACTAAGACCAGGACACTTAGTGTAAGACCCCGAATTTATGAAATAAAAATTTATTATTTTCTTTATGATTATTTTTCTAAATAGTGAAGTGCTTAATTGTTATAAATGATAGTTAAGGGTGTTATATGCAAATTATCTGATAAATAGTATGTCGGGGAATATTCCTTTTGTCGGAAAATATTCTTTATGTCGGGGAATATTATATTCGGTACCGTACGACGACGCCGAAATGGCAATATTATCAATGATAGTGGGCCCCACAACGGGTTAATTGTCGGATATAGAAAGTGATAGAAATTGGCGGCAAAACTTTAACTGATAACTGTTAAAATACCCGGTGATAAAAAGAATAGTAAAACGCGTTATTCCACAGTAGAACACGTTATGCCACAGTAGCACACGGCATTCCATAGTAGCTCACGATGTTGCACAGTGTTTTATATTATTGATTCAATAATTGATAAAGTAGCAATTGCATAGTATCTTGATTCAATAATTGTTAATTAGCATCTGCATAATATATTTTACTATTTGTCACGACACTGTAACTTATATCATTTGATAGGATATTTTAGCATTATCGACAATGTCTAGAAATTCTGTCAAGGAAAGGGGTTATTTAATTGCGTGCCATTTTTATGGAAGGCCCCCTCTTTCCTGGGAATAATCTGGTTGTCAGTATTGCGAGTATATGCTATCTGTGATATTAATACATTTAACACAATAATACAGAAAAATGGATTTATTTTGATAATGGAGTTATTTTTATAATGGTTTTATCTCTTTGATAATGGAATTATCTTTTTATAATGGAATTATCTTTTGATAATGGATTAATCTTTTTGAATAAATGGATGGATGATATTAATGGAAAAAAAATGGAAGGATGATATTAATGGAAAAAAAATGGATGGATGATATTAATGGAAGAAAAAATGGATGGATGATATTAATGGAAGAAAAAATGGATGGATGATATTAATGGAAGAAAAAATGGATGGATGATATTAAAAGAATATGGGGAAAAGACCAAAATGCCGTCACCTTAATTTTTCTATAAATAGGGAGGGTTTGCTTAAGAAATTTTCACACCTTCATTGCTTATACTTCCTCTCTCTCTCTCTAAAGTTCTGAAGTTCTCTTAGTGTGCTAGGCTATTGTGAGTATTTGTGAGAATACTAGTATTATCCGAAGTTAGTAAACTTCATAGAAAGTAACATCCAGTCACTTGTTAACTAAGGTAGGGAATATCATTTCTTTCATACTCATATATAATATCATTTGTTTTCATGATATTATACTCATAAAGGTTGTTATTCATTCTGTATTAATTTGTGGGGATAACCTGTCCGTGCGGTATGACGCATGCCTGGTGAATATCCTTTTATATTCATTCCTTATTATTCTGTGGGAATAATCTGTATGTACGAGTGTCGTACCTCGTGAATACCCTTTGTATTCATTCCTTATTATTCTGTGGGGATAACCTGCATGTACGAGTGTCGTACCTGGTGAATAACCCTTTGTATTCATTCCTTATTAATCTGTGGGTATAACCTGTCCGTGCGGATTAACGCATGCCTGGTGAATAACCTTTTGTATTCATTACTTATTAATCTGTTGTGAAAATAATCTGTCTACGCGGATTATCGCATGACGGGTGAAAATCCATTTGCAGTTTCATATATTCTGTTATACTCGTATAACGTATCATTTCTTTTGTACTCTTTAAGGGATATCTTTTTCTTTCACATTTCTTCATTTATGATAAGAAATCTTTGTTTGTTTCCAAAACCTTATTTTTAAATGGAGAAAATCCCTGAAAATTGGTAGAATATCCTTAATAGTTTGTGCTTCATCTAATATCTTTTCACTTGAATCTTTCTATTTCATTTTATACGTTATAGTTGAAGCATGAAATAATTTCTTGAATATCATTCTTGAATTTGACTCCCACAATTTGATCATCGTGTTGGCAATTTGGTCAATCTTTGATACTGATTAAATTATAAGTTTTTCTTATCCTTAATCTCACTGTATCATTGTCATCATCCTCATCCTCATACTTAAATTGTGGTGATAGTTCTCTTTAGCCCGTAGTGCAAAGATGAACTGGCGTGACATGATTTTGACCAAATTGTGTATTGGTATTATCATGACTTTTGGTGTTACAAACAAAGACGTATGGTGAAAGTTCTCTTTGGCCGTAGTGTAAAGATGAACTGGCGTTTGGCATGATCATGACCGGTGATGTTACAAATAAATATCTTTGGCACGTAGTGCAAAGAGAGGCTGTTGAATAATAAATTGTTGATTTGGATGTTCATAAACAGGAATTGTTGATTGGTGTTACAGGGATAAAATATTGGTGGTGATCCTTTAACTTATAGAAGATGGTAGATATTATAATCTACTTGACTCTTCTAATGGATTGTTCGTTCCGCTGCAGTTGTTGTTGTTGAACGAATATAATATCTTTAAATCTCTGATTTATTATTGTTGAAGACTAAAGATAATTTTTTATTCTTCATTATCTTAGTCATGATATTTCTTACTGGGCTATTTGAGCTCACCCTTTTCAGTTTTGTCCCATTGTTCTTCTCAGGAAAGGAAAATGTAGTTGGGACTAGCCGGGGAGTGGAGTGATGGTCCGAGTTAGTGGTTGTCCTTATCAAGTTATGGCATAGCTTAATAATGATTGTATTGGAGACTTAAAACATGTGTTGCCGTCTTTTTACGGCATTGTAATAATTTGGGTTTGGATACTGTAGTACCATACGGTACGATATTTGTATGGAAAGTCACAGTATGTGTGTGGTCGTATTTTGCACGACAAGTATTAGTTGTAAATGGGAAATTCGTATTTGTATTTGTATTTTTGTAGAATGTTATTGGCGACTCAAAATGGGTTGTGTGGACCTATTTTGGGGGCGTCACAGTTGGTATCAGAGCTTAGGGATATGATCTCTGGTAGAGATCTGGGATTAGAACTAGGAGGAGAGAGACGAGTAAAATCCTTTGCTAGTGTGTCCTACCTAAGCTATTTTTGGTTATTTAAGTAATTGGTTTGGTTATAGGGACAAGATGTGGCATGTCTATTTCTTTAACTAATCTTTGTTTTGTGATCACATTTCAGAATGGCATCTAAAAACCAAGAGATTCACTATGAGACCATTGTGGCTGAAAACCAGGAAGCCACAAATAATATGGGTGCAAACTCAGAACACCATGATGCTAATCATGATGCTAACAACCGAATGAATGATGAATTTTTTAGGAACTTCATGCAATACCTGCAGAACCAGGCAAGAAGAGCTCCTGTCTACAATACTGGCAGAAACGCTGATAATGTACGAATGGTCACTGCCAAGCAGTTCAAAGAATTGGGACCACCTGAATTTTTCGGCAAACCAGATCCACTCAAGGCAGAGGCATGGCTTAAACAATTAACAAAGATATTCGATGTACTGCGTTGCACGGACAACCAAAAGGTTCCTTTTGCCACCTTTATGTTACGAGGAGAAGCGGATCATTGGTGGGAATCTGTGAAACGTACACAGCATTCGGCACTCGAGATGTCTTGGGTCGAGTTCCAGGAATTATTTAACGAGAAGTATTTCCCGGAAAGTATTCGTCATATGAAGGAGGTAGAATTCATCAAACTGGAACAGAACAACATGACGGTGTCACAGTACGAAGCCAAGTTCGCCGAGCTGTCGCGTTTTGCATCCCATTTAGTGGATACTGAAAAACGAATGACACGAATGTTCCTACGAGGTTTGAAACCAGAGATTCGCCAATATCTCGTTTCTCATAAAATTTGTATATACGCAGATGCTGTGGATAGGGCTCAAGTAGTGGAGCAGGAAAGAGGACTACTACAACTAGGAAGCAACACCCAACCACGAGAGCAAAATCACGGTAATAATCGTAATGGTGGCAGCAATTATCGGAATAATGATAATCAGCGAGGAGGGAATCACAACACCGGAAATGGTAACCACTTCAGTGGTAATCCTGGCCCGGATAACAGAAGGAGTGAGTCAAGTGGCAACAATTCCAAGAAGAGGAGATTCAACAACAACCATGGAAAGGCACCAGCGTCAGTACCACCACCAGTACCAGTTTCGAGGGAAGAGGAACGACCACCGGTAATATGTTACAAGTGCGGAAAGGAGGGACACATCAGTCCAAACTGTACACAGCCATCCAAGGTATGTTACAATTGTGGAAAGGAAGGCCACATATCTCGATTCTGTCGTGTAGCAAAATCAAGTCCAGTCGTAACGATGACACCAAGGTCTGACACGGATAAGTCAAAGCCGGTGGTACAAGGCAGAGCTTTTGTCGTAACCTCTCAAAATGCGTGGAAAACAGATAACGTCATAACTGGTAAGCTAATTATAAACTCTTGTGAGTCTATACCTTATTAGATACTAGTTCTACCCACTCTTTTATTTTATCTGCTTGTGCCCAGCGTTTAAACTTGACCCCTGATAAATTAAATTTTGACTTATTTGTTGAAACACCATTGGGATAAACATTCGTTACATCTACAGTCTATAAATCTTGTTTTGTTCAAGACGGTACACTCACCTTACCCATTGATATTACCTCTTTGGAAAAAAATCAATTGATTGGTTAACTACTCATCATGATTGCTTTCGTAAGGTCGCTAGTTTTTATATTCCTAATCAACCTATTATTCGAATTCAAGCAACCAAACCGTTGAAATCAATAACTGTCATTTCTATCCACAAAGTCATTCGTTTATTGAAAAACGGATGTCAAAATTTCTTAGTCCATGTAACTGATTTAAACAAAAATACGTCAAATTTGACTGATATTTCTGTTGTTAATAAGTTTCATGACGTATTTCCCGAAGAACTTCCTGGCCTACCCCTAGACCGTCAAATCAAATTTTTGTATCGACCTTGAACCTAATACAAAATCCATTTATAAGATCCCATATGTATGGCTCCTATTGAATTTTATGGAGTTAAAAACCAAACTACAGGAGTTGTTAGATACCGACTTCATACGCTCGAATACATCACATTGGGGTGCTCCTATTTTATTCGTAAAGAAGAAAGATGGGAGTAACTAGAAATCTATGCAGATCATAAAAGCCTCAAACATTTCTTCACCTAAAAGGAACTCAATATGCGACAACGACGTGGCTCGAGCTGTTGAAGGATTACAACCATACTATTCAATATCGTCCTGGAAAGACGAACGTAGTAGCTAACGCATTGCGTAGAAGAACGTATGCAAGTACGAGTACGATGCTGACAACATAAAGGGCAATTTTGGATGACTTACAAAGGATGAATATAGAGTTAAAGACTCCACGAACCCACGTGAAGATGATAACGTATATAAGCAGCACAAGATCGACAAAAGAGTTATGCTGATCTTCATCGAAGAGACGAGGAATTCAATATCGGAGGCCATGTATCCTTACGTGTTACTCTATGGAAAGGAGATACAAGATTCGAAAAGAGAGGAAAGCTTAACCCTCGATTTATCGGTCCATTTGAAATCCTCGATCGAGTAGGAACTGTGGCCTACAGACTCGCCTTATCGCCAAGCATGTTTCGTGCTCATAATGTTTTTCACATATCCATGCTACGTAAATATGTGAAAGATCCAAACCACGCTATTGAATTAGAACCAGACGAGATAGTAGAGGATTTAACGTACGAAGAGATACCTGTCAAGGTATTGGATAAGAAAGAACAAATTTTACGATCAAAGGTTATACCTCGAGTCAAAGTTTTATGGAGAAACCATGATATAGAGGAAATAATCTGGGAGTTAGAATCTGAAGTGAGAGTAAGGTATCCTTACCTTTTCGAAATGCCAGGTACGTACGTCAATTTCGAGGACGAAATTTCATAAGGAGGGGAGATTGTAAGACCCCGAATTTATGAAATAAAAATTTATTATTTTCTTTATGATTATTTTTCTAAATAGTGAAGTGCTTAATTGTTATAAATGATAGTTAAGGGTGTTATATGCAAATTATCTGATAAATAGTATGTCGGGGAATATTCCTTTTGTCGGAAAATATTCTTTCTGTCGGGGAATATTATATTCGGTACCGTACGACGACGCCGAAATGGCAATATTGTCAATGATAGTGGGCCCCACAACGGGTTAACTATCGGATATAGAAAGTGATAGAAATTGGCGGCAAAACTTTAACTGATAACTGTTAAAATACCCGGTGATAAAAAGAATAGTAAAACGCGTTATTCCACAGTAGAACACGTTATTCCACAGTAGCACACGACATTCCATAGTAGCTCACGATGTTGCACAGTGTTTTATATTATTGATTCAATAATTGATAAAGTAGCAATTGCATAGTATCTTGATTCAATAATTGTTAATTAGCATCTGCATAATATATTTTACTATTTGTCACGACACTGTAACTTATATCATTTGATAGGATATTTTAGCATTATCGACAATCTCTAGAAATTCTGTCAAGGAAAGGGGTTATTTAATTGCGCGCCATTTTTATGGAAGGCTCCCTCTTTCCTGAGAATAATCTGGTTGTCAGTATTGCGAGTATATGCTATCTGTGATATTAATACATTTAACACAATAATACAGAAAAATGGATTTATTTTGATAATGGAGTTATTTTTATAATGGTTTTATCTCTTTGATAATGGAATTATCTTTTTATAATGGAATTATCTTTTGATAATGGATTAATCTTTTTGAATAAATGGATGGATGATATTAATGGAAAAAAAAATGGAAGGATGATATTAATGGAAAAAAAATGGATGGATGATATTAATGGAAGAAAAAATGGATGGATGATATTAATGGAAGAAAAAATGGATGGATGATATTAATGGAAGAAAAAATAGATGGATGATATTAATGGAAGAAAAAATGGATGGATGATATTAAAAGAATATGGGGAAAAGACCAAAATGCCGTCACCTTAATTTTTCTATAAATAGGGAGGGTTTGCTTAAGAAATTTTCACACCTTCATTGCTTATACTTCCTCTCTCTCTCTCTCTCTAAAGTTCTGAAGTTCTCTTAGTGTGCTAGGCTATTGTGAGTATTTGTGAGAATACTAGTATTATCCGAAGTTAGTAAACTTCATAGAAAGTAACATCCAGTCACTTGTTAACTAAGGTAGGGAATATCATTTCTTTCATACTCATATATAATATCATTTGTTTTCATGATATTATACTCATAAAGGTTGTTATTCATTCTGTATTAATTTGTGGGGATAACCTGTCCGTGCGGTATGACGCATGCCTGGTGAATATCCTTTTATATTCATTCCTTATTATTCTGTGGGAATAATCTGTATGTACGAGTGTCGTACCTCGTGAATACCCTTTGTATTCATTCCTTATTATTCTGTGGGGATAACCTGCATGTACGAGTGTCGTACCTGGTGAATAACCCTTTGTATTCATTCCTTATTAATCTGTGGGTATAACCTGTCCGTGCGGATTAACGCATGCCTGGTGAATAACCTTTTGTATTCATTACTTATTAATCTGTTGTGAAAATAATCTGTCTACGCGGATTATCGCATGACGGGTGAAAATCCATTTGCAGTTTCATATATTCTGTTATACTCGTATAACGTATCATTTCTTTTGTACTCTTTAAGGGATATCTTTTTCTTTCACATTTCTTCATTTATGATAAGAAATCTTTGTTTGTTTCCAAAACCTTATTTTTAAATGGAGAAAATCCCTGAAAATTGGTAGAATATCCTTAATAGTTTGTGCTTCATCTAATATCTTTTCACTTGAATCTTTCTATTTCATTTTATACGTTATAGTTGAAGCATGAAATAATTTCTTGAATATCATTCTTGAATTTGACTCCACAATTTGATCATCGTGTTGGCAATTTGGTCAATCTTTGATACTGATTAAATTATAAGTTTTTCTTATCCTTAATCTCACTGTATCATTGTCATCATCCTCATCCTCATACTTAAATTGTGGTGATAGTTCTCTTTGGCCCGTAGTGCAAAGATGAACTGGCGTGACATGATTTTGACCAAATTGTGTATTGGTATTATCATGACTTTTGGTGTTACAAACAAAGACGTATGGTGAAAGTTCTCTTTGGCCGTAGTGTAAAGATGAACTGGCGTTTGGCATGATCATGACCGGTGATGTTACAAATAAATATCTTTGGCACGTAGTGCAAAGAGAGGCTGTTGAATAATAAATTGTTGATTTGGATGTTCATAAACAGGAATTGTTGATTGGTGTTACATGGATAAAATATTGGTGGTGATCCTTTAACTTATAGAAGATGGTAGATATTATAATCTACTTGACTCTTCTAATGGATTGTTCGTTCCGCTGCAGTTGTTGTTGTTGAACGAATATAATATCTTTAAATCTCTGATTTATTATTGTTGAAGACTAAAGATAATTTTTATTCTTCATTATCTTAGTCATGATATTTCTTACTGGGCTATTTGAGCTCACCCTTTTCAGTTTTGTCCCATTGTTCTTCTCAGGAAAGGAAAATGTAGCTGGGACTAGCCGGGGAGTGGAGTGATGGTCCGAGTTAGTGGTTGTCCTTATCAAGTTATGGCATAGCTTAATAATGATTGTATTGGAGACTTAAAACATGTGTTGTCGTCTTTTTACGGCATTGTAATAATTTGGGTTTGGATACTGTAGTACCATACGGTACGATATTTGTATGGAAAGTCACAGTATGTGTGTGGTCGTATTTTGCACGACAAGTATTAGTTGTAAATGGGAAAATTCCTATTTGTATTTGTATTTGTATTTTTGTAGAATGTTATTGGCGACTCAAAATGGGTTGTGTGGACCTATTTTGGGGGCGTCACACTTAGTCCTTTGAATCACTTAGATTCCTTCGAGTCACTTAGTCTCGGAATTCAGGTCACTAAGACCAGGACACTTAGTCCTTTAGTTATGATTGAAATGATTGTTGAGGTGTTGCTAAGCTTTGCAATGAGGCTCAGCTTCTTTCTGGTGCTTAGCAGCGTAGAACACATCTTGAGTCGTAGAGTGGAACTGCTCTACTTTGGCAGAATTTAAGCTTTTTGTTCTTCGTGATCCATCCACATTTTTAAATTTGGATCTTTTGATGTCTTTTATAGTCTGTTGGGAACTTTTTTGTTGCTAGGTTTCCGTTGATGCATTTAATGCTCAGATATTCCGGGATCATTGATGTTGACGTTTAAGTCCATGTGTCAGCTACTTTTTGTCTTGCATGTCACATCAGACTGCTATCTCACCTACCACCAATGAGTTGTCGTTTTCAGCCAAATAGCCGGTAGATACACCTTCTGATCTTTGAATTCAACCAAAGATGTTTGGAGAATGCATCGGGGCCTTTAATTAGCAACGCTCCATGTCAGTCTTTTTGTCAGACTTGATGTAACGAATGCAATTTTTGTGATTGAATAAAAATATTTATTGAAAAATATAAATATTTTTATTAATTTATTGAGCTAAATAAATAATTTATTAAGTTTTTGTGAAATGGGTATATGTTAAGTTTAATAATGTTAAATGTTATTTGAATGTGATTTGTTATGTTTATTCTAATTTAATTTAATAATTAAATTAGATGATGAAAAGGTTTATTTGAATAAATAATTTATTTGAATAATATAATTTATTTGGTGTTATTGTTAATGGTTAAATAAATTTATTATTTAAGTTAGTAAGGTTTAATTGAATTTATTTAATAATAAGTTCAATTAAATTAGAAGTGTGACATTTAAAACTATATGTTATAATAATTTATTAAAATAAATGGAAGGAGTTTTAATTTAGTTTTTCCAAACAAGGCCTTATGACCTTTGGTTGGAAATAATGGATTATTCTATTTTAATTTAACCAAACAAGCCTTAGAGGCTTTTGAAATTTTTAACTGATGGATTAAATTTAGATTATACGTTATTATTTATTTATTAAGTTATCAGTTTATATTTTAAAGATACGTCAGTTGTAAAAAAAACACAGAGCTTGAGAGAAAGAAGAGAAAGAACAGAGTTCAAAGAGAAAAGAGAAATACAGAGAAAACAAGAGAGAGCTTGAGAGTTGTGAGAAGACAGAATTGAGAAGAATAGTTTGGGTATTGGAGGAAGAAATTCAAACCAAAGGAGGTTAACCTTATTAATCAAAGCAAATAGAAGGTATAAACTCTTTACTGTATTTCATTATTTTAGTTCTCTGTATAAAATTTATTAGCTTAATATATGAATTTCTTGGTATAATTGGAAGAAAATATGTTTTAGATGATTATATGATGATTATATGATGATTATAAGTTAAATTGAAGGTGTTAATTTATGAATGTATGTTTAGAATTAAGTTTTGGTTTTCACAGAGTTTTATTTCATGTATGGTATATATATATATATATAATTGATGTTTAATTTGGTTATTAATTGGTTAATTAATAATTGTTTATGATTATATAATGAAAAACAAGAATAATGCAAGAAGAATGGTTTTAATTAGTTGAAAAATGAATTTACAGAGCTTGATTTCATGAAAATGGCCAAAACTTGAATAAATTGTTTAACAGTGAAATTCTTGGGTTTAAATTGGTTGTTTATGTGTTAGAATGATTAAAATGTTTAGTAAACATGTTGGGTAAATATTTTGTATTATATATGATGTCTGGGTATATTTAATTGGTGTATTGGATGGTAGAATTCGGAAAATTTGGCCAAATTTGGCCTAAGTTTTCACTGGCTCGAGAGCCGAGGAAGACGACTGCCGAGTCTCTCGCCCCGGCGAGAGAAATGTATTGAAAACTCTCGCCCCGACGAGCCTCTCGCCCCGACGAGAGTTTTGTTAAGAAAATCTTCGCCCCGGCGAGATTTTTGTTAAGCATTTTCCCGCCCCGGCGGTGGAACAGTATAAAAATATATATATATTTTTATTAATTTATTTTATGATTTTTGCTATGTATTAAGACATATAATAAAGTATTAAGTAATTAATGAAATTCCAAGATGGTTGATACTTGTTGATTATGGTATGCTAAATGAGATATTATAATAAAATGAGATAAAGAGCAAACCTAAAATGCTTTTAATCTTGTGACTAATTATGTTACCATTTTATAATTAAATGTATAGGTTGTTTAAGGATCGTGAATTACTTAAATTTGTAATCTACGCTTGAGGCAAGTTTTCCTCCCTTAAACTTGAAAATTATTTATAGCAAATTGTTCTTCCCTTTTAACTTGTTAATTTATTCAAAGCAAGTTTATTTATATTGAGCAAGCTTATTGACCTTAGCTTATTGATATTCAAGTAAGGTTACTATTATGTTACGAACTTAAGCTTTATTCCAATCATTGCTTGTTATTGAAATTTCGAGTATAGTTTCTATTGAACAAACTTTATTGTTGAATCGAATGTATTAGACTAGCAAACCCTTATTGATTCAGCTAGTCCTTAGTTGATGAGCGATTTCAAAGACTTAGAATATTTTCTATACTTGTTCCAAGCCAAGTTTCTTTTGGTACGGATTCAAACGATAAACTGAGATGAACAACCCTAATATAGGGGATTACTTACGCGACAACGTTAAAATATTTGTGCACAATACATTGTACAAAGGGCTGATCCCCCTGAGTACGAGATGATGGTCCATAGTCTATATGACTGTTAAAGATTACAGTAGAAATACTTGTTAAGCTAGGACATAGTTCGAGGTCTTGTGACCCTCAGATATAATTTCTAAATCTTGAAATCTATTTTTCCTTGAATCGAGCATTCAAACGAGCTTTTAGACTTTGATCATTTATTGACTGAGATTCAGAAAACTATTATTCCTCAGTTGAAATCCATTTCATTTAAATATTATTGTTATCGTACTTGTGAGCAATTGTTTGCTCACTCTTGCACTAACCATTGCAGCTAAGCCAGAAAAGCAGGACGAGCCGTCCACGAGTAAAGGAAAGGGCAAGTTGCATAAGTAGTTTAAGACTTGATGTCTATTTGATATTTTATGTAACAAGACTTGTTTAAAATTATGTTTTATTCCGCATTGATGTATTAAGGTTAAGATAACCTGGGATTTAATTGTTTAACAGTTTGGTGATGTAACCCATTTTAGGAAGATGTTTCTTTAAGTTCATTTAATTGTTCTTAATTATGGGTAGTTAGATGTGAATGAATGAGACAGTGAACACCAAATATGTGGAAATTAAGTACCTGGATTTGGGGGTGTCACACTTGACTTAGCTCTATGAATGAACTCTGTGATCAGCTCTACGAATTTTACATTATGATTTTGGAGCTATCTTTACGATAATGGCTTTACTGAACGATCCTTGAGATACTTTACGATTTGACTTTTACTCAGTTATTTCCTGGAGCACTCTACGTTCAGTCTTCATTCAACGAGCTTTGCTTAACTCTGCGATTCTCTGTTCACTTAATAAACTAATCTTTACTTTACGAATTGAAGTGAACTCTGCGATCCATCTAATGTTTTACGAACAAGAGTTGACTCTGCGATCTATCGTCATCACATTATGAGTTGATAGAGTAACTCGACGAGTGATTTAACCTATTAATTATACATCAGATTTGCTATTAAGTTCAACCTAACATGTTTGATCTTTCTAATCTAAGTCCTTGTACATATATTTTATTTAAGGACTTTACAAAACTTATTTATTCAAATATACATTAATCAAAATGTTCTACGAACACCTGGATTACTCTGCTGACAATTATTTACACTACAAACATGTAGAGTAACTCTACGATTGATTCTATCTATTACATATAGAATCAACTCACAATATTAGCCTAACAAGTTGATTATTCTATTCTAAGTTCTTATACAACAAATCATCATTAAGAATTTTACAAAACTTTTTTATTACAAATATACTTTCATTAATTCAAACACACAAACTCTAACGAGTGTTCATTATTAAACTAAACAAACCATAGTTATCATCAACTCACAGTCACATAATCATATTCATCATTACACAATCACATTCATCACATAATTATCACATTATCACATAATTATCATATAATCACATAATTATCACATAATCACATAATCATATAATCACATAATCACATAATTATCACATAATTACATTCATCATCAAATTAAACAAACAGCCTCTAACAATCTCTCCCTATTTGATGATGACAAAACTAGAGATTCATAACATTTATCAATAAGAAGAAATGCATTTTCTTGAAATTAAGATATGACTTAAAATAGAATAATTCACTGTATTGCTAATGTAGAATGATGAATTTATTGAAGAATGCCATAATTCTTACATAGTGGTGCAAAAGACATAGAAATGCAATACATTATATGAAAACTTACTCTACTTCCTTTTATTGTTTTCTATTGACTCCTACCAGCTATTTCTTCTGGATAAGGTGATCTTGATAACTTCTTCTAAATCTTCTTGCTATTTACTGTTATTTCTTTTCTCAACCTTAATTTATATGTTTCTCCTTTCTACTATATCATCTCATTCTTGTTCTGATTTCTTCAACTTCTTATCTCCCTTACTTCTCTTCTCCCCCTAGGACTATATTCTCTATTTTCAATCTCTTTTTCTCCTTACTCTCCCCCTGAGTCTTTTTTCCCTTCATCTTCTTCTTTGATTCTCTTTCCTTTCTTCCCTTGCACTTTCTCCCTTACTACATCGTTTCCTTTTGATTCTAATTTCTTCTGATGCTTTTCTTCTCCCCCTATGTTGATTTCTTCACTTACTATGCCTTTTCTCCCCTATATCTTTTCTCCCTCTTTTTGACATCATCAACTTCGGAGAGATGCATTACAAGTGCGAACTGTCACATGCGTGGACCGTCTTGGAATGTAAAGTTAGTTGAGTTCAAGAATTTTGGTTGTCACAATCTCTATGGAGTTCTCACTCTGCTGCTAAAGATCCTGAATAACTTTCTTTTACTCCTTGATAGTTCGTAAGAAAAGTTGATCTCGAGCATGAAGACGATGTGACATGTCTTGGAAAATGGATCTTATTGGATCATTTTCAGAGATATGACCTACAGCTACAGAAATTATTTCCTGAAGCTCATCTGAATTCTCCATGAATTGATTTTGGGATGAAGAAGGGACATCTGAAGAATCAGGTTGATTGGATTCTTGATTTGGTATTGATAAAGGGAATGAAAAGTGAATTGGTATAGAAGTTTGTGTATTAGAAGAAGTATTATGATCATCAATCGTAGTGTTATGAGACTCTACGATCAGAGGGTTGGGTGAATTTACATGGTTAGTAGAGTGTTGGGACTCTATGACTGGAAAGGTAGTATTTTGATTATTGTTCGCAAGTGTTAGGACTCTACGACTTCTTCAATATGATCAAAGAATGTAGGAACAAACGAGTGAAAAGCTGACAGATTTGAGATAGAGATTACCTGAAAGTTGTGGTACATTGGATAGAAGGGCTTGTTGATGATTAACAGAGTCGCATACGACAAAACCTTTGAAAAATTCTGAGTTACAAGATTGAGATTTGGAAACATTGAGTAGCTCTACCTTATGGAACTTCGATCATTCAAACATACGGCTTTCAACAACGGTAATATAGGTGTGAAATTCAGCAACTACACATTCTCATGATCATAGAGAGTGTTGTTCCTATCCATCTCTAGATCATGGAAACAGCTGACTGTTCTGGTGACTCTTCTTCTGGTGACTCTTCTCCTCTTGGCTTTTATCTTTTTTTTCTACTTATTTTCGGCTTGTTTTATCTAATATTCTTCGTCCTTCATCTCCTCTGCTTTTCTCAGTCGTTTTTCTTCCTTCAGTTTCTTCTCTACCTTCTTTCTCTTTTTCTTCTCCTTATGAATTTTGTTTGTCTTCTTATCTTCTTTCCCTGCAGGTCTACTTGACTTCTTCCTTTTCCTCGATTCCTTTGGTCTGGAACTCGAAGCTTTCATAGCTTGATCTTCTTTACTTATTCGGGGCTCTGGCTCATCAGCCATCACAGCCTGGTTATCATTATCATCACTTTCTTGAAGCTCAAGTAAATAGACCTTCACAGCCATTTCATCTTTACCTATTTCTTCAACTTTAGGTTCTGATTCTTCACCTATTACTGCTCTTTCATCTTCAAATCCTTGTGGCTCAGGTGTATAGGCCTTCACAGCCGAATCATCATCATTATTAGGCTTTAGTGAAACATCCTTCACAGCCTTTTCTTCTCCATGCCTTGGCTCAAGCACAAGTGTTATCTCAGCCATCTCATCTTCTGAGCTTGGTTCAGCCTTTGAAGCCACCTCATCCATTTTTTCATCATTATCTTGTGACTCAAATGAGGAATCCCTCATAGTCTATTCATTATCTGTGTTGGATTCAGACATTGAAGCCTTACTCTTTGCTTTGTTCTTCCTTATGAGTCCAGATAACTCTTCATCATCCTCATCACATCAATCTCTATGATTTGAGGGGGCATTAAACTGACAGGGACCTTCTACTGTTGACGGATTCTCATGCTCATCCTCCTTGGAATAGCTTTTGGGATGGGCTTGATGATGTTTTCTTCTTCGCTTTCCTCAGAATTGGAGAGACTTTTTCTAGGATACCTTGGAAACTACCTTTTTCTTCTTCTCAACCTTCTTCTTCTCATCCATCTTTTTTTTCTCAACTTTTTTCTTCTTCTTAAAGGATTGTTCATCAAAAATGACAAGAGTTCTACGATTCGGATTTGTATCAGACCCTTGAGATTCCTCTTCTATGATTTCATCTATTTTCCTCTTTCTTCTGGCTTTAGAGGACTTTTGCTTTTCACTTATGATGCGCTCACTGTCACCTTCAGATTTTCTTGCTTTCTTGGCCTTACCCGGATTCTTCTTCCAATCTTCAAACAACCTGGGGGTGATTCTCTTGTTAAAGTTCAAGACCTCTCCCTCTTCATCTTCGATTCTATTCTTAAGCCTTTTCTTCAGAATGATACTTATAAATCTTCCATAGAACATCTTTGGAGTTAGCTTGCCTACAGCTTTCTTCACCTTGGCATCTTCAATCCATTTTGCTAGCCAATCTAAGAGAATGGCACCAAAGTTGATTTCTTTCTTCAGCAAGATAGCAGTCATGAACTTTAGTTGTAGTTCATTGACAGTATTGTATGCAGTATCTTTGTAAATGATACATTTTCTAACAATCTTAGCAAGAAATTCATACTCATGAGGAAAATCCTTCTTTTTGATTCCTCTAAGCTGAGACTTCTTCTGATATCTCATCATTTGCAGTCCTTCCATATCAATCTCTTTGAAGGAAGTAATGCCTCAACTGAGAAACCCTAAGCTGCGGTTAATCTCAGACATACCCATTTGCAGAGTGATGCCTTTGGTTTTGGTGACCAGAACACCACCACGATAAACAGCATTTAAATTGAATTCCTTCACCAGATCAGAGTAAATTCTAGTGTTGGACTCCAGGTATTCAGTAAGACCATCATCTTGAACCAACTTTAGGATTTCTTTGAACTTTTCTTCAGCAGCATCAAACTTGTCAAAAAGACTTGGTTTCCAGAAATGACTTGATAACTTGCCATCTTATTTAGATTGAATTGAGAGATCACAAAAGTGTTTAAGTTCTAGAAGGTTGAGAAGCTAGGGTTCAAAAGCTCTTTGACAGTTTAAAAGCTCTAAAACTCATATTGTAATTTGAAAGCGCAAAAGTCAAATAATGAGTTTGAAAAGATTTTATATATCACTTTCCTCTAATTTAGCTGAGTGGGGCACGTGGCAAGGTGTAAATGGTTGCACGTAGCTTCAGTTCTGCATTTTTACAGCTGTAACGTAGTAACTTCTTCACCCCACTCGTTTTTTCTGAGCGTGAGTTATACTCGCCTTCGAACTAACCGCCTAAAATTCACCTTTCGTGGAGTAACATTTGAAAAGACATTAACTCTACGAAAGTTCTTCAGCTCAGCGATCTTCACGAAAGTTCTTCAGCTCAGCGATCTTCTCAGAGTTCTACGATTTCCCTTTATCTTTGCGATCAATTTCTTGCTCTACGAACTTGCGTTATTCTACGATCGTTGGATAGTTCTACAATTCTTGGATAGTTCTACAATTCTTTCCTGCACTTGTTAGTAACTGCCAATAACATAGTACTAAGGATGCAAATTAAGCATACTTAACTCACTTATTAACTTATTAAATCTAGATTTGTCGAATGGGTTTAGTAAACACATCTACTAGCTGCTTTTAAGTTGAAATGAAATGCAAAAAGATATTTCCATTTCGTACATGATCTCTAATGACATGATATTGGACGTCTATATGTTTAGTTCTAGAATGCATGACAGGATTATGAGTAATTGAAATAGCACTCGTATTATCACAGAAGATGGGAATAGACTTGAAATCAAACCCATAGTCAGCCAGCTGGTTCTTCACCCATAAGATTTGAGCACAACAGCTACTAGCAGTAATATACTCAGTTTCAGCAATTAAAGTTGACACTGAGTTTTGCTTCTTGCTGAAACATGATACACGTCTGTTGCCTAGAAGTTGACAAGTCCCACTAGTGCTTTTCCTATCAATCTTACATTCTGTAAAATCTACATCTGAATAATTAATTAGATCAAAGGGAGACTCCTTAGGATACTACAGTCCCAAGTATGGAGTACCCTTAAGATATCTGAAAATCCTTTTAATAGCTATAAGATGAGATTCCTTAGGGTTAGCCTGAAATCTAGCATAAATACAAGTAGAGACCATAATATCTTGCCTACTAGAAGTCAAATATAAGAGAGATCCAATCATACCTCGGTATTGAGTGATATCAATACTCTTACCATTTTCATCTTTATCAAGTTTAGTTACAGATGCTATTGGAGTCTTCATAGGAGTAGCTGATTTTATGCCATATTTCTTAAGTAAATCTTTGATGTACTTGGCTTGGTTGATGAAAATTCCTTCATCACTCTGTTAGGTTTGTATATAACGCGAACACGCAATCAAATTACATAAATAAAGCGGAAGCGCGATAAAATCGGATTTTAAACTTTTATACAAACCATCACCATGATCAATCTATGTGCTCAATTAACGATATAAACGAAAGATATAGAGATTAAAAAATTATACCCTCGTTGAACCGTGCTTTCTCGGGTACAAGTTCACCTCCAATTCCTTCGAGTTCTCCTTGAATTCCACCGACTAAATTCCTTTGCTTGATCAACGTTAGCCACCCAAGTGTTTGGCCTCTAGAAGTGATCCACCAAGGAAGAATAGTTATTCAAGAAGTTGGGTGTTGGCAAAACCCTAGTTTCTATCTCTATAGAAATTGCAAATACTCTCCACAATCTAATCCAAGAGTGTGTAACCCTAATCTATGATAAGACTCCTCTTATTTATAGATGTGGGAATAACCCTTCCCTAAACTATTTAGGATTGGGGTTTCTATTATAATTAAACTCCTTTAATTAATTATGCTCCTAATCCAATTAAGAATTCATGTGAGAGTACTTCTATTAATTAATTCTCAATCCGTATTAGGAATTAAATAATAGTAATAGTAATAATAATAATAAGACTCCTCTTATTAATTTATATTTAATATTTTCGAAATATTAAAAAATAAATATTAAGCTATTTAATTTATTCTATCCCCATATATTAAATTAAATACACTTAACTTATTATTACAATTATGCCATTTACTTCTTAAATAAATATTTTCCTTTTGCGGTGTGACCCTTTAGGTTCTCCATATTAAACCGGTTGTGAATAAATCAATTAAAACAATTCTAATTTTATTTAAATAAATAAATTAAACTATTTAATTCATTTAAATAAATAATATTTATTCTACAATAAGAATAAGCCCCCTTAGCGATCAACGATTTTTCAGATAATATAGATTTCAACATTAATCACAAAAGAACCTTTCAGTGAATAGTTACCGTACAATTCAATCCTTCTACCATACAATGTCCCAATTAAATATAAGACATGGATTTACTGTCAAGTCTTATTTTATTTAATTATATGTATTTCGATTCCCAAATGCACAACTCTAAATAATGCAAATTAGAAACTCTTTTCTAATTTCATTCTGTCTTGGCCAAGGACTACTGAGTTGTCATTTATCGAATCACATAGGACACTTACATCTTTTACTAGACATGGTAGATTCTTTGTTGATCATTCACCTATATCCATGTACAACTTATTATACTCAATCATACCTTTTGTTATACCCTAAAGGTCTTAAGGGACATGTCAAAGTATAACTCATCATACACAAGATACTGTGATGATCTCAAGTCTAAGGATCACTTGTACTACTATCACTAGAGGAATTCCTATTGACAGGCGAGTAAAACTCCATTAGGTATTCCTTAGCGAGCCACGTTTAGTGAACTTATTCTCCAATAAGCACCTACATACTTGCTTTAGTGTCTCCACACAAATGATTATGAGATCAATCATCCTCTTCTTAAGAGCAAGCAACGTATGTACTAATTTATCCGGATTCACTAATCCCCTATTTAGTAATCCAACGATTAGGAACGATTTTAGTTTGTGAGCTATCTTGAATTTAGATCTCATTAGCATGATCACCATCATGATTCTAAAAGCATTGCTCAAAACTATGAGTTTATCACATTTAATATAACAATACCATGTAGATAATATAAAATGCCTTTTAAAAAAATCAATTCTTTTATTAATAAATGATTAAGATCACAAAGTATATGCTACATCATATCAAATATGATTGGCTTGTGTGCATACTACTTTCAATCTCCCACTTGCATTAAAGTCAATCGCATTGGTATCTAATACCCATCTTCTCTAAGTGACGATCAAACTGCTGTTGAGTTAAAGCTTTAGTAAATGGATCTGCAATGTTGTCTTGAGAGTCCACACGCTCCAGGATGACATCTCCTCTTTCAATGATCTTTCTAATTAAATAAAACCGCCGCAACACGTGTTTGGATTTCTGATGAGACCTGGGTTCCTCAGCCTACGCAACAGCTCCGTTGTTGTCACAGAATAAAGGTACTGCTCATCTAATGCTAGGAACCACTCCAAGTTCAGTTATGAACTTCTTCATCCAAACAGCTTCCTTTGCAGCTTCACTTGCAGCTATGTACTCTGCCTCTATCACTGAATCAACAATTGTTTGCTGCTTGGAACTCTTCCAACTCACTGCGCCACCGTTTAAAGTAAACACATACCCTGAAACAGATTTACTGTCATCTTGGTCCGTTTGAAAACTTGAGTCTGTATAGCCCTCTAGTTTCAATTCAGACCCACCGTAGACAAGAAATACATCCTTAGTTCTTCTCAAGTACTTTAGGATGTTTTTCACTACCTTCTAGTGCTCTTCTCCTGGATTCGACTGATATCTGCTCATTACACTAAGTGCATGAGCGACATCTGGTCTAGTACATATCATACCGTACATGATAGATCCTATTGCAGAAGCATAAGGAATCTTACTCATCCGGTCTCTCTCCTCAGGTGTCTTTGGGGCCTATTTCTTGGAGAGATGTATTCCATGGCTCATCGTCATGAGACCTCTCTTGGAATCTTCCATGCTAAACTTCTTTAGCATCGAGTCAATGTACTTTCTTTGGGTCAAGCCCAGCATCCTTTTAGATCTATCTCTATAGATCTTTATCCCCAAAATATAGGATGCCTCACCCAAGTCCTTCATGGAGAAGTGTTTAGATAACCAAATTTTGATCGACTGTAGCATAGGAACATCATTCCCTATCAGTAATATCTCATCAACATATAATACAAGGAATGATACAGCGCTCCCACTAACCTTCTTGTACACACATGGTTCATCCTCGTTTTTGATAAAATCAAACCTTTTGATTATCTCATCAAATCGGATGTTCTACCTTCGAGAAGCTTGCTTCAACCCATAAATGGATCGTTGTAGCTTACAGACTTGGTTTGTTCCAACCGTTGAAACAAAACCCTCTGGTTATATCATATATACATTTTTCTCAAGCTCTCCATTAAGGAAGGCCGTTTTCACGTCCATTTGCCAGATTTCGTAGTCATAATAAGCTGTAATTGCAAGCAAAATCCGAATGGACTTGAGCATAGCTACTAGTGAGAAGGTTTCATCATAGTCAACTCTTTGTCTTTGTTTGAAACCTTTTTGCAACCAGTCGGGCCTTATAGGTCTCTACCTTGCCATCTGCTCCAGTCTTTCTCTTAAAGACCCATTTACACCCAATAGGCTTAATGCCCTCAGGTGGTGAAACCAAAGTCCATACTTGGTTCTCATACATGGATTCCATCTCGGATTTTATGGCTTCTAGCCATTTCTCTGAGTCTTCATTACTCATAGCCTCTTCGTAAGTTAATGGATCATCATCATCTATGATGCGTACCTCATCATCATCCTCTATGATGAATCCATACCTATCAGGTATCTTCGGTACTCTTCCAGATTTACGAATAGGTAGTGGTACAGTAGGTTCTTCTACTTGGTCAGGTACCTGACTTTGATCCGTAGTATTTTGTGGTTCTTGAACTTCTTCAAGATATATCTTACTCCCACTGACCCCTTCAAGGATAAACTCCTTTTCCAAGAAGGCAGCGTGTTTCGCAACAAACACCTTTTGATCAGTAGGATGATAGAAATAATACCCTGATGTTTCTTTAGGGTATCCCACGAATCTACATTTGTCGGATCTAGTCTTCAGCTTATCATGCTCAAACCTTTTGACATAAGCTGGACAACCCTAAGTCTTAACATGCTTATGATTTGGTTTCCTCCCTGTCCATATCTCATATGGAGTCTTTGGGACGGATTTTGTAGGTACCTTGTTAAGTAGGTATACAGCAGATTCTAGGGCATAACCCCAGAAGGATACTGGAAGGTCGGTAAAACTCATCATGGATCGAACCATACACCATTCAACTGTGGCGTCCCTGGTGGAGTCCATTGTGAGATTATACCATTTTCTTTGAGACAATTAAGAAACTCATTGGTCAAGTATTCCCCTCCTCGATCCGATCGAAGAATCTTAATACTCTTACCAGTTTGCTTCTCTACTTCATTTCTAAATTCTTTGAACTTTTCAAACGATTCAGATTTGTATTTCATTAAATACACATATCCAAATCTAGAATGATCATTAGTGAAAGTAATAAAACAAGAATACCCTCCTCGTGCATTCGTTATCATAGGTCCACATACGTATGTGTGTACCAACGCTAACAACTCTGTAACTCTTTCTCCTTTTCCACTAAAAGGAGATTTAGTCATCTTACCCATGAGACAAGATTCACAAGTTGGATATGATTCGTAATCAGATAGCTCTAAAAGCCCATCTTTATGCAACTTGGATAATCTTGTTTCATTGATATGACCGAGTCTACAGTGCCACATAAAGGTATAATTAACATCATCTCTTTTTATTTTCTTAGCTTGTTCAATTTGAAGTATATTTTCATGCAAGTCAAGTATGTAAAGTCCATTCAGTAGGTTCCCAACACCATATAAAACATTTTTATTATAAATAGAACATTTGTTGTTCTTTATTATAATATCAAAACCATCCATATCTAATGCAGAAATTGAAATAATGTTTCTAATGAGTGTCAGAACATAATAACAATTATTTAAACTAATGAACTTGCTCGAAGGCAGTGCTAAACAATAAGTCCCTACAGCTAATGCAGCAACCTTTGCTCCATTTCCCACTCGTAGGACGACTTCATCCTTGTTCAGCTTTCTACTTCTGTTTAGTCCATGCACATTATTACATATGTGAGAACTACAGCCGGTATCCAATACCCAAGTAGAATTTTGACTTTTAGAAAAATTAATTTCAATCATGAACAAACCTAGATCGGAAGTCGAAGCTTCTCCAAGCTTCTTCTGGTCCACAACATACTCCTTGCAGTTCCTCTTCCAGTGTCCCGGCTTATTGCAATGGTAGCAAATTCCTTTGCTATCTGGATCAGGTTTCTTTTTAGCCTTTCTCTTCGCCTTGCCCTTAGCCTTCTTGTTTTTCTTCTTTTCAGAAGATACCTTGGGCCTCTTCCTTTTCTTGGAAGAATCATCCACTAGTAAGACTTGGTTCTTGTTGGATGAGAAGTGACCTTCAGCAGTTTTCAGCATGTTAAGTAACTCAGGCAAGCTGACGTCCAACTTATTCATGTGAAAATTCACAACAAATTGTGAGAAGGTGTCCGGGAGTGACTGCAATATCAAATCTTGGCTTAACTCCACAACCATCAAGAACCCAAGTTGTTCAAGTTGTTCAATCAGATTGATCATCTTAAGGACATGAGTCTCAACAGCAGTACCCTCAGTCATACGAAATCGGAAGAGCTCCTTAGATATCTGATATCTAGCAGTCCTACTTTGCTCAACATACAACTCTTTGAGGTGCAGCAATATAGTAGGAGCATCCATAGTTTCATTTTGACGTTGAAGCTCGTTACTCATGGATGCGAGCATGATGCATTGAGCCAGGATTGCATCATCTTGCCACTTTCTGAAAGTAGCAATCTCTTCCTCAGAGGCTGTTTCTGCAACATTTGTAGGGACTGGCGAATTTAGGACATAAGAAATCTTTTCAGCAGTGAGAACAATTCTCAGATTCCTTAACCAGTCTGTGTAATTCGGTCCGGTCAGTTTGTTAGCATCAAGTATGCTACGCAGTGATAGTGAGTTTGACATTTTTAAATTCTGCATGGGAAATAGACAACATTTTAGCATACATTCATTTAATTAATTATCAAAATAAATTAGGTCTTTATTTAAATTGGTATCTCCCACTATTTACATCAAACTATATTACCCTCATTATATAGTTCGGCAATTCTAATTAAAGATTTGCTAGTGAGACTAAGGATCCCATTTCAAATGTATATAGCCTTGTGGTGATACAACAAACGATTTATAAATAAATAGGTAGACAACTATTGTCAATTACATCTCTATGTAACTCCTTCTATTTTGCCTCTTAGATTATTTTGATCAAGTGGTGACATATCCGAATCAAAATTATCCAAGTTAAGTCCATTCTAGCACTTCCATATATGTGAAGAGAAAAATACCGTCCTTGTGGTGACACAACAAAACAGTAATGTTCAATTCCTTAATAAGCATCAAATGTGATAAAGCAACATCTTAAATATTTAATACTTGTCTTGTGGTGACACAACAAACTCATATTAAACATTTAATACTCTATTGCTTTACCATGCTAGAAGGCGACGTTCAATATTCCAAATATCTTTGAACGCTTAGGACTTAATATGATTTCTTTGAGGGGTTTATTATTATTAGTCTCATCTTGTTTAGCGCGCATGCACACACACACACACACACACACACACATATATATATATATATATAATACGCGTCATATTATTTTACATGCGAAGCATGTTGGATAATATAATATATATATATAGTAAGCATGCACATATAGAATACTATATTCTACCCGGATTGATTATGAATTTTTATTCTAGTTTGGTTCACTAGAGCCACCAAGTGAACCAAAAGGTCAAACCTAGGGTGCAAGAATTAAATTTAAATATAACTATTACATTTAAACCCGGGCTCCATTACAAACGAGTCTTCAAGCGCTCCTTGCTCCTTTGTCTCCAATTCTTCAAAATTAATTCTAACTAGTCCTATTACATAAACTATTTACAATAAATAGAAACCTTGATCAGCAGTCAAGGGGAAGTACATAGGAGGGAGATAGAATTTACATTAAGAAAAATTAGAGAAGACGAGGTATGCAGACCCCATTTATAAAAACCCATACATTCAAGCATCCTCTAAAATAAATCCAATCACACATTAGTCAATAGTCCATAATCAATCCCTATTTATTATCATACATATCTCTATATGTATCAATAAATAACATTCATCTCATGAATAATAAAACCATTCTATATATGTATTGATATCAATTAATGGGCAAAAGTTTTGCTAATATTTGGTTTTGAAACAAAATAAACTCTTTTATTTTAATTAAAAACCAAATTCAAATTAAACTCTTTTAATTTTAGCAAACTGAAATCCTATTCCAGATAAAATAAACATCTTTATTTTAAACTTATATCAATTAAATAAACCATTTATTGTAAATGAAAAAAAAAATATTTTTCGGATTCTGCTGTTCGGCGCAGCTGCGCCCAGAATGAACTAGAACACGGCGCACTTGCGCTGAACCCCAGAAACGACTTTCTGGATTTGGGCGCAGCTACGCTCCAGAATGAACTGGAGCCGGCGCAGCTGCGCCGCATAGCAGATTCGGAAAAAACAGATTCTGCCCAAAAATTTCGATCCAATCGCATACCATACACACATGGAACCATCAAAATCGATAATTAGCACATGATTAGGCTCTGATACCACTATTAGGTTTGTATATAACGCGAACATGCAATCAAATTACATAAATAAAGCGGAAACGTGATAAAATCGGATTTTAAACTTTTATATAAACCATCACCATGATCAATCTATGTGCTCAATTAACGATATAAACGAAAGATATAGAGATTAAGAAATTATACCCTCGTTGAACCGTGCTTCCTCGGGTACAAGTTCACCTCCAATTCTTTCGAGTTCTCCTTGAATTCCACCGACTAAATTCCTTTGCTTGATCAACGTTAGCCACTTAAGTGTTTGGCCTCTAGAGGTGATCCACCAAGGAAGAATAGTTATTCAAGAAGTTGGGTGTTGGCAAAACCCTAGTTTCTATCTCTATAGAAATTGCAAGTACTCTCCACAATCTAATCCAAGAGTGTGTAACCCTAATCTATGATAAGACTCCTCTTATTTATAGATGTAGGAAAAACCTTTCACTAAACTATTTAGGATTGGGGTTTCTATTATAATTAAACTCCTTTAATTAATTATGCTCCTAATCCAATTAAGAATTCATGTGAGAGTACTTCTATTAATTAATTCTCAATCCCTATTAGGAATTAAATAATAGTAATAGTAATAATAATAATAAGACTCCTCTTATTAATTTATATTTAATATTTCTGAAATATTAAAAAATAAATATTAAGCTATTTAATTTATTTTATCCCCATAGATTAAATTAAATACACTTAATTTATTATTACAATTATGTCATTTACTTCTTAAATAAATATTTTTCTTTTGCGGTGTGACCCTTTAGGTTCTCCATATTAAACCGGTTGTGAATAAATCAATTAGAACAATTCTAATTTTATTTAAATAAATAAATTAAACTATTTAATTCATTTAAATAAATAATATTTATTCTACAATAAGGGTAAGCCCCCTTAGCGATCAACGATTTTCCAGATAATATAGATTTCAACATTAATCACAAAAGAACCTTTCAGTGAATAGTTACCGTAAAATTCAATCCTTCTACCATACAATGTCCCAATTAAATATAAGACATGGATTTACTGTCAAGTCTTATTTTATTTAATTATATGTATTTCGATTCCCAAATGCACAACTCTAAATAATGCAAATTAGAAACTCTTTTCTAATTTCATTCTGTCTTGGCCAAGGACTACTGAGTTGTCATTTATTGAATCACATAGGACACTCACATCATTTACTAGACGTGGTAGATTCTTTGTTGATCATTCACCTATATCCATGTACAACTTATTATACCAAATCATACCCTTTGTTATACCATAAAGGTCTTAAGGGACATGTTAAAGTATAACTCATCATACACAAGATACTATGATGATCTCAAGTCCAAGGATCACTTGTACTACTATCACTAGAGGAATTTCTATTGACAGGCGAGTAAAAGTCCATTAGGTATTCCTTAGCGAGCCACGTTTAGTGAACTTATTCTCCAATAAACACCTACATACTTGCTTTAGTGTCTCCACACAAATGATTATGAGATCAATCATCCTCTTCTTAAGAGCAAGCAACGTATGTACTAATCTATCCGGATTCATTAATCCCCTATTTAGTAATCCAACGATTAGGAACGATTTTAGTTTGTGAGCTATCTTGAATTTAGATCTCATTAGCATGATCACCATCATGATTCTAAAAGCATTGCTCAAAACTATGAGTTTATCACATTTAATATAACAGCACTATGTAGATAATATAAAATGCCTTTTAAAAAAATCAATTCTTTTATTAATAAATGATTAAGATTACAAAGTATATGCTACATCATATCAAATATGATTGGCTTGTGTGCATACTACTTTCACACTCTACTTCGCTTGAAGTCCAAGGAAGTAGTTCAACTCACCCATCATACTCGTTTCAAATTTGTTCTGCATTACCTTGGCAAACCTCTCACATAATTTTTCGTCAGTAGAACCAAAAATAATATCATCTACAGAGATTTGAACTAATAATATTTTATCTTTGTGCTTCCTAAGAAATAGAGTTGTGTCTACCCTTCCTCTAGTGAATCCACTTTCAATAAGATAATTTGTGAGTGTTTTATACCATGCTCTAGGTGCTTGTTTTAAACCGTAAAGTGCTTTATCTAGCTTATAAACATAATTGGAGTGAGTATGATTGATAAAACCTAGAGGTTGTTCGACATAAACCTCTTCTTGAAGTTCACCGTGCAGGAAAGCACTCTTGACATCTATTTGGAATAATTTGAACTTCATGTGGGTTGCATAAGTTAGGAACATTCTGATAGCTTCCAATCTTGCAACAGGTGCAAAGGTCTCGTCGTAGTCGATTACTTCTTCCTGAGAATAGCCTTTAGCCACCAGACTTGCCATATTCCTTATGATCACAACAGTTTCATCCATTTTGTTCCTAAAGACCCATTTAGTGTCGACGACTAGATGGTTCTTTGGCATTGGTACCAGCCTCCAAACCTTGCTTCTTTCAAACTGATTCAACTCTTCTTGCATAGCTTCTATCCAGCTTAAGTCTTCCAAAGCTTCTTCGATCTTCTTTGGCTCAATCTGAAAGAGAAAGTTAAGGTAAAAGCATTCATTTTGAGTAACATTTGGATCTCCAAGGATTAGGTTCTGAGTGTGATTTCTTGCCCATTTTCTTCCAGATGGAACATTTGTCCTTGTGCCTTGTTGTTTGATATCTTCAAGATTTGGTTCTGGTTCTGCATCTTCATTGATTCGTAGAGTTCCCATCTTTAGACTAAGGGCTTTATGACTTCCTTGTCTGGCACTACAATCGTAAGGTTTGGTTCTTCATTTTCAACTTCTGCGATCGTAGGGTTCTCCTGCTCTGCGATCTGAGGGTCCAGCTCTACAACTTCTTCAAGTTGAGCTGCTTTGCCTGGTTCACCTTGATCAGCCTCATCAAATGTGACAAAGATAGAGACTTCCACAGTCAAGGAGTTCTTGATGAACACTCTATAGGCTTTGCTTTCCATAGAGTATCCAAGAAAAATTTCTTCATCTGACTTAGGTTGAAACTTCGTTAGGTATCTTTTGTCGTTGTTGAGGATGCAGCATGCACAGCCAAATGCACGAAAGTAGCTTATATTTGACTTTTCTTCCTTTCCATAACTCGCAAGGCTTCTTCTTGAGCGTAGAGTGAATCAAGAACCTATTCTGAGTGTAGCAAGCAGTATTGACAGCTTCTGTCCAAAAACATTCTGGTAGATGAGTTGTCGCTAGAGGAGTCCTTGCTTCGATCAACATTATGTTCTTCCTTTCAGCTACTCCATTTTGCTGTGGAGTTCTTGGTGCTGAGAAGTTATACTGAATGCCACTTTCTTCACGGAACTGATTTATTTCAGAATAGTCAAACTCTCTACCATGATCACTTCTTATTATTTTTATCTTCTCGCCCTTCTCATTCATCACCAACTTAAAAAATCTAATCAACTGAGAGTTGGTCTCGTCTTTAGAGCTTATGAAGAATACCCATGTAAACCTGGTGTAGTCTTCCACTACGACTAGTGAGTATCTTTTACCTCAAAGACTAACAGTTGAAACATGCCCAAAAAGATCCATATGAAGAAGTTGCAAGGGCCTTTCATTTGAATTAACTGCTTTGCTCTTGAATGAGTTCTTGGTTTGCTTCCCTAGCTGCCATGCTTTACACGGTCTTTCTTTGACAAAACTCAGCTTGGGTAGACCTCTGACTATATCTTTTGACACGAGCTTTGACATGCTCTTAAAATTTAGGTGGGACAATCTCCTATGCCATAATCAGCTAATATATTTAGAAGCTTTGTCGAAGAAGCACGTTGTTGCTGAAGAACTTAGCTCAGCGAGATTGACCATATATACACTACCTTCTCTTGATCCAGTCAACTTAACAAAGTTGGTTTCTAGGTCTCGAACTTAACACTGGTTGTTGAGGAAGATGACTTGATGACCTTTATCGCATAGCTGACTTATGCTTAGCAAGTTGTGCTTCGGTCCATCAACAAGGCTACCTTGCTAAAAGAAACAGCTCCATTACCAATCGAACCATAGCCTCTGGTTTTCTCATAGTTGTTATCTCCAAAGATAACTGTTGGACCATCTTTAACTTTGAAATCTGACAGGAGAGCCCTATTGCCATACATGTGCCTTGAACATTCATTGAAGGATTAATCATACAAACTCTATCAATCTTGATACCTCACTGATGTCAATCACTCGACAATCAGTGGTCTTGCTTAAATATTTCTCTATAATCATTAGACAGATATGGGTTTTCTGAGGAGCTTTATCATCACTTGAATCTTTGACTTGAGTAACTGATTAAGTCACTTTACGATCCCTTAGCCATGAAGCATTTCCTTCTTGTAAAACTTCTTATAGCATTTGAGCTAGAAAGGCTATGACTTCATCATAATCAGCTTCTTCATGAACTAAGTGCTCTTAGTCCTTTTTGATCACCTGCACCAACTCCTCTTGATTAAAAGACAATTTAGCTCAGTGCTCAATTATCATCTTGAATAGGACCATTTGAGATGGGAGCCAACCTTGTTGGGATGAATGAATGAATCAATAATCACAACATCATACAAATCTTCATCTCGCATTCATATAAGCCTACAAGCAATCTTTTCAGTTAGCACATTTTACTTTATTCAACAATGGTTGCTTATTTCCATTGCCAAGCTTAGAACTAGTTTTGTTTAGTGTCATAGATCAACTCAAAGTGTTAGTTTTATGTTCATGAGAACCTGCTTTGATACCACTTGTTATTTCCTAGAGGCACTTAGAGATCAAAAAGAGGGGTTGAATAGATCTTTATTAAAACTTTTGATTAATATAAGATGTATTACCAGATAATGAATTAATCAAGATTGATTATGCAATACGGAATATACTTTTAGAAAACCCCCTTAAAGATTAAAAAATTCTTAACTCTAAATTTAGTTATGGCTTTCAACCACAAGCAATTAAATGTTTGACAGAATGTAAGAACAGTAAAGTAAATGACACACAGAGATTTTAAGTGGTTCAGAGACTGAATAACTCCTAGTCCACTCTTCTACTTCACAGAGTAGGAAATCCACTAAGGATAAAGATCACACAGATCTTTACAACTAAACAACTAAGGTTCCTTCGAGTCACTCAGTCTCGGAATTGGTCACTCAGACTAGGACACTTAGTCCTTTGAATCATTTAGATTCCTTCGAGTCACTTAGTCTCAGAATTCAGGTCACTAAGACTAGGACACTTAGTCCTTTGAATCACTTAGATTCCTTCGAGTCACTTAGTCTCGGAATTCAGGTCACTAAGACCAAGACACTTAGCCCTTTGAGTTATGATTAAAATGATTGTTGAGGTGTTACTAAGCTTTGCAATGAGCCTCAGCTTATTTCTAGTGCTTAGCAGCGTAGAACATATCTTGAGTCGTAGAGTGGAGCTGCTCTACTTTGGCAGAATTTGAGCTTTTTGTTCTTCGTGATCCATCCACATTTTTAAATTTGAATCTTTTGATGTCTTTTATAGTCTATTGGAAACTTTTCTGTTGCTAGGTTTCCGTTGATGCATTTAATGATCAGATATTCTGGGATCATTGATATTGACGTTTAAGTCTATGTGTCAACTACTTTTTGTCTTGCCTATCACATAAGACTGCTGTCTCACCTACCACCAATGAGTTGTCGTTTTCAGCCAAATAGCCAGTAGATACACCTTCTGATCTTTGAATTTAACCAAGGATGTTTGGAGAATGCATCGGGGCCTTTAATTAGCAACACTCCATGTTAGTCTTTTTGTCAGACTTGACTTAGCTCTATGAATGAACTCTATGATCAGCTTTACGAATATTTACATTATGATTCTAGAGTTATCTTTACGATAATGGCTTTACGGAATGATCTTTGAGATACTTTACGATTTGACTTTTACTCAGTTATACCCTGGAGCACTCTACGTTCAGTCTTCATTCAACGAGCCTTGCTTAACTCTGTGATTGTGACGCCCCCAAATTTGGGTCTCCAAATACCCGGATCCGGTCATCACGATCCAACATAAATATCCACCTATAACAACATATGGTATCTAAAATGCGGAATAAAATAAACATACGTTGTTCATTACAAGGTGTTACTAGTCCCAGAATACGATTAACCTTAAACAATTACACAATCCATACCCTAAATAGCTATCAGGGTTTAAATTACATTAACAGTAATTAACTAACACATGAACCTAAAGTCTGCTACGAGAAGTCTATCATTTCATCTTTTCTTTCCCTTTGTTCTTCCCTGACATCTCGGGTTTAGCTGCAATGAAGTCATGATATAGCAAGAATGAGCAACGAGTTTGCCCAGCAAGTTTAAAGTGCAACAATAAAGATATATCATGATGAAGGGATATTAAAGGAATTTCAACATTAGAAAAAAAAATCAGAAGCAAGAACAATAATTGCTTTTAGAACAATTGATAGTCAAATAGACTTTGAACGATAACTTCCAAAGGAGTCAATAGCTGGTTGACCCTCTGGTTACTGGCTACAGAATAACGTACTTGAGGGGATCAGCCTCGCGTACCCTATGTATATGCATAACATTTAATTCTGCTGTTTGTACCTTATATACGGTACGTGGGGTACTCCCCTATAAATAAAAGGGGCGTTTCATACAGTCTAAGAATCCTTACCATTGATTGGTTCGGATAGCTTTTATAAATTCATACTTGCCTGACCGAACAAGGGTTCAGACTTAACCATGAGTAGTTCAAAATTTCTGAATTTAAATAATTATATGAAATCAAATGCGCGAGTGCGAATGTCAATAAATATACAGATGTGGAATAATTTTAAAAGTAATTAGACCACTTAAAGCGTGCTCGGAAATAAGATTCAAGCTTAAAGAATAACTTGCAACAATATATACCTTTTGCACGAATTAAAACAATGCATAAGGTTTAAAAGCTTGCTCAATGCAAAAATTGAGTGAGAAGAACTTGCAAAAATGAAAGAAGTTTAGGGTTAGGAACTTGCCTGTTTGCTCAGCTACAATTAAATCTTAGCTTTAATTACTTGACCTTGGATAACCTATCAGTTGGTAGAGTTGGTTTATCCATTAGCATTGCGTAATTATAAACAATTCACCGAATTTAATTACTATCTAGCCATCAGCTAAACAAAATTTTAATGGCCTATAACTATTATTTAAGATAAATAATAGTTAGTCCTGGTTACCTATCATATGAGTACCCTTCTAAATGTGGGTTAAATCCCTTATCTATCAGTTGCAAGATAATTAATGAATTTAACATGATTTGATAATAACCAAATAGTAGTTGATCTCTTACTAAATCTTTTATTTACTTAGTTACTATTTACCTTAATGGTAATTGAGTAATTATTACACTGATATCCTTATTCAACCTTAATTAGATACTCAATGTACAAATTCTACACACACTTAATTATTATTAAGAAATCCTTAAGTGTTTATTATTATTTATTAAGGACCAAGAATAAATAATTAACTTAATAATTTCCCTTATACTTAATCATTATTTCATTAATGATTAAGTAACTATCATCCTTATTATTTCGTAACTTCATTCATACTTAATTATTATTATTATTATTAAATAATAATTAAATACTTAGTACCTTTATTTATTATTTATTAATAAATAATAAATAATTATTTGTTAACTTTATTCATATTTAATTATTATTATTATTAAATAATAATTAAATATTTATTATCTTTAATAAATAATAAATAATTATTTTATTAACGTTATTCATATTTAATTATTATTATTATTAAATAATAATTAAATATTTATTATCTTTATTTATTATCTATTAATAAATAATAAATAATTATTTTATTAACTTTATTATTATAGATTAAACAACAACAATTAAGTATTTATTGTCTTTATTTATTATTCAATAATAAATGATTATTTTATTAACCTTATTCATACTTAATTATTATTTAATATTAATCAAATAATAATTAAATATTTATTATCGGTATTTATTATTCATTGATAAATAATAAGTAATTATTTTATTACCTTTATCCATACCTAATTATTATTAAATATCAATTAACTAATAATTAAATATTTATTTTTCTTATTTATTATTCATTGATAAATAATAAATAATTATTTAATTAATTTTGTTCATATTTAATTATTATTAAATAATAATTAAATACTTACTGGCCAATAATTAAATTATTAACTCAATTCATACTTGATTAGTAGTTAAGCAATAACAAAATATTTATTGGCTTCCTCTATTATTTAAGGATAAATAATTAAATTACTTAGCTTTATTTAAGAATAAACAATAATTAATTGATTTATAAATTATTATTTAATATTAATTAAATAATAATTAAATATTTATTATCTTAATTTACTCTTACTTAATTATTATTTAGTGTTAATTAAATAATAATCAAATATTTGTTATCTCCATTTATTAATAGTTATTAACTTTACTTATACTTAATTATCATTTAGGATTAAATAATAATTAAATATTTATTACCTTTATTTATTATTAAATACAAATAATCATTAATTCACCTTAATGAATAGACCCATTTGTGGATTATTTTGGCTGAATAGCACTGCATTAGTAAATCACTATCCAGCCCTCATTAACCTCTAACCAGAAAACCAAAGTTCAGTTTGTTTTTATACCAACAATGTCATTGTCAGGATTCTAATACTAAGTGAAGCAAAATCTGGTTTGGCATTACAGCAAACACTTGGTATGCATTCTATGATACAACACCAACCTAATCCAAGTATACAATCAACCTGCCAGAACCTTAAGGTTCATCAGATTCTCAACAAGAATTAACGCAATACTATAACAGAGTTCCAACCCAAGCAGTTTTAATACAACGCCCTAACACTGTGTATATCCACCAGCAATAGAAATATACTACCCAATATCGTATTACCAGATTCCCTAATCCAGGAATTAACAACATATAAATCCCAGATTTACAAACCCAACAATATTATACAGCATCCAAGTTTTCAAACCAAGCAATACAATATGGTACAGTTTATTACAAAATTCAAACAAGATTAATACTTATCACAGTCGCTTGAACCATTCGATACCTTGGTGTCGATCGATGGGCCGTCCTTCTTCTTCTACCGAAGTAAGCAGTGAAGCCGGCGGACATTCACGGCTTGTTTCCTTCCCCTGTTCTCTTTTCTATCGGCAGTTCACTCTCAATTTTTGGGCTCACACACCAAAAGAAATTTGCAGCTAAGCTAGGGGAATTGGGAGCCTTCAATTTATAGGAGGATTTGTATCCCCTTCATGGTTAATACCCCAACTGACGCCATGTTACCCGGAGGTTAGAAGAGAGTAAGCTGTCAAGGGGCAACGTCGCTACCCATCCGATTGACTGGCCGGCAGAGCCTTGAGCCGCGCGTCCTTGCCAGTCACATCGTCACGCCCCTTGACCCTTGGTCCGCTCGCCTTGATCCGTGATTACCCGTCGGTCGCTACCTTCCCTCCAGCCCAATCGATCGCTTTTCCTCCCGTCACTGCTCCGGCTGTCCTTTCTCGTCCCGTCCGATTGAGCGACTAGGTCTGAACTAGGGCTTAGGATCCTTCTTTTGCTCGGCTTCCACTCCTATTCCCTCTTCTCGTTGCTGTCTGATGGAAGGTTGGGTTTGGCATCGGACTTGCTCTGTACCAAATTTGATACCTAATTTGATCGCAGCTATAGACTTGCCCCTTTTCCCCAACCCGATTGCAAAGGGTTTAACCCGGCAAGAATAAAAGGGAATCCAATCCCATCGGTTCAGCCCAACAGGAAAAATGGAAGGAATGGATCCAGCCCAATCGAAAAATAAAATGGGCTCAATTAGAAAAATAAAGAAAAATTGGGCTCGGCTTTCTTTAATAAAAATTTAGGTTCAATCCAAAAATAAATAGATAAAAAAAATGAACCAATTCAGGCGACCCAATTAATTTCGCCACCTTGTATCGCTCATATTTTGAATTACTTAATTAACCCAATTAATTAATTATTTAAAATATTTATTCCATCCATAATTCTTTATTCAAATTATTTAAGGTAATTTACTTATTAATCTTCTTTCCAAATTTTCTTGCAATTAACTTCTTAGGGTTAACCCACTAATTTAAATCGCACTATTAATGAGCCCCTTCAATGCAAGAAAATTATTGGACCTATAATTATATAATTAAATAAACATTCTTACATGGGTCCAATTGAATTTATAAAATTATATAAAATGAATTTTATTTATTAAAATAAATCAATACAATGTTAAAAAAAATCTCGGACATTACATCCTCTCTCCCTTATAAAAATTCCGTCCTCGGAATTTCAATATAAGGTTATTCGAATAACTGGGGGTAATTCGCTCTCATTTTCTCTTCGAGTTCCCACGTAGCTTCTTCCATCGCGTGGTTCCTCCAGAGGACTTTAACAGAGTGAATGATTTTATTTCTCAATTTCTGCTCCTTCCTATCAAGTATTTGGACAGGAATCTCCTCGTACGATAAGTCCTTTTCGACTTGAATTGGTTCATAGGAAATGACATGCTTGTAGTCTGGCTTATACGAACGCAACACTGATACATGAAACACGTTGTGAATGTGCTCAAGTTCAGGAGGTAATGCTACCTCGTACGCCACTTCGCCGATTCGCCTCAAAATCTCGAACGGTCCTATGAACCTAGGGCTCAGCTTACCCTTCTTCCCAAAACGGATCTTCCCTTTCCAGGGTGATACCTTCAGAAACACAAAGCTGCCAACGTCAAAATCTCGTTTTTGACGATGTAAGTCGGCATACTTCTTCTGACGATCCTGGGCTGCTACTAACCACTGTCTTATTACCTTAATAATTTCCACGGTTTGTTGTACTAATTCTGGTCCCAACAATCTCCGTTCACCAACTTCATCCCAACACAACGGTGTTCGACACTTCCTTCCATACAATGCTTCGTACGGTGGCATACCAATGCTAGCATGGTAGCTATTATTGTAGGCGAACTCTACTAGTGGCAAGTGATCGTCCCAGCTACCACTTAAGTCCATCACAACTGCCCGGAGCATATCCTCTAGGGTCTGAATTGTTCGCTCACTCTGACCATCAGTCTGAGGGTGATACGCCGTACTCATTCTTAACTGTGTTCCCAGTCTCTCCTATAGACTTCTCCAAAAATTTGACGTGAAGCGCGGATCCCTGTCAGACACAATAGATACCGGCACTCCATGTCGTGATACTATTTCCTTCACGTAAAGTTTCGCCAACTGCTCCAATTTGTACCTGATCTTGATCGGTAGAAAGTGGGCAGACTTGGTCAAACGATCTACGATCACCCAGATGGCGTCTAGACCCTTTTGTGTTGTCGGTAGTCCTACCACAAAATCCATAGTAATGTGCTCCCACTTCCACTCGGGAATCTCTAAGGGTTGCAACAATCCGCTCGGCCGTTGGTGCTCTGCCTTGATCCTTTGACAAGTTAGACATCGGCTGACGAATTCTGCAACTTCCCCTTTCAAATGCGGCCACCAATAATGTTGACGAAGATCTTGATACATCTTGGTGCTACCCGGATGTACCGAAAATCTCGTATTATGGGCCTCCTGTAAAATCTCTTCCCTTAGGTCCGGTACGTAGGGTATCCATACTCTTCCCTCGAACCTCAGCAATCCTGTGCTGTCAATCTTGTACTTCGATGATTTTCCCTCCGATAATTGTTTCGTAATGTCAATGCATTCTTCATCAAATTCTTGAGCCTCCTGTATCTTATCCAGTAGAGTCGGACCTGCCGTTACAGTAAACAATTTTTCGTCTGTCTCCATCGGATACTTAACCTCCAGTTCCAGGTGTTCAAAGTCCCGTATCAATTCCTCCTGGACTGTCAGCTGCATCAATTTCACCTTCCCCTTTCTACTCAAGGCATCAGCCACTACATTCGCTTTGCCTGGATGGTACAGAATTTCACAGTCATAGTCCTTGATCAATTCTAACCATCGGCGCTGCCTCATGTTCAGCTCCTTTTGAGTGAAGATATATTTCAGACTTTTGTGATCTGTATATATCTCGCACTTCTCCCCGTATAGGTAGTGCCTCCAAATCTTCAAGGAAAAAACTACAGCTGCTAACTCCAAGTCATGAGTCGGATAACCCTTCTCATAATCCTTCAGCTGACGTGATGCGTACGCTACGACCTTGCCGTGTTGTATCAGCACACAGCCCAGACCTTTGTGTGATGCGTCGCTATACACTACAAAGCCTCCAGTGTTGTCTGGTAAGGTCAACACCGGTGCTTGGCTAAGTCTCTTCTTCAATTCCATGAAACTTTCCTCACACTTCTCCGACCAAACAAACTTGACTGTTTTCCTGGTGAGATTGGTCAACGGCGATGCTATTTTTGAAAAATCCTGGATGAATCTCCGATAGTATCCCGCTAATCCCAAGAAACTCCGGATCTCTGTCGGCGTCTTCGGCTGTTCCCAGTTGATAACTGCTTCCACTTTTGCTGGGTCCACCGAAACATCATTCTTGTCGATGACATGACCTAGAAATTGTACTCTCTGCAACCAAAACTCACACTTAGAAAACTTTGCATACAACTTCTCCTTCCTGAGAGCTTCTAATACAATCTTCAAATGTTCAGCATGCTCCTCCTCCGTCCCTGAATACACCAGAATGTCATCGATGAATACAACTACGAACTTGTCCAAGTACTGCTTAAACACTCTGTTCATCATATCCATGAATGCTGCTGGTGTATTCGTCAATCCAAAAGACATTACCAGAAACTCGAAGTGCCCGTAACGAGTTCTGAATGCAGTCTTCGGGATATCTTCTTGCCTCACCTTCAGCTGATGATAGCCTGTTCTTAAGTCGATTTTTGAAAAGTATTTCGTTCCCTTAAGTTGATCAAATAGATCGTCAATCCTAGGAAGCGGATACCTATTCTTAATCGTAACTTTGTTCAACTCCCGATAGTCGATACAAAGCCTCATTGAACCGTCTTTCTTCTTTACAAACAGAACTGGCGCTCCCCACGGGGACACGCTCGGTCTGATATAACCTTTATCTAACAGTTCCTGCAATTGCACCATCAACTCTTTCATTTCTACAGGTGCCATTCGATACGGCGGCTTCGATATTGGTGCGGTTCCCGGTGCCAAATCGATAACGAACTCGGTTTCCCTGTCCGGCGGCAGTCCCGGAAGCTCTTCGGGAAAGACATCGGTGAAATCCCTCACGATTGGTATTTGACCCATTTCATCCCCGACCTGACGAGTATCGACCACATGGGCCAAATAACACTCGCAACCTTTCTTCAGTAATCTCCTTGTTTGCATCATAGTAAGACAACAAGATGGTTTTGGTGACTTGCTGCCATAGAATACCACCTTCGACTTATTAGAAGTCTTTAGGTGTACACATTTCTTCTTACAATCAATGACTGCTCCGTGAATTGATAGCCAATCCATTCCCAGGATTACGTCAAACTCTCCCAGTCGAATTGGTATCAAATCCACATTGAGCTTAAATCCTCGCAATTCAGCACAATAATTCCTATGAATGCATTCTACGGGGATAATTTCCTTGTTTGCTACTTCTACGTTCATAGGGTGTTTTAACTTTTCACAAGGTACATTTAACTGACTAGCAAATTCTTCGGAAACAAAAGAGCAAGTAGCACCCGAATCAAATAGCACATATGCATTTATATCATTGATTGGGATGATACCTGACACCACGTCTTTGGATTCCATTGCATCCTGGACAGTCATGTTGAACGTGCGGGCTGTCGGCCTGTTAGCTTGACTGGCTGGTGCCCCATAGCTCAGCCGGTTATTGTTCCCGCTGTTGTTGTTCCTGTTGCCACTCCCGGCGTCACCCTTCTTCTTCGGACAATCCCTCATTTGGTGGTCGGGTGCTCCACATGAAAAACATCCCCCCTTCGGCTTATTCTGACATTGGGGAGCCATGTGCCCCGGTTGCCCACACCGGTAACAAATACTCTTTCCCTTCATGCATTCTCCCATGTGGTTCTTGCCACAATTACTGCACCTGTCTGGCTTCTTCGCCTCCCCTCCAGATTGGTTTCCTCCGGGTTTATTACTCCCGAGTGATTGGCTTTCATTCCATTTGCGCTTATTAGGGTTGCTGCCCCCGCTGCTTCCTGACTTCTGGCCTTCATGACCCTTCTTCTTCTCCTGATTATACTTAGTCAGGGCCTCACTGCCACCCTCTGCAATGATTGCCCTCTCCATCAACTCTGCAAATGTCTTGATTTTTAGTACCGCAACTGAACGGTATAACCATGGTTTCAACCCTTGCTCAAACCTACGATCTTTCCTTTCCTCGGTGCTGACCTGGTGAGTTGCAAACCGTGCCAACTCATTGAACTTAGCTGCGTACTCTGCCACAGACATGTTCCCTTGTTTTAATTCCAGGAACTTGATCTCTATCTCTTGCTTCATGCTCTCTGGAAAGTAATTTTCCAAGAACATTTCCTTAAAACGATCCCAAGCGACAGTGCCTTCTTCCACTCGGCCTCTGTTGGCCTTCCACCAGTAGTTTGCCTCGCCTTTTAATATGAAGGTAGCAAAACTCGTTTTCTGTTCCTCTGCCACCCTTGCCACCTCAAAGACCTTCTCTATCTCTTCTATCCAGGTCTGTGCTTCTATTGGGTTAAGAGTTCCCTTGAACTCGGGTGGTCCGACCAATTTGAAATCCTTGAAATTTGACAGATGATGCACTGGCTCGGCCGCTGCTTGGGCCCCTCCCTGTGGCGGCCTTGATTGCATGGCTTCTGCCAGCATTTCGGCGAACATCCTTATTGGGTTGGATTGATTTCCAACTTCGCTCTCTGATTCCTCAACTCGTTGGTTACGTGGCCTTCCTCTCGGCATGGTTTGAATGAGGAAACTGATGACTTTTACCTATAGAGTTATATTTTACATGACATGTTATTAAAATAAGCAATCAAAGGTAAAATATCTATCAACACATTTGATTTAAGTGAAACATCTGCATTTATATTCATATACCACTGTTTTGTTACAAGACCAAACCTGTGGCATACTTTTATAAATGCGCCACTGTGTGCCTACCCATCAATAATCTTTCCCCCAAGACAAAAGTGGGGGATCCTAATCTTTCATCCCTAAAGATCACAAAAGTTGGGGTTTAACTGCTACCCCAAGTCTAAATACAATATAAAGTTTCACAAATCACACATGAATACGCCCCTAATATAACAAAAAGTGGGACTGACTATACTAAAGAAATCAACTGCTCCATCAAATCACTGCTCATCACGACAGACCCGAGCCTGCTGACCAGAGAATGCTCCGTCCCCGACCTTGCGACGAACAGAGCGACTGGACTCCCTTACCTCAGTCCGGGATCTCCTGTAGGCTGCATTTAGGGCATGGCCTAGGGTCTCTATCCTCACAGATCTGGCCTCCAGCTGGTCCTCTAGCTGATCAACCCTCCTGGCCTCCCTGGCCCAGGCCTCCCTGACGCGCATCCTCGCAGCCACCTCCAGTCCAGCCTCGAACCTCATAGCCTCCTGTTTCGCCCTTAGGTGGGCGATCTGTAAATCCCTCTGCTCCAGTCTCTCCCTCAACTCAGCGTTTCGGGCCACTAACTGATGTAGTAGTGGTCCGACCTGCTGTGCTGAGGACTCGTAGCCCTGCAGCTGTACCTTAGCCACCCCTAAGTCATGCTCGAGCTGGTAGGCCAGGTCTCTGTACTGGTCCTCCATAAACTGATGGGTCTGGTTTTGCTCCTCCAAATGAGCAATCCGAGCCTCCAGCTCCTCATTTCTGTCAGTCAACCCCTCGATAATATCATCGGCAGTGGACCCCATGCCATCAACATCAGCAGGTGGCTCCTCCCCCTCGGTCTCGGGGTCCTCCTCCTCAGCCTCTGGATCCTGACTGCCCGACCTCATAACCCCTCCTACTACCGGCTCTGGTAGCACCCTAAGGTAGTCCTCCTCCGGCTCGGACTCCTCCTGTAAAAATCCTGGGGCAGTAGGAGCATAGCCCACCAGCTGCTCCGAAACTACTGGTATGTCTGTAAATATCTCCTCCTCCTCACGGGCTCCACTGGTCTCCCCCACAGCAGTCATCCTACAAACACACAAAAACTAGCATTAGTACAGTAATAAAATATATTCATTGAAGAAATGAAGTTATATTTCATTGGGTACTACTCGACTCGATGAATTCCCCAATTCATCAAAACCACATATGATAAATCTCCTCGATTATCTCCTAATGCTTGATACGAATTTGCTATGAAGGTTATAACCTAGGTTTCGCGATCCTAAAGTTTATAACCTACGGCTCTGATACCAACCTGTGACGCCCCCAAATTCGGGTCTCCAAATACCCGGATCCAGTCATCACGATCCAACATAAATATCCACCTATAACAACATATAGTATCTAAAATGCGGAATAAAATAAACATACGTTGTTCATTACAAGGTGTTACTAGTCCCAGAATACGATTAACCTTAAACAATTACACAATTCATACCCTAAATAGCTATCAGGGTTTAAATTACATTAACAGTAATTAACTAACACATGAACCTAAAGTCTGCTACGAGAAGTCTATCATTTCATCTTTTCTTTCCCTTTGTTCTTCCCTGACGTCTCGGGTTTAGCTGCAATGAAGTCATGATATAGCAAGAATGAGCAACGAGTTTGCCCAGCAAGTTTAAAGTGCAACAATAAAGATATATCATGATGAAGGGATATTAAAGGAATTTCAACATTAGAAAAAAAAATCAGAAGCAAGAACAATAATTGCTTTTAGAACAATTGATAGTCAAATAGACTTTGAACGATAACTTCCAAAGGAGTCAATAGCTGGTTGACCCTCTGGTTACTGGCTACAGAATAACGTACTTGAGGGGATCAGCCTCGCGTACCCTATGTATATGCATAACATTTAATTTTGCTGTTTGTACCTTATATACGGTACGTGGGGTACTCCCCTATAAATAAAAGGGGCGTTTCATACAGTCTAAGAATCCTTACCATTGATTGGTTCGGATAGCTTTTATAAATTCATACTTGCCTGACCGAACAAGGGTTCAGACTTAACCATGAGTAGTTCAAAATTTCTGAATTTAAATAATTATATGAAATTAAATGCGCGAGTGCGAATGTCAATAAATATACAGATGTGGAATAATTTTAAAAGTAATTAGACCACTTAAAGCGTGCTCGGAAATAAGATTCAAGCTTAAAGAATAACTTGCAACAATATATACCTTTTGCACGAATTAAAACAATGCACAAGGTTTAAAAGCTTGCTCAATGCAAAAATTGAGTGAGAAGAACTTGCAAAAATGAAAGAAGTTTAGGGTTAGGAACTTGCCTGTTTGCTCAGCTACAATTAAATCTTAGCTTTAATTACTTGACCTTAGATAACCTATCAGTTGGTAGAGTTGGTTTATCCATTAGCATTGCGTAATTATAAACAATTCACCGAATTTAATTACTACCTAGCCATCAGCTAAACAAAATTTTAATGGCCTATAGATATTATTTAAGATAAATAATAGTTAGTCCTGGTTACCTATCATATGAGTACCCTTCTAAATGTGGGTTAAATCTCTTATCTATCAGTTGCAAGATAATTAATGAATTTAACATGATTTGATAATAACCAAATAGTAGTTGATCTCTTACTAAATCTTTTATTTACTTAGTTACTATTTACCTTAATGGTAATTGAGTAATTATTACACTGATATCCTTATTCAACCTTAATTAGATACTCAATGTACAAATTCTACACACACTTAATTATTATTAAGAAATCCTTAAGTGTTTATTATTATTTATTAAGGACAAAGAATAAATAATTAACTTAATAATTTCCCTTATACTTAATCATTATTTCATTAATGATTAAGTAACTATCATCCTTATTATTTCGTAACTTCATTCATACTTAATTATTATTATTATTAAATAATAATTAAATACTTAGTACCTTTATTTATTATTTATTAATAAATAATAAATAATTATTTTATTAACTTTATTCATATTTAATTATTATTATTATTAATAAATAATAATTAAATATTTATTATCTTTATTTATTATCTTTAATAAATAATAAATAATTATTTTATTAACGTTATTCATATTTAATTATTATTATTATTAAATAATAATTAAATATTTATTATCTTTATTTATTATCTATTAATAAATAATAAATAATTATTTTATTAACTTTATTATTATAGATTAAACAACAACAATTAAGTATTTATTGTCTTTATTTATTATTCAATAATAAATGATTATTTTATTAACCTTATTCATACTTAATTATTATTTAATATTAATCAAATAATAATTAAATATTTATTATGGGTATTTATTATTCATTGATAAATAATAAGTAATTATTTTATTACCTTTATCCATACCTAATTATTATTAAATATCAATTAAATATTTATTATCCTTATTTATTATTCATTGATAAATAATAAATAATTATTTAATTAATTTTGTTCATATTTAATTATTATTAAATAATAATTAAATACTTACTGTCCAATAATTAAATTATTAACTCAATTCATACTTGATTAGTAGTTAAGCAATAACAAAATATTTATTGGCTTCCTCTATTATTTAAGGATAAATAATTAAATTACTTAGCTTTATTTAAGAATAAACAATAATTAATTGATTTATAAATTATTATTTAATATTAATTAAATAATAATTAAATATTTATTATCTTACTTTACTCTTACTTAATTATTATTTAGTGTTAATTAAATAATAATCAAATATTTGTTATCTCCATTTATTAATAGTTATTAACTTTACTTATACTTAATTATCATTTAGGATTAAATAATAATTAAATATTTATTACTTTTATTTATTATTAAATACAAATAATCATTAATTCACCTTAATGAATAGACCCATTTGTGGATTATTTTGGCTGAATAGCACTGCATTAGTAAATCACTATCCAGCCCTCATTAACCTCTAACCAGAAAACCAAAGTTCAGTTTGTTTTTATACCAACTGTCGACGCCGGTTTTATCCGCTTTGTCCTTTTTTGTCTTTTCCAATTTTTAGCCTTTTGGTTTAGATGATTTTTGGAAAAGGTCGACATTGAGGTCGACGGGGTTTTGAAAGATCGTTTTTATGATGAGCCAATTAACCAGAGTCGCCAGTTGGTATGTTTGAAATGGATGTACCAACTCATCCGAGTTTTCGTTTTTTTATAAATCGCTGGCTCATATGTGACTCCGAATTAATTGGTCTGCGAATCGAGATTCATAGAGTTCGGGGGCTTGCTTAAGTGAGGGGAAGGTGCTAGGCACCCCTCGACTTCCGTGAAATACGGTTACCGCAATCTTGATGCTGTCCTATCCTTTAATCCATGAAATGTGTATATGTGCGGGTATGTGTGGGTGTGTGTGCTTATATGAAGGTTGTGGTGAGTTTGTATGGAAGAATCATTTGGATTTTTAGGGAAAGTTGTGTTTTAATTTGAAAATGTTTCAGAACGTCGTTTCTATTAACACGAGAAAGCTCCCTCCATCATGCGAAAGGTTTGATTTTACTATCAGAACTATAAGGTTTTTATTAGGCGTCGTCTTGATAAAACGTGAGTTTTTTTCTCAAACCTTAACCAAAATAGGAATCGAGATTTATACGTTGCTTTCATAAATGATGGGCAATTTCTATGATCTCTTTCGCCCTATGCATCAAGATTTAATAAAACATTTAATTTCTTTTATAAAACCCATTTTTGACATTTGAAAACAACCTCTTTTTTATGCTTCCCCGTAGGATAGGAATCGACTTTCGTTAGCATTTCCAAATTTTTAGCCTCGTGATGCTAATATCCTACTTTGATTGATTTTAGAAAAAATCTTTATCGTTTAATCTTTTGAAATTCTTTTGGCGTCTCAAAATCTAATCAAGCAGAAACATGCGCCGGGGCTATCCGTGGACATGTAAGCCATCAAAATATCCCCGAATGCCAACAATCACATATTCCACTAATACGGGGCCTTAAACCCGATTCTCGCCTTAGCGTCGTTTTAAGGCCCGATAGTTACACGTTACAAAACAAGCATCTTGAATCTATTACATACACCAAAACGTCCATCATCGGATTTGAACCACGGGGTCGCTTTCCTAGGCTCACAACCACGATTACTACCCACTCACAAAATGAATACTACAATAATAACACGTAGATTGCCTAACACATCCTAAAAATACAATCAATTAAACTACGCCTAATATATATCCATAAACAAGCTAGAAATTTCACCAATTAGATATCATCGGATTATTAGGAAGAATTTTGTTCCAATGGAACCCTCACCAATAATCCTTAATCCGTGATTGTTCAACAATATTCTTGAAAAATTAAAATTTAATTTAGCCAAATGACATGATAGAAATTGCAAAATAAGGAGATTTTCACCTTGCAAATGATACCAAGATTATGTAGAAACTTGTATATTGAGTGAAATATGAGATGTATTGATATAATCCAACAACAAGGGGAAATTCCTCTCCTTTCTCTCAATTGTTGCAATAATTTTTTGCTATTTCTCTCTATTTCCGAGCTAAAACTGCTGCTGTTTTTCTTCTTCTTCCGCCAAAAACTGCTGAGCTCCTGTATGCTGCACGAAACTGGGCTGAAATAGGCTGGCCAGAGCCAACCGCAGATCCATCTGCGGCTGGCTGGCCCACCTCCCATCGCACTCAGCTGATAGTGCTGATTTCCTGGTTTCCGTGCTGGCGCACCCACCTGGCCGCAGATCAATCCGCGGCTGGCTGGCTTGACTTTCTCAATTCTCGTGATACGCCTCGATTTTCGTGCCGTGACGCTGCTTTTCGCTGACAGGTTCGTTTTTTACAGTCCGGGAATCATTGGGAGGCGTGCCACACCTTCCGGGAATGTCAAATTCGGATAGCCTTGCTGTCATGTCGATTTCGGTTGCAAATTGTCATGGTGGCTTCGAGCGTCCGTACCTTCTCTGTCTTTTGCTCTCGCAAGCCGGTCCATTTGACGAATTTGTCCTCCTGTCAAGGTTAGTATACGAAGTGCAAAATTTGGGTGTCTACAGCTGCCCCTCTTTATCATGTTTATGAAATGTTAAATGAAATGAACAGGATAAAGAAACAGACACCCGATGTCTGAATGACACTGCACAGATATGATAATACACACACGATGCAACACATGTAGTTTATGGCACAACACAAGATGTAGCGCATGCAAACATTCGAAAGAGTGTCAACGCATCAACCCTCTGACCGTATTTGTTGGTCGTTAGGTTCACTCTTCCAATCTATCATCTCGTTCGGGGCCGGGTATCGTCGCCGGTCACCCATCTCGTGATCGCCGGTTATCGTCGCCGGTCGATCGTCCTGTCGGGGCCGGGTATCGTCGCCGGTCACCCATCTCGTAACCCCCGGTTATCGTCGCCGGTTGGTTATCTTGTCGGAGCCGGTTTTCGTCGCCGGACATCCATCTCGTGATCGCCGGTTATCGTCGCCGGTCGATCGTCTCGTCGGGGCCGGGTATCGTCGCCGGTCACCCATCTCGTAACCCCCGGTTATCGTCACCGGTTGGTTATCTTGTCGGAGCCGGTTTTCGTCGCCGGACATCCATCTCGTGATCGCCGGTTATCGTCGCCGGTCGATCGTCTCGTCGGGGCCGGGTATCGTCGCCGGTCACCCATCTCGTAACCCCCGGTTATCGTCGCCGGTTGGTTATCTTGTCGGAGCCGGTTTTCGTCGCCGGACATCCATCTCGTGATCGCCGGTGATCGTCGCCGGTCGATCGTCTCGTCGGGGCCGGGTATCGTCGCTAGTCACCCATCTCGTAACCCCCGGTTATCGTCGCCGGTTGGTTATCTTGTCGGAGCCGGTTTTCGTCGCCGGACATCCATCTCGTGATCGCCGGTTATCGTCGCCGGTCGATCGTCTCGTCGGGGCCGGGTATCGTCGCCGGTCACCCATCTCGTAACCCCCGGTTATCGTCGCCGGTTGGTTATCTTGTCGGAGCCGGTTTTCGTCGCCGGACATCCATCTCGTGATCGTCGGTTATCGTCGCCGGTCGATCGTCTCGTCGGGGCCGGATATCGTCGCCGGTCACCCATCGCGTGATCTTCTTTCACTCAACACGTCAATTGGCTGCAAGGGAGCAAGGTGGGACCCACCAGGGCCAGCCGCGGATGGATCTGCGGGCAGCCGCAGATTGATCGGGATGTATAAGCGGCTCGCCGCTTCCAGATCTGTCACTTTCAACTTCCAACTCACACATATTTCTCGCGATTTTGCTTGTTCGCAAGGGCTTTTTGTCGATTTTTCAACTTTCCTGCAAAAACTGTTCCGGTAGGATTGATCTACACGCTACATGTAACACTTTGACCGGTCACTTTTCAATTTCGTCAATGTTTTGCTATACATTTGACTATTTGCACGTTTAGAGATAAAATGTATGCTTTACAATGCTATGTAATGTACTATCATATATACATGCTATGTATTAACTGTGTGGGTCCTATTTTTATGTTCATGAGGCGGTCCCACGTATATGTTTGCTCCTTTTTGAAAGAAAATCATGCATTTATGGCATTTTACATGCTTTATTTACACATATGAATGCAAATATGATCTGTTGTGGCCTGAGTTCTTTGAGAAACATGCTTGGATATGCATGGGATGTCCATTTTACAAACGGAACTCTGCCGATTTTTTTTTTTTTTTTATACCATAACCATGCATCATGCTGCATTAATTATATGACGAGGCTAGAAATTTAGAATATTCATTACATAATTTTAAAAAGGAACTTACCTTCTTTCTCGCCCGTTCTATTCCAGCTATGGATCGTGATGCGCCCAGTAGCTCTTCCGCCTCTCGGACTTCGGGTGTTCGACGTCGTAGGGCTGCACCTGCCCCTATTCCTCCTCGTACCCGTCAGGCTCGTCGTTTGGCGGAGTCTGTCATCCGTCCTGATCACCCGGACGTTGAGGAGGTTGTTCCTCCGGAGGTTGCGGTGGAGGAGCCGTCTTCCAGCACATCAGCTCCCCCCTCTCATCGTGCCTTATCTGGCGCTTCTGTCCAGATACCCGATCTATTGGGTCGGGATCTCAGTCGTCACCCCTCGGCATCTCTTGTTGCTAATGAGGTATACTCGATTCGGCTTTTCATTTGTTCTCGATTTCTCAATTTCCGTTCTATCTGGACTGACCCATTTGTGATTTTCACAGGTGCCTGAGTTTACCCAGCCGAGGGGTAACTGGTTTAACATTTACTCCCTTTACGCGGCCTTGCACGATGATTACCGCGCGGTGGTGGACTCCTGGGGTTTTCGCCACTTCTTCACCATCATTCCCCGCCAGTGCCCCTGGGGCTATATGCGGGCTTTGTCCGAGAGGTGGTTTCATCAGACCCAGTCCCTTCATCTTCTGGACTGTGAGGTTGTGCTGACCCCTTGGGATTGGCGGTATATCACGGGGATCGAGTTCACCGGGTCCCGTGTCCCTCTGGACCTCGATATTACTCCAGCAGAGGTCCGCGCTCTTTTGAGCTTTGCATCCGATGACCGGGTCTTCAAGGCCCGCAGTATCCGGTCCGGAGCGTTAGCTGTCGATGCTGTCGGAGGTTTATACGCACAGCCTATCCCAGCGGATCAGGGCACTCGTGACATCCTACTACGACGCTTGTTCCTGACTATCATGAGGGGTTGTTTCCTAGGGAACAACTCATCTACCATCCATTTTAGCGTCGTAGGGGCTGTTCGAGATGTAGACCGGATTGGTGACTACGACTGGGGGTCGTTCACTTTCGCTTATTTCCTCCACGGTCTGCGTCTACGCTCAGAGGGATAGACCGATGCCTGGCTCAGTTTCTACCACTTCCTGCTGGTGAGTCTTCTCCTCCTTTCTCTTACTGTATTTCTTTTCATTTCATCTCTTTTCTGTATTTGATAGTGACTCATGCCTTGTCTTGTTTCTATTCACAGTTCTGGGCTTACGAGCGTCTTCCATGTCTGAGGCCTATCACTACTCTGGGCCCGAACACTTATCCCCGGGGTCGACGGTGGCATCACAGCACTTTGGAGGAGGTCCCCGTGTCGGGCAGCTTTGCACATTGTCGTATTCAGCTGGAGTTGATCACGGCTGTCGACGTCGTCTGGATTCCCTACCTCTCCGAGCATCTGACTGTGGGGTTTGCTGACGGGCATCCTTCCGGCCCGGAGTTCGAGCTTTCCACCCGTCGCCTCACTTTGCAGAGTGTTGGAGGCTGGGTGATGTATCTGGGAGAGAGCGCATTCAGATGCGTCACTGGAGAGATCCGCATCCCGCATTCCCTTTCTTTCACTACTTTCTGGCCGCTGGATTCTCAGCCCTCGGAGATCATGCTCGCCGGGGAGGACGGTCGGATGCTTTCCACAGGCCCCAGTACGAGCGAGGCTTTTAGGACTTGGTGGGTACCTCGTACCATCGGTCCCCAGACCCGGGCTACCTTCTTCCTCGGGGATATGGTCCCCGGCTCGGTGATGATGACTGACTGGGCAGCCTGCGTTCGGAGTCCCACCCACACTGAGCAGATAGACACTTTGACCCGCCAGGTGGAGCAGTTGTCGCTATTTCTTCGGGTGTTAGGCCGGACCCCGGAGGAGGCTTACGCCTACGATCCTGACGGTGCGGGCTATGATGCAGGCTCGAGCTCATCTGATGCCACCGCTCGGCCATACATCCCCGACATGAACTTTGGGCCCTCGACTTCGACGACCCGGGGGGATCAGTTCGAGGACCCCGATTTCATCGATGAGATGGACTTTATCTAGATCAGGATAGGATAGGGCTTTTGTACCTGTACCTGTTTAGATTTATTTTTCATTTCATGCACTATGTACTGAACTCATTTATTTATTTATGCACAGTTCTTTATCTTTTATCTCCATGAAATTCATTTGCTTTATTATTGTCTATACGATGCATGCTTTTTATTCATGGATAGAAAATGACCCCTGTACAGTCTTTTTGATACTATTTTTTCACAGCTGACGTCCTCAGATGTCGTGGTATGCTTGGATTCCATTCCTCCTACAGGGTTGGTTGGCAGCCTCCTCCGTTGGTTAGACAGTTTATCGTCGGCCGACAGGGTCATCGCAGATGGTCTTTTGGGACACTCTCGGTCCTTATTAACCTTTCAGGTGCCAGCGGGCTTCGTGGATGGTATTTTGAGATATTGGGCCCCTGCCCGTCAGGTATTTAGGTTAGGGACAGTAGAGCTGACCCCCACCCTTGAGGAGTATGCTCGCTTCACCGGCTTGCCGTTAGATGGCCCTTGTGCTAGGGTTACAGTTGGTTCCATGCGCCGTCATTTCTTGACTTTCACCGGTTTGCGGAGGGCTGTCTTGTTACCGGTGATCACATCAGACCATATGGTTTCCCTTCGGTTCTTGATCGACCGATTTGGTTCACCCGACAGCTTTCGTCTTTTCTTCGGTGATTTTTCCGTGTCCGAGGAGCGCTGGGGTTCCTTGAGAGTAGACGTTCTGATGGCCTGTGTCGTCTCAGTTTTGTACTTGCCCGCAGGACCCGATCACTTGGACATGCGGGTGGTTGCGGCCGCTAGGGCCCTTCAGGAGGATCACACCATTCTTCCCATGATATTGGCGGATACTTACATGTCAGCATCATACTGTCAGTCCTTCCGAGGCAGAGTATTCCGAGGGAGCTCGACTTTGTTGTATGTGTGGTTCATGAGTCATCTTAGTCCCATCGGCCACTTCCGTCGCCAAGGGTTCTGCTTTAGCCATGACATAATCGCGCAGTTCTCGTTTCGTCCCGTGAGCTGTACTGATGTGGCCTCCTGGACATCATTTTTGTCTGTCATTGAGGATCCCTTTCATCTATTGGTCTATTCGGGCTATTGCTCCTTTATGAGCTTCTTGACTCATGTGCCTGGCCTGGACTTCATTCCCATTGCTGGCTTGAGGGGCGTGACCAGTTATCATCCCCTGGCTGTTACAGGGCAGTTTGATCAGACACAGGACTTTCACCCCTTCACGGGAGTAGCCACCTACCGATTCCTTATATCATCCCAGACAGAAAGGGAACTATTGCGGGTATATGATCTTTGGTCTCGCAGGATCTCCGCCGAACATAGTGAGGGTTGCCACCTCCAGATATTTGCTTATGTGCAGTGGCTACGCGGAGATTTGGATCCGGCTGGTTTGAGTCAGTCTGGGGGCCTTGATGACTTGGGGATGATTTCTCCAAATGATACTACATACCTTTCCGTCTCTGTCGACTCTGTCCCAAGTCGGGTTATTGAGGATACCCGACTCCGTCTGGCCTTGATTACTGCTGAGGCTGAGAGGGATGCTGCTTTTGTCGAGAGAGATGATGTTATTCGGGCTAGAGACGCTGCCATTGCTGACAGAGAGGCCATTGTACTTCAGACCGGGGCAGTTGTAGATGCTCATTTTGGGACGGTCAGCCGAGCCACTGCTTTACTGGATCGTATTGATATGCTGGGGCAGCAGATTGCAGGAGATGCTGATGCTTCAGATTTATCCACCACCTTGACCATCCTGCTTCAGCTAGTTTCAGATTTGTAGATTATTTTATTTCCTGCATAGACTATGTTAGTTCCATCAGTTATCGAAAAGCAATCTTGTAATAAAATGACTTATATATATAGACATGCATTTAAATTTTAGTCATTTTCCCCTTTTGTCGTATCATTGCCTTTCATTGGATCCCCATTTTATCCAGCTGACCCTGATTTTGACATTTCGCCTTCTTTCTCTTCTCAAGTCTTGATGGAGATTTGACAGATATTGCCGCACGCCTTTTGATTTCATCGGATTGAATCTCAGATTTTTGGATAACTGTTTGGTTGGATCAGGGTTATGTCCTTTGGGATGAAGCTGGTTAGGCAGTTAGTTTCGGGAAGGTTTTGAGGGTGTAGGAGGGTTTTATCTGGCTATCGAAAATTGGATTTGGTTAGGGAAAGGATTATTTTTTTTTTTTTTATCGGACCGCACCCTGATGGCTGCCTACGTACCCCCACAAGTCGGGAGATCAGGTCCTACGTAGTTCGCTCTCAAGGAAAAAGGACCTGATGATTCAAGCATAGAACCGCTTCACCGAGTCAGAATTGAGGGGTTGTGGAAATACCTCACCATCCATCTCTTGCAATATGAGGGCTCCTCCGGATAGTACCCTCTTAATCACAAACGGCCCCTCCCAGTTTGGGGCGAACTTCCCCTTGGCCTCGTCTTGACAAGGCATGACTCTCTTCAACACCAAATCATTTTCTTTGAATTTCCGAGGTCTCATCCTTTTGTCATATGATCGAGAGATCCTTTGTTGATATAATTGACCGTGCCAAACGGTAGCCACCCTTCTTTCATCAATTAGGGCCAATTGGTCGTATCGATTTTGCATCCAGTCCTCCTCACTTATCTGAGCATCGATCATTACTCTGAGGGATGCCATCTCAACCTCAACTGGTAGAACAGCCTCCATTCCATACACCAAAGCGTAAGGGGTTGCCCCTGTAGACGTACGCGTTGACGTCCGGTATGCCAGCAGGGTGAGGGGTAACAAATCCGGCCATCCCCGATGATTAGCAAACATTTTGGCCATGATTTTCTTGATGTTCTTATTGGCAGCCTCCACCGCCCCATTCATTTTGGGACGGTAAATAACAGAGTTGAGGTGCTTGATCTTAAATTGGTCGCACAATCCCTTCATGAGGGCGTTGTTCAAATTCTTAGCATTGTCGGAGACCAAAACCTCAGGCTGCCCGTATCGACAAATGACATTATTCCTGATGAACCCAACGATAACCTCCTGAGTGATTCTGGGGAAAGAGGCTGCTTCTACCCATTTGGTGAAATAATCGATCATGACGAAGATGAATCGGTGCCCGTTGCTTGCTTTGGGCTCTATTGGCCCGATTACATCCATTCCCCACATTGAGAAAGGCCAAGGGGACGTCATACAGTGCAGTTCATTGGGAGGCGTATGGATCACATTACCGTGCGCCTGGCATTGGTAACACCGTTTGACATGATCATCACAGTCAGCTTTTAAGGTCAACCAATAATGCCCTGTTCTCAAAATCTTCCTGGCCAGCATCGGTCCACTCATGTGTGGCCCACACACTCTGCCATGGATTTCATTCATAATCTTTTGGGCCTGCGTTTCATCCACGCACTGCAACAGTCCCAACCCGGCATCCCTTTTGTAGAGTGAATCCCCACTCAGGTAAAATTTCATTGCCATCTTTTGAATTCTCATCCTCTCAGTTCGACTCGCCTGGTCGGGAACGGATCTATCTCTGAGATATTCCCTTATGTCGTGATACCAGGGCTGCTTTGGCAACACCACCTCGTCTGATAACACTGCCACATGCTCCTCATATGCCGGGGCACTCTGTACGGCTATCTCAATCTGTGGAATGTCCTTTCTTTTGATTATATGGATTAAGGCGGCCAGGGTGGCCAATGCATCTGCAAAATCATTCCGTCCCCGGGGAATATGTCGAAAAGCGATATCTTCGAACTCTCGCCTCAACTGGGTAACACAACGATGGTATGGAAGTAACCGAAGCTCCCTAGTGTTGTATATCCCGATTGCCTGTCTGATCACCAATTCTGAATCCCCGAACACCGCTAGCCTCTTCACTCCCATGTCTCGGGCCAAGCGGAGTCCCAAGATACATCCCTCGTATTCAGCGGTGTTGTTCGAATTACTGAACTGCAATTTAGTGGCCACAGGGTACTGCTCTCCGGTGATAGAGACCAGGACCGCACCGGCTCCTGCCCCCTCGGCATTCATGGCACCATCAAAATACAGCTTCCAGAACTGTCCCTCGTCATCACGTTTTTCGTGCGATACCCAAAATATATCCTCGCCCGGAAGAGGAGTTTCTAACGGCTCCATCCCTCCTGACGGGGTTTCTGCCAACTGATCTGCAATTCCCTGCCCTTTCATGGCCTTCTGGGTCACGTACACCATGTCAAACTGTTGTAAGATTAACTGCCATCTGGACAATCGACAATTCAACATGGGCCTTTCAAAAATATATTTCAGGGGATCCATTCTTGATATCAGGTACGTCGTATGCCCATGGAGGTAGTGCTGTAATCTCCCTGCAGCCCAGGCCAGAGCACAACAGGTCTTCTCGATGGGAGTGTAATTCTGCTCACATTGGCTAAATCTTTTGCTGAGGTAATAGATGGCCTGCTCTTTACCCGCCTCATTTTTCTGTCCCAACATGCATCCCATCGCGATGGCATTTACCGATATATACATAAACAGAGGGATCCCATCCCTCGGGGGTACCAGCACTGGTGCCTCAGTCAATTGCTTTTTAATGGTCTGAAAAGCCTTCTGACATTGCTCATTCCATTCTTGGGAAACCCCTTTTCTTAACAGTTTGAAAATGGGCTCACATGTAGTCGTCAAGTGGGATATAAAACGGCTGATAAAGTTTATCCTTCCGAGGAATCCTCTTATCTCCTTCTCTGTGTGAGGCACCGGCATATCCACAATGGCCTTAATCTTTGCTGGGTCCAACTCAATGCCCCGATCACTAACCAGGAAACCCAAGAGCTTACCCGACTGCACTCCGAAAGCACACTTGGCTGGATTGAGTTTCAAATTATACTTTCTGAGCCGATCGAACAGCTTCTTGAGATGGGCTACATGATCAGATTCTTCCCTCGACTTTACAATAATGTCATCCACGTAGACCTCTATCTCCTTATGCATCATATCGTGGAACAAGGCCATCATGGCTCTTTGATATGTGGCCCCCGCATTTGTGAGACCAAAAGCCAATCGCCTATAGCAGAAAGTGCCCCAGGGGGTGATGAATGCGGTCTTTTCCCGATCTTCTTCTGCTACCATTATCTGATGATATCCCGCGAAGCAATCCACGAAAGAGTACATTTCGTACTGGGCTGTGTTATCTACCAGGATGTGTATGAAGGGCACCGGGAAGTTATCCTTAAGACTGGCCTTGTTTAGATCTCTGTAGTCTACACATACCCTTACTTTTCCTCCAGGTTTAGCCACTGGGACTACATTGGACAGCCATTCCGGGTAAGTGGACACCATAATGATTCCCGCCCTGAACTGCTTGATGATCTCTTCCTTTACTTTTAGGCTCCACTCCGGTTTCAACTTTCTTAATTTTTGTTTGACAGGCCGAAAAAACCCTCCTTGATGGGTAATCGGGTTTGTACACAATGTCGGTGGACAATCCGATCATATCCTCATGAGACCAGGCAAAGACATCCTCATATTGTTTTAGCAACTCAGTCACTTCGGCTTTTTGGCTGGGGGTAAGGTCCGTCCCTACCTTGAGTTCTTTTGGCTTGTCAGGGGTTCCAATATCAATGGTGACGGTTTGGTCCAAGTTGGGTTTGGGTTTGTCCTCGACCCATCCTTTGATCTCTTCAGGCGCATCGTCGTAATCTGTCTCGTCTTGTTCAATGCCCATTAAATCGAAATCCAGCTCAATGTCAAAATCATAATCATCATTCAAATTTGCAAGACCATTTGTTAGGCAAGGATTACTCAAATTGGTACACCTGACATGAAACAAAATACTTGTCATACATAAATCATTTTTCACGACGATCGCATTTTCAAAATAACACGAAGAAACGACATAATTATGCAGAAATAAAACAACAACAAAAATAAACTTCTTCATTCCCCCATCCTTTGGGGTCCACCACCCTGACGTCGGGTTTTACCCTTTTTTGGATATTACTGGCTTCATGGTCCAGTTGTCGACAGTCAGGCCAGATGAAATGCGCTGGATGAAAGGGGGCTTTACATCGGACACTTCCCCGATAATTACGGCTACGTCGCCTGAGTCCTCCCTCCTATTCTCTTCAGGAATGATCAGCCCTGCCCAATCGATGACAGGCACAACTTGTTGGGCCCCGGGTGGGGCGATAATATTCGTCCCCTCCCCACTGCTTGTTGATTGTTCGGGGATGTAGCATTTGGTTTCAAACTCCTTTGCGACCTCCTGCAGGAAACTTTCCCTCCGGGTCGACTCATTACGTGCGGGGGTTAACTCTTCATTCCTTGCCCCAATCACCGGCTCACTGATCCCCTACGCATTGTCGATTTTGGTCACTAGACTGCCAGCTAGTCGAATCGGAGCCGCACCCCGATGGTGTCTCCGTGCTGCATCCTCATGGTATCCCAGCCCTGCTTTGCCTATCTGTTGTGGTAGGTGAATGGGATCGGTGATTCTCTTTTGGCTCTCAAGGACTCGCCCGGGAAGATATAAGGGGTTCCCCTTTGTTGTCACGGAAGCACAACTGGCCGCTTCCTCTGGTATTCCCCCATAATTCCAGGGTACAGTCTTTAGACTACTGATAGGGAGTTACGGCCTTGCCGCAAGGATGATGGGCCTCGGAGCTGTCAACTTGACCGGTCCCTCCGCGCTATTCGTACTTACCCCTATCAACCTGATGGGCGCTCCCCGTGCACTCCCATGATCATGTATCACGTTGATCATTTCCTCAATTTTCTGCACATAGTTTAACCTTGGCGGCCCCCCAGCCTCACTTGCCTCCGTCACATTGACTCCCCCTCCATCATGTCTTGGCAGGGGATTTGCCTTAACATTCGGGGAGTCTGATTGTTCCACCATAATTTCCCCATTGTCGATCATGTTCTAAATTATATGTTTCAATGTCCAACAATCTTGTGTATCATGACCCGGGGAACCCGAGTGGTAGGCGCACCGTTTGCTTGGGTCAAATCTCCTCCCCTTCGGATCACTTGGGGGAGCCAAATTGATTATCTTCTTTTGGGCCATCAATACCGCCAAAATCCGCTCGAGAGGCTCCCCGAGTGGGGTGAATACTCGATTTTGCGAAGCCTCATATCTTCTTCGCCCCTCGGCCCTTTGATCTGTGAAGTTTGGCTGTCGGGATGGCCCTACCCTTTGCACCTGTACCGGAAGATGGCTTTCTGTTTTTCTAGATGACCCCTGTAGGATGAGGGATACATCCTCCTCCTTCTTCTTTTGGACCCTCCGGGAAGTGCTGCCATAGTTTCCATTCTGTATTTGCTCGGCAGCCGTTTCTAAAGCAGTAAAATCCTGGATTTTACCCGATTTCAACCCCATATCTACCATCTCTCCATGTTTAATCATTTCAGCGAAGGGTCTTCCAATCCCCGAGATGACCCGTTCATAATACGGTGCCTCCTGAATGTCTACAAAGGTCATCACCATCTCTGATTCGCTCATCGGGGGGTTCACCTGTGCAGCCATGCCCCTCCATCGTTGCGCATATTCCCTGAAGGATTCCCTAGGTTGTTTCTTAACCTTTGTCATTTGATACCTGTCAGGGGTCATCTGGGTCTGAAAGCTGTATTGGGTTAAGAATGTATGGGCCAATTCTTCCCAGTTATGGATTCGGGCGTTGTCAAGGCGGGCATACCAAATTCTTGCCTCACCCGTTAAGCTTTTCTGGAACAGCTGCATTCTCAACCCCTCGTCCTCGACATAAGACCCGAGTTCTCCAATGTATATTTTCAAGTAGGTGTAGGGATCCCCCTTCCCGTTGTATTTTTCGAACTCAGGGATTTTGAATTTTTCTGGATATCTGGCTCCGGGGAAGACACACAGATCTGAGTAATTAACCCTACCCAGGGAGCCTATGCCTCTTAGGGATTGGATGGTCTCCTCCATGTGTTTCATTTTTTTCCGAAGGTCGTCGGTGTCCCCCTCCTCTGGGATGGTAATCACTGTCTTGCTAAGTGTGGGAACGGCCCTCGGAATGACTGGCTCGTCTTTGAGTTGGGGTTGGTCATCCTTACACAGGTTTGTAATATTTTTAGGATGATTCTGATCACCCCCGGGTGGTGGAATATTATGCGGTGCCTGGTTCGACGGATCCTGTCTGATTAAGAACTGTTCCTTTAGCATTGTGGCCATTTCCATCATCTGCCTTTTAAAATCATCAAACTCCTCCCGAGAGATGGAACTATGATTGGGAAGATCGGCCATTTCAGAGGTAGAGACCTGGGCTTTCCTAGACTGCGAACGGGTTTGAGGAGCAATCCTGCGAAACAACGGTTCGAAGTTTAGTCCCGGGAAATGAAAGGATAATGGATGCATGCTAAAGCTGTAACTTTTGCGTTTTGGGTTTTTTAATCTTTTTCTGCAAAATAGCATGTTAGTAGTCCCTTATTGCGATAATAAATGCCATTATGACTTATTATGCTTCCCCAGCTGTTCCCTGCAAAACGCAGAGCGGTTTAGTAATTCTTTGACAGAAAGGGATGTATATATTAATGGGAACATTACATTTATAAGAATGAATGTAAAAGTGCATGAATAGACTATACCTGAGTTGGGTTAATCTGAGGCTGACCTATCCTAGGGTTACTCTCACGGGGCTTTTCGGCATGAAGGTCCCCAAATCTTCGCAATCTACTCGTCTGAGCCCTTTCGATTGGAGCGGATTTGGGTGGTGCGTTTCCTGAGCCATCTCCGGGGAGCAGCCCCTTCGAGTCCAGTAATAAGCAACCGACAGGTTCGCCTCAGGAGGAGGTACTCTCTCAACATACATTCACATTCATCGTCCTCACCGTATGCAAATGATTACTCAACAGTAAGGCAATTCCATTCAAATCATTCATTTATTCGAAGAAATACATATTCACACAACAAAAGAAAAAAATCAAAACATCGCATACACACACATTTTATGAATTTAAAAGGATAGGATAACATCAAGATCTGAACGCGGCTTAAGCCCTCTAATATCCCCAGCAGAGTCGCCAGCTGTCGACGTCGGTTTTATCCGCTTTGTCCTTTTTTGTCTTTTCCAATTTTTAGCCTTTTGGTTTAGATGATTTTTGGAAAAGGTCGGCATTGAGGTCGACGGGGTTTTGAAAGATCGTTTTTATGATGAGCCAATTAACCAGAGTCGCCAGTTGGTATGTTTGAAATGGATGTACCAACTCATCCGAGTTTTCGTTTTTTTATAAATCGCTGGCTCATATGTGACTCCGAATTAATTGGTCTGCGAATCGAGATTCATAGAGTTCGGGGGCTTGCTTAAGTGAGGGGAAGGTGCTAGGCACCCCCTCGACTACACTTCCGTGAAATACGGTTTACCGCAATCTTGATGCTGTCCTATCCTTTAATCCATGAAATATGTATATGTGCGGGTATGTGTGGGTGTGTGTGTGCTTATATGAAGGTTGTGGTGAGTTTGTATGGAAGAATCATTTGGATTTTTAGGGAAAGTTGTGTTTTTAATTTGAAAATGTTTCAGAACGTCGTTTCTATTAACACGAGAAAGCTCCCTCCATCATGCGAAAGGTTTGATTTTACTATCAGAACTATAAGGTTTTTATTAGGCGTCGTCTTGATAAAACGTGAGTTTTTTTCTCAAACCTTAACCAAAATAGGAATCGAGATTTATACGTTGCTTTCATAAATGATGGGCAATTTCTATGATCTCTTTCGCCCTATGCATCAAGATTTAATAAAACATTTAATTTCTTTTATAAAACCCATTTTTGACATTTGAAAACAACCTCTTTTTTATGCTTCCCCGTAGGATAGGAATCGACTTTCGTTAGCATTTCCAAATTTTTAGCCTCGTGATGCTAATATCCTACTTTGATTGATTTTAGAAAAAATCTTTATCGTTTAATCTTTTGAAATTCTTTTGGCGTCTCAAAATCTAATCAAGCAGAAACATGCGTCGGGGCTATCCGTGGGCATGTAAGCCATCAAAATATCCCCGAACGCCAACAATCACATATTCCACTAATACGGGGCCTTAAACCCGATTCTCGCCTTAGCGTCGTTTTAAGGCCCGATAGTTACACGTTACAAAACAAACATCTTGAATCTATTACATACACCAAAACGTCCATCATCGGATTTGAACCACGGGGTCGCTTTCCTAGGCTCACAACCACGATTACTACTCACTCACAAAATGAATACTACAATAATAACACGTAGATTGCCTAACACATCCTAAAAATACAATCAATTAAACTACGCCTAATATATATCCATAAACAAGCTAGAAATTTCACCAATTAGATATCATCGGATTATTAGGAAGAATTTTGTTCCAATGGAACCCTCACCAATAATCCTTAATCCATGATTGTTCAACAATATTCTTGAAAAATTAAAATTTAATTTAGCCAAATGACATGATAGAAATTGCAAAATAAGGATATTTTCACCTTGCAAATGATACCAAGATTATGTAGAAACTTGTATATTGAGTGAAATATGAGATGTATTGATATAATCCAACAACAAGGGGAAATTCCTCTCCTTTCTCTCAATTGTTGCAATAATTTTTTGCTATTTCTCTCTATTTCCGAGCTAAAACCGCTGCTGTTTTTCTTCTTCTTCCGCCAAAAACTGCTGAGCTCCTGTATGCTGCACGAAACTGGGCTGAAATAGGCTGGCCAGAGCCAGCCGCAGATCCATCTGCGGCTGGCCGCAGATCCATCTGCGGCTGGCCGCAGATCCATCTGCGGCTGGCTGGCCCACCTCCCATCGCACTCAGCTGATAGTGCTGATTTCCTGGTTTCCGTGCTGGCGCACCCACCTGGCCGCAGATCAATCCGCGGCTGGCTGGCTTGACTTTCTCAATTCTCGTGATACGCCTCGATTTTCGTGCCGTGACGCTGCTTTTCGCTGACAGGTTCGTTTTTTACAGTCCGGGAATCATTGGGAGGCGTGCCACACCTTCCGGGAATGTCAAATTCGGATAGCCTTGTTGTCATGTCGATTTCGGTTGCAAATTGTCATGGTGGCTTCGAGTGTCCGTACCTTCTTTGTCTTTTGCTCTCGCAAGCCGGTCCATTTGACGAATTTGTCCTCCTGTCAAGGTTAGTATACGAAGTGCAAAATTTGGGTGTCTACACCAACAATGTCATTGTCAGGATTCTAATACTAAGTGAAGCAAAATCTGGTTTGGCATTACAGCAAACACTTGGTATGCATTCTATGATACAACACCAACCTAATCCAAGTATACAATCAACCTGCCAGAACCTTAAGGTTCATCAGATTCTCAACAAGAATTAACGCAATACTATAACAGAGTTCCAACCCAAGCAGTTTTAATACAACGCCCTAACACTGTGTATATCCACCAACAATAGAAATATACTACCCAATATCGTATTACCAGATTCCCTAATCCAGGAATTAACAACATATAAATCCCAGATTTACAAACCCAACAATATTATACAACATCCAAGTTTTCAAACCAAGCAATACAATATGGTACAGTTTATTACAAAATTCAAACAAGATTAATACTTATCACAGTCGCTTGAACCATTCGATACCTTGGTGTCGATCGATGGGTCGTCCTTCTTCTTCTACCGAAGTAAGCAGTGAAGCCGGCGGACATTCACGGCTTGTTTCCTTCCCCTGTTCTCTTTTCTATCGGCAGTTCACTCTCAATTTTTGGGCTCACACACCAAAAGAAATTGGCAGCTAAGCTAGGGGAATTGGGAGCCTTCAATTTATAGGAGGATTTGTATCCCCTTCATGGTTAATACCCCAACTGACGCCATGTTACCCGGAGGTTAGAAGAGAGTAAGCTGTCAAGGGGCAATGTCGCTACCCATCCGATTGACTGGCCGGCAGAGCCTTGAGTCGCGCGTCCTTGCCAGTCACATCGTCACGCCCCTTGACCCTTGGTCCGCTCGCCTCGATCCGTGATTACCCGCCGGTCGTTACCTTCCCTCCAGCCCAATCGATCGCTTTTCCTCCCGTCACTGCTCCGGCTGTCCTTTCTCGTCCCGTCCGATTGAGCGACTAGGTCTGAACTAGGGCTTAGGATCATTCTTTTGCTCGGCTTCCACTCCTATTCCCTCTTCTCGTTGCTGTCTGATGGAAGGTTGGGTTTGGCATCGGACTTGCTCTGTACCAAATTTGATACCTAATTTGATCGCAGCTATAGACTTGCCCCTTTTCCCCAACCCGATTGCAAAGGGTTTAACCCGGCAAGAATAAAAGGGAATCCAATCCCATCGGTTCAGCCCAACAGGAAAAATGGAAGGAATGGATCCAGCCCAATCGAAAAATAAAATGGGCTCAATTAGAAAAATAAAGAAAATTGGGCTCGGCTTTCTTTAATAAAAATTTAGGTTCAATCCAACAATAAATAGATAAAAAAATGAACCAATTCAGGTGACCCAATTAATTTCGCCACCTTGTATCGCTCATATTTTGAATTACTTAATTAACCCAATTAATTAATTATTTAAAATATTTATTCCATCCATAATTCTTTATTCAAATTATTTAAGGTAATTTACTTATTAATCTTCTTTCCAAATTTTCTTGCAATTAACTTCTTAGGGTTAACCCACTAATTTAAATCGCACTATTAATGAGCCCCTTCAATGCAAGAAAATTATTGGACCTATAATTATATAATTAAATAAACATTCTTACATGGGTCCAATTGAATTTATAAAATTATATAAAATGAATTTTATTTATTAAAATAAATCAATACAATGTTAAAAAAAATCTCGGACATTACAGTGATTCTCTGTTCACTTTATAAACTGATCTTTACTTTACGAATTGAAATGAACAATGTGATCCATCTGATGCTTTACGAATAAGAGTTGACTCTGCGATCTATCGTCTTCACATTACGAGTTGACAGAGTAACTCGACGAGCAATTTAACCTATTAACTATACATCAAATTTGATATTAAGATCAACCTAACATATTTGATTATATCTATTACATATAAAATCAACTCACAAGATCAACTTAACAAGTTGATTATTTTATTCTAAGTCCATGTACAACAAATCATCATTAAGGACTTTACAAAATTTGATGATTACAAATATACTTTCATTAATTCAAATACACAAACTCTAACGATTAGTCATTATTAAATTAAATAAACCATATTTATCGTCAACTCACATTCATCACATAATCATATTCATCATAACATAATCACATTCATCGCATAATCACATAATTATCAAATCATCACATAATTATCATATAATCACATAATTATCACATAATCAAATTAAACAAACAAACTCTAACATGTTTGAACCTAAGTCACGTCTAAAGAAGAGAAGATTGAAGAAGATGACTGGAAAGAAGAAGAAAATAGCTAAAAAGGCCCCTGAGCCTGCTAAATCAGCCAGGCTGCATTTGAAGGGGAAAAGATGGTTGCAAGCTCTTCTGATGACTTCCTAGAGCTCATAAGGATCATTGATTCAGTTGTACATGACATCAGAAGTGTCCCCAACAGTCCTCCTAAACTTCAATCCCCAATTAGTCAACCTGCTTCTAAGCTAGAAGATACATAATCTCAGGGAGAGGAAGATAAAACCTTAATTATAGAGATTCTAAACCTAGAGGAGGCAAAAGCTAGGCCTGACGAACAAGAAGTTTTGGGCAAAAAGGTCTTTGACAAAGATGAAGAATAGGACAGAACCACATTATCTCAGTGACTTACTATTCCATTTCCTTCCCGTTATGCCCTGGATGAAGGCTCTTCTGATGGGAGATTTGAGATACATCACTTGGACCTACAAGACCTTTCCAAGCATAAAATGTTGTCTTGGAACTTCCTCAGAATTCTGAAGGTTGCCAGAAAAACCATCTCAGATGGAAGCTCTTCCGCTCAATTAGACATCTTCAACAAAATCACAGTTATTCACTTCTCTCTTTTAAATAAAGTTGAAACACTCTCACACTATGAAGCATTCGTAGAGCCCAACACTACGAACGCAGAACATACTTCAAACCAAAATACTCAACCCGTGATCGTAGAGTCTCAAAACCCTACAATCGTTACCCAAACTAACAAAACCCAAACACTTTCCAAATCCCTCTCACATATACATAATATTTAATCCTCATCAGCAACCACCCCTAAACATACATACACTAGATCTCCATCTCCCATTTCTCCAAAATATCTACCAACTCCATCTCCTCAAAAACTCTCCGATCGTAGAGTCTCTTACCTCTTTAATCGAAGAGTCACCTAACCCTCCTATTATAGAGCAACCCCGGTCTATTCCTGACCATACATATATTTATACACATACAGATATTCCTTCAACTTCTAATATTATACAAATATATATTCTATATCCTATACTACATATTTAGGTTTTATTCTACCTTCTCATCATACTTCTACCAGCTTAGCCTTTGCAGGTGCCATGTTCAAAGATATTAACCTGGGAAACAATGACAGATTCGAAGCCATTTTGGAGCAGATCTTCGAAAAAGTATTAGTGGTTCCTTCTAAGACGTAGCTTGCTCTAATGCTCAACGAAATAATTCAAGAGTGTAATGCGGGTTTTAAGGTTACTAGAACTAGCATTTAGAAGAGTTTACTTCATATTGCTAAGACTGGTGAGAAAGTACCAGGGCAAATGTCTACAAAATTTGGCATTAAAATAAATGAGCTGATAGAAACTATTTTAGATAATCTAAAGAGACGAGATAAAATATACTTCAAACAGATAGTTGATCATAAAGCTGTTGTTACCTTTCTGCAAGTAACCAATAAGGAGTCTATCAAGTTTCTATCTGATAAAATCTTCTCAATGAACTCATCTCTAATTGACTTCAAGGAAGTGGTTGTCCGATCTCTAAAGCGCACTGACACTGCTACGACTCTAATTCATCAGCAAAGGGACGAATCTGAAGCTAGATATAGAGAAACCAGAGACGACATCACTCTCCCTAGGAGTTATTGGTTACCACCATTTAACAACTATCAGAGGAAGTTGCAGCTCTTAGAAAGAAAAATGATGCTGACAAAAAGAGGGAGAGGAGATTGCCGCCAAGGACTCAACAATCATCACTTCCTCTTCCTCCTCCTAAAATCTCTACGCCTCATGTCATCCCTTTAGGTCAAGGACAATCATGTCAATCCTCAGGACAATCCTCTTCTTCTAGGTCAGGATCGTCGAGTGCAGTAACACCTATTGGCTCACGACTCCCAACCAGTGATCTAACCTTCATGAATCGCAATCTTCAAGGGATTCACATAGAAGGAGAAGAAAGGTTCAACATACCAGACCTTGGACCTAGAGACTTTATGGAAGAGATTCAAAGAAGATCTGATGAAAGGAGAGAGAACTACTTCAGGAGAAAAGAAGCTGATAGAAGAGATCCTCCCAGAAGCAAAAGAGGTAGAAGGTAAAGATATTTTTTTAGTTCATTTGTAAAAAAATTTATTTCACTATGTAACAATTATTTTATAAATAAAATTCATTCTTTTTCTCTAAAAGATACAGTCTCTCACTGTATACCTAAGATATGTTTAAATTTCTCAGTACTTTGCATTTTTAGAATTAATGATTGATTGAAATCACTAATTTTGTCATCATCAAATAAGGGAAGATTATTAGTACTTACCTTCTGCATATGTTTGATTTGATAATGAAATAAGAACTTAATGTATATTTGTAAAACCAGTAACTTTTGTAAAGTCCTTAAAAAGACAATTTATGTAAAAGGACTTAGTGTAGGGATCAAATTTATTAGGTTGATCCATTCCTTAATGTAAATGTATTATTCAAAAGCAAGTTTGAACACTGATCAGAGAGTTGAAGTCCAAGAAGCATTCTAATATCGTAGAGCATTCAGATCGTAGAGCGTGGAAATCGATCGTAGAGTTAAGCCTTCAAGGCAAGTCACTCTACTATCGGATATATAACTATACGATTAAGCAGAATCGTAGAGTTCATCTCTTTTGATAGGTTATGATAATGCCTAGGACTGATGATCCCAAGGATGACCCTCCCAAAGGTTGTCGATAAAGATAAGGTATTCCTGAAGTTATGTCTAACAACTATATCTGCTAAGAAAAAAAACACGCGGCTATATCTGCACTTGACAGAGTACGATGAAAGCGACCTGAAGAGGTCCTAGCCAACAACATTTCAAAGTCAAACAATTGGAAATTGACAGGTGTCCAAGTCAGAATGGAATAACGATCAAATCACAACGAGAAGATCCCAAGGTGAAGCTATAAAAGGCGAGCAACCTTAAACAATCCAAGACACAGATAGAGAAAAATTGATCAAGTCGAAGTGATGCCTGTCTGAGTTCATAGTTTACTCTACGATTTATAAATCTCATCTGCTACTAAGTCCTATGATTAAGAAGTTTAACATTACTTAGCAGCGCCTCAAATCATTCAATTCCTTTGTAATTATGATCTTAGTGATCAGTGTAATCCAAGTCTGTATGACTTGAAGGATTCTTAGTGAATCAATTGTAAAACAACTTTTTGTGAATTATACTTTGAGTGATTACCCTTCTTTAGTGGAATATCTTTACTTTCATAGTAGAAGATAGTACTAGGAGACTTTTGTGCTCCGAACCTCTTAAAAATCTTTGTGTCATTTACTTTACTGCACTTACTTTCTGCACCCTACGTTTTATCCATGTGACTTGTCTACACTCTCTTACATTAAATTTAAAACTGTAATTTCTTATTAATCTTTGAAGGGTTTTTCAAAATATCATTTCGCTGTGCTTAATCATTAAATTAACTTGTTTAATTTAACACTGATAATAATTCTCTAAATTAAAAGTTTTAAAGGATCTATTTAAATCCACTTCTATATCTCTTTGTGCCTTTGGAAATAACAGATACTTATATATACGACGGAAATAGATTTTTTTGACGATTTTTTTTGTTAGAAATGAGTTCTTTTCTTCAAATATTTCGAATTGGCAAAAACACCTATTTAGTCCCTCTACTCGTATTCTAATTTCAATTTAATCCTTGTACAATTTTTTTTGCATAATTTTTCGTACACAATTTTCTAGGTGCCCAATGTGATCCCTAGTGTGTGTGAGAGGTAAATCACGTGGAATTAAAAAAAAAAATTCAGGTGGTTATAACTACTCCACATCTACATAGAAGATAAAGGGTAGGTGTGACTTTTACAATTTCTTTCCAATTTCCTTCTTATTTCCTATAAAACTCATATAAATACACAAGAAAGAAAACAAAAATTAGTAAGTAAGATATAATTTTTAAAAATAAATTATAATAAAGAAGAAAAATTATAAAAAATAAAATTATACTATAAATATATATAATTATAATAAAATGATATAATATAATTTAATAAAAAAATAATAAGCATAATAATTATTATAATAATTTAATAATAATTATTATTATTATTAATTTTTATTAATTATATTCTTTCCTATTTTATTATATTATAACAATATGTGGTCATTATTTTTAATATTTTTTATAAAAAAATTCCTATTTATTTTATTGTTTATTTTTTTCTTATAAATAAACAAGAAATCACAAATATTTTATTGTTTAATATTTAATAATTATTGTAGAAATGGGGAGGAAATAAGTTCTTTGCCCCTCATTTTTCACGTAGAACTAAAGCTTTTGGCCACATGGAATTTTTCTTTTCTTTTTTTTTTCTATATCATTACCCCTCACACACACCACGGATCACATTGGGCACCTACAAAATTGTCCACGAATAATTATATAAAAAAAATTGTACAATGATTAAATTGAAGCTAGAGTAAGAGTACAGGGATTAAATAGGTGTTTTTGCCATTTTGAAATATTCTTTCATGTATGTATTACCAATTTGCTATCTTGAAGAGCCCTTAATCCCTGTGTCAACCTCCATAATTATATCAATCATCGATTGATAATATGGAGTGCTATCTGCAGTATTAGACGTAATAACTTTAAACAAAAAAAAAACTTATTATTTTTTCTGCCGTCTTTAGTGCATTCCTATTATGTATGCTCTTTAATATTTTTTGTGTTGATCTTTTAGACTTCAATATGAAAGAATGAAGGTCCATTGTTGACATTCGACACATTCTTTCATGTTAAAATTGTGTTCTGGTACATGCTTCCCACTTGACATTGAAGGGCATACGTCTATATAAAATTTTAACGTTGCTTTTCTTTCACGTGAAACTTTTGATGACTTTGTTTTAGAGTTTGCTTTAATTACTCTTTTTTTCTAAACGACTCGTGTTGTTGTTGATTATCGCTTTTGTCCTGATTATATTGGTAGAACTGCTTGCCACTTCACAAACTATCCATTATTCAGATTTTCTTCTTCTTCTTCTTCTTCTTCTAATGCTCCTTTTTGGAAACACCCTCTTCGAAATGCTTTCTTATTATATTTGCTAACTCCTTAATTGTTGTTCGACACACATTTCCACTCATTCATGCCAAATATTCTTTAAATCTTGTGATCCTGCTAATCACTACTTTGTTACATTAGTTACATATATTTTTTTTCTATCTCCTCCAAAAGAAGTTCCATGTTGTTATCCAATATCTTACGATTTTAGTGTCATTCTACAAAATTAACGATAAATACAGTTATAATATTAATAAATTAAGCGTTAAATATTATTTATTAAGTTCTACTCCATTCGTCCCTTAATATAAGACGTTTTAGGGAAATATTTTTGTCTCTTAATATATGACGTTTGAGAATTTCAAGTAGGCATTAATTGCTTAGTTTCCAATATTACTCCAAGTATTAAATATAAATTTGGTTCTCTCACCATTTTTTGCCCAATAAATAACACTCTTTTTTCAATACAAGGAAAATATAGACAATTGATATTATATTTAATGCTATACAATCATTTCTCTAATACTTGTGTACAACTTTAAAACGACTTATATTAAGGGACGGATGAAGTATTTAACTTGGATACTATTTAATATGGATAACATATACTTTTTTCTTTTGCCAAATAATTTTAATATAGATTAATCAAAATATAATTATTTATTTTGCCTACTAAAATTAAATAAATCAAAAAAATTAAATTAAACTAATAAAATTAATTAAACTTAACAAGCTACACTTATTTTACTAATTAAACTAAATAAACAAGTCGAGCTCTAACTAAAGCACATTAATTAAATTAAAACTTGAAAAAATTATGTAAATTAAACAAATCAAATAAATTAAACTAAACTAATCAAACTAGTTAAACTTAACGAGCTAAATTTATTTTACTAATTAAATTAATAGAGTGTTTGAGATCGCTTATAAATAGTCAAACCTGCTTGTAATCAATTTTAAGAAACAAAAAATATTGGGTAATTTGGTTTTAAAACGGTTTATAATCAGTTTTTATGAAAATAATCAGAAGCTCCAATTTGAAACTTGTGATTATTTGTCAAATCTAATAATCAAGTTTGACTAAATATATTACTAACTATCCTTATTTATTTTAGTAATTTCATTCATTATCCATCTCTACTCCTCAAAACATTCATATTTAACAATTTATACTTGAAATAAAGGTTAGCAATTTTTTTTTAATACCAAACACTTTTCACTTTTTACAAATTTATGTATTTTTTATTTACCAAACACAATTTTTTTTTAATTTTTAAATTGATTATAATCAAAAGCAATAACTAAAAACAGTAGTCATATTTTTTAAACAATCCAAAACATACGGTAAATAATCAAGTCAAAGTTTATTACTTTAATTAGAGCATATTAAATTAATTAAGTAAATTCCACAAATTAAATTTATTAAACTTAAAAAAAAAAACAATTAAGTACCCCAAGCCCCCGGCCATGCTCGACCCAACGGGTAAGGCTAAATTTTACCTAGTTCGCCTGTGAGAGAGTGACGGAGTGTCGGAGACCAGCGACAGAGAGGGCAACTCCGAAGGAGAAAGAGGGTAAAGAGAGGGGAAATTGATCAGAGCAGCGGAAAGATGAGGAGTACTTAAAGAAATTTTTGGAGGATTGGGACAAAATCCATCAAATTAGGCAACCATACCTTCAATCATCGCCTCTACAAATCAGACAGCAATTACCTAGGTTTTCGGCTTTGCAGATACTTTGCAGCCACGCTGCAGAAGGTGCATTTTTTAGTATTAGGGTTTAACAATTTTTGTAGTATTAGCAGAATGTAGAAAACTATGCTTTCGTTTTCTAATTTAATTTGAATTTGTAGAAAAACGAAAACAAATGGAGGCAGTAGTGGTAGATGCGGGGTCTAAGCTGCTTAAAGCAGGTTTTGCGGTTCCTGATCAGGCTCCTTCTATGGTATCACCTAATTTATTTCTTTAGTTTCTCTCGTTTTACATTTTCTGCTATTGTTCTATGTGGGTAGTGTAGCATGATATTTTGCATTTTGGAAATTATTCTGTCGGTCCCAACATGGGTGTCCATTTTTCACTTTTGTATGTCCTGAAAAGGAGTGGACTTGTTAAAATAAACTAATAAGTGATATAATGTTTTGAATTTGCCTCTAATGGAAAATGTCAAATCCAGCTTTTGTTTATGTATTGATTGTTATTGACATTGGCAAATTTAATTAAAAGCATGATGTTTTAGAGTGCTCTTATTTGGGATGGAGGGAGTATGAAAAGTAAAGTAGAAGTAACATCATTGAATCGTAGATAATTTATGATTTTGGTTGTGATAAATGAGCCACTAGGAAAGATAAAGAAGGAAAATGAACTAATAAAAAACAAGTTCAATTTGGCTGAGCCTAAAGCAATTATTGGACATGTGAAGGATGATTATTTTTCATTTCCCTGGGGAATCTGGGAAACCAAAAGGTCCAAAAGTACGTATTACATTAGATTGAAGATGATTTTATCCTTTTACTTTCCACGATTATGTTGTTTATGAGATGATTTTATACTTTTACTTTCCACGATTATGTTGCTTACGGTAGGAATTTATTCTTTTCCCAAAAGTATTTCTCTTATTAGCTAATTGTAGTTTTAAAAGGACCTTGTCTATTTTTCAGAAGTCCCTGTTTGTTTGCAAGAAAACAAGGTAAGGGAAACAATTAAAAATTGAAAGTCTACACACATTCGTTGCTTGTTCCGAATAAGATGAATGGTTTGACTGTATATTTCGAAAAGCTGATTCAGTTAGTTATTAACTGATGGTGATAATAAACTAATATATGGTCTTATAAGTTTAGTGTTATTATTTTTTAGGAGCTTCTGAGGTCTTTTATTCGTTGTAGGGTTCTTGGAGAACTGGTTTCGGATATTATTTAGCATTTTTGTGTACGTGTGTATATGGGACCCCTCACCCCTCTTTGGTGACTGTTTTAATTAACAGGTTTGTTACTTCTCAGAAAAAAATAATTGATATACGGATTGGTTAGCTAAAGTTTGAATAAGAGAACAATGGTAATATGGTGTAGGCAGATTTTGAGTTTATCGTTTGTTCTTGCCTGTGTTGATAAAGAGAATTTTTTTCGTTTATTTTCCCTCTGCTGTTTGACTGCCATATGCATTGAAGTAAATTAAGCCTCCATCAGAATTGGTGGATTCCAATCCCAGTTCTTTTTTGTTTGCTCGCTATAGTCCCTTCAATTTCATCTCTCAAGGCTACCTCATTCTCCATCATAGAGCAAGGGATGGACGACATGTATGGTTTTACAAGGATCTTTAATTGGAGATTTTTGTCACCGAATTTTCCCAACTCTTATCAACTTTTTTACTGTTTGCTTTTTACTGTTTGCAATGCTCCAATTTCTAGCTCTTTTTTCATGAAGGGAATTCAATTTTATGGAACTTTATGTTTTTCTGTTATTTGAGTAATAGAGAGACCAAAGATTTGTCCTTACACTTCATTCCTAGCTCCTGCACATTATTTTTTCTCCTGAAATTTACTCTTGATCTATGGACTTCTAATGATACTTCTCCATCAAGTCTTTATTACCTTTCCAATTGGTAATTCATCTCTCACTTTTCCATCCCTCTTATATTTTAAAATTTAAAGTTACCCTCTAACAGCAGGGAGTTCATTAGATACTTGGTAGGATTAACACCAATGATTTGTTGCAGGTGTATCGGTTTTCAAATCCTTATATCCATATATTTTTGTGTTGTGCATGCAGGGCTGTGAGACTGATTTTCAACTATATCCTATTGCCTTATAGTTAATGTTGATAGAACTTTTTGTTTGGGGTTTATGAAGAAGCTTGAGTATGTCAGGTGAAGTGACATTGGAGAGTTTGCTTTGATCAGGTTTCAAGGATTTGGTGGGGTTAATAGTAGTAAGATCTTTTTAAAAAAAGGTTTTTGAAGACGTGGGTGTCTTATGATTGGGGATATGAATAGAGAGAAGTACTTGGATTTCTAGCAATTGTCACATTCCTTTCACCAAATAATCTTTTTAACCCTCTCATAGGATTTTCCAATGGGTGACTGATATGATATTTATAGGAATTGGAGGGCAGTCCTTTGTTGAGGCATTTGTATATTTGTTTTTTTTTTTTGCTTTTCCGCTCTCTTCCTCTGGATGACACCTTTTTCCTCCGTCCTCGTTCACCTTCATTTTGAATGAAATTTCTTCTTGTAGAAGATGCAGCCGGGCTCCTCCATTTCTATGAGACTTGGTAGTTGCTTATGAAGGAGTCGTACATAAGTCTGAAAGTTTTGATGTCAGTAAATAATTTTTAATAACAATTTCAGAGGCAACTACCATTTATCAAGTTACATGTTGGATCTTAATATCTTCACCATCAAATCCAAATACTTGGTGATTTGCGGTAATATTTTATTCCATTCCACTGAAGTAAGATGTATAAAAGGTAGCTTTCTACCTCTTCTCTTAATGTTCCATGAGATGTAATTGTTGGAGAAATCAGACATGTAAACTGTAGGCATTTATTGGTATTTTTTTTCCTTTCTGATGATGAGTATGAGTAGTATCCATTGATTATTAAAATGCATTTTTATACCCCGTCTGTTGGTGTAAGCTTTACAATAAGATAATTATCAATATTGTACCAAAGCCACTGGGTGATATGCCCGAATGTGAAGTTGGGTTGGGGAAATTGAGAGGCCATTTGCCTTTTGGCCTCTGTGTTTTGTTGATTTCTGTAAATTGTTGGTTTTTGGCAAGCAAAGGATTTTGAAGCTTTCAAATCTAATAATTTTCTCTAGAAATTCAATGTTGAGAATGCTAATATTGTCACTGTTTGTGTAATTTTTTGATCTGTTTTGTGATCCCCTAATGTATTTACTTACTGTCTTCTTTCCGTCATATCATTTTTTATAAGCTCCTTCAAAACCTTGTTATTTATGATACATGTCTTGAAGGAAGGGCTTTTAATTTGTTTGCTTATGGTCCAGATAATTCCAACCCAAATGAAACGCATGGCTGACGATGGATCATTGGTTGATACTTCATTATCTGAGGACATCACTGTTGATCCAGTTGTGCGAGGCTTTATTAAAGATTGGGATGCTATGGAAGATCTATTGCATCACATTCTTTATACTGGCCTTGGATGGGAAATGGGCAATGAAGGACAAATTTTATTTACGGATCCACTTTCAACTCCTAAGGTTAGATAAAGCTTTCCAAATTTTGTGTTTGTATCATCTATAGAAGCGTGAGAGTTATACATGCATCATGTTTGAGTTCGGTTCAAATTAAATTTGAATTTTAGTAGCAGCATTGCTAGTGGGTAGAGCTTGAAGAAGTTCTATCAGAAATTGGTATGGTGGAAATCAAATTTGCATTTTCTATGTGATCATTTAAGATATTTGGTGTAGGATCCACGTGTCATTCACTGATTGATTTATAGTTTATTACGACAACCGTCCAATTCGAGAAACACTCAAAAAACACCTAGCTTTCTCTTAAATCAATATATTCAAGAATCTGAAATATTACAACTCTTTATATAGGAACTCTACAACTTAGCGACCAAGTAAAGAATCCTAACAAGGAAATAGTCTTCTAGTTAGAATCTACTACTATAATTAAAACTAAACTCCTAAGTCAAATCAACTGTTATAATTAAAATCCCTTTCCTAATTAAAGTCTACTACCATAATTAAAATTCCTAATTTTTAAAATGAAATAATCTACTAATTAAAATCTATTACTATAATTAAAACTTCTAGAATATTCTACTTAATATAAGTAATAAATAATTACATAAATAATCAAATATTTATCTCTTAAAAACAATACAAAATTAACACTCTTTTAGTCCAAGTTTACTTGTCCTAATTTCCTTTTTGGTTTATCTAAATCTATTTGTCCTCTTTCCATTTTAATACTCTCTCCGTCCCAGGATAAAAGTCCTCGTTGACTTTTTGCGCATATTAAGAAAGAGAATAAAATAACAAAATTGTCCATATTTAAATTCTCATTTAATTGCATAGTTTTTTGCACATGACTAGTGATACTCCATAAATATGCATAGGGAATAAAAATATGACAATTAATACTAAGGGTATTATGGACAAATTATTGTAAAAAATAGATTCTTTAAGATAAGTAGACATTTAACTTGGGACTACCTAAAATAGTAATAAGGACTTTTATCCTGGGACGGGGGGAGTACTATTTTTGACCTTATTTTCCAATACTACCCTCATTTAACTTTATTAAAAAAATTCATTGAAAACAACATGACATATATTGAAAAAAGTAACACTATTAACTTCGACATTGGAAGCACAATCACAGTCCTTTTTTTCCCTTCTCTCTTCTCTATTTTATTATTCCAAGAAAAAGTTAGGAGATTAATTAAAACAAAAAAGATGATAATAGAGTAGTTAATGTGGGTACTTTGAAGATAAATTATATTTTCAAGACAATTCAAATTGGACGGAGGGAGCAATAAATTTCTTGATTTTTCTCTTCTGTTCTGCATCAATTCATGCCCACCTCCAATACTAGAACCTCCACGGCCACCCTCTGCGAGAACCTTTTAATATGCACAACTTGAAAGTAAGGTACGTCCCACAAAATCATCAGCTTCAATTTCTTCATCATCTCATCATCAAAATTGTTAACTTCCACTGATGAAATACGCTTTGCAGATGCCAGTTTCGACTCTTTGTGAGCAGTACATTCCTCAAATTTTTAATTATTAGGGCTAGTTTGAATTTAATGATCTCCAATTTGTTGTTGCATCTCAGTCAATTGGTTACCACAAATAGGCTAAGATTTTCCAATACAAATTGAATTGAACCACCATTGCTTTGGTTCTTCAAATTTGTATTACTCTATTAAATAGACTGACTCACTTCCAACAGTTTCTCCCCAACTATCAAAAATAGCCACAATTACCTAATATCTGCAAATCAGTGGCTAAAATAGTTTCTAGGTATTTATATGTAGAAGTTTAATGTAGCATTCCCTTTCATAAACCCTTTTGTAAAATCAATAATTTATAGTATATATATATATTTTTGGAGAATTCCAGTATCAGTATCCACTGCTCCAATTTTTGGCTAACTTCAAGAAAGTATATATGAATGTTTTCCTTTTAATCTGTAATATTTCCTTATTACCAAATACAGTTAACACGTATTTTAACAGGCTGTCAGAGAACAATTGGTGCAATTGATGTTTGAAACATTTAACGTATCAGGATTTTATGCATCGGAGCAAGCAGTATTATCACTTTATGCAGTGGGACGTATCTCGGGCTGCACAGTTGATATTGGACACGGAAAGATAGGTATATATTCGAGAGTATGTTTTTTTGATCATATACTGTACCAGTCCTTTGGTTTAATTAAGTTGGTGGTCCAATTTGCCGTTTATTGATATTTTTTATTTTAAATTGTGGAATTACCATTCACTGGTCATATAGACATAGACCAACTGGTGGTGTTATTAGGTAGTCATGTAGGCTAGGAGGTAGTCTTCTTTAGTTTTCTTTGCGGTTGCGGCATTTTTCTGAAGTAATTGGGCCTCTTCCTAAAAAGCAAATTTTCGATTTCGCCATTCTCATTACTTTTCTGTTCTACTACTTTGGACTACCAAATGAAGAACCCTTTGCTAATAAATAACACTTAAAAAAAGTAAATAATTCTTGTTTGCTCGCTGATGAACCTGACATTGATACATGACAAGGAAATAAACAACTTATATATGCAGGGAATCAATAGAAAAACACATGAAAAGCACAAAGCTTGTTCTCAAATCAATAATATATTCAAGTCTACAAAATAATGAAGCTTACATTAGTTTAAATAGATCAAAGAAATCCCTAAAACTTGGAGACCAAGTAGAATCCTAATCTACTTGGGTTACTTAATTCTTTTAAAAAAGAAACAACTCTTAAGAATAATCTACTTCCTAAATAAATCTACTATTATAATTAAATAAATAATATATTGATTTATCTCTAAGCAAAAATATAAAACAAGTAATTAAAAATTCTAAAACTCCCCTATATTGCTCCGCATCATTCTCCTCGAAATTGAAAAAACTTGTCCCCCAGTTAATATTTGAGAATAACAAAACTTGATCGGCAAGATGTCTTCCAATTTAAACTTGAGAATCCCATATGCAATTGAGTGGTCCTCTGGTTCATACAATTGCTGCTGGAGTGGACTGATGTTTTTTCTGGTTGATCCTTTTTTGTATTTTCCCAGATATTGCTCCAGTAATTGAAGGTGCAGTTCAGCACATAGCTTCAAAAAGATTCGAAATTGGAGGTATTGAGTTGACGAAGCTGCTACATCAGGAGCTCAGTAAATCCAATCCACTCGTAAAGCTTGATATCTCTGACGTTGAGAAAATAAAAGAAATATATGCTTGTTGTGCTGAGGATGATCTTGCTTATGAGAAGACCCTGAAGTCATGCCAGGTTGAGGAACATACTCTACCGGATGGTCAGGTTTGTACCACAATTCAAACTTGGCCTCATAATTTGACAATGTTCTAAATCAATCGTAAACTTCAACTTTTGATAAATATGACATTAATTTTATTATATATACAAATAATAGACTTAGTTTGTTAACAAATATAATAAGTAATAATAAACTACACCGCCTAGGGAAGCCGCACAGGTCCTGCCTACAAGGCCTAGTGAGGGCTGAACAAAAAGCCCCCCGATCCGGAAGCCCGACTTGGGAAAATCCTGGAAAGGACCGGCTTGCTTGGGGCAGCCAGGCCTGAGCTGGGAGCCTTAGACAGTCCTTTACATAGTTGTCAAAATCATACGATACACAATTCATATTGTACGATTTGATACGATTCAGGACAAAATCGATTCATAATCGTAGCTGTATCGAATGTTGTACAAGAATCGTACGTATCGCATTTGAATCGCATCTGAATTGTGCGATACATCGATATAGCATCGATACAAAAAGAGTGAAAAATAACCCAAATACGAAAAGTTACCTGTTTACGCGTCACGTTGCTTCGATTCCTGTAGCCCAAAATTCTGGTTTTCAAAAGAGTTTTGAACCCAATTTCAGATTATTCAAAAACAGTTGAACATAAACGGGCGTTGAGCTCAAACCAATGTCTCTCTCTCTAGAACATTTGCTTTCCCTTCCCTCTAGCCTCTTCTCGGACTAACCCCCCCTTTTCTTCGCTCTTCTCTGTTTGATCTTCCCCTCTTCTTGCTTCCTTCTCTTCTTTCTCCTCTTCTCTCTCTCTCTCTCCCTGTTTCCATTTCGCCATGGTTGACCATCCTCACCTCTCGGAGGGTAACTCCGTCAATAGTCAATCTCTCGATGCGTTTGCTGTTTATGGAGTTTCTCCTACTATTTCGCCTCATTCTGCTAATAATGAGATATGGACATCGTTTCTAGTTATAAGGCTCATTCTGCTGGTGAGGCTAGCTCTGAAGGATCTGCTGCCCTAGATCTGCCTTCCTCTGGCCTTGATAACGAAGTGATCTGTGAGATCTTTCGTGCCTCACAACAACTCACTCACAAAGATAGGATGGAAGTTGTCGAATAAAGGAAGAAAAACCAAGATCTTATCAAATTTATTCAAGCCAAGGGCTTATCCCTCAAGGATGTTAACTCCTTCCTTGCAGGCGATTCTATCTCTCAAGATCGTGATGAACATGGTTTGATCACTTATTCAAAATCTGCTGATGAAGTGCATCAGGTTGAAGATGAACTCAAGAGTCAGCCAGAATTGAAGGATTGTATTCAGGCAAGTGGATTTGGACAAATTCCCCTTAGATCTGTGGGTCAATCTCCTATACCCGTGGAAACACGCCCTTCTCTTGTGGTTTTAGAGGAGGGGGAGCTGCCATATCATGTTAAAAGTCCTTTGACTCTCGCTGCAAAAACAGACATAAGTGCTCAGCCACTTATTAATGCTCTAGAGGTCAATACAGAATCTTGTGATAATCCTGTTCCGAAACCTAAAACCTGGAGTTCTCTCCTATCTTAGGAATCTTCCCCAAATTTGAACCTTTCTTTTTTCCCGCCTTCTTCCTCTTCCTCTTCCTCTTCCAATTCTTCCCAAGGTCCAATTATTATTCACCCACCTATGGATGTCCTCAAGAGAGGGTATAACTCTTGGAACACTAGTCTCATTGGGCATTTTGTTCATTCCAAACTGCCCTACAAAGTAGTAGAGCCGGCTGTGATGCGCATGCGGGGTAATTATGGTCTTCAAAAAGTCCTGCTCCATGAGAAGGGCTATTATATCTTCAAGTTCAAAGACTTGGCTGATAGGGACAATGTTCTTGCTCTGGGCCCATGGTACATTGCTAATAGACTTATTAAGTAGCAAAATTGGAAGGAAAATGTTAATCTCAGTCAAGAAATATGTACCAAAACTCCTGTGTGGGTGAAGCTTCATCATCTCCCTTATTCCTACTGGACCGACGAAGGATTGAGCTATATAGCTAGCGGTATTGGGAAACATCTTTTCACAGATAAAGTCAAAGCCAAGCTAGATCCTATGCCGTTTGCTAGGATTTGTGTTGAAATGAGTATCCCTTCTTCCTTCCTTGAATCTCTTTCTGTTGCTGTCCATAATGGTGATTCGGACGAATTTGATTTGTTGATGTCAGAGTTGAGTATCAGAACAAGCTTGCCTTTTGCCCTTCTTGCCTTTCTTTTGGCCACTCTAGACTGAAATGCCCAAAGGCTAACTATCAATGGGTTCCTAAGACCAGTATTCAATCAAAGCCAGATGCTCCCGTGATCAACCCAGAAATCAATTCTGTAAATCCCCCAGTGGATCCAGCTGAGGATGCTCCCAAGGATCCTTCCCCTCCTCAGCTATTGGAATGGACTGAAGTCTCAAAGTGGACCTAGAATGCCAAGGATAAAGGAAAATCTATCGAGGTCTCTTCTACACCTCTTGCTAATGTTTTCAAGCCTATTAGTGACCTTGATGCTTCTGACCCTGATTTCTCACCCTTACCTAATCCCCTGGTTTCTAAGCTCATCTCTGTTGATGAAAAGGACGGTAAGGATCTTAAGAGTAAAGCAAGGGGTAATGGGGATGCTGTTCAATCCTTTAAGCGCAGAAACAAGGGTGGGGGGAAATTTCCCTCAAAATAACTGTGTGTCCATGATTAATTTTTGTACATATAATGTTAGGGGTATTAATAAGAAAGCCTAAACAGAAAGACATCATAGATTTTTTGTCCAGTAATGCTATATCGTTGATTGGCTTCGTGGAAGCCAGAGTTAAGGAACCTAAAGCTAACAGCATAGCTAGGAGACTGGCTAGAAATTGGCAATGGGTTTTCAACTATGAACATCATGGCAATGGCAGGATATGGCTAGGCTGGGATTCTAGCATCTGGGAAGTCAATATTATTTCCAAATCAGCCCAGGTGATCCATTCTTTTGTTCAACTCAAGGGTCAACCTTTATCTTTTTACTTCTCTGTTATATATATTCTATGGTTTTAATACTAGTAGTGCAAGGAAATCTCTTTGGGAGGAGTTATCTATTCTCTCTGCTTCCATTTCCTGTAATCGGTGTTTGTTAGGAGATTTTAATGTTATCAAAAGCTTATCTGAAACTTCTGGTGGAGATGAGGTTTGGTATAGTGGCATGGAGGATTTCAAACTTTGTATGGAATCTCTTGCTTTGGAAGATCTTAGATCAACAGGTGTTCATTACACCTGGTGGAACTCTCGGGATCTAAATCCAATCCACAGGAAACTTGATAGGGCTATGGTTAATTCTGTCTGGTTGATGAATTTGGACATGACTGTTGCTCACTTTGGTAATAATGGGCTTTCGGATCATAACCCTGTTTTTATTAACACTGGTTATTCTCTTCCCACATCCAGAAAGCCTTTTCAATTTTTCAACTTCATGCTTGAGCTTGCTGGTTTCAATGATGCTGTCCAGGAGTGTTGGTCCACTACTATCCATGGCAATCCTATGTTCATCTTGGCTGAGAAATTGAAACGAGATAAGAAGGCTTTAACTGACCTGAATCAGAAGCATGGCAATCTCACCTCAAATGTCTCTCGGGCAAGAACTGCCTTATATTCTATTCAATCACAAATGTCTGGCATCCATAGTGATCCCATCCTTAGGGCCAAGGAAAGAGAATGCACTACAGATTTGTATAAGGCATTTAATCTTGAGGAAAACTTGGCCAAACGTAAGGCTAGAATTCAATGGCTTGCTCTTGGTGACAGAAACACTAGCTTCTTTTCTAAATGCACCAAGCAAAGATGGAATATCAATAAAATTCTTTCTTTACAGGATGATGATGGTAATATTGTTACTGAGCAGCAAAAAATTAAGGAGATGGCTGAGCATTACTATTATAAACTTTTGGGTTGTCCCCCCTCTTCACAGTATCCTGGGTTCTCCAAAACTGCTGAATGCATCACAAAGCACATAAGTGAGGAGCATGATAACTCACTAGTTGGTACTGTTTCAGCTGATGAGATCTTTAAAACTCTCCATTCCATGAAAAGGAACAAGAGTCCTGGACCTGACGGGTTTAATGTCAATTTCTTCATTCATACATGGGATATTGTGGGAGATGATTTCACAAAAGCCGTCCGGCATTTCTTTGCTAGCAGTCAAATGCTTCAAGGTACCAATGCAACTGCTGTTGCTCTCATTCCTAAAGTAACAAATCCTACATCCATGACGGACTTTAGGCCTATTTCATGTTGTAACACCACTTATAAATGTATAACCAATATCATTGCTTCTAGACTTAAGACTGTCCTCCCTGATCTCATTTCTCCTTCCCAAACTGCCTTTGTTCCTGGGAAGAATATTGGGGACAACATTCTTATTGCACAAGAACTATTTAGAAATTATCATAGGTCCAAAGGTCCAACCAAATGTGCCATAAAAATTAACCTTAAGAAAGCTTTTGATTCTGTTAGATGGGAGTTCTTATTTGATTGTCTTTCTATCTTCAAATTCCCTCCCTTGTTCATTTCTTGGATAAAATCTTGTGTTTCTACTGCTATGTTTTCTGTTAAAGTCAATGGGTCTCTTTGTGGCTACTTTCAAGGAGCAAAAGGGCTGAGACAAGGCGACCCTATTTCCCCGTATCTCTCCGTATCTCTGTGTGCTTGTGATGGAGGTTCTGGCACAAATTCTCCAGAAAGGGTCTTGCAATCCTAACTTTAAATTCCATTGGAGGACAAAACAGTGTGATATAACCCACATGTGCTTTGCTTGTCATGGAGATCCTGCCTCTGTACAAATCATTAAGGATGGATTGAACAACTTCTCATTACTATCTGGTCTCTCTCCTAAGCCTTCAAAAAGCTTATGTTTTCTGTCTAATGCGCTTCCTCACCATCGGGATCAAATCATCCAATCTCTGGGGTTTCCTATTGGTCAGCTTCCTATTAAATTCCTTGGGGTGCCTTTAATCTCTTCAAAACTATCTAGGCAGGATTACATCCCCCTCATCCACTCTATCACCTCTAGAGTTAGCTCTTGGACCAACATTTCCTTGTCTTATAGTGGAAGATTGCAGTTGATAAAGTCTGTTCTCTTCTCTATACAATCTTACTGGTGCACACACTTTGTTCTCCCTAAGGCCATTACGAAGGAAATTCAGAAAATCCTGTGTAGGTTCCTGTGGAAAGGAACATATCTTGCTAAACACGGAGCTTAGGTTGCAAGGGATCATATTGCCTTACCATTCTATGAAGGTGATCTAGGGCTCAAACAGATTGAGGATTGGAATAAGGCCTTTATCATCTTATTACATTTGTGGAATGTCATTCAGTTTAGGCCTACTAAAATGTGGGCTATTAGGATTCGGAAAACTGTTCTTAAGGACAAGTTCTTTTGGCAAATCCTTAGTCCCTACTGATTGCTCCTGGATTTGGCGGAAGGTTCTTCAATTGAGAACTATTGCTAGACTCCATATTTCTTATAAAATTGGGAATGGTAGCAGCACTAGCTTATGGTTTGATCCTTGGTCTCCTGGCTTGCTGTTTGCCTCCACGCATGATCCCACTATCATTAACTATGGTCTTGGTATGAAGGCTACTTTGCATGAAATTATTGTTGATTCGAGATGGTCCTTGCCTGCTTCCAATTCTTGTGTTGTTGCTCAATGGCGAGAACACTTTGATTATTCAAGGACTTTCAACTCAAGTGCACAAGACTCTATGCTTTGGAATAATCGTTTCTACAGAAAACTCAAAGCTTCCCATATCTGAAAGTCCATTAGACAAACTGCTGCAAAAGTTAACTGACACAAACTTGTCTGGCAGAAGATGAATGTCCCTCGATTCTCTTTCTTCACTTGGCTTGCAATGCACAGGAAACTGAATACTGCTGACGTTCTGATTAATTATGGGGTGCAGGTTAGCTCTACTTGCCACCTTTGCAACCAGCTTCATGAGACTTTTGATCATCTCTTATTTGATTGTACTTACTGCTGTCCTCTCCAAAGTCTTTGCTTACGGTGGCTGGTATAACTTCCCAACCGTTCTCAGCCATAGTTGTCACGGCGTCGCCTAGGACAACTATAACTTCGCCTTGGCGGATGATTGAAAGTCGGGCGCTTAGGAAAAAAGTTGTCGCCTTGGACGACGACGTAGGCGAGCTATCGAGCGACTTGATTTGTTGGGCTGCTGGGTTAAAAAAAAAACGACGTCGTCGTCGTTTTGTCATGCCCTAAATCTAATCGCGATTTTCAGCGGAAGAAGAACAGAACTGCAGAAGTAGAAGAAGCAGAGCGAGAGAGAGAGAGAGTACCCGGTACCGATCGACGACTGACGGCAACGAGGCGACGCAGCTCCAATCGCTTCTTCCTCAGGTATGCTCTCTTTCTTCTCCTTCTTCTTCTCGCAGAGGACGACACTGCCTTTTCTTTTCTTTTTTTTTGGTTCGCTGCTCTGCTTCTTTGCTTCTTCTGATCTGCTTCTCTGTTTTTGTTATTATTTGTTATCTTATCATGCTTTTTTGACTTTACAGTCTCCACAATTTGTCACATACACAATTATATATATATATTTGTGTATATATATATATAATTATCTATAATTATATATATATATATTTATATTTATATATATTTATGTTGTATATATGTACAGTGCACTGGATGTTTTTTTTTGTATAGAAGAAATGCACTGGATGTTCTGCCCAACTTAGCAATAATATTCTTAAGTAAATGATCTGCCCAATGCCCAAGATAATGGAACATTTAATAAACTAGTGGGTAGCATACTAAATACATATATTCATGCAAGACAACCTTGGTAGAATAATTAATATTTTAAGGCTCATGCAAAGAGAATATCAAATGGGCAGCACATGCTTGTGGTTCCATTAGCAATATGTGCAGCTTCGGATGGGCAGCAATAGTGGGAGAGGGTGGCTGATATATTATTCCATGAAACCATGTGCCAACCATGTAAGGAAGTATGGACAACATACTTATTTTAATGCTAGGCAACTTTAGGGATAGTTAATTAGTTTTCTAGTCGGCAGCAGTAACATTGGGCAATACTATGCTTTTAATGTTATTCCATGGTGTTATGTCTAGAGTTTTAATGTATATGAAATTTTATTACCAATATACTTGTTAAGTAAAATAAATAATATATAAATTGCACGTTGTAAACGACTTATCGCCATACGGACGCCATGGCGGTCGCCTTGTCGCCTAGGCGTCCTGGCAGTCGACTACTGCCATGACTCGCCGTGGCGCCGTGACAACTATGTTCTCAGCACCATAACTCATATGATCAGTAATTCACCAGGGCTGAAGATTATTAAGCTTATCCAATCTTTATGCCTCAATGTTACTATCTACAAACTCTGGCAGGAAAGAAACTCTCGTTTTCATAGACAAGGCTCTATCCCAAGTGATATCCTCTCTATTGAAATTCTCAATCTTGTTCAAAGTAGACTTTCATCTGCCACCTATTTTTGTAAACTTGCATCTTTACATTCATGTCTCCTGCCATGGAAATTGTAATAGGCCTTAGGCTCACTTTGTGTACTATAGCATGACCATCATTTTGGTATGCCTCCATGATGCTTAATCTGGGGGTATGCCCCTGTACATTTGTAATTATTTTTCATCTTTAATGCATTTTAAATTTAGCTAAAAAAAAAAACACAGTTGATCCCAAAACACCAATCGACTTTTGCGATTAGCCCCAAAATTGAATTGTATGTGCGACCTATACCTTCCAACTTCATCTTCTCTGACTCTTTATCATGGTATAACCTTTGAAAGCTTCTATCATCGCTAATTAGTTCGAAAACACTACTCCTGCGTTTTCTCCTCGCTTCTCCAGTTGACATGTTTTGTTTTTCTTCTCCAAAGTCAAGACACGTCAAAGCCATGTATGTTATGTAGTATGTAATCATAGTTTGCACGACGTCGCCATGGCGTCCAGGCGATGGAAAGAAAGGCATGGCGAGGGTCGACATGAGGAATAGCTGCTAAAGCATGCGCCTTGGCAGCTCAGTGTCGCATGTCGTCGCCTATGCGATGCCTTGAGATGCCGAGCTGCCAAGGCGCGCGCCTTAGCAGCTCTGGCCCAAGTTGGGTTTTAAACCATTTACCCATAACCCATGGGTCATCCATCGATTAAAACAAAGGGACTGAAGGGGGAAAATTAGAAAACCTAAAACAAAAAGATCGATCGACTTAGTGCCTCCTTCGCGACTTCTTCGACCGTCGTAACCCCTCGCAGCTCCATCGCAGCCCCTCGCAGCCCCATCCCATGCGACTTCTTCTTCTTCTTTACGCATCGCAGGCGACTTCTTCTTCTTTACTCATCATCGGTAAACTTCTTCCCTCTCTCACACAGGGTTGTTTCCTTTTTCTTGCCACTTTTCTTCCTCTCGTTCTTTGTTTGGGATTTGGATGAATAAACTTGATGAATATTCTTGTTTGGGATTTGATGTTTGGTCACTTGTTATTGCACTTACATAGCTCTCTTACTTAAACCAGCCCCTTTGACTGATTATGTGAACAGTGAAGTTGGGTATCGTTTATCTTTAATTAAAATATGTTGTTTTGGACAGTGGGTAGTGTTTATCTTCAATTAAAATTTGCAAACTTTACACGTGCATAGAACTAAACTTGTAATATGAATAAGTATTAAATAATATAAAATGAGTACTAAATAATTCTTTCTTAATCTTTTTGGAACTGAGACATTTTGACATTATTTGGAAGTCTTGGTAAATGAAATGGCCTACTTGTGTTTTTTTTTTAAATTTGGGTGGTTACATTTTGGACAGTGAACAGGGAACATTGGGTATTGTTTATATACTTATGGACCAAAAGTAATACATTCAAAAATAAAAATAAAAATAGGTAATATTTTGATGAATGATTTATTATTGCTAAATGCCAAGTATTTACATATTGTGTTTTTAATGGTATTCCATAGTGTTATGTTTTGGGTTAAAATTTTATTATTTAATATACTTGTGAAGTAAAATAAATAATATATAAATTGGACATTGTAAACGAATTGTCTCTATGGCGGTCGCCTTGTCGCCTAGGCTCCCCATGCGTCTTGGCGGCCGGCTACCATCATGCCTTGCCGTGGCACCGTGACAACTATGTATGTAATACATAATTTGCATATTTTAATTTTATATATTTATAGTGCTCCACTCACCTAATAGTATGTAAACTAATATAAAGTACATAACTAGTAATACTATATTATATTAGATTAGACAACAGTAACGGATTATAGCCATTAACAACAACTACTTAAAACTCTTTTTTTTCTCCTTTTCTTATATTAATATGTACTATTTTAGTTTGTTTGTAACTTGGAAGAAATTAAATAATTATTTTATACAATTAATGATCATCTTAAATTTTGTTTCTAATTGAATTATGTTCAATTATTGGACTATATGCTTAATTTTTATGAATTTAAGTCAGAACTAGTGTTCTCAATAGAGTAAATATAATAATTATTACTTTATATATTATTTCCGTATCTTATGTTACGATTTGCGATACGAGGTTTTTGATTCACGATTTGACAACTATGTTCCTCTATTTTATTCCCAAAAGTCGGCCTAAAATAGGGCCTAAACCGGCTTGAAGCTGAAAAAGCCTTGGCTTGAGCCTGACCTAGGCTTGAATTGGCTAAAGCCTGAACTATCCCGGAAGCCTTCAAAATCAGGCATTTTCAGTTCTCGTCTTATCTTTTTACCATTTTACCCCTCCATTGCTATGTAAAGGCTAGTTTTGAGGGTACTTTTGTCCACCAAATTTCAACAATTATGTTTATTTGTATTTATATTTGTTATCATTTTTTGTATTATTCATTTATTTTTATTTATATCAATTCATGCACTATCTATTTTTAAGTTTCTAAACAATAAATAGTTAACCTGTTTGGACTTACTTTTATATTTTTAAAGTAAAATATGAGAATAAATATATTGAAAGCATAAAATTTAGGGGAAAAAAAAAGTAGGCCTGAAAAAGCCTGGCCTTCAGGTCTGAACGGGTCATGTTTTCTGGCCAAAAGCCTGGCCTGGTTTGACCAGTCCTAAAGCCTGGCCTGGCTTTAAGTTGAACAGGCGTAAAAAATCCCAGCATGAGCCCAGCCCAGGCTGGTTTTTTTGCTCTCCCTAGCCCTAGGTGCTTGAAGCTCCCTTTGCTGCGTAGCTCTTTTAGAACACTGAATGTGGCAAGTCTTGTGCACATGTAACATGATTTTAAAATTTACTTGATCAACTTGAGAATATATTGATTGCTAGAAAGAGAAACAATCATGTCATTGGGAATAATTTCATACTATGAATGTCACCACGCCTTTGGGTAGCCTGGAAAGTTAACAAGAAGTCAAATTTCTTGGTACCTGGCGGATTCAGTAATAGGATTACTACTCTCTTTCATGACTGCTGTTCGTCACATAGAAAGATGGTGGATCACTTTCCAAGGTTACACCACATAATCTAATACCTTCCAATTTTATTCATGCCATCCTGTAATTTAACTATCCAGAAAGCTTGGGTTTATAAACCTCTCTTCTTTTTCCACTACTACTTATTTATTTTTTATTTTTTTCTAATTCTGTATTCTATATTTGATTTACATGTTTTTATGCTTGGCTTGCAGGTGATCACTATTGGGAGAGAAAGATATACTGTTGGGGAGGCCCTATTCCAACCATCTATTTTGGGTTTGGAGGCACATGGAATTGTTGAGCAGCTTGTTCGAAGTATATCAACTGTATCATCTGAAAATCACCGTCAACTACTGGAGAACACGGTGCTTTGTGGTGGCACTGTTTCAATGGCTGGTTAGTTTTTAATTTCCTTTTCAACTCTTAAGATGCATAAGCATCTTATTGACTTTCTGTTTGTTAAAACAAGTACCTTCTTTTAGATCCTTAGTTTCATCATTTTATAACCTTAACATTTCTCTAGCTTTTGTTGTTGGTCTTTTTGTAAATTGAATACTTAACAAACAGGGGCCACTGACCTTATGGGATTTTCTGTTGTGCTTGTTGAGGCCCTGCTTCACTCTTTTCAAAATATTGGGTAATAATGATTTATGTAGAATAGTTAGTTCTTAGTTCGTACATTGAATAACAAAGATGTTTGAGATCATTGTTAAAGGTCTTTACATGATCTACATATGTGTATGATTCCATTTAGTTAGAGCTAATCAGAGGTGTAGCTAACCACAGGTAGTTCCTAATCAGAGGACGTATTGGTGTTGTAGCTAACCACTTTTAGTTATGGCAAAGGTAGATCAGACTTCCGACTATAAAGCTAAGCCTAAGGGGTTGCCAATTAAAGATGATATTCCCTACTTATTACAATGACAATATGATGGAAGGTGAAAAAGATTAATGGTTTATGTCATCCTTGTCCGTAAGGATTACATTGCTCTTGGCCAAGATTTTCTTCCCCATCACAAGTAATAGATAGACAACAAGAGCGCATAGCTGTGGTAAAATAATTTCTAACTATTAAGATTGTGGGATTATAACGACTTGTATAAGACTCAAGAAACCTGAATACTTTTAGGACAACTAATTTAATCTTCGAATGTTATTGGAATTCTTAAAATAATTTTAATACCTTTATAAATAGCTACGTAGTTTTATGGGGTTATCATTGAAGTAAAATTCCTAAACCTCTAGATTTCATGCTGATGGGTGTTTCGTTACTCAACAACGAACTCTTAGAACATTGTAGTTGAAGCAACTATCATAAAAGTTATTAGATATAGCCACTAGCCACGTTGGCCATCCACTGTTTTGGATATTGAACTTATGTTAGGATATTTAATTCATGTTTAGGATATGAAGTCTGAAGCATTAGCTACTTGATCTTATGGTGATATACTTGCTTATATATCTGTTTCAGGACTTGGCTTAATTCTGTTTGTATTGTCCTCTGTTATTTTTGTGGTTGTATTTAGGTTTCTCTCATAGTTACCAAGACACACCAATACCCTAACTTTAAGTTTTGGTATGCTTGTGTTGTAAACTTACGCTCTGAAAAAATAAAATTTTGAATCCCAAAAAACTTTTGTTGGTTACTTCCTCGAGTTCCCCTACCACTCCCCCATGTTTTCCACCCAATGGGAAGGAATGTGTTGCAATATTAAACACTAAGTTAACTTTTTTAGATAAATCCATAGCCTACTGGCCTATAATCAAAAAAGTAAAGGTGGAATATGCTTGTTAATGTACTACATGAAGAAATCCTGTAGGATGTATATATATGCTTATAATCTCGATTTGTGACTGTTGTTTGATCTGCTGATTGCATGTAAAAGAAATGTCTAATATATTGTTTGTTGATTGCCTTGTTGTACTAGTTCACCACAAGCTGGCATCTATACTGCCTCAAATTTCTCAAAGAAATACTAATTACTAGCATTATATTTCATTATAGCATTATGTATATTACTGCTGATCTCACTTTGCACTGCTGATATATTCTTTGGTGTATGACGTACGTAATTGGGAAAAACTATTGTTGTGCTGATACAGTTAAAATTCCCGCATGCTGCAGGTTTTGAAGATAGGTTTCAGAAAGAAGCTAGCCTTTGCTCATCGGCTATTCGGCCTTCTCTAGTAAAGGTACATGTTTACATGATACAGTCGATGTTTCTAATGCTCTGCTATTATGAGGGAAAACATTTATATAATTGTATGTTTCCTGTCTTCTGTAATGTGGATAGTGCCCTGTAACACAAAGCATTACTCATTGATAATGTGATTAGAGAGGTTCTTCTACTATTGGAGTCATGCCAGAAATCTTTCCCTCTATCTGCTTCACTTTCTTCGAGGTGACTAGCAACCTTGAATCATAAACATTGCTATTGGTGCTGCTGCTATAATCATTATGGAACTATTATCCTTAAAACATATGTTAGAAATATTAGTCCTTCCATTCCAAAATAAATGTCTCATTTATTTAATATTTTTTTCACAAAAAGTCCCATTATTTTTGATGTTAGTATAAAATGAATGTCCTCAAATTTACCATCACTATTTCATTATCATGCCATCACTACTAAACGAAACAGCCAATAAACTTGGGAAAATTAGAATTACACGTTTAAATTAATTTGCAGTCTGAATTGCTCACCTCAAGTGAATTTACTTGGCTGCCCAAAGACTTTTTTTTATATTAATCTCAGTGATAAGTGTTGGTACAAAAACAAAGTCCTAGAACAAACTGTCATGGTTCGCAAAACTCTTGGCACACTGTTCATACCCAAAAATGGTCCACCATGGGGACCAATGAAAGGAGGACAGCTCATGAGAGTTGAATGTTTGACTGCTTATATGGCAGGGGAAACTTTGAGTGTTTGATTATCAAAGTGGCAGGGGAACCCACATGATGGGTATGGCTAAATGGAAGAGAGATAAGATCCACCGATAAAGGGGCTAAAGTTCTAAATGTTGTCTAGGGAGCCTTGTCGGCTAAGCGCTTAAGCTCCCGGCTGTCGCCTCGCCTCGACTTGTCGCCTCGCCTCGACTTGACTTGTCACCTTGATGGGGCAAAGAGAGTTGCCCCGGAGAGAATAAGGATGGTCAGGGCTTAAATTTTGCCATGAGGTATGTCCAATAAATGGAATTTATCTTAGAAGGGATGATTGTAACCCAAAAGAGGGAAGAAAGCTTTTTCTTGTAAACCAAGTTGGACAATTGCCCTGGAGATGTCTATAAGGGTCTATATCCCTAGGAACTTATTCATTCCCATCCTTCTTCGAGATGTCTATAAAGGGATAATATCCCTAGAAACTTATCCCTCGTCAGGGAAGTGGCAATCCAAAACCTTGAAGGTTCCAATTAAGCTTTACCGACAATCATTTATATCAAACATTCATGGACTGATCGCTCATGAATCCAAGTGATGGAATACCCCACAAGTGATGGAATCTGTAGGGCAATCTCCTAAGATACAAACATAAAGAGAAATGTTCTATAAGTGATGGAATAGCTAGGGCAATTCCTTAAGACAGGCTTGAGGGCGAACCCTTACAAGTGTGATGGATGACTAGGTGTGGATCCAAGACAAGGATGGAAACCCCCCATAGGTGATGGGACTTAGGTTGGGAGCTGGGTGTGTCATGATAATTCAGGGCAATGTTCCTTGAAAGGATCATAAAAGGCCCATTTGTGAGCTTAATTAGGTATAAACTTGCCTCAAGGAAAAGGATGCTAACTTAAAGGGGTTAGCATGGTCATCCTTCAAGGGCAAAGATGTGGTTCACTCACGTGTAAGTGTCACTAGCCTTAAGAGTGATACCGAGGATGTGGGGGCTGCACCATAGGGCATGCATGACCGTGTCCTGGAAGGGGGTGCTTCCACTGGACTAGTTTGGGTCTAGGGGTGCTTCCACTAGACTAATATGGTGGTTAGGGAAAGGGGGAGTTTGACCCCAGGGCACACTGGGGTAAAAGCAAGCTAAATCCAGAAGGCATGCAAGTCTCCTCCTCTAGCGTAAAGTGTACCATAGCAATCTTTTCCACAAGGCAAATGGCGGTGGTGGTGAACTTTCTCAGGTTGAGATAGCCAAGGAATGGGACAAGGAGGCATTGTTTACTATGTTATAGATAATCCTTAAAATATCTTCGGCTCATGTGCTAGATAGAAACTTGGCCCCGAAGATAACTAGATCTTTATGCCTCAGGGCAACTCCTAAACCTCAGTGACACAGAAACATTCACATTCACAACCATTTGCAATGAGATAATCTTGTTACTTGCTTGAATATGTGTGTGTACATCTAAATGATGGTTGCCTGTGGAAGAGAAAAGGGGTTATATGAAGGTGTTGGGTTTCAGATGGCAGTTGAACTGGTTGGTGGACGGAAAAGGTGGCATTCCAAATTTGGTACATGCGATTATGGTATGGTGCTGCAATTTCGGTATACAAAATTTTAAAATTTAGAAGAAATAGATGACCTAAATAATTTCTTGGACGTCATTTAATGATGTGAATTTGTCGTGAAAATATACGAGGCTAGGCAGTCATTGCGAAATCTTGCCTTACATTTATGGGATCTAACTATAGTTGTCTTCTGCACATTTACGGATCTCATTTTTGAGTCCGAAAATTCCTTATGGTCTTAACTGTTTTTTCATTGCAGGCCCCAGAATATATGCCAGAGAACTTGACAATGTGTTCAGCCTGGGTGGGAGGTGCCATACTTGCCAAAGTTGTGTTCCCCCAAAATCAACACATGACCAAGGCAGATTACGACGAAACAGGACCTTCGATCGTTCACCGGAAATGCTTCTAAGAATTCATCACAGATTCTGGGTTGCTTTCAGGATTCTGCTTGTATCATAATTTTCGTCCGTCTTACTAGAAGTTAGAATTCGGTCAACATTTTGACACTTAAGAAATCTTAGCTAATTGACCTATGTTCACAGATGTTGTAGTTGATCCTGTAACTTTATGAATCTAACTCATTGACGTATGATCTTAAATGTTGTAGTGGATTCTGTATAATGTTACGTTCGTGAATATGGAGTATTATTTTTTCTGCCTCTTTCTATTTCGTCGGCTTTTATACACAAAATATATATTTCTTCTTTTTCTTCAAATTGTGCTGCTCTTTGGGAGCAATTCCTCTCAGGTTGATAACCTTCCACAATTATGTGTTTCTAAAGAGAATACGTGAAAGCTGGCGCCATTGTTGAAAGGAACAAACCTAGCTCATTAGAGATGCAAGAAACACATACTGCTTCATTCATGTTTTATGCTTGATTGTTTTTATTTATTTATTTATTTATGACTTGATGATCAAAAAAACCATCCAACGTTTGGTTTGTTTTCATTTAAACCAATGATGTTAACTTTTGAACACCTAACCCCATAATATTTTTAGAAGGACTACAAAAATAACCAAAAATTGACCTGCTTTTGATGATGTGTTGCATGAGATGGTTGTTGACGTGTATAATGGTTTTATTTTAATTATCTTTTTTGCTGACATAAGATAAGTTGATTTAAAAGATATATAAAAAAAATATTAAAATGTCAAAAATATGTCGCATGTTGAAGTGTAAAATGATTTTATTTTAATTATTTTTTGCTGACATAAGATAAAAATGATTTAAAAAATATATAAAAAATATTAAAATGTCAAAAATTTATCAGATTCTAAGTCTCCATTATACATATAATTGTGCAAATTTTCAACCTGCAGTAATATCATCAAGTTTGACACACATTCTCAATGAAAAGAGAATCAAGACAAATATTAAATAGAACTTTAAATACCATCAAGTCTCAAAATATTTAACCATTAACCATCCATCAGTAATCCAAAATGTACCTAAACATTTATTAGGGGAAAAGTCTAAACATCTTAACACTTTAGTGATCTTCTCTATTAAATGATTTCAAATTTTGGAACGCACAAAATTAAAAATGGGTCTCTCAATTAGTTAGAGGATGAAATTAGGATGACAATGGAACGGGCAGAAATTACACATCTACTCATTTTACTCCGTTTCCGGCCTTGATCATAAATATTTTTGTTACCCGCTTTATTCTCTATAAAAATTTACACTTGAAAACCATTATTGAAAAATATGTTTAGTTTACCATGAACAACAATTTATAAATTTATACATTTTTTGAAAAAAACTAGTAAGTGTAAAGAATAATATATGATTTTCCACATACATACACATATGTTTATATATATATATATATAAGCATATATATAATTATGCAAACATAAAAGAGTACAAATATCGTAATTAATAGTCTTTCCGTTTCAAATTATATGATCATTATTGACTTTTAAAAGTCAATTTGAGACATTTATAAATTTAAAATTGAGATGACTCAATAAAAATTATGAAACAATAAAATTTAAAAAATGAGTAATACTTTTTAAATAGTTTACAATATTTATCATTGTATTGATTAAAAGCAAAAAAAAAATTTATGTCAATTTTAAGTTTAAAAATATCTTAAATTGACTTTAAAAAATCAACGATAATCAAATAATACGAAACGGAAGGAGAATATACCTATTCGGGACAGATTTAGAGCGAAAGAAGTAAACATCAACCTCATGTTAGTCTCTGTATATAACTATTTAGTGATTCTCTATTTCCAACTCTTATATCAGATCAAAATCAAAATTATCGACTGATTTAGAGTGACGCAAAACAAAGCACCATAAAGGCGGATCAAATTTTTGCCCCTAGATGAAATAATATGATTTAAGAAACCTCGGGTAGGTCATTTAAAATTGTCATTTAATTTATAATTGTTTATTATTATTATTATTATTATTATTATTATTATTATTATTATCAAATAAAAGGTCTGTTTTTGGATCCAACTGCCGTATCAATAAAATTTGTGAATCTTCTGTTATCAACATAAATAATTCTGTATTTGGTGGAACTGTTGATCAGAGTGAGACAAAGCCATGTGAAAAAGAAAAAGTGAGAGCAGGTCATTTATAAAATCACAAGCTCAACAACATTCACACATAACAGTTCAAACACAGACATGCAAGAGGTGATTCCATTAATAAATGAAAAATATTATATTTTACGATTTTATGTTTCAATCTTTTATTGTTAATTAAAAAAATAATTTATTAATAATAATTTTTTTAATTAAATATATAATATGATACATTAATTTTATAATTTTATATATTAATATACGTCGCATTTATAAATCGACAAAAAAATATCGCAATATATAATCAAACCGATAATAAATAGGGTTTTTGGCATGTGAAGATGGCAAATGCATCACCGATCTAGTTTATTTGTCTTGCCAGTTGCGTAACGCAATTATATCTTATTTGACAACTTTTTTGGTATTATGCCACAAGAGGCTTTATTCTCTTTCAAAAAGTTGCTTTTGTGCCTACACTTTCTTGATTAGTATAAGATGGACCCTTTTGGAATCCTTCTTGTCCAAAAGGAAAATTGTTTTGAAATTGAAAATAGGAAAGGCATTTTGAGTAAAAAAAAAAACATTTTTATAGCTATTTTATCTTAAAATGAGTGCCTATTTTATTACATATTTGAGATTCTTGAATGGTGCTTAACAAATATATATTTCAAATAAAACAACAAATTTATTATATAATTTGATATTGATCTTTTTTAATGTAGGTCTGTCGTTTTAAGATCGGATTTCGTTTGAGGAATTTTTTTTATTTCCTAGGTAACCTACTAGTTCAAATTAAAATATTACAAAAAAAAACTCTATTTGTTACGTAAAAAGAATTTTATTTCTAAAATTTACAAATTCCATGTTATTATTCTTAATTTTATTAATTATTTAGTTAAACAGTGATAACATGATAATGAAATTTTGTTATTTTTGAGAATATTATAACATTTTATACTACTTTTATAAGAACTATACTTTTTTGAAATAGAAAGTATTAATAAATGAAACTTCTTTTGTATAATGGAGAGATTAATATAATATTTAAATATAAATTGAAAATTGATATTTTTACGAGATTCATCTTATATAAGTGTATAGTTATTATTAATGTAAGTGAGATTTTGTGATAATAAAATTATCACTTTTATTTACTAATTTATGGACATATCAATTTCCAATAAATTACTTGCTAATTTACAGAAATATCAATTTCCTATAAATTACTATTAGCATCATTTTTTTTAAAGTCACGTCAATTTTTAGTATTTTAAGAGAAGATACTTATTTCAACTTTTATTTTCTACTATTTTGACAAATGAGGAGCGGTGTGAGGTGTTGTGAACTTGTGGCTTCTTTGTTCAAATATTTAGTGTCTGTTTGATATGACGGTGCGGCGTGACGAGTTGAAAGTCCTTTAAGAGTTCTTTAAATAAATTAAAAATAATTTTAAATTAGAAATAAATTTTTTTAGAGTACATTTAATAACTCTTCAAAAGTATTTTTAAAGAGTACAGACGACTCAGAAGTATTTTTGATAAAGTATAAAATTTGTACTTTTGGGTAAAATACTTTTATAAAGCACAAGGAATTATCCTTAAATTATTAAAAAATAATTAAAATCTCATATATATCACACACTTAACTTAAATTTATCATTGATATTTATAAAAACACGTTTATAATTACGTAATCAAATATTAATTTAATTTTTTTATAAAAATATTTTTGTCAAAAGTTCAAAAGCTATACATTTTAAAAATATTTTATCTCACCGCATCACACCACCCAATTTTAAATTTAAAAAATCTTTACACTAATAAATGCATATTTAAAACATAAATACAAGATACTACCATCACGTTGAGTTAATAATAACTCAATGTAAAGATTTATAAAAAAACAAATCTTGAAAAGATAATTAATATGCTAACTTGTAACAGCTCTGATCTCTTCTCTCTCTATATATATATAATTATATATATATTATAAGGAATCATCAGCTATCTTTTATAAAGACCATCCCTCTTTTTTTTCTCTCCTAAAAAACCATGGGTTTGAGATTACAGAGATTTTGTTCTGCCTCAATTGGTAGTATTATGATTATTGTTGCATGTTGTTTTTGGTCAGCAAATGCAGAGCAGAAAAACTACAGCTGCAATATTTATGAGGGCAGCTGGGTTTATGATGAAACTTACCCTCTTTACGACTCGTCGGAATGTCCCCATATTCGAAAGGAATTCGACTGCCGGAAAAATGGTCGGCCGGATCGCCGGTACCTGAATTATAGGTGGCAGCCCAGCCACTGTGATTTGCCAAGGTACATCTCTCCCACTCTCCCTTGCTTACACTGTAATAAGTTTAAAAAGGGGAAGACATTGTTATGCCAAAATAAAATTAATTTATTTTTAAATTCTTGTTTGCAAGTGATTTATATGTCAACTAATTTAATATCGAATGTGAATTGCGGTTAATACAGAATTAAAAAAAATAGCCACTTTCTTAATATTTTTTATTTCATATATCTACATGCGTTAATATTTAATATTAATATAACTAAATTTATCGTTATATATAACAAAGTTCGTTCTGAAATGGAACAAAAAGGAGTACTACGTCATTACCAAAGTTAGAGATATATTTTGATATTTTTGAAATCAATTTGTGAAATCTATCCGCTCTGTAGTCCACGAAAGCTCAAAAAAGAAAGTTTTAAAATTTAAAAATTGATTTTATTTAAATTTTAAAAATAAAAAAAAATGATTATTAGTACTTTTTACGGTTTATTCACAATTGTTTTAGTTGTTTAAATTAAAATTAAATAGTTTTTTCATTTTTCATTTTAAAATTTTTTGAATTAACTCACATAAATCAAAATTTTGATTTGGAGATAAAATTATTTAATTACTATAAAAAACAAATGAAAATCAATGCTATCCATTTTATTTGTAATTTGTTTTTTTTTTTTTGGAAGGAACCTATATACTGCCACTATCTTATTTTTAGATTTTGTAGTGTGTACTAGAAACCTCCTCGCTCAATGTGACCAATCCGAAAAGAAGATGTTGTTCATATCATATAAATCAAAGTATTAATTATTATGTTTAAATCAAACCGCAAAGTATCCCAGAAAGGCACATGGTGGGTCTAAGTACAGTCTTTTTCATCCAGCCACAGATCTAGAAGAGGGGAGAGAGAGATTTTGAATGTTTGTTTTGGGAGTCCCAAAAGAGTTGTGTTAGCAGATGACTAAATGGAAAATTTTATGAAGGAATTTATCATTTTGTGAAAATATGTTACATGATTTTATAGTACAGGAAATCGTTATTTCGTAGTATAATTAATAATTAATAGCTAAAAATTATATATTTTTTAGTTTATTTTTGTACTGTTTAATATATCTTTTCAGTTTTGTCACATATATCGTTTGTCTCATCTGTTGTTTCGCTACCAGGTATTGTTATCATTTAATTCTTATCTATTTATTTATAATTATTTTGTAATTAAATAAAATTACATAGAGGGTAATACATGTGATGGGATAGTGAATGAGATAAGGATTGAGACAAGCATATTTGAATTCATTTTACACTAATAATTATATTTTGAGAGAAAAATTTATTAATTAGTTAAATTTAAGAACGAAAATATCACAGTAGCGCGAAGATAAAAGAGAATTTTTCATTTTAATCTTTGCTAAGAAATGTTAATATATTTGTATATAAATTATATATAAATATAGATATGTTTAATTGGAAAATATTGCAGATTTGACGGTAAGAATTTCTTACAGCGGTTAAAGGGAAAGAAGATAATGTTTATTGGGGACTCATTAAGCGTTAATCAATGGCAATCACTTGTGTGTCTTCTTCGTGCTGCGGTGCCTCATGAGTCAAATATCACACAATACACAAATGACTCAACTAATACTATTACATTTCAGGTATAATTTTCTTTACATTATATCCACTATTTTTATTATTATTTTTTTCGTAAGTATGTATAATAGTTGATTCAAAAGCTTAATTCATTAGAACTTGAGGTTATTTATCTACCGCACACGCGTTGTGTGTTAAATTATGTAAGATAAAATATGAATTTTATAAAATTTAGAGGAGTAAATAGAAAGATATAAAAAAATAGTATTAAAAAAGATAAAATAGTAATATATTTAAAATTATAGGGACAAAAGAGTAATAAAAAAAGAAAAAAGTGTGACACAAATACACCAAACTTATGGAAAAAGTCTCGTGGAGGCTTTATAATATAGATAAATAGTTTTTATTTTATTATTTTTTTAATGCACGACTTTAATTCAGTCGTGAATTTCGAACAATGGAGACATGAAATGTGTAATTAAAAGTTAATAAATACTACTTTTTTGCTTTTAAAATATAAGTCATTTTGATTTTTTGAATTTAATTGGAGACATTTAATTTTAAAATCCAGTCTGAATTCAATTTTGAATATTATAGTATATCCAAAAAATAATAATTCTTTGGTTTGACAAGAAGAGTTCATACGTAAAAGAAACAAAAAGAGTTCATATTTTTTGAATTTAATTGGAGACATTTTTAAATTCAATGAATTATATTAATTTTAAATGTGAAAATGTACATTAAAAAGTAAAAAAAATCCTAATTATAAATAAATAAATTAAAAACTCTTATATTTTGAAACGAAATGAGTAGATGATATTAAATTGAGCTTAAAGAATTTCTTCTATATATATATATATATACAATAACGATCAGGTCCGGGAGTCCGCATTTTGTTAAAATGCGGACTTTTTTTTTTTTTTTTTGCTTTTTTTTTAAAACAACTAAAAATAAATAAATAAATAATTATGGAACTGAAATTTTTACATAATACAATGTTTTGAGCGTGATTTGGATACTGTACATACATGTTTTGTTATATGTATCCAAATCACGCTCAAAACATTGTATTATGTAAAAATTTCAGTTCCATAATTATTTATTTTTTTTTTTTTAGTTGTTTTAAAAAAAAAGCAAAAAAAAAAAAAGGTCCGCATTTTAACAAAATGCGGACTCCCGGACCTGATCAGTGTTGTATATATATATATATATATATATATATATATATATATATATATATATATATAGGTATATTTTACCTGATCATGAGGGCGTTATTTTACCAAGTATTAACAAAACGTGTTATGTATTTTGCAGGATTATGGGGTTTCAGTTATGATATTCCATTCTTTGTTTTTGGTCGATATCGAAATGGAAAATGTTGGTCGCATTTTGAAATTAGATTCTCTTAAAAATGGGGAGACATGGAAAAATATTGACATTTTGGTATTCAACACTTGGCTTTGGTGGTACCGCAAAGGAATCAAACAACCGTAAGATTTTCTAGTTTTCACTTTTTTTTTTGTGGGTGTGGGGTGGGGGGGTTTAAATTTACTGTTTTTAAATTTAATTTATGTATCTTTTTTGATAAATAGGTAAAGGGATTATAACTACTAGTCTGCACAATGGTTTTATATTATTTTTTAATTTAAAAAGTTAAGATTTTAATATTGAATGAAAAATCGTAAAGTTATAGTTTTACGGGTAAAATACTACTAAAATGTTTAAACTTGGAAGTTAAAATAAGAAAGATAAAACTGAATTTATTAAGATAAAATAAGAATCACCGTAAAAGTTGAAGGGCATTTTAGGAAGCTAAAAGACTTCAAAAAATTGTTAGCACAGAGATGCCTTATACGACTTTATAAATTAGATAAAAAAATTAACCCTAATTTTTGTAAATTAAAAAAATATATTTATATATACTTCATTATTAATTTTAAAAATTTTCAATTTGAGTAAAAAAAAATTAAAACTAGATAGTTATTTTGGGATCGGGAGTATATTGCAAAATTGGAGTAATATTTTTTGATGATAAATTAGCATATTTATATATTTTTTTACAATGGTAGAATTTCTGTAAAATAAAAGAGGAGTGTAACATGTTTAATTTGCAGATGGGATTATATTCAAGAAGGTGAAATCATTTTGAAGGACATGGATCGTATGGTTGCTTTCCGTAAAGGTCTGACAACATTGGCAAAGTGGATTGATTCAGATATGAACCCACTAAGGACCAAAGTTTTCTTTCAAGGAATATCCCCCTCCCATTACAAGTAACACCTCTCTCTCTCTCTATGTATATATATATATATATATATATCTCTCTCTCTCTCTCTCTATATATATATATATAGGGAAATCATTCATGACAACTGGTTGTCATGGATACTATTTTAGCAACTAATATTCTCATCTTTGATCAAAATAATAGATGACTTAGATTAAAAAAATTCCTCACTTAAAAATTATTATTAAGTTAATTTATTATATTTGTTACTTTAAAAATTTTAGTATTTTATATTTTAGTATTTCGTAAATTAACTTAAAAATAAAATAAGTTAATTATTATTTTAAAAGTGACTAATATAATTTTTATTAAGTTAATTTATTATATTTGTTACTTTTAAAATTTTACTATTTTATATTTTAGTATTTCATAAATTAACTAAAATATAAAATAAGTTAATTATTTTAAAAGTAACTAATATAATTATTAATAAGTTAATTATTTTATATTTTAATATTTCATAAATTAACTTAAAAATAAAATATATCTATAAGTTTTTGATATATAGGAGGAAACTAAAATTTTGTATGCATTTATAATATACTTTATGATAATGACAGTTGGGTATGTAAGTCCATAAGGAAATCAAAAAGCTGATATGTTTGATTACGTTGTAAGCCAACTCCAATTATAAAAAAAAAATTTCAAATCCCAGCTGCCGCTACAGTCTGTAGCGGCAGTCATATAAAACAAATTTAGAGGGGCAAGGAAGTAATTAGTCGTGCCGCTAATAGATGTGTGACTGCCGCTACAACCTGTAGCGGCAGGTGAGGAATTTTTTTTAATTTGAGTCATCCATTTTTTTGATCAACAGTGGAGATATTGGTTGTTGAAATTGTACTCATGACAACCGGTTGTCATGGATGGTTACCACCATATATATATACATATATATATATATATATATATATATATATATATATATATATATAAATGTGTGTATATGAAATAATTTTATACTTATGGAGTATTTGATAAAAACTGAATGAAAAGTTCTGAATGACTAAGCAATCTGAATGAGCTGAATGACTCAATACTGAATGAAAAAAGTTATTTGATAATTGATATGTCTAAAACATCTGAATGACATAATTTTATTATTTTACCCCTCTGAAAAAAATTCAAAGTTGTTGTAAATTTACTTAATATTACTTAATATAATAGTTAATATTTTTTTAAAATTTTTTAATTTTTAATTTTTTTTTACTTCATTCAGGTGCTCATTCAGTCATTCAGCCAAAAAAAATCTTTTATCCAAAATAAACGCACTTAATGGTTGACCGATTCAGCCATTCAGATGTATTCAGACTTAAACAAACAGCCCCTTACATAGTTATGTTTGTTTACAAGGATTATACTTGAGATATGACTATTAATTTCAAGTGTTTTATTTGTTTTCAAATTTGAACTTGAGATTATTAGTTCAGAGATTATAAAATGGCTTAATATGGAGGATAATACCATGTTCAATCAAGTATTATAATCCCATAGATTATAATTTTGAGATTATTAGTTTTGGAATTATAATTTTATAAATTCTCGAAATTATAATTATTGTAAATAAACATGATTTGTAGAGTTAGTTGGATCCAATTGTACTATTTAGAGGACGAATAAGTCCATCCTCCAAAGCATGATAGATTCTGTCCAAAAATTATTTCGAGGACAGTGAGTAGTAAGTCTGCTAAACAATTTAAAGGAAAATTGAATCAACGCAACAATGAGTATGGATCATTTGTTATATATATGATTGTGATTGTCTTATTTAATTGTGGCAGATAATTTAGAATAACGAAAAAAAAGGTAAAAATAACAATTGCCATTAATAAATTGATAAAATGAAGAAATTACCGGTAATGAAATGCCTAGGCCATAATCAATTGATTACGGCAACTACAATCGTGCTTGTAACAATCAATTATATTGCCACAACCATGTTATATATATATATATATATATATATATATATATAACTTTGTTGTCACAATTAGTTAGTTTGGAGCCTTTGTTAATGACACGTTTGTCGTTTAGTCATTTCTATTAATGACAATTTTATTATTTCTCAATTTTTACTAATAATAGATTTTTTTTATTGCATCTTTATCTTCTTTTTCTTATTTTTTTGTTTGAGAGTCCGTCATTAATTTCACCCACTTTATTAATTAAAAAGTGTTAATATATGTACACTTTAAAGTGATAATTGCACACCTAAATATAATATAATGACTAATTTACTCTTAATAAATGGGATCCCAATTCACTTGTTTATCATTTTGATCTAATTTATGTATGACAAATTAGTCACTTTCTTATAAATAAATATGCAACTATTATTTTAAAGTGTACATATATTAACACCTTAATTAAACTATATAACCCTCACTAATACTTGGGAAATGAGAAAGGTTTTTTTTTTCCTTAATGCATTAGCGACCAAAGTAATAAATTTATAACATTAGGGATCAAAAGGTAATGACTTTTGCACACGCATAGAAAGAAAATAATAAAGCTCGAGTTATTATTTTCCTTCTTTTACATTTGACCTTCTCCATATTTTGTTATTTTCTAAAATTCTGGGTGTTGAGGTTGACTCATATTTTTGTGGGTCTGACCAATAACTACTACAATTGAGTAGTCGGAAGTTTTACTCACCGGTGAGCGAGCTGCTGCTCCGCTCGCTGGTGAGCGGACGAAAGTTGCAAGGAGACAGTGCCCCCTAGAAGCCAAACATAATGTATATTTGAGCTTGAGAATTTATTAATAGTCTGGTCTTGAGTTTTACTAATGTATTGGGTCTCATGAGCGCAGTTAAAATTTTTTAGTCACTATAAAAATATTATTTGGTGTGTGGATCATTGTAAAATGTGATAAACACACACACACATATATATATATATATATATATATATATATATACACACAAATATATCAGACAAACGGGACTAACTAAATTAGTGATCTGATTATATCTTGTGTCATTTTCTGTTATTCATCTAATTTATGTGTGATTATCTATTATTCGATCTTAAAATCTAACAATGTGAAACATATACAATATTTTTTTTAATTGACTAAAAAATATAACTTTCAAAACCATAATTCTTTTTTTTTTTATTTATAAAAATTTTCAGTGGCACGGAATGGAACGAGACAGGAGTGACCAATTGTACGAATGAAACAGAGCCGATTAATGGATCGTCGTACCCAAATGGTTTACCACCGGCAGCCATTGTTGTGAAAGAAGTGTTGAGTAACATCACAAAACCTGTCAATTTACTTGATATCACAAATCTTTCTCAACTGAGAAAAGATGGACACCCCAGCATTTACAATGAATTTGGCATGGATTGTACACATTGGTGTATTGCAGGTGTTATAGACACATGGAATGAGCTCTTATATGGAGCTCTAACTTAAGTAGAACACGAGAAATAATACCCACATTTTACAACATATAATTAAGCAATAATTAAGCAATAAATTAAAATTATTATTTATGTCAAAATGTGTTAGACTTGTTCTTTCATTACTATTCTTTGAACAAATGATTAAGTTCATATATTTTTTTTGCCACATGTTATGTGTACCATTATGATGGTAAGTCAATACCGAGCATATATTTTTTAGGTATGCACCTATGCCTCTTAAGCAAGAATTAATTATTATTATTATTATTATTATTATTATTATTATTATTATTATTATTATTATACTCCCTCCGCCCAAATTATAAGATTATTATTGTCTTTTTAAAAGTCAATTTTAAATAATTTCAAATTTAAAAGTGACATAATTCATTTAAGTTTTCAAAACAATAAATCTTATAACCAGTAACACTTTTTATGTAGTTTATAATATTCATAATTATATTGACAAAAACTAAATTAATTCATTCCAATTTTGAGTTTGAAATCGACTTTTCAAAAGTCAATATTGATCTTATAATTCGAAACGAAGGAAGTATTTATTTTGAGAATAAATTATATAAGAATTGTCAGTAAGAAATTATTGTTTTACACTATTTAATAGCAATATGTAGTATAAGTAACTTAAGAGAATCAATTGACAGACTATACATGTAATTATCATTTATCATAGTAAAATTAATTAATATATAATACTCAAACTGTTAATACAATTTAAATTCCTTAATTTTTTTTTAAAATTATTTATGTGATAAATAAATATTATTGAACGGTGTAAAACAATATATATTTTTTTGTTGAACAGTAAGAATATTTTTGGACTAATTTTCACGTTAATTAAGATTAAATTTCTCCTCAAGTAATCTTAAAAGCACACTCTCACGTTAACATGATATATTTAAGAGAATTCTCCAAGATGTAAAACGACTGGGTTGTAAATTTAGACGCGTAAATTTGAGAACTTATCCCCAAGGATAGTGTTTTGGCACACGTCTCAATAAAGCTACGAATGCGCGCAATGGTCCTTAATACTAGCTTTGACACATTTTTTATTTTTTTTAAATAGCGAAAGGCAAAATTTTAATACTGAAAATTTTTTCCAGAAACCAAAACTATAACATATAACTATTACTCTCCCCATTCTAAACCAAAAACGCATTTCGACTCTTTTTTGTCGATTCGTAAATTTTAAAATTTAAAATTAATATTAAATTTTAAATATTACTACACACTATTATAACTATTACTCCCTCCGTCCCAAATTAATTGCTCAATTTTAACCTTTTAAAGTCAAATTGACTATTTTTAAAACTAATATTTTTACTATTTTTGCTAACATATAGGTGAAGATATTATAACTAAAAGAAAGTATATACAATTTATTACTAATTTCAATTTTTATAATTTTAGAAATATATTTATATATGCTTAATTATTAATTTTAAAAATAGTCAATTTGACTTAAAAAAGTTTTAAAAAAACAATTAATTTGGGACGGAGGGAGTATAAATTAACTAAAAAATACTAAAAATTGTCATATTTATTCTTTTTAACTATTTTTACGAATTCATATCAATTTTAAATTTTAGTCTGTTTAATTTTTTTCCACAACTATTAATCTAACTTAGCAAAAATTAAATACATTATGCTTTTTACCATTTACACTTCAGTTATATATAAAACTTAGTGAAAAAGGGATATATCCTAGAGGGTATCTAACTAGTATACCCCATAGGTTAATATACTCATTTGTAGTATTTTTTACTTAAATCTAAAATACATATAAAAATATTTGAACATATGAATTTTCATGTGATTTAGTGATGTCTATTATCAATATTATGGTAATGAAAGTTTAATTAATCTTAGTCGTCAAAAAATATATTTATTTTACATTAATGTTATAATAATTGAGCTACACAATCTCATATTAAATAAAAATCTATATTTATTTATATTTTTGCATGATATTTTCATCCGTAAGATTAAATTTTACTAAAAACTTGAGATAAATTCATTTTATAAAACTAAGATATATAATTTATCTAGAGGTATCTCCAGCAAGTCCTAAAACTTATATATATATATATATATATATATATATATATATATATATATATAGGTTCATATTTACAGTATACAATTGATTAATTGTGAAGTGGACTTAACATTGGCCCTGAACTTGCATGCCAAAATTATCTAAGGACCGATGCTTTTGTGCAATTGTAACTTAGGGATTAGCATGTCCAATGGGTTCTACTTTCAGCAACTGAAAAAATTCTATGGCAGGCTCTAACTTAAAGGCCCAAAGAATGTCCTATTCGTTTCTTAAAAGTTTTCCTTCTTTTATTATTTTTTTAAAAATTCATTAAATGTAAATATCTATTGTTTTGTTCACGATGTATTACTCTCCAAAGACGACAAGAATCTTACTGCAGTTTTGGCGGCACATCATCAAAGCTCAAAGCCCCTTCCAACATATGCTAGATAACTACTTACTAATAAATCAACCCCTATATATAAAAAGCTGTAGACCATCCTATCAATTTCAAAAAACAGAAAGTTATCTCGATTTGTGATTTTGAGTAAACTCGGTTAGATTGAAAAATTAAAACGATTCCTTTTTCCGAATCTCTGTAAAGCGATTTGTTTTTTATTCGTTGAATCAATCAATGTTTTTTATTCGTTAAATCAAGCAAATTCTTAGAATATTCTTCTAAGCTCCTCAATAAACACGACAAAGCGTAAGCACGACAACGCGTAAGCACGACAAAGCGTAAGCACGACAATGCGTAAGCACGTCAAAGCGTAAACACGACAAAACGTAAGCATGACAATGCGTAAGCACGTCAAAGCGTAAGCACGACAGAGCGTAAGCACGTTAAAAACGAATATACCAACAAGTTCATTGGCGAAAAAATATTTTTAAGCACGACGTGTCATGCACGACGTTTTTCGGAGAAAAATGTTATTTGACCTAATTCATCGTTTACATAATATAATCACAAAACACCTGCTTCGAACTATCATTTGGATCTTTACTTAAGCACATATGATACAAAATTTGAATCTCATTGAGGTTTAAGATTTTAAACTTCTCGATACCTAGTTTTAGGTCACTAAATTAACCTCTAACCATATACGATCGTATTTATAAGCCTCATAAATATTCAGGGTATTACATTCACCCCAACTTCAAAGAATTTCGTCCTCGAAATTAACTTTACAGCTAACTTTAGTCTTTCAATATCATATTTATAAGTTCTATAAATATTCAGGATATTACATTCTCCCCTCCTTATAAGAATTTCGTCCTCGAAATTCCAGTATAAGCATTTTTAACCTTCTTTTTACGAGTTTTTTTTTCTATCTCCAAAATTTTAAGCAGGCTATATCCTAAGGTACTCTTACCCTAGAGCTATAACCTAATTCTCTGATACCATAATGTCACGCACCGAAAATTCACCTGCTAGCTTCTTTTAGCCAGGTCGGACTTCGTGCTGACTTGTATAACCTTATTCAAAACATTCATTAACTTAAAGGTAAAGTACACGATAAGTTTCTATAAAAACTCGTAATATAATTGATTTGAATCGTATATAGAAATATTGACTTCTAATAATCAGAGTATAATGCGAAAAAGTGATATTATTATAAAATATCATTTGTTCATTGTTACATCATTCCCAGGTTTACTTGTTCTATTACAAATAAGTCCTAAAAGACTTAAAAACAAATCTCTATTTCTCTATCTGAGACTTGCAGTATTAGCAACCAGTTAGTTCCCAGGAAAGAGGGGGTTTTCCGTTAAAACGGCGCGCAATTAAATGACCTAACCCCTTTCCTCGTCAGAACTTTCTAGACATTGCCAATAATGTTAATCTAACATAGTTAAAATCTTCTACATCTTCAACTTTCTTTGTACCGCCAGAATCGTCTGGTAATTCCTCCTTGGCTGTAATTTGTTTTAAGATAATTGCAAGAATGAGCATAAGAATGCCCAACAAGTCTAACAGATATATATATATATATATATATATATATATATATATATATGAGAAGAGAATCACCTTTTCAAGATATATATACAGAATAAGTTGATACAAGATTTCAACGATTATCAATATAGTAAACTGAGTGGTTCCCCACCCACGAACTAATGAAATAGTTCCCCGTCTCATCAACACTGCTACAATTGCATCAACAGTGTATATCATTTCTATATCATTTCTACGATACCTCTACACTACGACAAATGTTACCTCAGTAAGTTAGATCGGTTTCCTAACACATCTTAAACTCCTGCCTATACAAGAGAGTTGTTCAACTCAGATACTAACATGGTTTTCAATTGAAATTCAACAATCACTATCACGTTGCGCATAACAGATAACAAGCATGTTAATGCACGGGGTGCAAAAGAAACAATACTTGCATAACAATAAACCTCATAAATAAGACACGTTATTGCACGAAGTGCATTTCAACAATTAAGTAGACTTGCGTTATTGCACGGAGTGCATTTCAACAAATAAGTAGACTTGCCTGAATATGAATAATATGTTAACGCTAATTTTTCATTCCTCGCTCAATCTCCTGAAGTGTAAGCTCTAGAACTTTGATCCTCCAAGCTTTTCCTTTCCTTGGATTATGCCAGGCTAATTAAGCATTTTAACGATTAAATATTTTAAATTTTATTTCGGTTATTATAACCGCTTATAAATAAGACTCCTTCTAATATACATAAAATAATTTCAGCATTATAACTGCTTATAGAATGAATATTTTTCAATTATATTTAAAATAAATTGAGCATTATAACTGTTTATAAAATGAATATTCGACTATTAGATTTGAGAAAATTTCAGCATTATAACTGCTTGTAAAATGAATATTTTTACTAAATAGTTGAAAAAATCGGGCATAATAACTGCTTATAAAAGTATATTTTCTAATATATAAGAGAAATAAATCGGACATTATAACTGCTTGTAAATAGGACTTTTGTACTATATACTTAAAATAATTTGAGCATTATAACTACTTATAAAAGTATATTTTTACTAAAAAAAAGAATGAAAATAATAACTACTAGAGTAATACCTCTTGTAGTTGCTAGCTTTACTTCCAATCACGCAGCGCTTCGATGCTTAGAAAGTAATTTTTATCTCACAATATCTCTCAGAATATAAATATAGAGTATTTTTGCTTTTGAACTACTCTTGAAAAATAGTAAGGAATGAATGAACTGAGCTTGCTATTTATAAAAAAAACCAAGTTTCGCTAATTGCACGTTA